>OX375874.1:108091980-108699480 GCA_947359465.1 Metellina segmentata
CACAAATGAAGACTCTAAAGCATACTTTACGTATGGGTACAGAATAGAGAATAAAAAGTTAGAAGCCGCTGTTAATTTCGTGGCAGTTTACGGATATTCTCTAATTAATACAAAATGGCCTTGCATTGCTTTATGGTCTTGTTGTTGTTGTTTCTTATGCCTACACTGGCAGACCGGAGGAGTGCCAGGCCCGTCGAAGACGGCAAGAGGCGAGGGGAGTGCGCCTTCCATGTTATTGAGCCCCATTGGGAGGAAGTCCGACTTTGCTCGACATACATGACACATCCGTTTTACAGGAAGGTCCCTTTCATACATCCATTCACTCACACATGTGTGTTCTACTGAAACGATGCTGCACTATCCTTGATCGCTTCAACAAAGAGTTGAAGCTGTGTAATTTAAGTACACATTCAGCTAGAACTTCTGAAATGCTAAAGAAATATTTTGTGATTGTAAAGATTATAAGCCTTATGAAAGACATTATGTCAAAGCCATCTTTAATCCTTCTGATGATGAGTTTTTCAAGTGTGTACTCTATGTCAGCTAAAAGTTTGATGCGTGATACTGAGTGGACATCTGATTTCGTAATGGATGTTCTTATTACTATTTCAACGGGTTGTGGAATAATTATTTCGTTAACCCTTTTTAGCACTAAAATTCCACAACGTATGTTGGAAATAAAAAACACTTCAGGCTGTTTGATAGAGAAACTTAGATTTGATGTTTCGCTGAGTCCTGAAAATTTGTTTCTTCTTAAAAGAATCGAAAAGAAGGACTTGATTTACATGACAGCTTGCGACCTAATCGTTTTCACTAACAGTTTTGTTCTGACAGGCTTTGAAACTTTGGTTACGTTTGGATTGCTTATTTTCAACTTGAAGTGAAAAGTTAGCATAGCAAGTTGGTTATCATCTTCGTACAAGTTACACACAATAAAGCAAAAAGTAGTTTTGAAAGAACTAAGGGAACAAATTCTACTCATTGTGCTAAATTCGTTAAATATGTTTCTCAAGAAGAAATCTAAATCTAATTTAAAAAAAAAAAAAAAAAATATGTATATATATATATATATATATATATATTGTGTTTGTGTGCCTTGGTGTGTTTCACTTGGAAATCAGCGATATAAAGTCTACAAAATATAAAATATTATATTCGATATTCTTCGGAGAACAAATTGTACTATTTCTCATAAGTAAAGTTTATTTACATAACCCACACACACCTGAAATTTGCAATTTAAATAAGAAAATCTTTTAATACAGTTCCATATTGTTGGGTTAGGCTTTAAGCAAAGGTTATTTATCAAATAAGTAAATTGAAACTTTATTTTATTGTAATTCTAAGGCAGCATAGATTTAAAAATTTTTAATTTAGAGCTTAACACATAAAGGATTTTGGTTCTTCTTATCGGAAAGTCTAAAAGAAATTAAACGAAGTCTTAGGCTGATTATTTGCCTTCAACTTTTATAACAATCGTTACATGTCTGTTCATAGTATCAAATTTAATAAATTTGTATGAAACATGAAAGCACGTACACAGAAGAAACGGTTTCCTGACACAGAAGATAAATACTCTGAGGGTATGTTACAGAAATCCAACTAACTTTTACAGAAATCTCAAGCGAGAAGAATAGCAGCAACAAAAATTAATTTAATAAAATGCAAGACAATGTAGCATTTAAGTTTAATCCAAATTTTAACATTAATAGCTAAACTTTAGATTTTAATTTTCGGTATATAATCAATTTTTTAAAATAATATTTTTTCTTTAAAGAAGCTGATCCACTTAAAATGAGATAGGTTTTTCTATTATACTAAAAAGTAAATGTAATTTCTGCTGTGAACCATAAATTTTCTATTATTTATATTTACCTCTCTGGATATCTGGTAATGTACGGCACACTCTGAATCACACTTTCAACAAAATGAAAGATAGCATTAGACATGCATAGTACGTGCAAAATGTTAACGGATATGAAATGTATTTCCCTCTTTATATTTTAATTTAAGTTACACTAAAAATTTTGAGAGCACTTAATTTTTAATTTAAGAGAGAAATTTTTACACCAGATCGATACCTTAAACGTGATTCTCTTTAAGAAAAAAAAATATTTAATAAAAAAAATTAAATAGTCGAATGGTAAACAATTGAATAATAAATCTGTTCGTGGTGTCTATCTGGCGTTCAATTTTACGCTGATTTGTAATCCGTTGAAATTTTCACTCTATCTTCAATGATACCGAAGTTAGAAACTTGGATTGGAGAATAAAAAAGCCACTCTGTTTTGTTACTTCTTTGTGTGACTTTTAAAATAAGATTTATTTATTAATATAGTAAGTCAATAATTATGAATATTGTTTAAAAATAGTGGTTTAAACTAATTATGTAATAATATTTTAATTTTATTTATTAATTTTAACTATTTATTAATTATTTATTTTATTATTAAGTAACTATATTATTACTTTATTAATCAACAATTATTTGATACTATGTCGTATGTAATATGTCGGTAAGAAGTTGTACTGATGACTGAGTTATCAATGTTGGAGAGTATGGTTAAACCTACAAAACACTGGAAAATCGTTCTGTCACTAGGACAAAATTCTACTTATAATTAAAAATAATAATAAAAAATAAAAAAAACCACTTTTTGAGAAATATTTGTTTAATACTACCCCTTCCGATACTGGCTCTCGGATATACCCCTCGTACCATTCCCTTAGCCACCCCAATGTTCAGTTTGCGTGTACAAAGTACTTACATCTTTTGTATGAGCAACATAATGATGTACATCTCCTTTTGTAATACGTTTTCAGATACATCTCTCATTTTAACAATTCAATTCTAAATGCATTAGAATATAAATTTTTTAGTTAAATTGCATTTAAAAGGAATTAGAAAGATTTAATAGTGGTTCCTAATAAATCTAATAGTAATCATCCAATAAAAGCATCGGAGAAAATCTAATTTCGATCTTGCAAAGTAAGGATATTCATTTGAAAGTTGTTTTTATTTAAACTAGTTTATAAGTAGACTTTCAAGGATTTTTTGATGAGTGAATACGTCTGCAGCTGTTTAATATTCATAGAAAATTTCAGTCAAGCTAAAAGAGTGTTTGGTGAGGAAGCTAAGCCGAGACAGCTACAACTCTTTTCTATGTAATGCAGTAGGTGCATTTAATATACCTTTTTAACCTATAATATTCATTTGAATATAGGACAGCATAATATTTATAAACTGTTGTAGTGTGAGTGTATGAAGATATATACAGTGAAAGGACATGGAATGAACTATATACAGAAATAATGCTACATTTCATTGCCATAAACATTAATTAGATATGTTTAAAAGATAATTCTGAACATAAAATAGATATTTCGAAAAGTTGAAGCAGAACTGGAGATTATAAGGGATGTTTGTTCAAATCACTGATTAACTTTTTGAAGAACACTGCTGTACACAAAACCTCTGAAAAACATGATTTCAGTAGATCTTCCTCTTTGGCCACTTTTGAAACTCGACAGTAAGAATAACAGTAAAATAATTCAAATGTCTAATAAGTATTTTCCGTATTTTTCAGCCGTAGTTTTCCATGCTTACCTAGTGTATGCTTTTACCGTCGGTTGTATGGCAGTCTACTCGTATGATACGAAAATGGCTTGTGCCTTCGATTTTATTACTATTTTATCCTGTGCTTTGTGGTACACGTTATTTTTACAAGAGAAACGTATTAGGACACTGATGCGATTGCAGAATTCGTATTTGTCAACCGTTTCTCGGAGTGCAAAATTCATGATTTTTGACATGTGCATTTTTGTATTTTTATCCAGTTATCCATTTGCACATTCAGTTTTAAAAACAAGTTATTTCTCTAAAAAACTTCCTAATCTATTCTTTTCGTATGGATATCGCATACAGAATGAAAATCTAGAAGTAGCTGGTTATTTCGTGGCATACTACGGATTTTATTTAATTGACACAAAATTTTCCGCTCATGGCTTTATGGTCTGTGTGTGTTCTACTGAAACGCTGCGGAACTATTCTTGATAACTTTAAGAAAGAATTGAAAAAGCATAATTGGAGCACCATATCACCTCAATCTTCTGAAATTCTGAAGAAATACTTTTGGATTGTGAACATGATATGCCTTATGAAAAGCATTATATCAAAGCCATCCTTGATCTTTCTGATGATGAGTTTTTCAACTCTTTACGGTATACTAGCTCGTTGTTTGATGCATGGGATGAATTTTAAAATCGATATTTGGGTAGACTTGTTTACTCTTGCTTTGATGGCTTGTGGGACAATTATTACGCTAACGTTTTACTGTGCGAGAATTCCCCAACGTATGTTGGAAATAAAAACTACTTGCGGCGATCTAATAGACCAACTCAAAATCAGCGATTCGTTGCATCTCGAAAATTTATTTGTGCTAGAAAGGATCGAAAAGAAGAACTTGGTTTACATGACAGCTTGTGACTTGGTCGTTTTCACTAACAGCTTTGTTGTTACAGCCTTTGTATCTTTGTTTATATTTGGATTGCTCATTTTTAAAATGGAATGAAAGTTTAAGGTGGGTACTTAACTTTGACACACTTTAAGACAGACAGTTCTTACTCTAAAGATACATTCTTGACCTCATTTCTCTTATACTTAGCTACAGATATTATTTTCATTTCTTATAACTTTTCCCTTTGGGGCCAGTGCAAGTTTGTGTAGTAGCAAAATACCGTTTGCCTTGCGTTCATAGAGAAACAGTCAATGAATTTTTAAGATATTATCTTTGGGGTATAAGATACTGGAAAGCAGTTAGTTCAGACGAAGAGGCAGTGTGCAGAAACGGTGAAGCTGTCATGCACTTCATGCAAAAACGTCGAAGCGGTTGTTCACTTCATGCAAGATACTGCGGAGTCTTCGTTTTCTTTTTTTACACCCAATATAAACTCATAGAACTCTTTTTCCCTTCATTTCTCTCTTCAGAACCTTGAAAAGGCGATTTATTCCACCCTGCACTCAGTGAACTCGAGGGTCTCATTGGAAGGATGTCCTTGATGCCAGACTAACACGAGAATACTCAATAGTATTGTAATTAATACTTTTACTCTGAAGAATGCAATTGATAAGAAATAAAAGACATATTTACAATTATAAAACTTTGATATTTTATTGGATTGTAATGTAAAGGAGATACAGGATCATATAGGGTGGCTCAGTGGGAAGTGTTTGAAATGAATCAAAATTTTAAAACAGAAAGAGTGATGAAAAGATTTTAATGATCTATATTGAAATTACATAGTAGGCAATTAATGATAAAGAGGTTCGAAGTGACCGCCTTCTGTAACAAGGACAGCCGTGATACGGTTCAAGAGTCCATCCATCCTGCGTGAGCAGACTTCGATGTCAATCCTCTCGACTGACGTTGTAACGGTAGTTTTCAGTTCAGGAAATGTCTTAGGACCTGTCTGCCGAGCTCTGTTTTTCAAATAATCCAAAAAGACGATATCAAAAGGGCTTAAATCTGGGGAATAGGGCGACCATTTCAATATCACCTTGTAAGTGCGATGGGTAATCCAACCCATTGATTCAATCTTGAAAATTCTCACTGAGCACTTCTAAAACTTCCGACGAACGATGTGGTCTTACCATCCTGCATAAACCAATGAATATGGACCAAGTCATAACCGTGAAGAAAAGCGACAAACTCCTCGTCCGCAAACTGTCTGTATTTTGCAGCATTTAATGTGGCGTCGATGAAAACTAGGCTATACATACACCATGGGAGGATATTGCGCACCACACAAGAAATTGCCCACCTCTAATGATCATGCGCACCAAGTTTGGCCTCAATTGCTGGCAGCTAGCGCCATCTATTAGACTTTTTTCAAACATTACTCGCTGTGCCACCCTGTATTAATATAACTTTGCTTTAAATTTCAGTATATTACTTGTGTAAAATATTTTCATGCTTTTCGAACTCGGATAAACTGATAACCGATGCTTGTCTAATAGATTTTTGAGCTTCGTTTTTTTTTTTAATTTTGACTTTTGAACTACATTATAAAACAAAAACTTGATAATGTGTGCTAAAAATGTTAATTATTTTTGTGTGTTAAAATTTTAATCAAGCAGTCCTAACTTCTCATTCAGTTTACGCTTTTATTCTTAAACATATACATAGTTGCTATCCTCAAACGTCCATAATAGCTTAGGCCAGAGTTTCTCAACCTTTCATTATTCGCGCACCAATTTTCAATCATAATTTTCATCGCTCCCCCCCCCCGCATACAATAAAATGTATACAACAATAATATATATTGAGTATTTCGATTTCTGTTTTAAATTATTTTTAACTAACTGCCAAAAAAAAGTAAAAGCGAACCAACGTTGGCGAGAAACCACATCTGGCATTTTGCCGAGCGGGCGGTGTACAGATGAAGCGAATGGAAGCGGGAAAATTTAAATATTATAATTAATATAACAAATTATATTAATATAACAAATTAATATTATATTAATATTAATATTACAAATATATAAAAATATTATATTAATATAACAAATTTCTTTAAAGGCAATACGCATGCAGACGCCTCCCTTTTTTAACAAAATAGAATATCAATTTAATTTATTTTGAATTCATTACAAAAGTATAACAATATTAGCTGAATTACTTTTCAAAGAAATACGGACGATTTTAATTTAATAGTGGTATCTAATAAATCGAATAGTTTCTATCTGATAAGAGCATCGTAAAAACACCAAACTCGATCTTTTAGAGTAACGATCTTCATTGAAAAGTTTTTAGGCTCGCTTTTGTTAACGAGTCGACTTTTATTGATTCTTCTGCTGAGTGAAGACTTTTGTATCGTTCTAATTTAGAGAGAAAAGTGCAGTCAGGCGAGAAGAGTGTTTGGTGGAGAAGCTAAGCTGTGATAGCAATTACTCCTTTGTGAGCAATGCCGTGGATGAATTTTATTTGGATGAACTCCTAGTATTTATTTGAATATATGACTAAATAAAATTAAAAAAAAAGTTCTTTTTTGAGTTTGTGAAGATATAAACAGTGAATGAACCTGCAATGAAATATATACAATTATAATGTTACAATTAATCGCCATAAAAATTGTGTAGAGATATTTAAAAGATATTTCTGCTGATAAAAGGTATGTTCAGAATAGATGAAGTAGAACCTGAGATTTAGGAAAACACGAGAAACGTTTCTTCGAATCACAAACCAATTTTCCAAGAACACCGCTGTACACAAAATTTATGATAAACATGATTTCAGTAGATTTTCCTCTTTGGCCACTTTTGAAACTCGACAGTAAGAATAACTGTGAAATATATCAAACGTCTAACAAGTATTTACAGTATCTTTCTGTCGCAGTTTTCCATGCATACATAGTGTATACTTTTACTCTCGGTTGTATTTCATTCAATTGGTATGAAACGAAAATGGTTATTGCTTTCGTTTGTATGACTATTTTATCCTGTGCTTTGTGGCACACGTTTTTTTTACAAGAGAAACAGATTTGGACACTGATGCAATTCCAGAATTCGTATTTGTCAACCGATTCTCGGAGAACAAAATTCGTGACTTTGGACATGTGTATTTTTGTATTTTTATCCATTTATCCATTTGCATATTCAACTTTCAAAGCAAGTTATTCCTATATTAACAAAGATCATAATCCATTCTTTACGTATGGATATCGCATACAGAATGAAAAGTTAAATGCAACTGGTTACTTTGTGGCATGCTACGGATTTTCACTTATAAACACAAAATGGCCGTGCATGGCTGTATGGTCTATGTGTTCTCTACTGAAACGTTACGGAACAATTCTTGATAACTTTAAGAAAGAGTTGAAAGAGCATAATTGGAAGATCCGTTCTCCTCAATCTTCTGAAATTCTGAAGAAATACTGTAGGATTGTGAACATGATATACCTTATGAAAGACGTTATATCAAAACCATCTTTGATCTTACTGATGATGAGTTTTTCAACTCTTTACAGTATACTAGCTAGATGTTTGATCGAAGGGATGAATTTTAAAATCGATGTTTGGGTAGACTTGTTTACTCTTGCTTTGATGGCTAGTGGGACAATTATTACGATAACCTCTCATTGCGCGAGAATTCCCCAACGTATGTTAGAAATAAAAACTACTTCCGGCGATTTAATAGACCAACACAGAATCGACGATTCGTTGCACCCTGAAAATTTGTTTTTGCTCGAAAGGATCGAAAAGAAGGACTTGGTTTACATGACAGCTTGTGATTTGGTCGTTTTCACTAACAGCTTTGTAGTTACAGCCTTCGGATCTTTGTTTACATTTGGATTGCTAATTTTAAAAATGGAATGAAATTTTTGGACGGCGTACTTTGCGTTGGCTCACTTTAAGACAGACTGTACTTACTGGAAAGATACATTCTTGACTCATTTTTCTTAGCTGTAAATATTATTTTCTTATCTTCATTTGGTCAAGTGCGAGCTAGAGCAGTTGCAATAGGCCGTTAGCCTGTGTTCATAGATATACAGAACATGAATTTTTAAGATATTCTCCTTGGGGACTACGAAACTGGAAAGCAGGTAGTTCTGGCGAAGAGGCCATGCGCTTGGTACAAAAACAGTGTAGCTGTCCTGCACTTGATGTGAAAAAGGCGAAGCTGTTGTGCAGTTCGTTCAAGAAACAGCGGAGTTGTCGTTTACTCTTTTACAACAATTGCAAACCAAGTGGACTTCTTTTGCCCTTCAATTATCGTTTCAGAAACTTGAAAAGACGGTTTAATCCACCCTGCACCCAGAGAACTCGAGGGTTTCATTAGAACGATGTCCTTGATGCCAGACAAACATAAGAATACTCAATAGTACTGTGATTAATATTTTTATTGTGAATATTGCAATTGATAAGAAATAAGGCTTCGATCTTCGATTGGATTGTGATTTGAAGGAGATGCAGGATCATATTAATGTAACGTTGCTTTAATTTCCAATACACTACTTGTGTGAAATATTTTCACGTTTTTATAACTCAGATAAACTGATAACCGATAGTCGTATAATAATTTTTTGAGCTTTGCTTTTTATTTAAAATTTTTATAATTTGCATTACATTATCAAACAAAAAGTTATTAATGTGTTCTAAAAAAGTTAGTTATTTTTTTGGATTAAAATTTTATTCCAACAATCCTAACCTCTCATTCAATTTTCGTTTTTATTCGTACGAATATACAGGGTGATTCATAAGTACGTATACAGTTTCCAGATTCTGTAAAACAGGAATAGTTTGAGACAAGGTCCCCAAATGCGAACTGTTAGCTAAGTATACTCATAAAGTTTATGTCCCCCTCTCGAGCGAAGTGACGTAAGCGATAGTGAGCGTGTCACTTGACTAATCAGTGGAAATGGCTGCAGTGCCATTCCCACTCAGCAGTGGGGAAGGCGTTTTGTGTTCTTGAATTGAATCAAATGGAATCTGTCACCGTTGTGCAACGACATTTTCGATCACGATTTGGAAAAGAACCTCCAACCAGAAAATTCATTAACGATTGGTTCAAAAAATTTTAAACTACGGGCTGTTTGTGCAAAGTTTTAAAGCCAGGACTACCGAGTGTATGTCAACAGATGTCGTCAAAATCTTCATTTATCCAATTCGATAATAAAGTCGAAAAACTTTATTCTCCAATTGGATGGTGCACCACACACTGGTCAGGTGACATATGAAATTACCTCTATTAACATCTTCATCCACGGGGTGAACAAGGCTACAACTATAGCATGCCACTAACGCAATGGCCATCCATATGCCCTGATTTAACATCATGTGACTTTTTCCTTTAGTGTAACGTAAAGGATAACGTATTTAACCCTTCTGTTCTTGTTGATCTAGCGTAGTTCAAACAACGTATCGCACTGCACTTGCTTCAGATAAACTAACACGCGTCTGGGCAGAAATGGGTAACTGGTTCGATGGGTGTGGTGTGACTAAAGGTGCACACATAGAACATCTGTGACTGTCTCTAAAGAAAACTTGAAACATTCACTTAAACTTCTATTACAGGTAACATAAGATATCTTACATTGTCACTGTTATACAGTGGGTTGAAATTGTATACTTACTTATGAATTACCCAGTATATATAGTTGCTTACCTCAAATGTCCATAATGGCGTAGGCATTTTGGAATTTAAAATTTTTACTTGCTTTTTACGAATGTTTAATGAATATAAATGATTTAATATGGTAGATCTTACCCGATAATGCATCATACTTTGATTCTCGATTTGGAAATACATTTTCTTGAATATTAACTGTTCTTATT
Source organism: Metellina segmentata (assembly GCA_947359465.1). Lineage (NCBI taxonomy): Eukaryota > Metazoa > Arthropoda > Arachnida > Araneae > Tetragnathidae > Metellina > Metellina segmentata. The sequence goes on from OX375874.1 coordinate 108,102,314, forward strand.
AAGTTATCTTTTGATTAAAAAAAAATCAGTTCTTTAGAAACACAAAATAGAACTTATTTCTGCTATATTAAATTTTTTTTTACATCGCTTTGGAATTGAGTTGCCGAAAGAGGATTTCACTGATTTCAAGGCATGAAACTGCAAATGGAGGATGAAGGTATAAGCTACAAGGGTAAATCAAGAATAACGAGTCTTATCTCTTTTCACTGATTGAAGAGTAGATTGAATCCAATAAAAATGGAAGAAGTGTTTTATCACCTGTTGATGCCTTAGAAAACTAAAACTGTCATTTTAGGTAATGCAAGAGCGTCTGCGTGATTGTATATGGAATAAGCGCAGACAGTCTTACACTTAAGCATGGAATTAACTTCCCTTAATCTATAGTGGTTAGAGCTGCTGCCAGATTCGTAGATTGGACTGTGAAGCATTCTACGTAGTATTTTTTAAAATTTGTAGTGTGTTTAGTGATACCTCTGTTTTTAATAGTGTTGATTACAGATAATTACAATACGCTGATCAAGGAAAACGCAATGCTTTATTTCTTGTGTTTTATATGCAATTAAATTCATTCGGAATGTTATATCTTGAACTTCACATAACATCGTAATAATTGCATTAGAAAAATTCATGCAAAAATTATTTAAAAATGAAACAGTGTTTTATTCATAAATGAATACTCACTGTTTAAATATTTTACCTCTTAGAACTGCTTTGTGGCTTTTCTTAAGATTGATATTCTCTTTAGCAACGCAATTTTGCATAGAAACAGCAGCGGGTTTAAATATGCGTTATACGACAATGCTACACATCTACCTCACACCCTATAATCTAAATTGCGCTTTTAAAATTAAATTGAAAACAATCTTTTCAGAAGTCAAATAACAAAGAAAAATTAAATTAATATCTTAGTATTGTAATAATTTACACAGGAACACTGCGAAATGGGAACCGTACCAAAAAAATAAATTGAGAAAGTAGTATTATTGACGAAGATTTTTTTTCATTCACTTTAAACTTTCAGATAGGAAGAGCTAATTAAAAACGAAAAATGCGTGTACCAACAGTGAGAGTTTTGAATGATTTAAACAATTCATTTGGATCAGTTGCCCATTTCAACACCTTAACAAATAATTTCATTTTTAATCTTTGATAAGTGCCAAATATTTTTATACAGGTATTAAAACATTCCTAAAACGTTATTAAAACATAAGAGGTATAAATGAGAGAATATGAGGGTCTCGATTTCAACTATAAAATCTACCCTTTAAGTTTATCTAACACAGAAAAGTGTATAATATATACAATTTTAATAAAAATTCAGCTGAACACAGAATTCCTTTAATAGTTCATAAATCAATCCTACAACATATTTATATTTCAAGAATAAATATCGGTTCGATTAGTAGAGATGGTGTTTTTTGGAACAGTTTAAGAAATATTTTTTTCCTGAGGCTATAATATAGCTGAAGTTTGTTTTCCCAGCAACTATTTACATTCATTACTTTGAAAGAATTTACCATTTTTTATATATTTGTACCTCAAACACAAACTGTTTAATAAATTGTTTTGTTAATCTATGCAAATGTCCCAAGGTTCAACGTGGTGTTTTACCTTGGGATACATGTTGTAATACTTTGGGATGTATGTTGTGCCTTGGAATATACATGTTACTTTTAGATTGTTGAAAGTAGGCTACAACATAAATCAATTCCACACATACTAAATTCCGTATTTATTAAAAATTGTTTACAGTTTCAACATTTATAATAGTAAATAATGACTCTAAAAATTACATTAGCCTCTTTTTAATAATGTTAGAAATCAAGAATAAAGCCATTTTATTAACTAAACTTAAGATTTAAAAATTTTAAACTAATATAAACTGTTTAGTAAAATTATTTAACATCATAAATATTAAAATTAACTGCAAACTTCAAAAAAAATTTCTGTCGCTCTGAACTTCCTGCTGACGATGGGAATGGTAGTTTGCAGATTATGTCACACCACTAGGGGGACTGCCCCCTGCTCGCTAACGCTCGCCAACCCCCAGAGGATTGCTTCGCAATCCTCATTGGTTCGCTGCGCGAACCTATGCTCGCTTCGCTCGCCTCAATGAAGACATGTGTCCTAGCAGAAGGGATTGTTTACAAAATATGTTACGAAAAAAAAATGTTTTTCAAATCTAAATTTGCTGTATTACAGAAAAAAATATATACAGTATCTCTAAAATCAGAATTCAAATGAAAACTTTGAGCAAATTTTGACTCGAAATGTGAGCGTTGCTTTGGAAATTGAATACTCAGCATGTTGTTTGTGGGTACATTTTCCCAGCACTCAAACGACCCACACTTTTTCATTGAGTTTGTTGCCGAAAGTTGTAGCGCAAGCGTCTTGTTGGACTATAATTGTTGGCCCTGAAAAAGACCGTTTTTTAAATGGTCCTGAAAAGATTCTCCGCTTTCTTTGACTTCTATTATAAACTAACTGCAACAGCTCATTAAAATTTCCTTTTTTTTTTTTTTCAATAAAATTTCATCCGATACCGCTATAAATTCAATCGATGCGCGAGACTTCGCGATAAACCAACAATCATACAGTGTTGCCAAAACGCGATTACATATAACGTCTTTTTTGCGTGCCACGTAAGAGAATTATATATATAGATTGATCGATTAAAAAATTTCTGCATTTTTACGATTGAAACTTGTAGCCAGGATTTAAAGTATTCCATCCTCCCGTACACGACGGTTTAGGATTCGACCTGGTTTCGAACTCGGAACCCTTCCGGTTGCTAATCCGCTACACTTCCCAACGGAATACCGTTGCCCTCAAGATATTGTCACATTTATTTATGGTAGGTGGACTGGCTAACCTCTTTATATACACTTGCTAAAGGCGAGTGAGGACAAAGATTACTGATTTTAACTCGAGACTTTATTAACTTGAACAGAGTGTTACATCTGATTTTTTGCATTTGACGAAATGACTCGAACATTCCAGAATTTTAAAGTTCTAGAAATTAACGTAAGCACATTCTTATAGAAGGTAGAAAGAAACAGAAATTTGACTTTAAATAATATCTTCTTTTAGGCCACTTGCCTCTAATGGGATTCGAACTCGGCACCTTCCGCTTCGAAGTCAGGTGCTATATCCACTGAGTCACGATATTCACAGACAGAGTGAATAAGTTTCGCTACAATATTAAAAAGAAAACTGATTGCAGGACTATTCGACCATAGATTCGTCATTTCAACACAATCAATGCAGGGTAATATTCTGCTAAAGAGTAATAACTTTTTTAAGAAATTAATAAAACTAATATCTTATTAAATAGCAGAATACATTTTCCATTAAATGTATTTGTAATTTAAAATAAAGTAACATTTTTCTTTGTGTTTTAAAACTTGTTTCATGTTTAATTTTATTATCTATGTAATTTTTGTCCCTCAACAGAAAAATATCCAAGTACACACAGAGAACAAAAATACATGAAGCAAAAAGCAACCGAAACGAAAAACACAAAACAGTTAGAAAATAAACAAAACACTTCATTGAAGCAGGTTACTTTTATTGTTGAAATCGTTAAAAATATATCAACATTCAAGAAAGAATTTTAAAGTTTAAAAATTCTATTTGTATCAAAATTGTTACGTACAGTGAATACAAGAAAATGAAAAGGGCAAATTTATTTTGTTACATAGAAGTAAAAAAATTTTGTTAAAACAATATCTCCACGAGCTTCAAAGTAATGATACCGAGATGATTTCTCAATTTAGAAGAATATATACCAGAAGATTCAAAATAACTACAACTAAATAATTTCTTATGTATTATTTCCATATTAATATATTGATATGGCAGTCGTAATAAGAATTCCAAATAATAGATCCATAATATGACCTTAGACAACTTCCTACCTTTGTTCACTGTTGTCTACCTTAGTGTTCACTGTCAGATTAAAACTTTTCAACACCATGAAATACGTTTAATTAAGGGAATTACTTCACAAAATAAGAGTGCAGATTCATAAACTTCTCCTCATTCAAGCCCTGTATGGCTTTATGAATTCTTATGATACATTTATAAAGTACGTTCGAAATAATAAATAAAGAAACCTAAAAGAAAAAACAGAAAAAGAAAAACATACAAAAATGTGACAAGAATACAAAAACAAATCAAGAACAGAAGTTGTGGGACGTTTCAGACTTAGAACTGGACATGATTGTCTTGCCGTTTACCTGGAAAAAATCCGAAAACATTACTCAAATGAGCAAGACATTAACTAGATATAATTAGAAAATAGTCCACCTAGTTCTCTGCCCAGGTCTGTACTCTTCTCAACAACAGGCTGTGAACCTCTCCAAACTCTATTGGGACAACAGAGATAAAAAATGAAATGCTTATATTTACTCCATATTTACCATCAGGAGAAATATTTAAGTGTTTTGTATTACAATATGTATTAATTTTACAAATGTGTGTTAAGCTCAAAAACAAGACTTTTAGATTCCAAATATTTATTAAACACAATTCCTATCTTTCATATTTCATCAATACTAAACACATAGAACAGTTGAATATTCTTGATTAATTAAAACAACATATTATCTTCTTTGTGGTCTTTTTTTGTAGTCACATAAGAAACTATGTTTGCGCTAAGTACTCACTTCAGTTTGTTAGCAATGCAATTCCTTTACCTTCATAGGGCAATTCTGTAAAGCAGAAAATAATATTTCACAGAATGGAAACGTTACTAATATTGTTTTTATTTATTAGCTTCATATATTTCAATTTATAATCTTAAAATTGTAAATGTTGCTAGATCCACATTAGTAGGTGTTTAGAATGTATTGAATTGATTTTCCATATCATCATATAACTCAGAATTAACAATGTAAATACGTTTTTATTTAGTCTTATTTTGATTTACAATGATGTCAACCACTGGAAATGTTCTTTGATTAGGAATATTTAATAATATTTTACATAAAAGGATAAATTTACTCACAAAAGTTTAACTATAAACAAAATATTGAATTAATTTTGTTATAAAAGTTTTAGAACTGAACACCAATTTCTGATGGGTGATATAAGAAGATAATATAAGAGTTCTATTCTGCAAAATACTAGCGAAAATCGTTGAAAATGGTGTTTTTATAAGATTTATTGCCCCCTCTTTAAAAGTATGGTACTTTTATTTGACTTTAAAAAGGCCAAATAAAATGTTCAACTGATGTCTTTATTTCGCTCGCTTTATTTGGTTTACGACAAAAAAAAAACAATTAAAATTATAACTGTTTAGTACTTCTCTCTGTCAAAAAATATGTCTCATATTTAACACTTGAATTTTATTCCGAAATTGTTCTCATAGTTGAAAAAAAAAGGATAACGATTTCACAGGAAGTAAAAATGTGTATATCTCTAACATAAATATTACATATTAAGACAGCATTTGGCTTCTAATATATTTTCTGCATTACAAGTAATATAATTTCAAAGGCGATTTTCACGTCGCAGTGTTTCTTTCTTAATGAGTATAATGTCATAGGCATTACTTACAGATGACATCCTGACACTTTCCATATATGTTTGTAAGATTTTTCTACTATTATTTAACTCGAATATTGAAAAAGTTCCCCTTTTCGATTTGTTTTACCTTCCTTTGTTTACAATAAAAACAAATCTATTAGCATTTTTAGGTTGCCCCTTAACTTTAACTAATGGTATGTTTGTTGAAACACTTAACTTCATATATAAGAAATACAATTAATATTAAAAAAATGTTGACAGAAAAGAAATTTGCTGCCATTTTAAAAATTACCTTTAAAATTAGCGTCACAGTCTTTAAAGCTGAGTTGACTTACTGTTATTTATGCATGGATAACGTCTGGTAGACGTGACTTCAGTTCTAACCAATAACAAAAGAAAATTTACAAAAAAATTCTTTCTCCAATATTAGATATCAGGTATATCAAGGTAAAGAACTAACCTTCATAAACACTAAAATGATTAAATCGTTGTCTTAGATCACATCAACAAAACATATACTATGTTAGATAAATATTAATTTGCCCTAATGTAACAAATATTCATACAATACCTTATGTATGTGAAACCAATATCGATATTGATATACGACAGTCTAATACAACATGAATGAGGTTTTCTCTCATACGAAATACAATGCATTTAATCAATTATGAATTCCTTACAAAAGTGTAACGATTTTAGCTTATAATGTATTCTTAAGAAACACAGGAAACACCTTTCTTGGATAGTATCGACAAACCTATTTTATGTATGGAATTCAGAAATATTACCGAGTGTATCTTCTACCTAGGGTGCTGCTGTTATTAAAACTCGATAATTTTATGCATTCATCTCTCTATTTACCAACATATCACTTTAGATTAAAACGATGAAATGTATCGATTTTTTAACGCTTGAATCATATGCAAAATGCCTATTTTCAGAAAAGGTATACGTTAAGACGAAACCGCTTTTCGAGTATATGATAAATTGAAACAACTACAATTTTTTTGTATTGTGTAAAAAGCTGTACCTGGTATTTAATACTTTGAAGGAATGGGAACTAAATCTTGAAGACCTGGATTATATGTTACACATCAAACAATCAACCGTACATAATTTTAATTACAGAAATTAATAACTTATTTTAACGGACAAAATTCAGAAAATCACTTCTTTCGTCAGACAAGAGATACTTTAGTTGAGTTGATATAAAGACCAGAGTAGCTTAAGAAGATAGAAGTTCTTAAACCGAATTTCTTCGAACACTTTTGAGTACGAAATCTTTGAAAAACATGATTCCAGTTGATCTACCTCTTTGGCCTATTTTAAAATTTGACGGCAAGAAAAGTGGCAAAACTATTCAAATAACAAACAAGTATTTCCCGTATTTTTCAGTAGTTGTTCTGCATGCATATGGTGTGTATACTTTTACAGTTGGCTGTAATATTTTCAAGTGGGGCGAACCGAAACTCGTTTTATCTTTCGTTTTTCTGACTGTTCTATCCTGTGCTTTGTGGTACTCCTTGTTTTTACAAGAGGAAAGAATACGAAGGTTGATGCAATTCCAAAATTTATATTTGCAAAATGATCCTCAGGACCAAAAATTCGTAGCTTCGGAACTCTGCCTTTTTTGTATCTTTTCGATTTTACCGTTTGCGTATGCAGCGTACAAGACATATTACTTGTCCACAAATGAAGACTCTAAAGCATACTTTACGTATGGGTACAGAATAGAGAATAAAAAGTTAGAAGCAGCTGTTAATTTCGTGGCAGTTTACGGATATTCTCTAATTAATACAAAATGGCCTTGCATTGCTTTATGGTCTCTGTGTGTTCTACTGAAACGATGCTGCACTATCCTTGATCGCTTCAACAAAGAGTTGAAGCTGTGTAATTTAAGTACACATTCAGCTAGAACTTCTGAAATGCTAAAGAAATATTTTGTGATTGTAAAGATTATAAGCCTTATGAAAGACATTATGTCAAAGCCATCTTTAATCCTTCTGATGATGAGTTTTTCAAGTGTGTACTCTATGTCAGCTAAAAGTTTGATGCGTGATACTGAGTGGACATCTGATTTCGTAATGGATGTTCTTATTACTATTTCAACGGGTTGTGGAATAATTATTTCGTTAACCCTTTTTAGCACTAGAATTCCACAACGTATGTTGGAAATAAAAAACACTTCAGGCTGTTTGATAGAGAAACTTAGATTTGATGTTTCGCTGAGTCCTGAAAATTTGTTTCTTCTTAAAAGAATCGAAAAGAAGGACTTGATTTACATGACAGCTTGCGACCTAATCGTTTTCACTAACAGTTTTGTTCTGACAGGCTTTGGAACTTTGGTTACGTTTGGATTGCTTATTTTCAACTTGAAGTGAAAAGTTAGCATAGCAAGTTGGTTATCATCTTCGTACAAGTTACACACAATAAAGCAAAAAGTAGTTTTGAAAGAACTAAGGGAACAAATTCTACTCATTGTGCTAAATTCGTTAAATGTGTTTCTCAAGAAGAAATCTAAATCTAATTAAAAAAAAAAAAATATATATATATATATATATATATATATATATATATATATATATATATATATATATATATATATATATTGTGTTTGTGTGCCTTGGTGTGCTTCACTTGGAAATCAGCGATATAAAGTCTGTGCTATACAGTCACCACTATAAAGAATTATTCGTTTCCCATATAATTATGGAAAATGTTATTTTCTTCTCAAGGCCAAAACTAAACACAATGAAAACCTTTCTCAACTAATTGCTTCAATTTTTTATTAGCATTGCATGAAATGAAAGAGGTAATACTAATTCACATTGTGCTGTATATTATTGTTACGCATTTCTAAGAATCATTAGTAAAAGACACATTAAATTACATCTACTCTCATGATTTATAGATTTACGTTTTTCATTAAATTGACCAGATAATTTTTTATTCATTATAAACGTTACAATTATTCTCTCGAAGGGTTTTTATGTTAAGAATGTTGTAAGAACATGCGAAAAAAGTGGTATAAAGTGTATATAACGTAGTACAAAAATGCAGTGTATGACTTTATATTCATTTAAAAAAGGAATGCTTTTAGGTTAGCTAACAGAATAGAATTGAATCCTAACAGGCTTAAATTTGTATGCATGATGAAGCTGTGTGGGAATTCATATTTGGCCCAATATGTGGTGTAGAGGTTACGAATGCGATATGTATCTGTTTGATGACTGGTAGACCTTTGCTTAAAACCTAACCCAACAATATGGAACTGTATTAAAAGATTTTCTTATTTAAATTGCAAATTTCAGGTGTGTGTGGGTTATTTAAATAAATTTTAATTATGAGAAATTGTACAATTTGTTCTCCGAAGAATATCGAATATAATATTTTATATTTTGTAGAGTTTATAAATATAGGGAAAAAATTTTGTTGATATCTTACTGTACACATTTAGTTAATGTTTCAGAATAGGATATTGCGGAAAATGATTAAAAAATAAAATACAATTTGTAATGAAGTAGCTTAATTTCTTGTGGTGTTGTTGTTTATCTGATTTAGACAATAAGTTATTAATTAAAAAAAGAAGTATCTAAATAATCTTGTTTTAAGGTACTTTTTACTAAATCATACAAATCATGACTTACTAATAATGACTTTTAAATATCATTAAAATTCCTTATATCGTAATATCGTAGAGCCTTTGAAAACATGTAAAACCCCTTTTAATCTATTAATGGGTTTACTGTTTCTGAGACTCGTCAAAGGCATTTATCAAATGAGTAAATTGAAGCTTTATTTTATTGTAATTCTAAGACAGCATAGATTAAAAATTTTTCAATTTAGAGCTTAACACATAAAGGATTTTGGTTCTTCTTATCGGAAAGTCTAAAAGAAATTAAACGAAGCCTTAGGCTGCCTATTTGCCTTCAACTTTTATAACAATCGTTACATGTCTGTTCATAGTATCAAATTTAATAAATTTGTATGAAACATGAAAGCACGTACACAGAAGAAAAGGTTTCCTGACACAGAAGATAAATACTCTGAGGGTATGTTACAGAAATCCAACTAACTTTTACAGAAATCTCAAGCGAGAAGAATAGCAGCAACAAAAATTAATTTAATAAAATGCAAGACAATGTAGCATTTAAGTTTAATCCAAATTTTAACATTAATAGCTAAACTTTAGATTTTAATTTTCGGTATATAATCAATTTTTAAAAAAAATATTTTTTCTTTAAAGAAGCTGATCCACTTAAAATGAGATAGGTTATTCTATTATACTAAAAAGTAAATGTAATTTCTGCTGTGAACCATAAATTTTCTATTATTTATATTTACTTCTCTGGATATCTGGTAATGTACGGCACACTCTGAATCACACTTTCAACAAAATGAAAGATAGCATTAGATATGCATAGTACGTGCAAAATGTTAACGGATATGAAATGTATTTCCCTCTTTATATTTTAATTTAAGTTACACTAAAAATTTTGAGAGCACTTAATTTTTAATTTAAAAGAGAAATTTTTACACCAGATCGATACCTTAAACGTGATTCTCTTTAAGAAAACAAAATTATTTAATAAAAAAAATTAAATAGTCAAATGGTAAACAATTGAATAATAAATCTGTTCGTGGTGTCGATCTGGCGTTCAATTTTACGCTGATTTGTAATCCGTTGAAATTTTCACTCTATCTTCAATGATACCGAAGTTAGAAACTTGGATTGGAGAATAAAAAAGCCACTTTGTTTTGTTACTTGTTTGTGTGACTTTTAAAATAAGATTTATTTACTAATATAGTAAGTCAATAACTATGAATATTGTAATAAAAAATAGTGGTTTAAATTAATTATGTAATAATATTTTAATTTAATTTATTAATTTCTATTATTTATTAATTACTTATTTTATTATTAAGTAACTATATTATTATTTTATTAATCAACAATTAGTTGATACAATGTCGTATGTAATATGTCGGTAAGAAGTGCGCTACTGATGACTGAGTTATCGATGTTGGAGAATATGATTAAACCTACAAAACACTGGAAAATCGTTCTGTTACTAGGACAAAATTCTACTTATAATAAAAAAAAAAATAACCACTTTTTGAGAAATATTTGTTTAATACTACCCCTTCCGATACTGGCCCTCGGATATACCCCTCGTACCATTCCCTTAGCCACCCCAATGTTCAGTTTGCGTGTACAAAGTACTTACATCTTTTGTATGAGCAACATAATGATGTACATCTCCTTTTGTAATACGTTTTCAGATACATATCTCATTTTAACAATTCAATTCTAAATGCATTATAATAAAAATTTTTTAGTTCAATTGCATTTAAAAGGAATTAGAAAGATTTAATAGTGGTTCCTAATAAATCTAATAGTAATCATCCAATAAAAGCATCGGAGAAAATCAAATTTCGATCTTGCAAAGTAAGGATATTCATTTGAAAGTTGTTTTTATTTAAACTAGTTTATAAGTAGACTTACAAGGATTTTTTGATGAGTGAATACGTCTGTAGCTGTTTAATATTCATAGAAAATTTCAGTCAAGCTAAAAGAGTGTTTGGTGAGGAAGCTAAGCCGAGACAGCTACAACTCTTTTCTATGTAATGCAGTAGGTGCATTTAATATACATTTTAAACCTATAATATTCATTTGAATATAGGACAGCATAATATTTATAAACTGTTGTAGTGTGAGCGTATGAAGATATATACAGTGAAAGGACATGGAATGAACTATATACAGAAATAATGCTACATTTCATTGCCATAAACATTAATTAGATATGTTTAAAAGATAATTCTGAACATAAAATAGATATTTCGAAAAGTTGAAGCAGAACTGGAGACTATAAGGGATGTTTGTTCAAATCACTGATTAACTTTTTGAAGAACACTGCTGTACACAAAATCTCTGAAAAACATGATTTCAGTAGATCTTCCTCTTTGGCCACTTTTGAAACTCAACAGTAAGAATAACAGTAAAATAATTCAAATGTCTAATAAGTATTTTCCGTATTTTTCAGCCGCAGTTTTCCATGCTTACCTAGTGTATGCTTTTACCGTCGGTTGTATGGCAGTCTATTCGTATGATACGAAAATGGCTAGTGCCTTCGATTTTATTACTATTTTATCCTGTGCTTTGTGGTACACGTTATTTTTACAAGAGAAACGTATTAGGACACTGATGCGATTGCAGAATTCGTATTTGTCAACCGTTTCTCGGAGTGCAAAATTCATGATTTTTGACATGTGCATTTTTGTATTTTTATCCAGTTATCCATTTGCACATTCAGTTTTAAAAACAAGTTATTTCTCTAAAAAACTTCCTAATCTATTCTTTTCGTATGGATATCGCATACAGAATAAAAATCTAGAAGTAGCTGGTTATTTCGTGGCATACTACGGATTTTATTTAATTTACACAAAATGGCCGCTCATGGCTTTATGGTCTGTGTGTGTTCTACTGAAACGCTGCGGAACTATTCTTGATAACTTTAAGAAAGAATTGAAAAAGCATAATTGGAGCACCATATCACCTCAATCTTCTGAAATTCTGAAGAAATACTTTTGGATTGTGAACATGATATGCCTTATGAAAGGCATTATATCAAAGCCATCCTTGATCTTTCTGATGATGAGTTTTTCAACTCTTTACGGTATACTAGCTCGTTGTTTGATGCATGGGATGAATTTTAAAATCGATATTTGGGTAGACTTGTTTACTCTTGCTTTGATGGCTTGTGGGACAATTATTACGATAACGTTTTACTGTGCGAGAATTCCACAACGTATGTTGGAAATAAAAACTACTTGCGGCGATGTAATAGACCAACTCAAACTCAGCGATTCGTTGCATCTCGAAAATTTATTTGTGCTCGAAAGGATCGAAAAGAAGAACTTGGTTTACATGACAGCTTGTGACTTGGTCGTTTTCACTAACAGCTTTGTTGCTACTGCCTTTGTATCTTTGTTTATATTTGGATTGCTCATTTTTAAAATGGAATGAAAGTTTAAGGTGGGTATTTAACTTTGACACACTTTAAGACAGACAGTTCTTACTCTAAAGATACATTCTTGACCTCATTTCTCTTATACTTAGCTATCGATATTATTTTCATATCTTATAACTTTTCCCTTTGGGGCCAGTGCAAGTTTGTGTAGTAGCAAAAGACCGTTTGCCTTGCGTTCATAGAGAAACAGTCAATGAATTTTTAAGATATTATCTTTGGAGAATAAGATACTGGAAAGCAGTTAGTTCAGACGAAGAGGCAGTGTGCAGAAACGGTGAAGCTGTCATGCACTTCATGCAAAAACGTCGAAGCGGTTGTTCACTTCATGCAAGATACTGCGGAGTCTTCGTTTACTTTTTTTACACCCAATATAAACTCATAGAACTCTTTTGCCCTTCATTTCTCTCTTCAGAACCTTGAAAAGGCGATTTATTCCACCCTGCACTCAGTGAACTCGAGGGTCTCATTGGAAGGATGTCCTTGATGCCAGACTAACACGAGAATACTCAATAGTATTGTAATTAATATTTTAACTCTGAAGAATGCAATTGATAAGAAATAAAAGACATATTTACAATTATAAAACTTTGATATTTTATTGGATTGTAATGTAAAGGAGATACAGGATCATATAGGGTGGCTCAGTGGGAAGTGTTTGAAATGAATCAAAATTTTAAAACACAAAGAGTGATGAAAAGATTTTAATGATCTATATTGAAATTACATAGTAGGCAATTAATGATAAAGAGGTTCGAAGTGACCGCCTTCCGTAACAAGGACAGCCGTGAGACGGTTCAAGAATCCATCCATCCTGCGTGAGCAGACTTCGATGTCAATCATCTCGACTGACGTTGTAACGGTAGTTTTCAGTTCAGGAAGTGTCTTAGGACCTGTCTGCCGCGCTCTGTTTTTCAAATAATCCAAAAAGACGATATCAAAAGGGGTTAAATCTGGGGAATAGGGCGGCCATTTCAATATCACCTTGTAAGTGCGATGGGTAATCCAACCCATTGATTCAATCTTGAAAATTCTCATTGAGCACTTCTAATACTTCCGCCGAACGATGTGGTTTTACCATCCTGCATAAGCCAATGAATATGGACCAAGTATAACCGTGAAGAAAAGCGACAAACTCCTCGGCCGCAAACTGTCTGTATTTTGCAGCATTTAATGTGGCGTCGATGAAAACTAGGCTATACATACACCATGGGAGGATATTGCGCACCACACAAGAAATTGCCCACCTCTAATGATCATGCGCACCAAGATTGGCCTCAATTGCTGGCAGCTAGAGCCATCTATTAGACTTTTTTCATACATTACTCGCTGTGCCACCCTGTATTAATATAACGTTGCTTTAAATTTCAGTATATTACTTGTGTAAAATATTTTCACGTTTTTCGAACTCGGATAAACTGATAACCGATGCTTGTCTAATAGAATTTTGAGCTTCGTTATTTTAAAATTTTGACTATTTGAACTACATTATAAAACAAAAACTTGATAATGTGTGCTAAAAATGTTAATTATTTTTGTGTGTTAAATTTTTAATCAAGCAGTCCTAACTCCTCATTCAATTTACGCTTTTATTCTTACATATATACATAGTTGCTATCCTCAAACGTCCATAATAGCTTAGGCCAGCGTTTCTCAACCTTTCATTATTCAATCATAATTTTCATCCCCCCCCCGCATACAATAAAATGTATACAACAATAATATATATTGAGTATTTCGATTTCTGTTTTAAATTATTTTTAAGTTACTGCCAAAAAAAAGTAAAAGCGAGCCAACGTTGGCGAGAAACCACATCTGGCATTTTGCCAAGCGGGCGGTGTATTATGAGAAATTGTACAATTTGTTCTCCGAAGAATATCGAATGTAATATTTTATATTTTGTAGAGTTTATAAATAAAGGGAAAAAATTTGTTGATATCTTACTGTACACATTTAGTTAATGTTTCAGAATAGGATGTTGCGGAAAATGATTAAAAAATAAAATACAATTTGTAATGAAGTAGCTTAATTTTTTGTGTTGTTGTTGTTTATCTGATTTAGACAATAAGTTATTAATTAAAAAAAAGAAGTATCTAAATAATCTTGTTTTAAGGTACTTTTTACTAAATCATACAAATCGTGCCTTACTAATTTATTTTATGTTTTTTTAAATATCATTAAAATTCCTTATATCGTAATATAAGAGAGCCTTTGAAAACATGTAAAACTCCTTTTAATCTATTAATGGGTTTACTGTTTCTGAGACTCGTCAAAGGCATTTATCAAATGAGTAAATTGAAGCTTTATTTTATTGTAATTCTAAGGCAGCATAGATTTAAAAATTTTCAATTTAGAGCTTAACATATAAAGGATTTAGGTTCTTCTTATCGGAAAGTCTACAAGAAATTAAACGAAGTCTTAGGCTGCCTCTTTGCCTTCAACTTTTATAACAATCGTTACGTGTCTGTTCATAGTATCAAATTTTATAAATTTGTATGAAACATGAAAGCACGTATACAGAAGGAAAGGTTTTCTGACACAGAAGATAAATACTCTGAGGGTATGTTACAGAAGTCCAACTAACTTTTACAGAAGTCTCAAGCGAGAAGAATAGCAGCAACAAAAATTAATTTAATAAAATGCAAGACAATGTAGCATTTAAGTTTAATCCAAATTTTAACATTAATAGCTAAACTTTAGATTTTAATTTTCGGTATATAATCAATTTTTTAAAATAATATTTTTTCTTTAAAGAAGCTGATCCACTTAAAATGAGATAGGTTATTCTATTATACTAAAAAGTAAATGTAATTTCTGCTGTGAACCATACATTTTCTATTATTTACATTTACCTCTCTGGATATCTGGTAATGTGCGGCACACTCTAAATCACAGAACTTTCAACAAAATGAAATGTTGCATTAGACATGCATAGTACGTACAAAATGTTAACGGATATTTCACTCTTTATATTTTAATTTAAGTTACACTAAAATTTTTGAGAGTACTTAATTCTTAATTTAAGAGAGAAGATTTTATACCAGATCGATACCTTAAACGTGATTATCTTTAAGAAAAAAAATTATTTAATAAAAAAAATTAAACAGTCAAATGATAAATAATTGAATAATAAATGTGTTCGTGGTGCCGATCTGGACAGCATAATATTTATAAACTGTTGTAGTGTGAGTGTATGAAGACATATACAATGAAAGGACATGGAATGAACTATATACAGAAATAATGCTACATTTCATTGCCATAAACATTAATTAGATATATTTAAAAGATAATTCTGAACATAAAATAGATATTTCGAAAAGTTGAAGCAGAACTGGAGACTATAAGGGATAATTGTTCAAATCACTGATTAATTTTTTAAAGAACACTGCTGTTCACAAAATCTCTGAAAAACATGATTTCAGTAGATCTTCCTCTTTGGCCACTTTTGAAACTCGACTACAAGAAATACAGTAAAATTATTCAAACCTCTAACGAGTATTTCCCGTATTTTTCAGCCGCAGTTTTCTATGCATATATAGTGTATACTTTTACTGTCGGTTGTATGGCATTTTATTGACTTGAAACAAAAATGGTAATTTCTTTCACTTTTATTATTATTTTATCCTGTGCTTTGTGGTACACGTTATTTTTACAAGAGAAACGGATTTGCAGACTGATGCAATTCCGGAATTCGTATTTGTCAACCGATTCTTGGAATGCAAAATTCATGACTTTTGACATGTGCATTTTTGCATTTTATCCAGCTATCCATTTGCTTATTCAGCATTTAAAGCATATTATTACTATGTAAACAAATATAGTAATGCATTTTTTACGTATGGATATCGCATTCAGAATGAAAAGTTAGAGGCAGTTGTTAATTTTGTGGCATGCTACGGATTTTCTCTAATTAACACAAAATGGCCGTGTATGGCTGTATGGTCTTTGTGTGCTCTTCTCAAACGTTGCGAAACTATTTTTGATAACTTTAAGAACGAGTTGAAAGAGCATAATTGGAGCTCCCGTTCACCTCAATCTTCCGAAATTCTGAAGAAATACTTTAGGATTGTGAACATGATATGCCTTATAAAGGACATTATATCAAAGCCATCGTTGGTCTTACTGATGATGAGTTTTTCAAGTCTTTACGGTATATTAGCTAGCTATTTGATGCATCGGATGAATTTTAAAGTAGATAATTGGGTAGACGTTTTTACTCTTGCTTTGATGGCTTGTGCGACAGTTAGTACGATAACCTTTCATTGCGCAAGAATTCCATATCGCATGTTGGAAGTAAAACCTACTTCCGGCGATGTAATAGAGAAACTCAGAATCGACGATTCGTTGCACCCCGAAAATTTGTTTTTGCTTGAAAGGATCGAAAAGAAGGACTTGATTTACATGACAGCTTGTGACTTGGTCATTTTCACTAACATCTTTGTAGTTAAGGCCTTCAGATTGTTGTTTACATATGGATTGCTCATTTTCAAATTAGAATGAAATTTGTGGAACCTTGAAATAGTTTACGACATACTGTCGTTACTGGAGTGGTACATTTTTTGGCTATTTTCTCTTATACAATACTTAGCTGTAAATCTTATTTTCTTATCTTCTTACTTTTTTCCATTTGGTCAAGTCCCAGCTAGAGTAGTTGCAAACCGGCCGTTAGCTTTGTGTTCATAGAGAAACGGCACATGTAATTTTGAGATATTCTCCTCAGAGCTTTGATACCGAAAAGAAGGTAGTTCTGGCCGTGCATTTGGTGCAAAACTGGCTAAGCGGTTGTGCACATGGTGCAAGAAACGGGAGAGAGATCGTGAGCTTTTTTAACACTCAGTACACAAAGGTAATAAAAATATAAGAACCCAAAGATGCTACAAAAACGACAAACAAAACTCTACATTAAAACAGTGTTACTTTTGATATTAAAATCGTTAAAAATGTGTCAACATCCGAGAGAAAATTTAAAATTTAAAGAATAACATTTGAAGTAAAATTCTTAACCTTTCAAAAGTTTTAACAAAAATTAATTGACCATTTTTGGTTTATTACCAGGGCAAGTTGAAATAAGTACAACAACCTGAAAAAGGTCACTTTAATTTTGTTATGTAGAACGTTGTAAAAAAGATTTTATTAAAGGAATATATATATCTTCGAAGATTCAAAGTAAATAAACCGAGATGATTTTGCAATTTAGAAGAATGTATAACTCAAGATTCAAAATTATTAAAATTTCTACAACACAATAATTTATTCTGTATACTTTCAATATTGACAAATTGATGTGGTAGTCGTAATAATTAATCTAAATTACATATCCATGTTCCAATCCCGGTCAACACATAAACATTAAAAAGCAAATTTGAAGTGTGTGTGTGTGTGTGTGTGGTGTGTGTGTGTGTGTGTGTGTGTGTGTGTGTGTGTAAGTTTAAAAAAAAAAATTCGAGAAAAAAACTATTTACCATTTTAAAATTTTTCTTTGTTGGAATAGGGTTATGTTCGATAAGCTTTTTTAATATATTATTTCTCTTAATGCGTGTATCTTCTGATCACAAAGTGACGTTCCCCTCATTTCAGATCTAATTTTACTCCACTTATTGTGTATTCTATATTCACATAAAATCGATTCCACACTTCTAAGTGAAATAAAACTATTCATAAGCATTTATCTCATATTTTAATTGGTTTTACTGGTGTTCATCCTCATTTCCAATAAATTGCATGACAGTAATTTTTCAGTTCTATTACCATAGTTAAATTTGAACGTTTACTTCAATTGGGATCCCATTCTCCTACATGTAAAATCATCAAACACAACTGCTAAATATTTAACGTAAGAACTCAAAAAGATTGATGGCATTTTCAGTATGCATAGATCCTCAAAGTTCCCTGATAGAAAATTGTGTTCTGCAGAGATAAATGAAGTTAATTTCATATTAATGAATTCAAAAATTTCACTGTTGCTTGTTTTTATTTTTTATGAAGGCAGTAGTATAAGTCTCATTGATATGCTCATTGATTCCCTCTTTTGACAATACTATCAACAAGTAGCTGTTGTGTCTCTTTTACAAATTGGAATAGTTATTTTTGTTTAGAAAACTTTCTACTTTTGTCGTCTACCTTAGTGTTCACTGTCAGATTGTAATTTATCAACACCAAGAAATTCGTTTTATTAAGGAAAGTACATCATTACATAAGAGTGCAGATTGATAAACTTTGTCTCATTAATACCTTGCATGGCATTATATATCTTTTTGATACATTTATAAGATACATTTGAAATGGTAAATAATGAAGTCACTCTAAAGTCTAACAGCAAAAAATGAAAGCCATACAAAAATGTGACAGGAAGACAAAAACAAACTAAGAAAAGAAGTTATGGGTAGTTTTAGACTCAGAACTGGACATAATTGTCTTGTTCATCTGCAGAAAATCGGAAAAAATTCCTAAAGATGAACAGGACATACCTTTGCAGTGCCTTGGTCAGCGCCACCATTTTCAACAGACTTGCTGGTGAGAATCGCTAACTACAATTTCAGTTCTCACTCCTTTTAGTTTCACTTCTCACTTCTTAAACTGTTCTTATTGGTTACTTTTAGTTTCAGTTCGCATTTGTATATAACATTTACTTCTATGTATGTTAGTAGTGTGCTTTGTCTCTCTATAGCTGTAACGTGTATGTGCTGTGATGTTCGTACAATAAAAACCTTCTGATTATGTCAGCTACACCCTGAAGATAATTGGAAAATATTTCTCCTAGTTTAATGCCCAGGAATTTCCTCTCAACAACAGGCAGTGAAACTCTCCAAGCTCAAAGAAACGATAACAGAGACAATAAAAGGATATGCTTATATTTAGTACTAGCAAAATACCCGACCTCACTCGGTTTGAATTGGTTTACTCTAGATTGAAGAGATGATCAAAATATATAATGACTTACGTTTTTTGTAGAATAAAAATTTATTTTAACATCTTTCGCCATCTTTATATTTTCTACAACTTACTTTGGACACAAATCCTACACATGCATATCCATTCATGTAATACATTTCACATACATCGCACAATTGCTGTATAACAAAACTACAAAATGACGAAAGGTGATACTAAGGTTACTACTATAAAAGACGATTTATAGGAAGATTTGGAATTCCCTTTCTTAAGTTCTTTTCATGTTCAACTCAATTAATTAAAATTACGATTTACAGCGAGTGCTCTCGCACTCATAGTCAACAAAACAATATTTTTTTACTTGTGGCACTCTTGCCTCCGGTATGCGACATTGTGAAATTTTGCAATCTTCTCCTGTCATTATTACAACGAATTTTTTAATGTTGGAAAAAGTTACAGTTTGGATTAATAAACATTATTATTCTTTCAATAACGGCATTATTATTTAAATAACGGCATTATTCTTTAAATAACGGCATTATTCTTTCAATAATGGCATAACTACACTTAAAATTTACTGAAAATTTATACTAACTTACCTAACATTTTTAAGTCTAATACTTTGTGGTGCTGTTGCGTGTGATGAGAAGGAAAACACATTTATTAAAATAATAAATAATTAAAACAGGAAACAGCAAAGCAAAACAAAATAAAAGATGTCGAAAAAAATTGTTCTAAAGATTTTAATTTGTGATTCAATTTTATCTCTTGATCTCGCACAGTTGCCACAACTTACAACTAAAAGTGTACAAAATTTAGAAATGTGAAATTAATTCAGAGCGAAAGAACCAGAAAAAATATCACTGCTCGCGCGATCGTGTTCATTCTCGTTTCATTGAAAAATATCGTCTGTCCCAAATATTCGGAAATCGTTTTCATTGCGCAAAGAATAAAAATAAGACTCGAAATAAATGAAGTATCAGAGATGAAATTCCATTAAAAAAATAATTTTTTGAAGAATAATTACTTTTTCAGCAGTAATGGTAAAGCAATCGAAGTAATCGTAATATTCAATAGACATTCCAATTTTTCCAAAACTACCAAATTATGGTTGATTTAAGTATACTTACTCAGGTGTTTTAGCATGAAACTCAACTAAATATAACAATAAAGAAATGTTTAATATTGCATTCACTAAACTAATAGATAATGTATAAAATAAAATACAATGCAATCCAATATCTGGAATACAATTCATGTGATGTCTACACAAACACAAAATCGAGCATAGAACAGAAAGACGGACAGACAGACTTTCGCAACCAATGCCACTCACTAAATGAATATAAGTACTCACTGTATGCACATTTTCATGAAAATATCTTAAACCGCGTGGACGTGTATAGGGCACTACATACATACACACATACATACATACATACATACATACATACATACATACATACATACATACATACATACATACATACATACATACAGACATACATACATACATACATACATACATACAGACAACATACATACAGACATACATACAGACATACAGACATACATAGAGACATACATACAGACATACATACAGACATACAGACATACATACAGACATACAGACATACATACGGACATACAGACATACATACAGACATACATATAGACAGACAGACAGCCATACATACATACATACATACATACATACATACATACATACATACATACATACAGACAGACAGACAGACAGACAGACACCAAACGAGAAAAAGGCGGATTCGGTATCAGAAGGGTCCAAAACGGATAGAAAACTTGAAATGGGTCTAAAATATTGAATGTACAAACAAACACTCCATTCTTATTTATATAGATGTATTTACAATAAGAAAGAAAACATTCAAGTTTTCTATTTTACACTATGTATTTTTTTACAAATGTGTGATACAAAGCTTTTAGATTCCAAATATTTTTTTAACGCAATTCCTATGTTTCATATTTTATCAATTCAAAACACATAGCATATTTGAATATCCTTTGTTAATAAACATAATATAGTTTTCAAGCTGGTCTTTTTTGTAGTTAAATCAGAAAATATGGTAGTGCAAAGTATCCATTTCAGTTCCTTAGCAATGGAATTACTTTACCTCCGTAGAGCAATTCTGAAAAGTAGAAAGTAATCTTACAGCAAATGTTGCTAAATCCTCATCGATAAGTGTTTAATATATAATGAATTGAGTTACCATATCTTCATCACGCAGAAGGAACAATTTAAATAAGTTTTTATTTAGTTTACTTTTGATTTAGAATTACGTTAAATGCAGCAAATGCTGTTTGATTAGGATTACTTTTAAATATAATTCTTAATGGGAAAGATTAAATTACACAAGTTTAACTATACACTGTTTAAAGAATAAATTTTTTATTTTATAAAAGTTATATACTGAACACCATTATCTCATGGATGATATACAAAGATAATATAAGAGTTACATTCAGCAAAACATTACTGAATATCGTAGGACATGCCGTGCCATCTTTGTAAGATTTATTGCAACACTTTAAAAGTGTAGCACTTTTATTGAAGCAATCCAACACCACGTGCTACGCCATTATGGCTGTCCAATAGAATACGAATTCGTAGAGGAATTCGTAGCAATCACTGGGGTAATCGAGCAGTGGTCACACCTGATACCACGAAAAGAACTATCACGGGCAACGCTGTGCTGGCCACGCAGTGGCTAGTACTATATAGGATGCAATAAATAAATTACGAGTTCCTTATAAAAGTAACCTTTTTTAGCTTATAATGCTTTTAAAACATAGGGCACACTTTTATTAAATATTATTGATAAAGCTATTCTACTGTATGTATGGGATTCAGAAAATTTACCGATTATGTTTTCTATCTAAAGGGTACTACTTTTTTTATATAAAAATTGGATCTTTTGACGTATCTCTTTGTTTAGCAGCATATAAATCACTTCAGATTAAAGCTATGAAATGAATTAATTTTTTTATTCTTGAATCATAAAGCTAAAAACATATTTTGAATTTGTTAACTTGGTGTGTGTTACTTGGAAGTCAACTTTATATAAAATATAAGCTATTCTGTTACCACTATAAAGATATATAAATTTCCCATATAGTTATGGAAAAATATTATTTTTTTCCCAATGTTAAAATTACGTTTCTCATTAAATCTATCAGATGATTATTTATACGTCAAAAAGTTACAATTCTTGATTGGTTGGTTGATTTGATTTTTATGGCGCTATATTCTGAAAAGGAAAAGCTGCGCCAACACAAGATGGAATGCAAAGCAATAAAAGAGGTTAAAATATTAATTGTATTTAAATCATTAAATAATAGCAGATGCGACATTAGCAGAATATTTTGCTAATATGAATAACATTAGCAGATGAATTAGGCATGAATAACATTAGCAGATGCAAAATTTCAACTCAGATTAAAATTCAATAAAAGAGAATAGAATTAAAATGATAATTTTAAAAGGTTAAAAATGAGTTTTATACTAATCGTGATATTGCAACCTATGAAAATGGAGATAAAAGTATTTATATGAGGCTTACAAATATCAAATAGATGGGTATTTTCTCCCACCAAGTCTTGTAGTCTTAAAATTGGATTGACAACTAATATTCGACGATGATGGTTAAAAACCTGGCAGCTGATTAAAATGAGATGGTCGGTAAAAGGTGCCACGCTCGGATTACAACCAGTGGAACTCTCTCCAAATAGAAGATGCCTGTGAGCAAGGAGAGTGTGGCCAAAGTGATACAAAGGCGAGTTTAAAGCCCATCGGAATTTCGAGAAAGTAATCGAGGTCATGATGTAATGCCCCGATGAATTCCATAGAGCTTATTGTTTGTAAACTCAAATAATTTTACCACTCGTTCCATGCAGTGTCTCTTGCAGTGTGTCAGAAATCATATGAAACAGAGATACTCAAAAGGGACACATCATTTTTTGCCTCTGCATCAGCCGGGTCATTACCAGCTATCCTGAGGTAACCTGGTATCCATCAAAAGAGTATATGGAATTCACGCTGTGTGAATTGAAGATGTAGTTTCAACACAGGAGTTATCAGCGGGTGACGAGGGCAGTCCGATGAGAGGCAATACAAGACATCCTTTGAGTCCGAGTATATTATAAATTTACCACATCGGAAAGTTGAATTATTTATTAATGCTTGATGAAAGCATAAAATTCAGTGGTAAAAATTAAGAAGCTGTATAGGATAATGTGTAACTCACTGTAGTTGGACCGCACACCAAGGCGCAGCCAACATGTATTCTTTCGAACGGTTTTCATACTTGGAATGTTATAAGAATATGCGCAAAAATGTATTATTAAGTTTAAATAACGTAGTTCGATAATTGGACTTGGGCACACAAGTGATCCGATTTTTTTATATTCTTGTGCCAAACCTGAATTTTAAAATTCAATCTTCTTTTGAATGGCAATAGCATAGAGATATGAAAATTTCTATATTTTATTTTCCGTGCTTCCGTTTTATTTATTGGAGGAACGCTTTCAGCCGAAGAACAAAACAAATCAAAATGTTTACTGGTGTTATATAGTTCTTTTTTCTATCTCCTAGACCGTTAAAGATAGAATAAAAATTTCAACGGATTTGAAATCTGCAATTAAAATTTGACATTAGATTGATACCTATAATTATAATTTTTTTAAAAATAAATGATTTTTAAATTGAATATCTCTACTATTTATTATAAGAGGAAATGTTTGCCCTCCACTACGCAGTGTCCTGACAAATCTATGGCATTATTGGTTATGGATAAAAATTGGCATAAAGCTGAGTCCTGTAAATATCTGTTAATGTATTCCCAGGACGAAAGTGCTACCAGTCTCTTGTTTTATGCTCTTGTGCCACTCCTGAAACCATGTTATTGCTTTGTCTCTTCTCTTTGAATAGTATCACAAATGCAAGAATCTCCAGAGAAGAAAGAATTGACTTTTAAGTGTGGTAATGATGGAGAGCATGAAAACATTTATCATACCTACATAAATCTGGAAAGTTATTCTGTAACTAGGACAAAATATTATACTTATAATGAAAACCAATTTTCTTTAAAAGGTAACCACGTTTTAAGTAATATACTTCTTTAGTGATTCTCCTTCAGATACTAGCCCTCGACTTTTCCCTCCTGTCATCCACTTATCCTCCATAGTGTTCAGTTTGCGTGTACAAAGTACTTACATCGTATGAGGAACATAATGATTTATATCTCCTTTTGTGCAATGTGTTTGTAATACGTATTCAGACACATCTCATTTAAAAAATTCAATTTTGAATGCATTACAATATGACAATTTTAGTTCACTTGCATTTAAAAGGAATTAGAAAGATGTAATAGTGGTTCCTAATAATTCGAATAGTAATCATCTAATATAAAAGCATCGCAGAAAATCAAAGTTCGCTCTTTTCAAAAAAGGATCTTCATTGGAAAATTGTTTTTTTTGTTCATTTTTGTTTGAGTCGACTTTTATTAATTTTTTTCGGAGTGAATATGACCTTAGCGGTATAACATTCAGAGAACATTTTAGTCAGGCGATTAGAGTGTTTGGCGAACAAGGTAAGCTGAGACCGCGACTACTCTTTTGTGTACAATGCAGTGGATGCATTTATATTAATTTTTCACCCCTAATATTCATTTTAATATAGGACGGCATAATATTTAGAAAATGTTCTAGTGTGAGTGTATGAAGTTATGCATTAATGGTTCATAAGGACAATGAAAGAACCTGGAAAGAACTATATACAGAAATAATATTACATTTCAATGATATAAAAATTAATTTGAAATATTTAGAAGATACTTCTGAGTATAAAATATATGTTCCGACGAGTTGAAGTACAACTGGGGACCAAAAGACGTTTCTTATAAACACTGATTAACTCTTTAAAGAACACTGCTGTACATAAAATCTCTGAAAAACATGATTTCAGTAGATATTCCTCTTTGGCCACTTTTGAAACTCGGCGATAAGAAAAATAGTAAAATTATTCAAACATCTAACAAGTGTTTCCCGTATTTTTCAGCCGCAGTTTTTCATGCATACATACTGTATACTTTTATCATCAGTTGTACAGCGTTCTATTGGTTTGAAACGAAAATGGTTATTTATTTCCCTTTTATTATTGTTTTATCATGTGCTTTGTGGTACACGTTATTTGTACAAGAAAAACGGATAGGGAGACTAATGAAATTCCAGAATTCGTATTTGTCAATTGATTCTGGGAACGAAAAATTCGTGACTTTGGACATCTGCCTTTTTGTATTTTTATCCAGTTTTCCCTTTGCTTATTCAGTGTTTAAAGCCTGTTATTTCTATATAAACACAGATCATAAGTCATTCTATACGCATGAGTATCACATACAGAGTGCAGAGTTAGAAGCAGCTATTAATTTTGTGGCATGCTATGGATTTTCTCTTATAAACACAAAATGGCCGTGTATGGCTGTCTGGTCTATGTGTGTTCTACTGAAACGTTGCGGAACAATTCTCGATAACTTCAAGAAAGAGTTGAAGGAGCATAATTGGAGCACCTGTCCACCTCAGACTTTCGAAATTATGAAGAAATACTTTAGGATTGTGAACATGATATTACTTATGAAAAACATTATGTCCAAGCCATCCTTGGTCTTACTAATGATGAGTTTTTCAAGTCTTTACGGAATTCTAGCTAGATGTTTGATATATGGGAAATATTTTGGAGTCGATAGTTTAGTAGACTTGCTGACTAATGCTTTGGTCAGTTGTGGGACAATTATTGCGATAACCTTTCATAGCGCGAGAATTCCCCAACTTATGTTTGAAATAAAAACTACTTCCGGTGATTTAATAGAGAAACTCAGAATCGACGATTCGTTGCACCCTGAAAGTTCGTTTTTGCTCGAACGGATCGAAAAGAAGGACTTGATTTACATGACAGCTTGTGACTTGGTCGTTTTCACTAACAGCTTTGTAGTTACGGCGTTCGGATCTGTGTTTACATTTGGATTGCTCATTTTAAAATTAGAATGAATTTCAATGTGGAACCTTGACGTAATTAACAACAGACAGTCGGTATTGGAAAGATTCATTCTTGACTCATATCTCTTATACTTATCTGAAAATACTATTTTCTTATCTTATTACTTTTTACCATTTGGCCAAGTCCGAGCTAGGACAGTTACAAAAGGTCCTTAGCCTTGCGTTTATAGACAGACAGCACATGAAATTTTAAGATATACACCTCAGCGACTGCATTACTGGAAAGACGGTAGTTCTGGTAAATAGGCCGTGTACATGGTGACAAATGGTGAAGCGGTTGTGCACTTGGTGCAAGAAACGGCAGAGCGGTTTTGCCCTTTTTTTACTCCCTGTACAGAAAAAGAACAGAAATTTATGAACCCAAATATGCTACGGAAAAACGACAATTAACCCACTTCATTGAAACAGATTACTTTTGGTATTGAAATCGTTAAAAATATATCAATATACGAGAAAGATTTAAATTTCAAGAATAACATTTGTAGTAAAATTGTTACATTCGTACTTTCAAAAAGGTTTAACAAAAATCAATTGACAATTTTTGGTAATTTATCAGGTGAATTTGATATGAATACAACAATCTTAAAAGGGCATATTAATTTTGTTACGTTGAAGGATGCAAAATATTTTTATAAAGCAATATCTCTACGAAGCTTTAATAATAAAACCGAGATAATTGCTCCATTCAGAAGAAAGTATACCTTAGGATTCTTATTTAGTAAAATACCTTCAACTAAAAATGTTTCTGTATTCTTTCAATCTTGAGAAATTGATGTGGTAGTCGTATTATTTAATCAAAATTTCAGATACATGTTCCAGTTTCATCTAACAGGTACATTAAATAAAAAATTGGTTGTTAAAGTATTACAAAAAAATAATTTTGACGAAACTTTCTACCATACCTAAATGTTTCTTTGTTCAAATAGGAGTATGTGCGATAAACTTTCTTAATTTCTTTTTTCTTATCTTGATTGTATCTTCTGAGCACATCCTCTCCTTTTATGTCTAATTTTAATCCACTTATTGTGAATTTAGCATCCATATTCACATAAAATGGATTTCACACTTCTAAAGAATTTTTCAGTTCTATTACCATAGTTAGATTATGAACGTTTACTTAAATTTTTATCCCATTTTCCTACATGTAAAATCATTAAATACAACAGCTAATTACTTAATTAGGTATAAAAAAATTGATGGCATTTTCTGTATGCATCGATCCTCAAAATCTCCTGATAGAAAATTGTGTTTTGAAGAGAAATGGAAGTTCATTTCATATTAATGAATTAAAAAATTTCACTTTTACTTGTTTTTTTTTGTATGAAAGTAGCAGTATAGAATCTCACAGAAATGGTCATTGGCCTCCTCTTTTGAAAATACTATCAACAGGTAGCTGTTGTATCTCTTTTATAAATTGTACTAGTAATTTTTGCTTAGAAAACTTTCTATCTTTGTCTTCACCTTTCTACCTTTCTACCTTAGTGTTCACTGTCAGATTGTAATTTTTCAACACCATGAAATTCGTTTTATTAAGAGAAGAACATCATGAAATAAGAGTGCAGATCCCTATACTTTGGCTCATTAAAGCCTTGTAAGGCGTACACCCTTAAAAAAAAGGACTCACCCGATCGAAATTTCACAATTTACATAACAGCAAGCAATCGATAGGGGCGAATATTTTCTACAAATATAAATATTTAAAATTTGCCTAAGGGTCGTCTTCATGGGTGCTTACTTCGATATTTCCAATACAAACGCCCATCTTTTGTCAGAAATTTGAATTCTACACGCAATTTCAAGCGGATTTGATGAAAAAATAATCAAAAACTGCAATAAATTGACCGAAAAAATCCATAAAAACCATTGAGGGAGCGTGTAAATGCTAGGAGTTCAAAAACATTATAAATATTAATAAAGACGTGTAGTGGTTGTCGTAATCAATGACCTGTTGCAGGCGCCCTGGTGCGGAGAAAGAGAGTCAGAATCAATTCTGATTGAATCCCAGTATCTGTTGGCATAAATTTCTGTTTTCCCTTTGTGAACAATCCCCCAAAACGATAATAATCATAGAATTTTGCTAACAGTCTCACTGCGCAACTAATTATATTACCCTGATATGAAAGTAATGAGCTGCAGTTTGGAATTCCGATGTTTAAGTAACTGATGAATCACACGGTGTCAACATTTGCCTATGTTTCTATTCATAATTTTTATGAATATTAATTTCATAATTAATAAAAAAAATAGTAAATATAGTTTGATAGTTAAAATGCTTATAGATTGTGTCTGGGGTTTTGGGTAGCAAATGATGAAAAAACAATTTCCAATAAAAACCTACTGTTTTTAGCAAATGTAACAATAAAAGTGAAACACCAATTTAACATTAGATCTTATTTTCAAACACTTACAAATCGGTGAAAAATCGAATAAAATGGATGAAATTTTTTTA
This sequence comes from Metellina segmentata, assembly GCA_947359465.1. Lineage (NCBI taxonomy): Eukaryota > Metazoa > Arthropoda > Arachnida > Araneae > Tetragnathidae > Metellina > Metellina segmentata. The sequence continues at coordinate 108,131,309 of OX375874.1, forward strand.
AATTCCGCCTGAAATTATGTAGAAACCAAATTTGTGATAAAAGATGGGAATTCGTATTGAAATTATCGGTGCAAGCACCAAATTTAATATGAAGTCGGCCAATTACACACATTTTAAATATTGATATTTGTAGAAAACATTAATCCCTATCGATTGATATCTTTCGTTTTGTTCTGCGATGTAAATTGTGCAGATGCGATCAGGTGTCGATTTTTTACGGCTGTACATTCTAATTTTTGAATTTTTACTGCTGTACATTCTGTTCACCTAGTGAAAATTGGAAAATATTTCTCCAGGACATACCCTGAAGTTAATTGGAAAAATATTTCTCCTAGTTTCATGCCCAGGTCTGTATTCCTCTAGACAAGATGCCGTGAACCTCTCCAAGCTCTATCGCGATAACAGATACACTAATGATATGCTTGTATTTACTCTATATTTACCATAGGAAGGAAAACATTTAAGTGTTTTGTATTATACTATGTATTAATTTGACAAATATGTGTGATGCTCAATAAGCAAGGCTTTTATATTTCAAATATTTAATAAACACAATTCCTATCTTTCATATTCCATTAATTCTAAACACATGACACATTTGAATATTCTTTGTTAATAAGCAACATATACTCTTCATTCTGGTATTTTTTTGCTGTCACATCAGAAAATATGTTAGTGCAAAGTATCCATTGCAGTTCCTTAGCAATGGAATTCCTTTACCTCCGTAGCGCAATTCTGAAAAGCAGAAAGTAGTATTACACAAGAAGAAAACATTAATACTATGGTTTTTATTTATTTGCTTTATAGAATTTAATTTAATCTTAAACCTGCAAATGCTGCTAATTCTTCATTGATAGGTGTTTATTACATATGTAAATTGAGTTTCCATATCTTCATCATACAGAATGAACAATGTAAATAAGTTTTGTTTAGTTCACTTATATATACTATTTTAACATTTACAATTATGTCAAAAGCTGCAAATGCTTTTTGATTAGAATTACTTTTAAATAGGTTTCTTAATGGGAAAGATTAAATCACAAAAGTTTAAAAATATACACAGATTAAAGAATTTATTTCTTATCTCTCTATATTAAAAAAGGTATCGCTACCGTAACAGGGTTGGAAACTCGTTTTTTTTTTGCTCGATTTTCAGACGGTTAACCGAGAAATTACGGATTAGAAAATTACAATATTGATATGGTTTGTTCAAAATTGTACAGGGAACAAGACTAATAAGATTTTTTTCCGATGCTGCTGTAAGTTTAGTGTTTATTAAGTATCAAAGTTGAAAGAGCGAAATTTCTAACGCGAGTGAGCAAAAGACGTGCAATTTTCCGTCATCAGCCGTGATTTTTTTAGAGTACCTCTAAATGTGAATTTTTGCACGTAGCCAAGTTTTTCTATAAACTTTAATTTGGTTCCTGATAATATATTTTTTAATTCGGGACATTTTCGTTTTTTTTTTTTTTTTTTTTAAACTTTTATATCTATATCTTATTACTATTAGTTTTTAAATTTGAAAACATCTCAGCAAACCTTACAATGTACTCTTTCTTACGGTACAATTATTTTTGAAATTGGTTCATAAATAAATTCGATGCGACCAAAAGTTGGTCATTCAAATTTCGTAATTTTTTAGATCGCGGAGCGATTGCGTTTACGGAAATAAGGGTTACATTTTCTGACTAACGGGTTTGTCAGATGCCCTTGAAACTCGCTGTGACGTCATGCTTGTTTTTATCGCTCGATTTTCAGGTGTACAGGGAACAAGATGGAGATGTTTTTTTACTGATGCGGTTATTAGTTTGGTGTGCATTAAGCGTTAAAGTAAAAAATAAAGCGAAATCCCTTGCGAAAGGAGTGTTGCTTTGCGAAGCAAAACAAATGAGATTGCGTAGCAATCTTCGGGGGTCGGCGAGCGTTAGTGAGCAGGGGGCGGAGCCCTCTCTGTGACGTCGCGGACCGGCAAGTCAAATCAGGATTATACGAATTATTAAGATAGTTTCGCCGTAGCAGGATATTGCCTATGCGAAAGGAGTGTTGGTATACGAACGTTGGCTAGCAGGGGGCGGAGACCTCGAGCTTTTCAAAGTTATAGAACTGAACTCCTTTATCTCATGGATGATATACGAATATAACATGAGTTCTATTCAGAAAAACATCAGTGAATATCATAAGACATGCCGTGCCGTGTTTGTATGATTTATTGCTAATATTTTAAAAGTATGGGATTTTTATTTTACTCTCTAAAGACGAAATAAAAAATGTAACGGATGTTTCTTTCGGATACTTTAATTCGGTTGCGACAAATAAAAAATATTTAGTTATGACAATTTAATACCTCTCACTGTCCCAAAATAAGTGTTACACTATTTAACACTTGGATTTTATAGCGAAATTTATGACACAGTTGCTAAAAATGGAAAAAAAGTTTCCAATAGCAAATAAAAATGTGTAAATTTCTTACAAAGTAAAATATTACATATTGAGGCAGCATTTGACTTTTAATATACCTTCTACATTACAATTAATGATACTCGGAAAGCAATTTTTATGTCTCGATGTTTATTTCTTAATGTATACAATTCTATATATTAATGTGTTCTAACTCGAATAAGTTCATTTTTTTATTCATCTTACCTCTGCCATTGTTTACGATAAAAAAAACAATCTAGTAGCATTCTTACGTTGCCCTATAACAACAAATGGTGTGTTTGTTGGTATACTTCACTTCATATTGAAGAAATACAATCAATATTTGAAAATAGATGACAGAAAGAAATTTGTTGTCATTTTGAAAATTACTTTCAAAAATATACTTCAGTCTTTAAAGCTAAGCTGACTCTATGTGGCATTTATGCATCGCTAATGTTTGGTAGACATGACTTCAGGTCTAACCAGTAAGAAAAGAAATCAATTCTTATAACTTCACTTCCTGAAATATTAGATATCAGGTACGTTGAATCTGATAATATTGGTCGATCCTTTGGTTTCAACAAAACCTCTACCTACACCACTAAAGTGACGTACCGGAGAATGAGGTTTCATTCTCTTATATTTTATTTATGCTCTTTGGTGACAAGTTGATCGCAATCAATATCTCTAATATTATAAAAGGAAGTGTCTGTTTGTTTCTTGCCCACAAAGTCCAGACGAATGTACGGTACTTACAATAATGGGATTTGGCACACAGGTAGTCCAAATATTTTGCAATTTTAGAGTCGCGACGAATTTGGTAATTCAATCTAGAACATTTGAAAATGAATTTAATAGTTTTTTTCACCGTTCGTCCTTCTTACGCGGAATGAAGGAGCATCAAAATTTAGACTTTTCGCCCTCACGTCACATTGACGTCAGCCTTTGGAACTATTCCAAGCTTTTTTTCATCTCCCAACTAAGATGGGAGAGAACAGATTGTTTTCATTTTGTGCGAAGGAATGATTTTGCAGCAGACGATAAAAAAGAAAGTTTTAATTTTAGTTATTCAGATCTTTTTTCTATCTCCTAGACCGTTAAAGATTAAGTAAAAATTTCAACGGCTTTGAAATCTGCGGAAAAAATCACATTATATTGAAACCTAAATATATGATTTTCTTTAAATAAAAAACATTTTTTAGTTGAGTATCTTATATTCTCGCAAGAGAATGTGATGTCACGCTAACATACGTGTTCCAAAAATAAACAGATTACATTTCCAGCCCTCCTACGATTTCAGCGAAAGACAACAAAGAAAATAAAATACGTTTTGTCTGACATTATTTAGTTATTTTTTTGTAAAATTGGGATCGGTAAAGATAGATTAAAAATTTCAACGGATTTGAAATCTGTGGAAAATTTTACACCAGATATATACCTTATACATTTCATTTTCTTCTAATAAATAATTTTTTAAATACATATTTATATTTTTTGGTTTGCAAAGCAAACTACCACACGGGCAATGTGACCTCCACAAAAAGAACTGTCACGGTCAACGCCCATATGGACAGACTTGAAATCTGCAGAAAATTTTACACCAGATTAAAACCTTAAATACTGGCGTTGCTAGTGGTGTTGGAGGCAACGCCGGGCTAACCACGCATTGGTTAGTATTATATATAACACTCTATAACAAAAAAAAAATCGACGCACCAAGAAGGAATCATCCGATTGCTTTGAAATTTCGTATGCAAAAATGTTTTGACCAAATATGCAAATGATTAAAATTTGGTGTCCAATGAATGAATAGTGCGATCTCCAGCGCATCGGAATTGCGCATCCAGCAGATGCACATAAGGAGTTGTTCTTGAATTGTTGTTAAAAATTTCTGCTGCATTGCGATTTGGATACCTTTTAATGACTGAAAAAATGCCTCGCCGCAGGATTCGAGCTCATTACGAGCAACTTTCAGAGTTTGAAAGAGGTCGTATCATTGGATGGAAAGAGGCAGGTTGGGCAAATAGGAGAATCGCTCGTCATGTGAGTCGAAGCGATGCGGCGATTAGAAGATGCTGGCAAGAGTGTGTGGACAATGGCAGATTTCAGCTTCATGATGGTAGCGGTCGACGTAGGGCCACAACCGATCGCGAGGACAGAGTGAGTGTCAGATCAGGTGTTACAGCGCCTGATTCATCGCTATCAAACATCAGTCGTGCGACCCACACACGTGTGTCCACTATGACCATTCACAGACGGCTGGGAGAGCGAAATCTACGCTCGTACCGACCGTTACGCCACCTGCCACTCACGCCTGCACACTGTCGAGCCATATTACAGTGGTGCTTGGCTCGATCAGGCTGGAATAATGCTGACTGGGGACGTATAGTCTTTAGCGACGAAACCCTCTTCCAACTGTGTCCTGATGATCATCGAAGACGTGTCTGGAGACGCCCAGGGCAGCGTGCTGATCCTGCTTTCACTATTGCACGCCACACGGGCCCTCAACAAGGAGTTATGGTCTGGGGTGCCATTTCCCTTGATAGCCGGACCCCTTTGGTCATCATTAGAGGTACTTACTGCTCAGCGGTACGTTGACGACATTCTGAGACCTGTTTTGCTACCATTCCTTTTGCAGTAGCCTGGGCCTTTTTTTTCAGCAAGACAATGCCAGACCACATACGGCACGTGTTGCTATGAACTGTCTTCAAGCTTGTCAAACACTTCCTTGGCCAGCCAGATCACCAGATCTCTCTCCCATCGAGCATGTCTGGGATATGATATGGGAAGGCGACTGCATCCGGTACGGAATGTTGATGACGTAGTCCGACAATTGGAGCAAATTTGGCAAGAAATACAGCAGGAGACCATCCGACATGTATGTATGTTTTATTTCTGTCGTATATTTCTTTCTATACTTTATTTGAGTCGGAAAAGACTCGATCTTAATAAATTATCTAATTTTTACTTTGAAAGCTTTTAATCATTTCATTTGCAACAAGTTAGCAAGGTAAACAACTAATCTTCATAAGCACTATGATGTTTAATTCGCTGTCTTAGACCACATCAACGAAACATTTAAAACATATTTAATTTGCGCTAATGGAAAAACTATTCATACAATACCTTATGTATGTGAAACCAATATCGATATCCGACAGTTTAATACTTACAATATGTACGAGGTTTCACTCATACGAAATACAATACATTTAATAAATTATGAATTCCTTACAAAAGTGTAACGATTTTAGCTTATAATGCAGTTGAAAGAAACAGAGGAAACCCTTTTAGTGGAAAATATCGACTAACCCTATTCTATGTATGAAATTCCGAAAAATTACTGAGTATATTATTTTTATCTAAAGTGTACTACTTTTATAAAGATTCGATCTTTTGATGCATCCATCTTTTTGTTCACCAATATATAGTGGATAGTTAATTATTGAGATTAAAGCGACGACTTCTTTAGTCTGACTAGATTAACTTCAGATTAATGCGATGAAATGTATCGATTTATTGATGCTTGAATCATATGTAAAATGCTTATTTTCCGAAAATACTCCAGTAAAGGCGAAACATGTTTACGCGTTAAGCTAATTTCGTTAAATGCGTGTTTCTCAAGAATAAACCTAATTATATTCTCTAAGACCATAAATGGACTTTATGAATTTCACTATTCTAAGGTACACCCCATTCTGTCCTAGAAAAGCTAAAAAATATATTTTTAAATGTTGACTTGGTGTGTTTTACTTGGAAGCCAACGTTATAAAGAGTCTATGCTATTCAGTCACCACTATAAATATAGATAAATTTCCCATATAGTTATGGAAAAATAGTATTTTCTTCTCCCGAACGTTAAAATTAATTATAATTAAAAGTTTCCGTAACCAATTGCTTTAATGTCTGATTAGCTTTGATGGAAATGAAAGAAAAATATTAACACCACATTGAGCTGTAAATTAATGTTACATATTTTGAGAAATCGTTAGTAAAAATCATATTATATATATATATATAAATTCTGTCTACTATCATGATTCATATATTTACGTTTCTGATTAAATCTATCGAATAATTATTTATGCTTCAAAAAAGTTACAATTCTTGATTGGTTTGTTGATTTGGTTTTCATGGTGAAATATCTTGAAAAGGAAAAGCTACGCCAAACACAAGATGGAATACAACGCAATAAAAGAGGTTATAATATTTATAGTAATCATGTCATTAAATAAAAGCAGATGCAAAATTTCAACTCGGATTAAAATACAATGAAAGCGACTAGAAATAAAATGATAATTTAAAAAGGTTAAAAACGGGTTTTATATTAATGGTGGTGGTGGGGGGGGGTATTACAACCGATGAAAATTTAGATAAAAATATTTATATGAAGCTCAAAAATATCAAAGACATGGGGATTTTCTTCCACCGAGTCTTGTAAGTTTAAAATCGGATTGTTGGAAGTTTCGACGATGAGGGTTAAAAACTGGACAATTTATTACAACCTGATGATCGGTAAAAGGGGCCAAGCTCGGGTTACAACCAGTGGAACTCTCTCCAAATAGAAGATGCCTATGAGTAAAACGAGTGTGGCCGATACAAAGGCGAGTTTAAAGCACGTCGGAATTTCTATAAGGTAATGGAGGTCATGATGTAATGCGTCGATGGAGCTTATTGCTTGCAAACTCAAATAATTCTGCCACTCGTTCCGTACAATGTCTCGGACAGCGTGTCAGAAATCATATGGAACGAAGATACTCAAAAGGGACACAGCATTTTTGCCTCTGCATCAGTCTGTTCATTACCTGCTATACCAACGTGGCCATGTGTCCAACAAAAAAGGAAGTCGAATCCACGGCGGTTGAGTTGAAGCTGTAGTTTCAACACAAGAGACACCAGTTGGTGATGAGGGCAGTTCGATGAGAGGCAATGAAAGACACTCTTTGAGTCCGAGTATGTTATAAACTTACTACATCGTAGAGTTTAATTATATTATAATGCTTGATGTAAAGCATGAAATTCAACGGTAAAAAAAGAAGCCTTATAGGATGATGTGTAGCTCATTGTAGTTGCTTCGCACACATTCATATGAAATTCACTTTTTAAAGGTAATCATTTAAAAACAGCACATCTATTTCGTTCAGTTTTGAATTCCTTTCCTTGTGTCCTCTCATCGAATGGAATGATTTAAAATTTTGATTATATTTTGTTTTAAAATCCTAATGCAATTCTTTATGTAATATAGTGCATTTTTTTTGTATTTCGTATAAACTTTTTTGTGTTACTACATTCGCATAATCCGAATTTTTGGTTATCCGAGACGGCCTCGTTCACGATTACATCTGCTAATCAAGGTTATGCTATTAATTTTTATTTCATATCAAATATCACTACGTTAAAAAAAAAAAAACTAGCAAAAAGTTGGGGCCTGCCTACATTTCTGTTTATATATTCCTAAAAATAAGGGGTTCCTCTATCTGGTTTTGTGCTCTCTAAACGTTCCTGAGACTTTTTATTGCTTTGTCTCTTCCCTTTGAATAATATATCAAATGCAGGAAGGTCCAGATAAGGAAGAATTGACTTTAAAGTGTTGTAATGGTGGAGAGCATGAAATCATTTATTATACCTGCATAACAATAGAGAATCACTTTGTCCAGTTGGACAATATTCAATTCTACTACAAATAAAAAACAATTTTTTCACATGATAATAACATTTTAAAGAATATTTCTATAATGTCACCCCTTTAGATAATTTCCCTTGGATTTATCACTCCTATTACCCCCTTAGGCACCCCACTGTTCAGTTTGCTTTATACAAATTATTTACTCCTTTTGAATGAGCAACATAATGATCGATATTTCCGTTTACATTGTGCTTGCAATACGTATGCACAGAGAACTCTTATTTTAACAAATTGGAACATCATTTCATTAGAAAAGTATAACAATTTTATCTCAATGCATTTCAAAGAACAATAAACGGATTTTCATTTAATAGTATGCGATCAAATAATTCTTATAGCGTCTTAAAGCATCGCAGTAAATAAAAATTCGATCTTTTGAAGTAGCGATTTTCAGAGGAAAGATGTTTTTAGCTCACTTTTGTTCACGAGTCGACCTTCATTGATTTTTTTTTTGCAGAGTAAATATTTTTGTAGTGTTTTGATCTTCTGCGAAACGCCAGTCAGACGACAAGAGTGTCTGGGGAAGAAACAGCGTTTGCACTTTTGTATACTATGTTGTGGATGCATTTAGAATTAACTTTGTACTTTTTAAACTAATTTGATTATATGACAGAACAATATTTAGAAAATGTTCTTCTGAAATGTATAAAAAGATAAACAATGAATGGACCTGCAATGAACTTTATACAAAAATAAGGTTATATTTCATCGACAAAAAATTAAATTAAAGATATTTAAAAGATACTTTTGCATGTATAAGATACTTTCCAGAGTCAAAGTTGAACTGGAGACTAAGGGAAGCATATTTATTATAATTATTGACTAATATTTTCAAGATCACTGCTCTACACGAAAAACTCTGAGAAAAATGATTTCAGTAGATCATCCTGTTTGGCCACTTTGGAAACTCGACAAGAAAAACAGTAAAATTATGCAAACGTGTTTCCCGTATTTTTCTGTCGTAGTTTTCCATGCATACCTAGTGTACACTTTTACTGTCGTTTGTACTGCATTCAAGTGGTATGAAATTAAAATGGTGTTTTCTTTCCTTTTTACTTGTGTTTTATCTTATGCTTTGTGGAACACGATATTTTTACAAGAAAAACGGATAAGAAGACTGATGCAATTCCAGAATTCATATTTGTCAATACAATCTACGAATGCAAAATTGATGACTTTAAACATCTGCTTTTTTGTATTTTTATCCAGTTTCCCATTTGCTTATTCAGCGTTTAAAGCATGTTATTACTATGTAAACAAAGATCGTAAAGCATTTTTTACGTATGGATATCATATTCCGAATGAAAAGTTTGAGGCAGTTTTTAATTTTGTGGCATGCTACGGATTTTCTCTAATTAGCACAAAATGGCCGTGTATGGCCGTATGGTCTATTTGTGTTCTACTGAAACGTTGCGAAACTATCCTTGATAGCTTCATTAAGGAGATGAAGTTGTCTAATTGGAGCAACCGTTCAGCTCAAACGTCCGAAATGCTGAAGAAATACTTTAGGATTGTGAACATGATATTCCTTATCAAGGAAATTATGTCCAAACCATTATTGATCTTGCTGTTGATGAGTTTTTCAAGTCTTTACGATACACTAGCTAAGTGTTTGACACATGGGATGACTATTGGAGTCGATATGTATATAGACATGTTGATTAACGCTTTGCTGAGTTGTGGGACAATTATTACGATAACCTTTCATAGCGCGCGAATTCCCCAACGTATGTTGGAAATAAAAACTACTTCCGGCGATGTGATAGAGAAATTCAGAATCGACGATACGTTGCACCCAGTACATTTGTTTTTGCTCGAAAGGATCGAAAAGAAGGACTTGATTTACATGACAGCTTGTGACTTGGTCGTTTTTACTAACAGTTTCATGGTTACGGCCTTTGGATCTATGCTTACATTTGGATTGCTCATTTTCAAATTAGAATGAAATTAATGTGGAACTTTGACGTAGTTTACAACAGACAGTCGTTTCATTGGAAGTATTAATTCTTTACCCATTTCTCTTATACTTCGCTGTAAATATTATTTTCATATCTTTTACTTTGCTTACGTTTTTCCATTTGGCGCAGTCTGAGGTAGACCGATTTCAAAATATCCTTTGCCCTTTGTCATTGAAAGCCATCACAGGGATTTTAAGATATTTTCCATGGCGACTACGATACTGAAACGAATGTTGCTCTGGTAAAGGGGCAGTGCACTTTGTGCCAAATCTGTGGAGTGGCCATGTGCATTATTGGTAAATTCTTTACGCCCAATGCAATTTTTGTGAACCTTTTTTGCCCTTCAATTTTTGATTCAGAATCTTGAAAAGCCTGTTTGATCTACCCTGTCTCCAAGGAACTCGAGGGTCTCATCGGAATGTTCCCCTTGAGATTAGTTGCACGTAAGAATACTAAATTCTGCAATACTATTGTAATCAATTCTGTATTCTGAATATGGTAACTGAGAAAAAATAAAAAACATATCCACAATTTCATAGCTTTGATCTTTGACTGGATTGAATTTGAATGATTTACAGGATCATATTAATATCAAGTTGTTTTTAATTTCCATACACTACTCGTGTAAAATATATATTTTCCTATTTTCATAATCTCAGATAAACCGTTATTTGTCTAATACGTTTTTCAACTTAGTGTTTGCTTTTTATTACATGCATTGCAATGTAAAACAAAGAGCTGATATGTGTACTAAAACTTTTAGTTATTTTCCTGCATAGACATGTAGAGGCAAGACTGCCATCCAGGTAACAACTCATAACCTGCAAAGTAAAAAAAACATACGGTGACATCAGATGCTTGATTCTTCGGAATGGCCTCCAAGTTGACCACCAATGGCAACTGTTCTTTGTGTTCCAAAGGTCCGATCGGAGCTTCGAAAGTTCTTGTGAGCTACGAACATGCAAAAATTAAGAACAAAAAGAAGGAACGTTCGTTTTGAATTTTAGATTCATTCTAACTTTCTGCCTCGCGGGCTTCGGACGCGGTGGCTGTGGAATTACGTTAAATTATTGTTGATGTAAGTAGAGTTTTATCCATTCTGATGTTATGTCTACATGATTCCATTACTTACGAAAAACTGGCGTTTGGTGCAAACCAAACGCCAGAGACATTTTAATCCAACACTCTTAACTCCTCACTGTTTATTCATAAACATAGTTTCTTACTTGAAATATCTATAATGGCATATGCTATATAGGATTTGTAAATATTACCTTCTTTATAAGAATGTTTAATGAGATTAAATGGTTTAAAGTTGTATATCTTACCTGATAATTCATCATACTTTGTTTCTCGGTTCTTGAATAAATTTCCTGGAAGATTAAATATTTTTTATTAAGTTATTTTTTGCGCATAAAAAATCAGTTCAGAAATACAATAGATCGTATTACTACTTTATTAAAAATGCTTTGTTTGTTATATCGGTTCGAAATTGAATTGCGTAATGAGCATTTTAACGTTTTCAAAAGAAGAAACTGCAGCTGGAAATAGAAGGTATAAGATACAATGGCAAATCAAGAAACTTGTCTAATTTCCTTTCACTGATTGAAGAGTAGAAAACTGGAGAGAAATGAGAAAAGCGCTTTAGCATCTGTTAATGTTTTAGAAAACTAAAACTGTTATTTTAAATGAATGTAATTGTGAGTGTGAAGACAGATAATTACAAATGTTGATCGAGGTAAACGCTATGCTTTATTCCCTGTAGTTTATATGCAATTAAATTTATTCAGAATATTAAATATTTTACTTTATAACAATCACATAATAACATAATATAACATCATAATAATCGCAATAACAAAATGTATGTAAAAATGAAAAACTGTTTGTGTATAAATGAATCTCAGTATTCAGATATTATTTAGAAATTCTTAGATTGCTTTTCAGAAGATTGATATCCTTTAAAAAAAACACATTTTCACAGGGAAATAGAACAGCGATTTTAAAATTGCGTAATACGAGATAGTAATAAACATGTTCCTCATACCTTGTAACCTAAATTTGGCTTTCAAAAAGAAATTGAAAATAATCCTTTCAGTAGGCAGGTAATAAAAATATAATAATTTCGTTAACATTGTGTGTATAATGGAACCTTACTATAAAAATAACTTGCAAAAATAGAGTAATAAAATAATGAAACAAATTTTCTTTCATTTTAAACAATAAGACATAACGAGCTTATTAAAAACACGAAAAAGGCGTATACTTACAGTGAGTGTTTTGATTGATCTACAGAAATCATTTGGAGGAGTTGCGCATTTCGTCACCTATACAAAAAAAAATTTAAAAATAGCTTTTGCCTAATATTTTCATATAGATACAAAAACGTTTTAAACTCATCACAGTTATCTAATTTGCATTCTAATGTTTACAATACTCATGAGATAATCGTAGTTGCAAAAAAATCGGTTTAGGCACATAGCTTGTGCAAATCCTTTATAAGAGGTACAAATGAGAATGCATGAGGTATATATATAAAATGAAAAAATACGCTTTAAGTTTATCTAACACAGGAAAATATGAATATACACAATACTAATTACTGAAATTCAGTCACCAGGAAAATAAAAAAATCGAATTCCTTTAATAGTTGATTAATTAATCCTACAATAGCATACTTCATATTAGAAGAATAATTACCGATTCGAGTAGTACTTTATCTTTGCATAGCTTATCAAATATTTGTCTTCTTGTGTTTTCGTTGTAATCTTTAATGTGCCGTTTAATGCAATGCTTGATCCATTCTTGACACTAAATGTTAAAAAGAAATGGGTAATACATGTTATTGTATGGTTCAGAACATGTTTGAAGTAAAAAATATGTTAATTTAGTCTACGATTCTGATATACAAGCATGTTACAAAGACAAGGCACCATTTGTTTCAGAATAACTTTTAACCCTCCTGCTGGTTGGAAGAAAACTGGCCGGATCTTGATGGACAAGGTATCTCATCATTAGAAGAAAACTGGCCAGATCTTGATGGACGAGGTATCTCGTCATTAGAAGAAAACTGGTCAGATCGTGATGGACAAGGTATCTCGTCATTAGAAGAAAACTGGTCAGATCTTGATGGAAGAGGTATCTCGTCATTAGAAGAAAACTGGCCAGATCTTGATGGAAGAGGTAACTCGTCATTAGAAGAAAACTGGCCAGATCTTGATGGAAGAGGTATCTCGTCATTAGAAGAAAACTGGTCAGATCGTGATGGACAAGGTATCTCGTCATTAGAAGAAAACTGGCCAGATCTTGATGGAAGAGGTAACTCGTCATTAGAAGAAAACTGGCCAGATCTTGATGGAAGAGGTATCTCGTCATTAGAAGAAAACTGGCCAGATCTTGATGGAAGAGGTATCTCGTCATTAGAAGAAAACTGGCCAGATCTTGATGGAAGAGGTATCTCGTCATTAGAAGAAAACTGGCCAGATCTTGATGGAAGAGGTAACTCGTCATTAGAAGAAAACTGGCCAGATCTTGATGGAAGAGGTATCTCGTCATTAGAAGAAAACTGGTCAGATCGTGATGGACAAGGTATCTCGTCATTAGAAGAAAACTGGCCAGATCTTGATGGAAGAGGTAACTCGTCATTAGAAGAAAACTGGCCAGATCTTGATGGAAGAGGTATCTCGTCATTAGAAGAAAACTGGTCAGATCGTGATGGACAAGGTATCTCGTCATTAGAAGAAAACTGGCCAGATCTTGATGGAAGAGGTAACTCGTCATTAGAAGAAAACTGGCCAGATCTTGATGGAAGAGGTATCTCGTCATTAGAAGAAAACTGGCCAGATCTTGATGGAAGAGGTATCTCGTCATTAGAAGAAAACTGGCCAGATCTTGATGGAAGAGGTAACTCGTCATTAGAAGAAAACTGGCCAGATCTTGATGGAAGAGGTAACTCGTCATTAGAAGAAAACTGGCCAGATCTTGATGGAAGAGGTATCTCGTCATTAGAAGAAAACTGGTCAGATCGTGATGGACAAGGTATCTCGTCATTAGAAGAAAACTGGCCAGATCTTGATGGAAGAGGTAACTCGTCATTAGAAGAAAACTGGCCAGATCTTGATGGAAGAGGTATCTCGTCATTAGAAGAAAACTGGTCAGATCGTGATGGACAAGGTATCTCGTCATTAGAAGAAAACTGGCCAGATTTTGATGGAAGAGGTAACTCGTCATTAGAAGAAAACTGGCCAGATCTTGATGGAAGAGGTATCTCGTCATTAGAAGAAAACTGGCCAGATCTTGATGGAAGAGGTATCTCGTCATTAGAAGAAAACTGGCCAGATCTTGATGGAAGAGGTAACTCGTCATTAGAAGAAAACTGGTCAGATCTTGATGGAAGAGGTATCTCGTCATTAGAAAACTGGCCAGATCTTGATGGAAGAGGTAACTCGTCATTAGAAGAAAACTGGTCAAATCTTGATGGACAAGGTATCTCGTCATTAGAAGAAAACTGGTCAGATCTTGATGGAAGAGGTATCTCGTCATTAGAAGAAAACTGACCAGATCTTGATGGAAGAGGTAACTCGTCATTAGAAGAAAACTGGCCAGATCTTGATGGAAGAGGTATCTCGTCATTAGAAGAAAACTGGCCAGATCTTGATGGAAGAGGTAACTCGTCATTAGAAGAAAACTGACCAGATCTTGATGGAAGAGGTAACTCGTCATTAGAAGGAAACTGGCCAGATCTTGATGGAAGAGGTATCTCGTCATTAGAAGAAAACTGGCCAGATCTTGATGGACGAGAAATCTCGTGATTAGAATAAAACTGAACAGATCGTGTTCTAGTTATAAAAAAGCGATATAATTGCGACTAAATATATTGATGAAGATATATCTCGTCTGCAAAATTGGTCGAATCCTGATGGGAGAGATATCTCCCTATCCTCACCCCCCAACTCACAGTGAGGCTTAGAGTTGCTAACAAAGGTGTGGGGATAGCATTTAGTGAATATTTTATCTTTGCAAATTACATTGACACTACATTTCTGCAAATACACGATTCTGGAATTTAACAGATGAAGAGGACAGACAACACAGGAACGAAAGTTTAGATATTGACACAAGTGGTATCACAAGTAGAGGTACTGACAGAAATGGATAAAAATTTAAGTATATTTACACAAACAATAAAGTGTGCTCATAATACAATTATTCTTGGCAATTATATATTTATTGTTGTTAATATATCCCGTTGAAACCAGTTGGGGGAAGGGAGGGTTAAATAAAACGTTTTTACCAGTTTTTTGTACATATTTTTTGACAATTTATGGAATATGATATCGGCCAAATAGACGTCGCTCTGCAAATATAGACGTCATCACTGGCATGATTCATTCAATTTCTTCGTGTTTCATTTCGACGCCAGTGGATACTTAATTAAACAGAACAGTCGTTGTTCATGATTAGAAGATTCAAGTGCGGACAACCTTTAAATCCCCGCTGTGAGCAAATATTTGGTGTGAAATTTAGAATAGGGCATTATTTTAACACTTTCTTTACGAGGAAGCTAATGAAAATGTGGTTACTATCAATTATGAACGACATTGTGCGATGTTACAAAATTTCTTTCTGTCTGAAATCGGTCGAAAAAAGGGTAACAGAACATGCGGTGACAACAAGATGAAGGAACATGTCGTACGACAGCGAGCGTAACTCTGTTCCTGCAGAATAGTGTCAAAATCCAGTGATGCAGATAGGCACATTCTTTCCCTTGATTTGGCCACGCCGGATTTTTCTCCTGTGATAAATCAATGGAGGGAAGCCAAGCTAACAAGCCAACAACAATTCAATAGCTTAAACGAAACATTCGCGAAGTATTTGAACAAACGTAATGGGAAATGCAAAAAAAATATTTCAGCGTGGCCAGAGACTTTTATTTATGTTATCAAGTCCCACACATGAAGTTGAAATTTATGTTACGTTGCATATAGCAAAAGGTAAAAACAAAAAAGGCGGCTTTTTAACCATATCAAAATAGGGATTACCTAAAACCTACTTACTTTATTTGGTAGCATTAGTAAGCAAGTTATAAACTCATATTGCGTGTTGACATCTTTGGCTGTAAAATTAAAAGAATCAATTTTTAACACATTTATTGAAGTTACATTATTATACATATATCATACAAAACTCCACTTAAATCTAAACTTAAACCTTTTTAAAATTTGATTTTCGTCTCCGGTCATTAGAAATTTGTGTTATCGAATTTATCTGCAATTGTTTTATTATATTTTCAAATATTTATTTGTATTCTCTATTTGAAAGAAATCAGACATGTATTTAAGAAGAGACATCATTCATTTTTACCTTCTACATATTAATGAGTAATACTTATATTACTATTTCGCCCACTTAAATTCTGGAAATCGCATTTAGGCCCGGTGCACACATCCTATTTTTCAACGTGCGGCGCCGCTGCGGCACCGAAGCCCAACTATGCACACATAACTGTGAACTGACGCAAGTACTTATTTCGCGCCATTTGCGATAAATATTCTATCGAAGAAAAAGTGTTTATTTCGCTTACTTGGTGTAAAAAAAAATATATTTTGAAACAAAATAGATGCAACAATTTATTATTCATTATTTACATTCCATTTATTTATGAAAACAAGGTACTTCAGACAGTAGAAGCGCGTGCGGCACTAACTGCGGTACAAATTGCACGCAAGTTGGACGTGCGTGGCCGCAGTGGCGCTGGAGGTTTGTGTGCACTTCTCCATTGGATCTTATGTATATCAGATCGCATTTGCGTTGCTGCTGCGGCGCCGCACGTTGAAAAACCGGATGTGTGCACCGGGCCTTAATCTCTTTATTAGTTTTAATCTACAATATAATCTTAAGATAGTTACATCTTAGATAGGCACTCCTCACTCAGATAACTCATGTGATAGAATGTATTGGTAAGTCTGGTACTGAGAACATGATTTGCTTCGAAGCACTAACGGAAATTCTGATATAATTTTTAGAATGCTAAAGAACAGTCATATGACATTAATTCTTCTTCTAGCTTAACGCCAGAAGAGTTTTGTAGTGTGGTAGTTGATAGTTTGCACGATAGTTTTATTGCATTTGTAATGAGTTTTCAAGCTATCACTTTTCACTATATCAGCAGTAATCCACTACTATTTGACAAATAAAAATTAAATTACTCTATTAAAGTAAACTCTAAGGGCAAAACAATATGAAATGAATGGTTCACTAAAAAAGATTTGTGTCATTAATAAGGGGTATGCACGTTAAATCTGTAATGATATTAAATGTCCTCACGTAGGCGTGGTGGGGGTTTGGAGAATGGGGTGCCAGCCTCGTCATGTGACCATGGTTCAAAATTTGGAGGTATTTTCCTCTGATCTTTCATCTTGGATTTATCTCGGTCCATCGCCAATTGCCCGTCTAGTGTGGAGTAAATTCAACTTACCTTAATAAAGGACGTATCTTTAATATCGAAATGAATTTGGAGCAATACATATGTTTCCTACATTTTTCACGCTTCAATAAACTTTAATCAAAGTGATTTTCACTGAATGAATCATTTGAAAAAACAAAACGTTATATTTCTACCTGGGTTAATAAAGCCAATGTGGGGTAAAAGGTCTATAAAAATATAAATGATGCAGTTCATTTTTTTAGTAAACAAGAATAAAGTGTTTATGTTAGGAACAAATGAAGGAATCATACCAAACTTTCAATTTTAATCACTCATAAAACAACAATATATTTTTTTTATTTTATTTTTAAACATTTTGTATTTCTATCTGGGTTAATGAAGCAAATATGGGGCAATAAGTCAATATACAAATAAATGATGCAGTTTATTTTCTTCAGTAGACATGGAAAAAATATTTAGGTTATGAACATATGAATGAATCATGACCAAATATTCAATTTAATCACTCATAAAACAGCAAAAACTGGAGCTTCATACTAATTTGGTTGGATTTCGTTTAAAATATACGAAATGTTTTTGATTGTAAGGATAGTAAACTTTGTTTAAGAAATTATTTCCACCTTACAGGTGGAAATAATAATAATAATTTACCAAACAGTGGTTTCATTAAAGAGGTTTGGTTAAATTAACAAAATTTGTGCTCAGGTCAGATCTCATATTCTGATCATGGTTCAAAGATACCCTCAGATCTTGCCCTTCGGAACTGATCCCGGACAGACCTCATTAATCCTTTGTGAGTTTCTCCAAAGCAACCTAAATTCAACTACCTGCCTACCATTAACACATTTTGTTTAAAATGCCTATTGATCCAGTATACAGTTTCATATAAAGTGAATGAAAGAATGACTTACCACAAGCGACGCAGGAAACAAAAGTTTGAACAGCTTCTATTGTAGAATCTGTAATGTGGGGCATTCTTACTGGGATATCAGAAATATTTCCTGAGACAATCAAGTTTATATTTATGAGTACGATGCAAATCTTGAAAATCGATTTATCCATCATTGATTTTGGTTTTGATGTTATAATAGCAAAAGTTGAACCTCAAGCGTTATATTTATAATACTTTTCCAACTTACAAGGTTGATTTATTGTTCTTTTGTATAGATTAATGCACATAAAATAAGAAGACATACCAATGGTAAATATTACTCGTGTTGAAATTAAGGCCAACAAATCTAGAAAACTTGTAAGAGAAAAAAAACACAAGATGTTTTCAGACAATACCCAGATACTAACATACATTTGTTTTCTTCTATGTAATAGGTCACAACCTTGTTTTAATAAAATTCCTTTGTAATAGTCATTGCAAAACTATCAATGATGTAATAATTTCTTGCAAGATAATTTCACAAGGGAAATTCCAAAGTTCAAAGCAGAAATAAATAAAAGAAACTTCGATTGTGATATTTACGATTACTTTTTAAAGGAAATTGGTTTGTTCACTGAGTAAATAAAATTATTTTGTTGCTGGCAGACGAAGTGTTGCCTTTGATTATGAAATTTTAGTTTTTAACTTTAAATTTTTCATTGATTATTGAGCTGGCCTGGCATTTTATGGAGTATGGTGTTTTGTGTTTATTTATTAATTTCTATGAGCGTTAAAAGGTACGTGTTACTTAAACTCATCATGGTTTAAACTGCTGACAAATCAGTTAAAAATAATTAAATGACTTATTTTATAGCCGCACGTCTTTAAAAATGACTTTGGAGAGTAAATTATTTTTTCCCACTGCCACATTCTCAGCAACAAAATTGCTTCACTCTTTTTAAAATTAGAATTTCAATGCCGACAGTAAAGATATTTTAATTGTCCTCTTCAGCAATGTGTAATTTTGCGGCAAGTGAAATCTTTCGTAGTGGAAACATATTAGTAGAAAAAGAACGTTTCGAAACTATATGATATAACTGCATAAGTAGATTTTTAATACCTGACTTTGCCAGAGAGTTTTTGTTACTTAGGTTAAACCAAGTTGTTTCTCTGTTTCCTGGACATTTTCATTGTTTCGGAGAACAGACTTTTAAGAATTGTTCACTTTACGACCCTTGTGTATTCCTAATTTGGTTACTCGACTCCTGACAATTTTTTTCATTTTGTGTTGATGTATGTTTGATTAAAACATGGTACCTTCTTGCGAAATGTTCTACCATAAATTTTATTTATATTGTTGTAAGAAGACATAGGCGTAAGTTCTGCATAAAGATATTTTTGTAAGGGATACTTAGCGTGCTGAAAATTGTTGAGGTGAATTAGAAATTTCAGGCAAAATAATGTGTGTGAATTTCATGAAGTCTGAGTTCAGTGTTCGAGAGATATAGCTGCTTTACGAAACCAAGTCGTGTATCTGTTTCTTCAATAGTTTTCAAGAGTGTTAGTTGCTTCAGACAAAGTAAGTAGTGTATCTATTTTCTCAGTTGTTTTCACTACTACAGACAAACTCTCTTCCGTATCCTCAGTAGTTTCGTTTCGTCAGCGAACAACGTTTTGAGCTTTGTAAACAAATCATGCCCTTGTATTTTATCCATCTTTGAATTGCTTGGTTTGTGAAACCTTTTGACGTATTGTGTTGATTGATTTTATCTCGCGTAATGTTCTATACAAATAATTTAATTTAATGCTTATAAAAGAACTACGTAGCAAGCTAAAAATATTAGTGTTGACTTCGAAATTTCGAGCAACATAAGCTGTGTAAATTTCAAGCAGCCCGTTTGTGTAAGTTTATGTTTTACACTCTGCTGCTAATAAACTAAATTGTTTGCAGGATATAGAATCTTCTGAAATTGCCGTTTTTATTGCACTATCTAACATTTGAAATCCTATTTCAATAGATACAAATTAATTTTTGATGTTTCTTAATAAGTAAATGCAGCTGATATTTGTGCAGGAATTTTATTGAGATTTGAATTTGAAACAAAATTTCATCTTTCAGTTACAGCTTTTTAATTGAATTAATACAAAACTGTTAGTGATAAGTTACATCATTTCCAATACTTAGAAAGGTGCACCTTCTCCTATTGAGTAGCAGCCATTTTATAGGATATTTTTATGGTGGAGGATAGAGTACGTCTTTGCAATAAGATTTTTCGAATTCTACGAGACATTTCTGTAAATACAAATTTAAAATATTAGTTGGAAAACAAATTTTGAATGTATAACTACGTTCATACTAAACAAATATCAAATTATATCTAAAATCAAATATAGTTAAGTAACGCTAGTGTTGACAAGTTTACTAGATTTGTATGCATTCGAGTTAAAAATAGAGTATAATTTTTTCTTTAAAACCCAAGTTCTTTCTAGTGAGAATAAATACTATTGATACCAGCAAAAGACGGCAATATTTTTGAGGTGAGAGAATCTATTTAAAAATACGTTTTAAGAATATCAATAAGCTTAAAATGTATCTCATCGCCATTTTGGCATTTACTCTAATTGGTGTTGACCAATTGATTATAAATAACCAATTCGGAATTCATAATTTGGAACTTTTATGCATGCTGAAACCGGAATCGAATAACAAGCCAAGTAACGTCACATACGGAATACGTAAATACATTCCACACTACATAAACACTATAGGCACCTAAATTTGCCTTACAGAAAAAATTGCTCAAAGTACAGTTAGAGAACCTTAAACCTAAATTAGTTATTATGTTCATGCATCTGTAACTTATAATTTAGTCCATAACATCAAATATTTTAAGAGAAGACTTTTTGAGGTTCATGCAAGCGAAAGATTTCTGACATATAAATTTAAAATTACGCAAAAGCACACGTGTGTAACTTTCTCTGGAAGAAAACAAATTCAACAAACTAGGGGGCCCGCCCACTGTAATATAACTGACATATAAATTTTAAATTACACAAAAGCACACGTGCGTAACTTTCTCTGGCAGAAAACAAATTCAACAAACTAGGGGGCCGCCCACTGCTCGCTGACGCTCGCAAATCTCAAAGGATCCCTAATTGGTTCGCTGCGTAAACATTAACTCGCTTCGCTCGCATCAAAAGGACATGTGTCCTAGCAGAAGGAATCGTTTACAAAATATGATATTCCAAAAAATTATTTTTCAATTATAAATGTGTTGTGCTACAGAAAAGTTATACAGTACCTCTGGAATCAGAACTCGAACAATTTGTAACTCAAATGAAAACTAAGAGCAAATTTTGACTCGAAATGTGAACGCATCTTTGGAAATAGAATACCCAGCATGTTGTTTGTAAGCTGCAAGAGCTTGAATAATATTAATTTTTTTCAATAATAATTCATACGATAACGCTATACATTCCATTCAGGCGCGAGGCTTCGTGTTAAACAAACACTAGTACAGTGTTACCAAAACGAGATAAAAAAAAACGTCTTTTGTATGCCACGTAAGAGATCTATATTTAGAGATTACAAAATGCTAATAACGTACCCGGAAATTTATAATATCCAATGCTATTCTCGCACGCTAAGGAAAAGGAGAAAAGTTTTTTCACGTTAAAATAAATCAATGCAGCCACATGTTCAACAAGAAGAGTTAAGTTTAAATGAAGAATTAAGTGCTGATATTCTGCAAATAAATTTTATGTGATTGATATTAGTTACTTAAGGATAAATGAATGTAGAAAATATAACAATTGAAAATAATATAGGTACACATTTGCTTCTAACAATAATTTTAATAAATTATTTATTTACAAGTAATAAATACTTGCAAATTACTTCTTACCAACTTTTGCTACTTTATTTTTATTATTCATCCAAGTCATTTTTCCAGTTTATACTTTTCTTAAATTGATATATCATAGACTACAGTTGGTTCTGTTGAATTTAACGTTTTTGAAATCTGTCATTTTCTAAATACGAATGGGTACAAATTCCTTTTCTGGATATTGATTTAGAAAATCATTTTAATTTAATTAAAGGGATTCTCAAATTTTCCTATTTCGTTGAAAATTTCGTAGACATTGCCACCACAGGAGATTTACATGAAAAGTGACATTGGCCTTTTTAATATATCTGAATGTTGTTTGTTGTGCAACGAAACTATTAATTTTATTGGAAATTTTAGATGAATTGAAACCGTATAAACTCGAGAAAATATTAAACCACACAAATTATAAAAACATGGGCCATACATAAAATAAATTAATAATGCAAAAATATTATTAACTGATGTTGCCATCAGCTTCAGAGCATTCTTATGATCCGTAGAGAATCGTATTGACTTCTGAAGTTGTTTATGTAATTGAAAATAAAATAGCTTATAGTATTAATATTCATTGTGTGATGTATTGTTGCAAACTTATCAAATTTGATTTTTCAATTCAGGTAGGGGGCAAGAGCACAGGTTTGCAACCGAGAGGCTGTAGTGGCAAAACTCTTCCAATTAGGTTTGAGTCTCAAGTTAACTCGATTGGTAGCTGTTCTCTGTATGGAAAGGTTTTATTATAAAACTGAAATTCATTTTCGTGAGTAAACATAGATTTTGATGAAGTTATTTGGTCTTCATCTTCAGTTTTGTTATTGTTGACGAGTAAAAATTATGATTAAACTTTAAAATTTGCGAAATTGATAAAATTTGGCTTAACTATGAAGGATTTTTTTTGGAAACAATAAACATTTAGATCTATTGAAAGGGCCAATGTCCATTTTTATAGAATGTTTTCACTTTGAGCCAATCGCAGGAATATTTCAAGGAAAAATTAAAGAAACTGAATAGTACTGTTGTATTGGTAAATACTCTTACATACTGAAAGAATCAAAATATTTGGAAACAATTTTTGTGTACACTACATTTAAAATACAGACGATTTTAGGAATGTAGATGTAAAATACCTCAACACTTCCAGGGACGTCATCTTCTTGTTTCCAATTTATTTTGGTACAGTTGGCAGATCTAAAACGCTCGGTAGAGTCGATAGGTTTTCTAAAACTCTTGGATTTTCTGGGAAAGCAGGAACAATCAGCAAAAATGCAGTTTGCAATCTGAAGTTTCAATTCAGAACAGTAATTATTAATCTCCCCCTTTTCTGAATTCACTAAACTATTTTAAAATCATCAAGTGTGAATGATAAAAATACTTTTCTATTTTAATTAAACTTGTCTTTCAAATATAGAAGTCGTGCTTAATTTTAATTAGAAAATGTATTTGACAAAATTCTTTCTGAACAGGGAAGTTCATTATCCACACATGAATGAATTTCTTAAATCTTTCTTGAGACTTCCGTTCTTCTTAAAACTATAATAAGTGTATGGCAGATAAGAACATTTTTTAGGGTTCTGAGTGGAAAGAACTAATAAGATAAGAACTAATGCTCATACTTTTTTAATACAGTTAGAAGACTCGGTAATTGAAATCACATGTTAAACATTTATTCATGATTTTAATAATTGTAATTGGAGTATGTTTAGTACGGCGTATGGTATACTCAATAATGAATAAATTAATATTCGATTGTGAATTTTTTCTATAATTTAATTAATAATTATTTTTATAACTTAAGAGGTGGACCCAAATTAAGCAGGACGTGTTTAAGAACTCTGTAGAAAAAATTTACAGAACGAAGCGGAACCGAATTTGTACACATATTTTCGAGTATGCGGTTTATATTTCTGAAGGGGAAAATATTTTAAATTTCGGCCTTTAGGGGGTAAATTTGGCGATAAAAAGGTGATTCGAATATTGCCAAACTTATCTAGCATCCTTCGCCTATATGAGGTAGGTAGGTATTTTAATTAACGTCACACTAGAGTAACACAACGGGATATTGGCGACGGTCCGGGATCAATCCCAAAGGGAAATATCTTAGGACAACAACACGTAATTTTGAGCCACGGTCAAATGACGAGACAACGACTAAGCTGGCACCCCATTCTAAAAAGTTCCACGCCACACCAACGTTAGGACATTTGAGGCCAATCCATATTTAACTTGCACCATCCACTTTTGTAGACGGTGTTTAGTATGATTAGAACTCGCAACCCTCCGATGGATATAAACCGTTACTCTTCTAACCGGGCTACCGCTGGGGGTCACTCGGTCTATATAAACAGTCATACGGTGTTTTTACTAATAGAATTAAGACGACTTTAACGCTGTGAAGTCGTCGTAATTCGATTCGGATCGATTTCGTCGTAATCGCCTTACAGGATTGTGAGTCACTTGTTAAACTCTTCTATCAACGAAACAGCAATGCTTCTGATCCACTTAACGAATTTAGTCAGGCATTACGAATTTTAAAAGATTTACGTAGAGGTACACTGACGAGTTTTAATCGTAGGATTGTGATCATGGTTATCGAATCGACGGGAATTTTTACACTAGGACAATGTCGCAAGTCAACTAAACTGCAAAGAGCAGAACTTTCACCTAGCTATTGGTGAAGCAGGAAATAGCAAATGCAGATGGTAACAATAGTGCACGTGAGATATCACTGGAATTGGTCGTGACGTATACGACAGTGTGGATAGTTCTGCTCATATCAGATACAAACACTTTCCTTTTATAATAGTAGAGGTACTACATTTGCTTTCTGGTGATTATGATACTCGCAAGACATTTCCTTTGATATTCTTTGCTTGGTGTGTGTTCTAATTAGCGTCGCACTGGAGTAACATAACAGGCTATTAGCGACTGTCCAGAAACAAACCCGAAGGGATAGATCCGAGATCATATAACTATGAACCACAGTCAGATGACAAGGTCACCCCGACCTTTCATTGTTGGATGATATTTGTCCTTATTGAATACTGTGGAGTGATGAAGCTTATTTCCCTTTCAATGGTATTGCAAACACTCATAATTGAATCTGGTTAGACACAACTTCTATTGAATACAAAGAACGTGACGGTTCGGTGTGGTTTCACAACACATCCGTTATCACTGGTCATCATTTCTTTGAAGTAAACGGGCCAATGATATAATCTGCTAATGGTTCCAGATGTGTAGATATGCTCCGGAACATTGTAATTTGATCACTTCAACAGAGGAATTGTCTTGACACCACAATCTTCATGCTGCAGGACGGTGCACCCTCAAAATTCTTTACATGTTCAAGTCACTACGGAATTTTTTTCGATAGAGTGAGTGAATAGCATATTATTCACAGCATCATGGCCACCCCGGTCACCAGGTCAGCAGAACCCCTGTGATTTGGGCTGTTGGACTATTTAAAAATTATCAGTTATCGGCGTAATATTCCGAACTTAGCTGTCTTAAAAGATAGAATTTTGCAACACAATAGAATACAGATAGAATGTGACACAAATCAATGCAAATCAATTGCATTCTGTTGCAGTGAATGCAATGTACAGATCAAGGTGATGGAGGACACGTAGATCTTTATAGTGTAATGGAAGTGTGATTCCATATAAAGTTGCACCAAAGTTATTGCACCTTCTTTTTTTGTAGACATTTGTTATTAACTTAATTCTCATATGTGGTCGCAATTTAATTATTGCACACTAATTATTTTATTGACTATAGATGTTAGAATAGTTCGGTGATATGTAAACGACCTCAACCGCAGTAGCAAATATTACTCTAGCTGCCGAAATGGGAGCTACGTTTGCTTTAGAAATCGAAAAAGCACTCTCAAGGAGAGTATGTACATAAAATATGGTTCCACTTTGACCAGGAGTTTTTACTGCAGAGGTCTAAACACTTCCTGTTTAATTTTGATCATCCTGTAGATCAGGGCTCGAAATACCCGGGTGCACAGGTGCACTGTGCACATGAAAATACAACTGTGCACCTAATTTTTACCCCACGCAGTGCACCTAACGTTAAAAAAAAAGGGGGGGGGGGACGACGACGATGTTTATGTTATTTGATGCTTGAACAAAATATTAGTATTAACTTCTCTTACTCTACAGAAACGTAATTAAAATTCCTCACTACACTTTAAACGAAAAAAAAAATCGTTGGACCGTAACGGGCTTATATAGAAGGAAGTTTTACTTGTGTCATGCCACCTGGTGATCGAAACATTTTCCAGATGGCTCTGTTGAAGCGACTGTCACGACAGCCGTGCGCCGGAGAAGGGGGAATTTAGATGTTTAAATATTTTTATTTACTATCAACTACTAACCTATCTAAACATACTTAACTAACAAAGAAGTCTGCATTACATTAATGCTCTTATATTACGTTTTTTTAATGTGCTCCTAAAATATAACATGTGCACAATATAAAAATTTAGGTGCACAAGATGCACCTGTATTAAAGAATCTATTCTGAGGCCTGCTGTAGATTAATTAAAACGCATGCTTTTTTCAATAATTTTCAGAACAATCTTTACATGGGGTTCTTATGCACACTGTAAAGGTTACATTCTTCTTGTCGTAAACCACTGCTTAAAGGTTTCTTAAAATGGGTCTTTTTTTCAAGAATTACTTTTTGTAAAGCCAACTTGATAACATCGTAACCCTTCAAGCCTAATTGGTGAGAGCATGGGCAGGCTCTGTGTCACCTTGGGTACCATAACAGGTGCTGCCATAATGCTTAACTTAAACTGTGGGGGTGACATGCCTTCTTAAGGTGCAAGGTATAGTACAAGAAATTACGAAAATCGACCAGAATATCAATATTTTTTTATGAATTCAAAATATTGTCCAAAATCTTAGCATTTAAATGATGCCAAGATTTTGATAATATTTGAAATCGTTTTCCTGTTACAAGGGTTTTTGTTAGGTACTGTCTGCAGGAACTGACATGTTTCCTAAGCTTTAATTTAGATTGTTGTAGAACTGTGTTTTTACAATATCATGCTTTGCTCAAAACATTATAGATGTACAATAAATTCACCTATTATAATAGTTTCTAGAATAAATAGTTTTATTTACAACTTTTTAATCAAGAACGTGTAAAAAATCAACATTTCATTTTTGAAAGAATTTTAACGCTTGAAAATCAATTTAAAATCCATTTCTTGACTAAATAATCGCCTAAACACGTAAATAAAAACATTATAACTTCTTCAAGTTGAATACATGAAAGCTAGCTAACCAAATTCAATTTTATTTATCGCCGTATTTCATACCTTGTCGATGGGATCACTAACTTTACACATGACTTCCCAGCGCTCCTTGGAAAAGTCGGTATATTCCTCTAAATTTGTATTGATACACTCATCTTGTAGTCTGAAGCACTGTAAATGTAAAAATTTATAGCTATTTCAATAATTTTTAATATTCATGTCAATAGTATAGTTTTTCATATGTATTTAAATCCTCAGGTATTTAAATCCTCCATTGCGAGGAAAGACTTCTCTCCTCACAAACAAATAAATTTGTTATGTTACTACAATAATTTGTGACTGCTGATTTAAAAAATTATACTTTTTTAGAAAAAAATATGATCCTAAATAAGCTCAAATAGTTAACGTATTTTTGAGGAAACATTCCCAAACACTCATGAGTAAAGTTCGCAAAACCTCACGATAATGTTTCCTAACCCTAATGGGTAATGTACTTTTGACCGAACGTTTCTCATGAGTGTTTAGGAACTCTTTCCATGAGGTATAGGAACATTACGCATGAGAGTTTGGAAACTTTATGAGGGTTTAGGAACATTAAAACCAAAGAAACTTTGAAAATTTACTCATGAGAGTTAGAGAACTTGACCCATGAGGATTTGCGAATATTACTATTGAGAGTTCGGGACCTTTATACATGAGGATTTCTGAACCATGCCCATGAGGGTTTGTGATCTTTATCCATTAGGGTTTCTGGACCTTGCCCATGAGGGTTTGGGAACATTACACTAGCGAGTTTGAGAACTTAAAACATGGGGGCTGTGAAAAATTACCTATGAGGGTTTGGAAACTTTACTCATGAGAATTCGAGAACTACTTAGAAGTATTGGGAACATTAACCAAAAGGGCTTGTAAAATTTACTCATGAGGGTTTGGGAACATTACTATTGAGAGTTTGGGAGCTTTTTCCAAGAGAGGTTTCCGAACCATGCCTATGAGAATTTGGGAACTTTATCTATGAGGGTTTCTGGAGCATACCCATGAGAGTTTGAGTACTTAGGGTTAAGTACCTTTCACGGTGATGAATTATCTTCCGGGGTGGTATTTGAAATTGTGACGAGAAGACAAGAGTTTAGTTATATTGCCGTGTCTATAAAAATCACAAGGTACTGAAGACAACTTATGACATACGGAGTGACAATTTATGCAATTCATGACTTGAAAAGATCACTTGGCTATCCCAGGAACGTGACGACGTGTTTACTAAAGACAGTAAACTCCATGGGAAAAGAAAATATCACTAGAGTACATTGCAACCGTGAAGCTCATCACACACCTAAAAGAGATGTGCTCCTGAGAACTTAATAAATTCGTCCAATCTTGGTGGACGAGATATTTCGTCGAAACAGTTTAGATGGTTAAGATAATCCATAAACGGACCTGAGATTAATACATATTTGCTTCTGAGAGTAGGTATGCAAATTGAATTTGTTGGTAGAGGATTAAAAATGAAATTTCTAGAGAAATGTTGAAATACAGCAAAATGTTCGGAAAACGTTACGACATGTTTTCAGATTATTTCATTGCACAGGTATTTTTTTATCCGGTTCAGCATGTCGAATCTCTCAACTAATCAACTTTATTTTTATAAAGATTTTTTAACTTTATTTATATAAAGATTTTTCAACTTTATTTTTATAAAGGTTTTTTAACTTTATTTTCATAGACTTTTCAACTTTATTTTTATAAAGATTTTTTCAACTTTATTTTTATAAAGATTTTTCAACTTTATTTGTATAAATATTTTTTAACTTTATTTATACAAAGATTTTTCAACTTTACTTTTATAAAGATTTTTCAACTTTATTTTTACAAAGATTCGTCAACTTAAGACCCTCTAATACATTCCCTTTATCGATAAATTTGTGAGGAACATCTGATGAGACTCTTCGACAGAACTTAAACGGATGTGACCTAACTTAGTTTTGATTCCGTAGACTTCAGTTATAGTTTACGTAAAAGTGCTTATTTACTTCGTTTAGAAATTGGTTAAAAATTAATTTCAGTAAATAAATTTTCAATTGAGTATTGATGAGATATAGATAACATACAAAAGAACAAAATATCTTAAAATCTATTCGTAGTCTTTCTAACCAAAAAATACTGCAATAGAACAACATATCTTAGAACAGATTCGTATTCTTTCAACTAAAATAATTTTCTCAAGTAAATTTCTCAAAACTGTCTTGCATCAAAATATTATGTTTTTCGGGATATATGATTATATAGATTGTAAATAATTTAAAAGTTTATTAGTAATTTACGTCTTAATAATGATACGACTTACCTCATTTGAGAGTTTTTGCATACAGTTGACAAACACCACTTTTGGTTCATTACCAAACCCTAAGAAGATAAACCATTTTCAACTTCGATACATCATTGAAATATCTTAAGAAATTCAAACAATAAATAGTACTAATTATGTATGTTTAGAGTTTTTCCTAGCCACTTATTTTTGGCACATGAAAAGGAATGTATCAAGCATAAAGAATTATTTTTCTCAGAAAAATATTTTTCCTCAAATTCAACCTAAATAAATTTTAAAGCATTATGAGTGTTGGTGTTGTTTTTAGACGAATTATTATATAAGTATCAAATTGACCGTACAACTAAAAATAATATTTCTAATACCCTGAAATATGTTCAGCCGCGTTTACACCTTAGTTGCACATACTTCCCTCCTCCAAACATCGAAGATATTCCGAGAAACGGCACTAATTTTACAGTCAAGATCTCGTATCGGGATTAATGATGCGACATGGACAGCAAAACATCGATGTTCAAAATTAAAACATCGTTGTTGATAATACATCGCCCCAAAAACACCGATGTTTGGAAACATCGGTGCTCAAAATTAAAACATCGATGGTGGTAATACATTGCCCCAAAACCATCGATGTTTTTAAAATTCAGTGTATTTAAATTTTTCCCCCATTTCTTAAAACTGGTTTAGCAACTAGTGATGCGACATTGGATCCAATACATTGATGTTTTTTATAAAATATCAATGTTTTCAAAACATCGACATCGATGTCGCATCCCTACTTTTCAGACCCTTCACCCTTGGCCACTGTGTTCTAAAAGTAGGTTCAATTTGCTAATTATAAAAATTATGCTACTTGGTTATTTTTAAAATTTTTATAGCGGTACTTTTTTCATTTAAAAATAAAACATCGACAGCGTAAAAACATCGACAAGTATAAACATCGATGTTACAAAAACATCGGTTCCAATACATCGATGTTTTTTATAAAACATCGACATCGAAGTCGCATCCCTAGTCGGGATGTAGATTTGGCGAGTTTACAACTCCACTTTTGTTTTGAATCAGAAGTCGGTAAACATCAAAGGACTGTAACTTTTGGGAAACATTTCTCCCCGACCGAATTTGGGATGAAAATGCTCCCCTATTTCGTCCCCTTTTGGTATTGCAGACAATCACTGTTCCCCTCTTCCCTTCGGCACCCCGTGGCCGCTCACGCCGTCTTTTGTTCACACTCTGTGACATTTTGCCCTCATCGCTTGCCTTGACCACATCGCCCGTCAAACTCTCAGTGAGTGACATATTTGATTTCAATGGCATGGACGAAAGAGCTGGCGATAACGTTAATAGAACTATTTAAAGAGGCGCGTGCCCTTTGTGTAGCCGATAAAAGTCAACAAAGCGTTTACACCGGAGTGGGTCGAAAAGGGGTCAACAAAAGATGTCGTAAAACGTCTTCGTCACAAAAAGGGGAAGAAAAATACTTACAACTCCAGTGTAAACGCAGCTTTAAGCTCCGCTATTTTGGAACCTTATTCCAAGAATGTTATACCTAACAACCTAGATAAATTAGGATGTTGAGGTAGTGAAAAATACTGTGCACTTTAGAGTGATGCAAATCATTCCGCAGAATATGATTGCAAATCGCCATGAAATGATTATTCAGCGAATATTATAGTTATTATGATGCAATTAGGAGTCATATGCTTAAGATCCTTGGATCTGAAATTATAGACTATAACTTTCTATGCAAATTCACAACTAAACGAAAGCCACAAAATGTAGAATATTCTCTGATGAAATGACAAAGATATCGCAAACATTTTCAAAACCTATTTTCAATTATTGATAATGGTAATGGTAATTTTAGTTAACGTCGTACTAGAGCAACACAACGGGCTATTGACGACGGTCCGGGATCAGTCCCATGAGGGAAAGATCCGAGGACAACACCTCGTAATTTTGAACCACGGTCAGATGACGAAGCAACACCTGAGCTGGCACCCCACTCTCCAAACTTCCACGCCAACCCAACGTGAGGACTTTCGGCCACGACAGATTTAAGGTGCACCAGCCGCCTCTACACCATACGCTTACAAACATCCATGCCCGTACCCGGATTCGAACCAGGAACCTTCCGATTTAGAGGCTAACACCTTAACCACTATACCGGTTGGTCGGCTTTCAATTATTGAAACAATATGTTATATGGGTAACTGGATAAAGTAAATTTACATTTATATACTAGTAT
Organism: Metellina segmentata; assembly: GCA_947359465.1. Classification (NCBI taxonomy): domain Eukaryota; kingdom Metazoa; phylum Arthropoda; class Arachnida; order Araneae; family Tetragnathidae; genus Metellina; species Metellina segmentata. The sequence continues at coordinate 108,163,419 of OX375874.1, forward strand.
ATTGTCTATATATTGAATAAAAAACATACCACATGAAGCGCATTTGACTGTAGTCTTGAATAGAGTTTTGAGCACTATCCGTCTTCCGTTTATATTTGACACGATAATGTGTATAACTAAGCTGAAAATGATAGAAGACCATCTGATTTCACCCATTATCATTTCTCAAATGAATAATATCCGTGTTATTTCAATGCTACTCATCCCCAATTCTGAAAATTGAAATCTATGAAATAATTTCGAAATTTCGATTCAGAAATAATAAAGCAAAGTGACTAATCCCAAATAAAGACTTTGGACGCTGTTTTCATACAATATTTGTGTTGAAAATATAAAACAAAAGCTGTTCTTTACAACCGCGTGTTAAGAACAGTAGAATCGCAGAAAATGCTGATAAGTTATTCCCTAAAAGCAATGATCGTATTTGTCCAGACTTTAACAAATTCAAAAGAAAAGTTCTAACTGAATTAAAAGTAGCAGCGCAATTCCGTCTACATGTTTCAGTCATATACTAATTTTAAAAAAAAGTTCAATTTATATAAAAAGTTTTAAAAGAATATTTGAATTTTTTAATTCATTGTTTTGCAGGAACAATTCAAAAATTTGCAATAACTACGCTAAATTAACATCCAGAAGAACTAGTACAAGCAATCCAATGCAAAAAGCATAGGAACATATACACGTCAATAATTATGCTTGGCAGTGCATATATAAAACGGTAGACATTTGTGAAGCATCTAAAGTTGTTTACCCCGTGTGAATGGCAAGTTGGCGATTGAAGAGATCTTCAACCCGTCTTAATAGTTAGTGATCGTGAGATAGGTCATAGTATTTTGAAGGTGAAGCAGGTTTGGATTTTCACGCACCAGCATCTGAAGAAGTTCCAGGACCAGAATAATTCTAGTAAAACCCGCAACTTAGGAAAGTATGTGTGCATGTGAACAGCTTGGGCTGGCAATAATCATTTCAATCACTAGGCGTGCTACACTGCCTCAAATAACATCGAAATTGAATGATAGGCCGACAAATATCAGAGTGACTGTGCAATGACACCGATGAATAATAGACACACGGCTATGCTCCTCACCTGGGCTCGAGAACAATGCCACTGTACACTTGATGACAAGAAACTAATATACTGGTATGACGAGTCGTGTTTTCAACTTTTTCGGGCAGGATCTTCCGACAGGGCAATGTTGATCCACACAAACACACCAAACTAGGATTAAAATAACACTTATGTGCTTCTATTGGGGATCGTGACACTCACACTTAAGATACCAGAGTGTCACGGAGGCCCGGTCGGAAGACTCGGACTAGCAAACGCGGGGTTGCGAGTTCGAATCGAGCCAAAGACCGTCGTGCACGTTAATTTTCTCGAGGCCTCAAACATCCTGAAGTTGAACATCCTGAAGTGAGGACAGTTTGGAGAGTGGGGTGCTAGCGCTCAGGTGTGACCTCGTCATCTGGCCGTGGCTCAATATTACATGTCGTTGTCCTAGGATCTTTCGCCGACTAACTGGTCTCGTGGTTAAGGTGTTAGCCTCTAGATCGGAAGGTTCCTTGTTCGAATCCCGGTCAGTGCATGGATATTTTTAAGCGTATGGTGTAGAGGCGGCTGGTACACTTTAAATATGTCGTGGCCGTAAAGTCATCACGTTGTGTTGGTGTGGTAGTTTTTAGAGTGGGGTGCCAGCTCAGGTGTTCACTAGTCATCTGACCGAGGTTCAAAATTACATGGTGTTGACCTCGGTTCTTTTCCTTAGGGGATTAACCCTGAACCGTCACCAACACAGGTTACTCTTATCTTACCCATGACAGGTTTACTAAGTATTAGACAACAGGAGTATCAGTTTTTCTGCCATTTCAGTATAAATTACCATGAATAGTTTAGTTCAGACGTGCAGCAGGTAAATTAATTTTAATACGCGTTTCAGCTCAAAATGCAGTTTTGAAATAGTATAAGTTGTTCAAATGTCTTTATGAATTCACATATTTATTCACTGTCTAGCCTTATAGAAAATGTAATTGTGTATGGGCATAAATGGAACCAGTACATGGAATTTAGTTCCATTGAAATAAAAACTCAAAGTTTAGTGATAGAACTAAAACTTACGTTTTTGCCCTAGAATGGGTTACTTGAGGTAGGGTATTTTAATTAACATGCGACTGGATTAAGACAACGGGCTATTGGTGACGGTCCGGGATCAAAATTGAATGGAGAGATCCGAGGACACTCACATCGTTATTTTGAACCACGCTAATTTAAGGAATGGTATCAATAAAAATTCTATTTTTAATGTTTCGAACCTTAGAAAGATATATTTCACAACCCTCTTCTTCATACTCATAAACTCTATCTTCAAATTCTATTCGAATTTCAAGCACATAATGAACTCTCAAACCAAATACTTGTAAATTTGAAAATATAAAATAAATGCATTAAAAATAAAGACGATTGGACTTCAGATGATTTGATAAGAAACTGTAAATTAAATGCAAAAACGAAACCTTTATAATTATTTATTTTATTTTAAAGTACATGATTATATGATCTCAAGGCATGAGTTAAATTTCGGTCAGGAATTCCTATATTCGTAGAGTTCATTTTCTCCATGGGATAACTTTCTTTTTTCTTTCTCTAAAATAAAACAACATATTTTTGAGTTCATCGTTTATGCAGAACTGGAGATCAAGCTACAAGTTTTCAAACAATGTCACAGTCCTTACAAATCACAATTCTCAACAAGATTTGTTCATTTTCATTACACTAGAATTTCCAGTAGACTGATCTTTCTATTATTTTCATGAACTATTATAGATATAAATTTAGAAAAAAATATTTTACTACGTTCTACAATTTGGATGTTTAACATGATATTCACAAACGAATTTAATAACGCTGTTAACGACATACTTTTTCTGATGCCAGCTTATGAATCTGACCCTTCAAGAATTAATTAACAAGAGCATGGTTTACAACTTTGTTGACATTTGTTTTTATGCCAGTTTATCGATTTATGACTCTTGAAGCATTAGTGGTCGAGACCGTGATTTAAAACGTTGTTAAAACATTTTTTCTCGCCGCCATCTTATGGATTTAGGACTCTTCAAGCATTAATGGTCGTGAAGTGATTTATAACAAGGTTAATATATTTTTCTCGGATGACACTATGGATCTAAGACCCTTCAAACATTAGTTGGCAAGAGCGTGGCAGAGATTACCCTGATAGCTTCATGGGAGGCGTAATCACATCTTTTTAAAAGTGAACAGGAGAACTTTCTGAAGTTTTTTTTGGAGAAGGCCCATATTTGTGTGTAGCCTTGAAGAAACCAGGGCACTTGAAGCAGCCATCCCAACTTCGTCACATAAGAGATTGCAATTTCTTCCTGGGTGCAATTGTCTCTTCTGTGTCACTAAAGTTTTCCTGTGTGTGTGTGTACGTCCATTTACCTCATGTTGTTTCCGCATAGTGTGGATAAATATGGCCCGTGTGTGCCATAAAATTCAAAACTAGCTACATACTATATTCTAAATCGCACCAATCACTTCAGTTTAACAGTTCCTCAACTCTCCCCATGGTTAGCTCTCCCTTCGTTCATCAAGACCTCGTCGTCTCTCGCCATAAGAAGAAAACTCGCCAAATCTGATACCTCGTTTTTTTTATCAAAATTGGTCAGATCTTAGTGGACAAGATGTCTCGTCGTAAGCCTTGGTGGGTTAAGAGTGACACATTTTGCCAAATTGTCAATGGTGGAGCACATTGTTGTCGCATCGTGTTTTCCAACATAATGTTTAAGTAAGCTAAACATGTATACACTGGAAAGAAGAAGAAGTAGGGGGGATTTGATTCAGCCTTTCAAGTTGGTAAAACAAGGGGACACAGAGGGCTTAAATTTCAGTAGTGATAACAGAACAAGGGGCCATGGGTATAAATTGAATTAGACACATTTTAATCGGGATTTAAGGAAAAACTACTACTTTAATAGGGTAATAGACAGTTGGAACGCGTTGCCAGAGAATATAGTTAATTCAAAGGGAGTGTACGAATTTAAGATACAATTGGATATTCAATGGGAATTGGGGAGTTCATAAACAAAGGACCAACCTTGTTGGGCTTGAGCCTGTAGCTGGTCGTCAATATTTGTATTTGTATAACAGTCTTTTGTGTTTGGAAACCTTTTTAATCTACACCATAAAAGTCGTGTTTTTGTTAATGGTAAGAAATTTGGTATTCTGTCTTGGCACTGTGAGTATAAAAAAGATTATCCGATTATATTCTATCAACCAAAACAATCAATGTGGAGTTTAAATATAAAACAATTCATCAGGGAAATACGTTCAATGTATTTCAGTTAAATTTTCCATTTTAGCTTTTGTTCCTACTTATTAAAGTTAACTCTGAGATTCTAGATATTTCTGATTAATGTTGTATTACTTTTATCCTATATCACAGGGCCGCAGAAGCCCGGTTGGAAGGCTAACGTATTAGCAACCGGAGGATTGTGAGTTCAAATCCAACCAAAGACATCCGGTACAAAGAGGACTGGTACACGTTAGGTCTGTTATGACCTGAAATGTCGTCACGTTGGCGTGATGTGGAAGTTTGATGAGTGGGGGTGCCATCTCAGGTGACACCTCATCATCTGACCGTGGTTCAAAATTAAGTGATTTTGCCCTCGTATTTTGCCTTTGGATTTGATTGCGGACCATTAACAATAGCCCGTTGTGTTATTCCAGTTCGACGTTAAGTAAAATACCTCCCTCCCTATATCACATTTGATGACTGAATAACCACACCGACTGTCCTAGGAAGCATTCTATTGGTCAAAAAGGTCAAGACTGTTTAGGAGTCATACGCGAAGACTGTAGGTTGCTAGACGTATGTATAGTTGCATTCCAGGATTTAATAATATAATTTTAAAGTTTAAAGGTATCAAGAATGCTTTATTATAAAGCAAATATAAAGTTACTGAAAATATTCCATTATTCATTGGTTTCGCTAACGTAGTTGTTTATTGATGAAGCAATAATGGGAATTTTAAATTGGAAAAGTGTATTCTCTAAAATAAGCTTAAGTACTTACTCTTCTAGTTTTTTCTTCAGAGGGCCAATACAATCATCTCGTTTAATGGTGTAAATGCATGCCTAGAAAACAAACCTTAATAATACGATATCGTATTCTTGATGTCTTAAAAGTTTCAATAAATCTATTAGTTTATGATTCTGTGCATTTATTTATGCTTCATATTACATTTCATGGAATGTTTTATAGAAAATACTAGCCAAAGAGAAGTTTAAATAGAAATATTTCAAAACATTTAATTTAATATATGTGTTTAAATATTTGAATGATAAAAAATAGTGTTAGGTGTTTTAGCAAACACTTACAAGGTATTCCAGCATAGCCTTTTGTTCTCTCTATAAATTCAAGTAAAAAAATAATGTATTAATGGGGTTTTACTTATTTGTAGGCAGAATTTAATAATGAAACCTGCAACTAGTCTAAAATAAAGAAGAGGTAAAAATAGAAGCTGAAGACTGAGAGAGGATGAAATTTTCCCTTATCCTATGCCAGACCTCAGACTTTCCATCATATTTTTTTTCTGTCATGCAATTCCTATATATAGTCCAGAAACAGATATAAAATATGTAATTCTGTCAGTAATATTATTCACTACGACGTCAAAGGAGATCGGATCAGCAGTTGAGGTGGGTTTCCCCTGTAATGTCTGACATTTTCTGTCTAGCAGCTCCGATATAGCCTGGAAACAGATATAAAATATGCAACTCTATCAGAAGTATTATTCACTACGACGTCAAAGATGATCAGAGCAGCTGTTGAGGTGGGTTCCTGCCACGGCTGAAAGGCCACACAATGGGCAAGTTGGAGAATATGACAAGCAAATTCAGTATAAATTATTTTGTAGGTAGTGGTGTCTAGTGCGATCACAAAAACAATCGATACCTATAGCACTCGGTGGATGCATAGAGGAAGTAGTAGGCACGGCAAAACTTCAAATAGTGCAATCAAAACTTGTAATAACGCGACCTTGGACTACTTCTGCTGGGTGGAACCAAACATTTATCATCTGATTTGTCCATAGGACCGACGCTGACGTTATTCGATTCATTCATCATCTGTTTGTTGCATTGATTGGTTATCTAGTTGCAGATTTCGGCGATTTCACCACTTATGTAGCAGTAGTCAAATCGGTCAAACAAGCACATTTTTCACAGAACTGTCCCGTGACTAATGGTCGAAATGTTGGTCACATTTTTCGAAGCTCTTCTCAATACTAGGGCTCAGTCTATTTATATTTGACATCTACGGGTGGATCATGGTACGATTGGGACAAGTCTTTCTAGCAATAATTTGTAAGTATCAAGCCGATTGATTTTTGAATTCATATATTTTTTTTGCTGTAATTTATTCATGGTAGGATATGGTTGAGGTAATTCAGAACCGGACTTAGCTAAGCCATCCACCAATGCATTGCCACGAACACTACGGTGACTAAGGATCTATTGCATTTTGTCGTCGTTGGCCAATGACCATAATCGAATATATTGCGATTTTGCATCTGGATGCTTAGTAACTCTGGAGGCAGTAATCAATGGATGCTAAGTAGCTGTGAAGACGGTAATCAATGAATGATGATTAAATGTGAAGACAGTAATCAATGGAGACTGAGCAACTATGAGGCAGTAATCAATGGATTCTTAGTTTCTGTGGAGGAAGTATTCCATGGATATTGAGTAACTGCGGAGAGAGTAATCACTGGATACTGAGTAACTGAGAGACAGTAGCCAATGAATGCTGGGTAACTGTGGAGATAGTAATCAATGGATGCTGAGAAACTGTGAGGCAGTAATCAATGGATGCTGAGTAGCTGTGAGGCAGTATTTAATGGATTCTGAGTAATTGGAGATAATAATCAATGGATGTTAAGTAACTGTGAGTCAGTAATCAATGGATGCTGAGTAACTGTAAAGACAGTAATAAATGAATGCAGAGTAGCTGAGAGGCAGTAATTAATGGATGCTGAGTAATTGTTAGGGAGTAATCAATGTAATCTGAGTAACTGAATGAGGAAGATGTAATCGTTTTGATTGTGATTGAGAGTCAACAAAAATGACAATATCAAATTTGTTTCCTTCCCCGATAGCTTCTAGGGCTATGGAAACGTAACCATTCTAACCTAGTAAAGTGTCTCGTATAAACCCCAGCCACAAATTCTTTACACTAATCATAACAGAAGGAGTAATGGATACGAGAAACAGGACAAGAGATAGATAGGTAAATATATCTATACGTATATATATATATAGAGAGAGACAGATTAATGTCTCCTAATAATGTACAAAAGACAGCAATAGAATTATAAGATTTTTTTGACTTACCTTCCCTGCATTACCACCCTAAAAATGAATACATAATGTTAGGGAATGTATAGAACAGAAAAATAAAATCACTTTTGATCAATATGTGTACGTTCATGAAAGGATGTGTTATGTTATTTCACACAATTATTTATGATTCGATAAGTATACAAAAACGTTGTTGTAACTGCAAGTGTTTCGACGAGATGTATCGAAGAGGCAAAATTATCTTTTTGTTATCAAAGTACGGTAAACACACTTTTCCTTACTCAGAACTCGTGACAGTTCGGAACAGGTTTTCGAACCTGATGGTGAAAACTAGAGGATAGTTTTCGAACAGAAGGAGAAGAATAAGGTACCAAGATTGTTGGAATAAATGAATTCTTATTTGCTCATGAAAACCTCAATGTTCAATAATTTTTCATACATTTTTTGTCGCGAAAGGAACATTTTAAATTAATATTTTTAAAAAACTTTTGAGATTAATCTTCTTAGTATCTTTCATACCTTTCGATATATATATATATATATATATATATATATATATATATATATATATTTCAATGAACTCGTCTGGATGACGTGGAGGGCACGTGATTGAGTGAAAATGGTATTTAACTGCTGCTGGAGAAGGTAAGTAATCATTCTTGCACTTACTTTTGAGAGTGATGGGAAATGCTGCTGATCCAAGCGAATTTGATAGAGGGCAGATCGTAATGGCCCGAAGACTCGGAACGAGTATCACCGAAACTGTATGACTGGTAGGTTGTTCACGATCTGCCGTTGTTAGTATTTATGCAAATTGTATAAATGACTGTGACACCAGCAGTAGACGCCAAGGTGTTGGTCGTTCACTCGTCATCAAAGAAAAAGGACGTCGGAGACTGTCCCGCTTGGTAAAGCAAAATCGGCGCGAGACAGTGGCTCAGCTGACAGCCCAATACTATGCAGGTTAAAGCGCAAGGAACACTCAGTTCAGCGGCCACTGTTGGATATGGGACTGTGCACCAGACGTCCCACTCGTGTGCCTCTGTTGACCAAGCGTCATCGTCAACTACGCCAACAGTGGGCCGGGAACATCGAGACTGGACCATGGATGAGTGGAAGAGAGTTGCCTGGTCAGTTGAATCCCGATTTCTCATTCATCACATGGATGGTCGTGTCAGGGTACGCCGTCCGCCAGGCGAACAGTTGCTCCACTCTTCTACAGCAGATCATATACGGGCTGGTGGTGGCGGTATTATGCTTTGGGGGACGTTCTCATCTGCGACTTTGGGACCCGTAGTTGTGGCAGAACAGACTATTAACGCTGCGAACTATCTGAACATCATTGCGGATCAGTTGCATCCTTACATGGCGTTTGTCTTCCCAACTGGAAATGGAATATTCCAGCAGGACAACGCCCCATGTCACAAGGCTCGGTTGTGTTGGAATGGTTCGAGCAACATACTGATGAATTCCATTTAATGTCCTTGTCACCTAACTCGCTGGATCTCAATCCGATTGAACACATTTGGAGTGTCATGGAGCGGCAGCTCAGAGCTCAAACACCACCATGTCCGAATATCTCGACTTTGCGTGGCCGCTGCTTAGACATTAGGTACAACCTGTCTCCAGTCATGTACCAAAAACTTGAGGTATCCATGACCAGGCGAGTTGCAGCTGTTTTGCAGGCCAAAGGAGGCGCAACGCTTTATTTATTAGGTGGTCATAATGTTTTGGATCTTCAGTGTATATATATAATATGCACTCTATATACGAAAAGACATTGGATTAATTAATTAATTATTTTTTTCTTTTATTTTTGTGTAATTAGAAACATTAATTGTTATACAGTGTTTTAGTAGATGGTGGGTTTTATAGTGTCTTTTACTATTCTCGTAGTGCTGAGTGCTATGTTGGTATCCCACTCTTTATATCACTAGAACCATTTGTGCGCTACGTTACAAGCCTCACCTTTTCACACTTCATTCTCTTGTACACAAACAAGACATTCGTCTTTTTGTTCCTTTAATAATAATAAAAAAAATTTCGTTTTCAAATAAGAATACAATTTTTTTTTGTACATAAAAACTTTGTAAATTCACAGTTGACGAAATATTAAAGTTAATTTTTTTCATAATAATGGATTGTTCTGGAAATGATTGAATTTTGCGAAAAAATTACTACTGTGCTTGGATTGAGCATAGGTTAGCGTCACCAATGAAAGGAACACAATTAACTTTTGAGAAAATTAGAGATGAAGAGTGCCATTCGTTTTCAAAATACAGAAGACAATTCGACCTACCGGAGCTCCCTCTGAGATTTTAGTGCAGAGAAATATCTAGAAAAAAAAAGAGATTAAACCCGTAAAATAAAATTACTCACAACTTTAAATCAGTGCTAATACATGCTAAATCAAAAGTTAATGAAGTGTTAAAGTTGATTCCACATTAGATTTTTAATCAATATCATTCACAACATATACTACAATTTAGTAACAGAAATTCCATGACACAAATAGTCCTCGAGATATTTAGATATAAATATTGCTTATTTGCTGGTTGCATAAATGTAAAACATTGATTAAATGAACTACTGATACTCTGCCCTTCTGAATTCGTCAAATTCGTAAATTGAGAAACCTAAATTGATTTTTTTAATATAAGGTTCTTTAGGATTCGAAAACGCTTTAAAATTAGAACTTGAATTGTGTTGGAGTGTTTCGAGGAACATACTGATGAATTCCATTTAATGTTCTGGCCACCTAACTCGCCGGATCTTAATCCGATAGAGCACATTTGGGGTGTCGTGGAGCGGCAGCTCAAACACTACTATATCCGAATATATCGACTTTGTGTTGCCGCTGCTTAGACATTTGGTACTCTCAAAAGCTTTAAAGTCTCAAAAGTTTTATGTCGTAAAGTTCAGAGTGTTAGGTGGAAAGGATAAATAAAATAAATTTCTTTCATTTTAAATTATTTCCCTCTAAGAAATTTAATCTACGAATGGCTAAGGTTTCTTTTAGGGTTTTATCTCTCCCATTCAAATTTAATTGTGAATTGTTCCAAATCCAGGGCTAAAGAACGTGAGTTTTAACTGCGGCTTAAGGTTTTAAAAATAGTAGCAAGCACACACAAGTCTCTTAAACTCTATTTTAGTAGCCAATTTAGTTGCTAAGATACAAAATGAATAGACGAAAGCACAAAATGCGCCAATTAAGTATGAAATAGACACTAAAAGTCTTGTTAATAAACTATAATTTAAAATACAATCTAAACATTTCCTTAAATAGATTTTGATGACACTCTAATAACCACGAATTCAGATGTTTTTCTTTCGTGGTTGGAAGGACTGGTGCCAAACTTCGGAGTTCAAACGACGAAAATTTTTTTTTATCTGTAGAAAAATCTAAAAAATATCCATCCGCTAGTTAAGAAAAGAAACTAACTTTTTTTTACCTAAGGTGAATTTTCAAAATATTCTCCAAAATCTACACAAAGTCACCAAAGTTTTGAAAATGGGAGCTTTTGAGACCTACTTTGATCTAAAAAAATAGCCCTAGTCGCCAAGTTTGAAAATTAAAAGTAAAATGTCTCCCTAGGAAGCACTGTAAATCATAGTAATAAAACAAGATGGTATTATGTGTTGTGTGGGTATGGTAATATGAAAGAGAAATGGAAAAACCTACTTGGTGCACTAATTCACGTTTATCACAAATTGTTCTCCATTGCGTTTCTAATTCTCCTGATCTGGTCAAGCGTTGTATGCATTTGTCTCCATTCCTACGAATCTAAAACAAATGTAAAAATAATATGGTACTTGTAGAAAGAAACTGAACATGTGCCTCATATGATTCAGCCTTTGTTTTTCCTTGGTGAACGATATTTATAATTTTTTAAGAACTAAAAGGAATTTAAAATAATATATAAAGCATACATTTTTAAAACTGCACGATTCAAAATATTTCGTTGTAGAGAAAACATAAATTTATTTTGATGTACACCATATGTACTGCTATCCCAAAGTTCAAGCAAAAAGTAGTTTTCTTCGATAACATTGTATCTAATAAGGACGTCAAGTGTTGTATTTAGGAATAATATTAATGTATTATAATATGAAAGAGCAAGAATAAAAAGAGAATGGCTAGCGACATTTTTGTAACACAGTGCAGTGTAATCTTGACTCCTTTCCTGCATAGTTCAAAAGAAGTATAAATAGAAGTTATAGTGTAGAAATGGAAAATCTTAATGTTCAATACAAAAACCAGTAGATTACTAGGCATCTACGCTGAAAATTTTCTAATATCAATTGATGAACAGTGTAGTGACTATATTTTCATGGCTTATTCAAATATTTTAATAATATATACAAGCACTGATGTGCACATTTCATACCTCAAAATGGAAAACAATTAGTCAAAATATATCAAAGAGCATTTTGTGAACTGGGGTTAATTCTTATTTGTAATGCAGTGAGTGACAAAAAGTTCACGCCAAAATCATGTTACTATTATTAGTTTCTGAACGTCTACTTAAATTGAGTCCCATGTACAATACTTGAAAGACGATTTGGTACACTTTAACATCTAAAGCTATTTCCTCATTCGCCCATGTTTTTGCAGCGTTGATTTCTAACTTCCAGACTTCTGTATGATTTATGTGTGAAAGTGTTCTTAAAACTAACCCCTAAATACAATATCATCACAGATAAGTCTCTTAAAACGTTCCTCTTTTCTTTTTTTACGTCGCTAGCCATCTGATTAATATTTATTGCCACCTTCTTTCACTTTTGAACTCTGACCATCTCACTAACCTTGACTTCCGATCGACCCACTCACTCGAAATGTTTATCTCTTTCTTTCAAACTACCGGTACAAGATCAGTTTACTTCTTCGTTAAGACACCGACTTTCTACGAATGAACTTTCTTGATAGATTATCTGGTCCAATAACCTCTATCCTTAATTTCCAATTGAGTTCATTGTAAAAAAATTCTTTCTTTCATGAGCATAAAAAGGCGCTCAGAGACGTCCCAAATACCCAACATCTTCATGAATTATGATTTTACCACATGTATGTTGAACTCATGCACTATTGTCATGAAGTTTTCTGCCTCTCTCCTTTTGAGGAAGCAACATTAGACTCTGAACCAATGGATTCTTCTCCGGTTATTTTATACAACTTCCGACACGTCCAAAGGCTTTTATACATTCTTTTGTTGCAAAAAAAAAATCTTGCCCTGCTTTATTAGCTGGCAAAACGTTGAATTGTATTTTTGTGACATATTTAAGGGGTTGAGAAATAATGGCTCAATCCAGATTAAGTTTCGACGAAAGGAAACTGGGAAGTGCTACTCGAAGTGCGAAAACGTGATAGAAGTGCAAAGAGGATTTCATAAAAAATTTCACACTGGATGCATTCTACACTGCTGGCCACCGTAAATGCAACACCCTGAAGGAAGCATGCAAATAATATGAAATTTACAACATGCATTAGCGGAGGTGAGGTATGCAAATGATTAGAATTTCAGCGCAGTCGTACATCACGCGCGCCTGTGGCGCCACTTCAAAGCGCTATTTAAGGCTTGGAGATTTCGACGATTTCAAGTACGGCAATTGTGTTTTTCTTGTGTTTTTTTTCAAAAAAACGATCAATTATGCCTTGTAAAAAACAGCGTACATCTTTTGATCAAGTATCCGAGTTCGACAGAGGAAGGATAGTGGCCTACCGAGATTGTGGATTATCTTTCAGGGAAATCGGTAGTCGTGTTAGACGAAACCAAACAACTGTAATGCGGATATGTGATCGTTGGATGCAGGAGGGTACGACGGACCGACGTGTTCGATCGCATCCACCTCAGTGCACTACTTCACGTGATGACAGGCATATTGTGCGTATGGCAGTGACGGATCGCTCAGCCACATCACGAACCATAGCACAGCACATTCAGTCTGTAACGCATCATCCAGTGTCTGCGCGTACCATTCGACGCCGTTTACAGCAGAGTGGTCTGTCCTCAAGACGTCCATTGCTTCGTCTACCCTTGACGCAGAACCACAGACTACTCCGCCGCCAATGGTGCGATGAAAGAAGGATGTGGACGGCAGGATGGAATGAAATTGTCTTTACTGACGAGTGACGCTTCTGTATGCAACAACACGATGGACACCGTGGAGAGAGGACGCTGAACAGCTGCGTTATGCACCACCACACTGGTCCTGCACAGGGTATTATGGTATGGGGCGGTATTGGATATCACTCTTGCACTCCTCTAGTACGCATTGCCGGTACTTTAAACAGCCAGCGCTACATCTCCGAGGTGTTGGAGAAAGTTGTCCTTCCTTACCTTCAGGGCTTGCCCACAGCCATATTTCAACAGGATAATTCGCGACCACACGTGGCACGCATTGTCCAAGCGTTCTTCGTCAATCGCCAGATTGAATTGCTTCCCTTTCCAGCTCGCTCTCCGGATCCTTCGCCGATAAAAAACATGTGGTCCATGGTTGCTCAACGATTGACCCAGATTACATCCCCAGCTGCCACACCAGATCAACTTTGGCAACGTGTGGAAGCTGCTTGCTGTACCAGAAGAACACTTCCAAAGTCTCTGTGAATCAATGCCGAGGCGTGTGGCAGCGGTGATCTCCAACAATGGCGGCTACTCAGGCTACTGATTTTGGCAGGAACCACACTTCACAGAAGTCTATAAATTGAATCATTTGATACTTGGTCAACATGTTATCTACAAAATAAATTTTGTTGTGATATCTCTTGTCTCTCTTGGTGTTGCAATTTGGGTGGCCAGCAGTGTAGTAGACTCGCTATCAGACGAATTAGGGTTAAATTTGAAGCAGATGGAACTATTTAGAATATTCAGAAGCAACGTTTCGGCAGCCCAATATCATCGACTGACGTAGACACGGTAAAAAAGAACGTTGTATCGTCTACCGGCCATGAACACCGCTTCGCCAGGCTGCTGGGAAGTAAGAATTCCAAAGGAATTTCACTCTGGATGCCTTCTAATAGACTCGCTATAAGACGATCGTATTCTGAATCCGTGTCCATCGTATTCTGAAGCGATTTAATTGGAATAAAATTGGTGTACAAAAAATACGTAGTAACATTGAAAGCAAACTGTTCTTAGTTTAATAAACACATTATAAACAATCAAAGTTCCAGTGCAATTTCGCAATTTCTTAAAACTAATAATCGTGTGCATCAGTAGAGCAGTATTAAAAGAAAGCCCTCTGCAGATACAGAATTACAGAAAACCTGTGTCAGCACATGCAATTTGACGTTGCTTGCAGCAGAGGGGAATTGTTTAATGAGTTCACTTTTGGCAGACCCAATGATTACACCATAACGTTAAAGGATCTCTGAAATTACCTTTTAGAATATTAGAAATAAAATACAACTTTATCAACTTATACAACTTATTGAAAATCATAGTATCTCAAGTAATCTTCAAAAACGATTTTTGTATGCAGTATTTTCAATGAACTAAAATTTAATTCAGAATTGTTCTTGCTTTCCAATATATGCAAGTTTTATCGCTTACCCTGGCAGGTAATTTGTGGTGACATTCAGAGAAGTACTTGTATGCAAGTGATGCATCAGTGTCTGAAAGAGAAATAAATTTTAATACTAGATCCTCAAAACCTATCACTGGGACGAAATTGTTATTCTTTTTCACACTTTTTTGTATTAGAAAGTGAGTTTGAAATGTTCTATGTTATCAATATTCTCTTTCGATATTGTACGCTTCAAATATTTAAAATTCGCTTTACTCTAACTTAATGGTATTAGAAATCGAATCGTCAAAGCATTTTTCTATTCAAATAATTAGTTTCTGAGTGTTTTAAACGTATTTCCACAAAACAACTCTTTCGATATTGTTCGCTTCAAATATTTAAAATTCGCTTTACTCTAACTTAATGATGTTAGAAATCGAATCGTCAAAGCACTTTTCTATTCAAATAATTAGTTTCAGAGTGTCTTCCACGTATTTGTTCAGAATAAGATGAAATTATCTGCCTATTGAGTAGAACTTTCAACTAAACAAAAGTAATTAAGTTTGAAACAGGGGGGGGGGAATGTAAGTTTTAATAAGTACAATAGTTTTGCAAACTTAATTTTCAATACACAAATGTGTACACAAATAGTGTACAATTTTCGTCCCAGTGATAGTTTATGAGTTGGAGCTTCTCCTTAGCAAACTTATACCTGTTAAAAGTTCGTTGAAAACAGTGATTTACCATTTCTTTAAAAACGTTATGAAATCGACATACAAAGAGTAATCGTAATCTGTTACCTATGCTTTCTCTGAAGGCATTCAATTTTGAAGGAAGTTCTTTTAACTGTCCTATTAATATAATTTTTAAGAAAAATTGTCACAACTTATGAAATATTTAATGAAATTCATTCATTCACACTTCCTCTATTGATGATGAAATTTTCAAAGGTAACATCTCTTGTTCTGCAAGGGATGCAAGCCGTGCAAAAGTGCTGCAACAACAACATATTGGTTGGAAAACTGTGAGGAATAGACCATTCTCCATTGGTTCATCTATTTTATGATTTAAGTTAACCTTTACACTGCCTCAGATAGACAATTGTTACCACTAAAATTTCCTTCACACCAGCGGCATGGTATAGATATGTGTACTCTGGATGGTATCCCCTTTAAAGTGACAGCTGGCATCCATCACCATTTACGAGCTCTCAGAGACGGACGTTCTAGAGGGTTCCTCCTTTTGTACGGTACCCTACCCTGTCAACTGCGAGGTGTGAAATCTTTGGGGGAAAGACAGTAGGTTGTTCCGGTGATATATATCTCACGCCAAACGATACGCCACATAATACTATGAAAGGAAAGCGTCAGTCATAAATGCTACTTGCGGCTCTGTCGCTGAAGTTAGGTAATTATGTAAGGGGGGGGGGGGGAGTCGGACATGCTGGCGGAAGAGCCGTTCTGTGAGACGATTGAAAAAATCTAAGCGTCGCAGCGTAAAGGTTAAAGACGTTTTACAGGAAGCAAAAGGGGTATTCACAATTTACAGTCACAGTGTTCTTTGGATCTACAGTTACTATCCTTTTTAACCCGAGTAACTCCAGTTAATTCTGCTGGTCTAAAATATAAATTTGATTATAACTAACATTTCTTATACTTACGACATCCAATGCACTCCAGCGTTCGAAATACAGCTTTAGCGTTGAGAGAAAAAAACACTAGTAGGAGACCAATGATCTTTAACCACATTCTTAAATTAATTTGTTAATTTGTAGACCTCACCATATAAAATGTTTTAGTTTTTATTTTCAAATTATGGTGGGCAGGCAAGGATTTCTCAAATGTAGTTCTTCATTGTAATAAATAAACATAACGCAACGCTTGCACAACACATTCTGACACAATTACGGCGAAATATTGGTATAACATAAAATCGTCGACTGGATTTTTGGAATTTAATTTACTTCAAGTAGCATGTAAATTTCGAAGGATTTTTATTTCCACGCATTGTTTGGTATTTCAAGGTATGTAGACTACAGTGGAATAACAAATGTGTGAAATTCACTTTGTTTTCTAGATAAAAAGAAAGCTTACATTCATTTTGATTTCGAGGATTGAAATTATCGAGGAAGGATTTGGAATAAAACCCATTTTCTCAGAATTACTAATTTTAGTTGGAAATTTTCATATTGAATTCGTGTGTGAACAGCGAAATACCTAATTTAAATAAAATATTCTTTGGAGAAGAGGTTCTCAAACTTTTTCAGTCGTGGAGCACCTTTGAAATTGGAAATTCAACGCCGAGTATTAAATTTTATCGCGCAGCTATATACTGTACTTAGTAAATAGAACGACATAATAGAATTGACGATATAAGGTAGTTTCGTCATTTAAGCTTGCAGGACATTTGATTTCACCGTTTAATTTTTTTCTGCACTTATTTCGCATTGTAGACGGAAAACACACACATGGAAAAAAACATTTGAAAACCAATTCAGGGCAAATATTGCATATCCACAGTTTGTTATTTTATTCATTTGACATTATACCTTTGTCATAAATTTTTACTTGGTTTCGAGAAACAGAAATTGATTTAGAAGGATGAGGCTGTTTTGATTTGCACAGTGAGATCATATCTGGGTGAATTTCGGATAATTGCAACTGAATATCTTGCTCTGCATTGAAACGTGATCTGTATTTGTTTTAGTAGCGGCGTATGCGGAGAATCCTGTTTCGCATAAATAAGTGTTTGCGAAGGATAGGAGAATAAGTTTCGCTTTATCTGATAGGATTTTAAATTCCTCTTTTAGCATACACTAAAAATCTTAGATTGATTTCTCAGTTTCAAACTTGGATCTTATCGCTGTATCTGATGTCAAATCAAATCAAGCATTTATATTCCTGTGATGTCAGAGAGGATGGTTTTGTGGATATAGATATGGTGTTACAACCCAGTTTTCTTTTAAGTTTTCATGCAATACTTTATACAATCCTTTTTCGTAAAAGATATTTTTAATTTTAAAAATTTCAAATATGTTTAGTAAAAATATTTTTAATTTTAATGTCCTACCTTTTTGTGATGTCAGAGAGGATGGTTTTGTGGATAGAGTATGGTGTTGCGACCCAGTTTTCTTTTATGTTTTCAAGCAATACTTTTAGAAATCCTTTTTCGTCAAAGATATTTTTAATTTTAAAAATTTCAACTATGTTTAATGAAAATATTTTCAATTTTAACATGTCCTACCTTTTTGTGGAGCACTAAGTGCTCCGCGGAGCACAGTTTGAGGAACGCTGCTTTAGAGCGTAACTGGGAAGCAAAGTGATATATAATTACGTTTTTAACTACGATTACTTCTAGTTTTAGTTTGATTTCTCCCTCCGAGTTTGTTTTGTTCCAGGAGGGATGGTTAAGCCACAACTTAGCCAACTGAGCGTCGTGGAATTTCCGAGCAATACCATAATTTTTTTGACCTTTCAACATATATATCGGCAAAATAACCACATTTATAGGTTATGACTAGACTATTGGTTAACTCTAAACTCTATTGGTTATGATAATAGATTATACATAGTCCAGTCACATTAATGTGACCACCTGTCAAAAGCCAGAATAACCACCTTTGGCAGAGCGGACCGCTGCGAGACGTGCAGGAAGAGATTCAATTAGGTTTCTGCACCCAGTGAATGCCAGGAAAACATTCCCCAAACCGTAATGCTCCCTCCTCCAGCCTGGATCCTTCCGGCAATTGTTGCAGGGTGTTTGCTTTCAGACGTTTCACGCCGTATTTTCTAATGCCGTAACGTTCATCTGTCAGATGGAGCATAAAACGTGATTCCTCGGAAAAAGCCACCTGTAGCCACTCTGTGGACGTCCAGTTGCGGTACTGGCGTGCAAATTCCAGCCTTCGTCGCCGATGAACAGCAGTCAGCATATGTGCATTAACCAGGCGTCTGCTGCGGAGGCCCATGCGTAGCAACGTTCGCTGAACCGTTGTTGAGGATTTACTCTTGGTAGCCCCTTGGTTCATCTGGGCGGTCAGTTGCTCAACATTTGCACGTCTATTCGCCCGAACGCATCTCCGTAGCCTTCGTTCGCCTCTGTCATCTATAGCCCGTGGTGTACCACATGTGCCACGCCGCTGATTTTGGGTAGTGCCATTTTGCCATGCACGGTATACTTTTACCATGGCGGCACGCGAACAGTTCACAAAATTAGCCGTTTCCAAAATGCTTCCACCCTTGGCCCGAAAGCCAATAATCATGCCCTTTTAGACGTCGGATAATACGTTGTTTGACCTAATTGACGTAAGTTGATGCACCAAGAAAGGATTGTCCGATTGCGATAAAAAGTAGTGTGAAGAACACACACAGAAAAACATGGGATAAAAAATTCAGAACTATTGGATGATTTATTTCAGAGTTTGACCGTTACAATAGGGGGAAGTTAAGCGTTGGTCCACATATGGCCTAGATGGAAATTGTCACCCGGCGTGGCATATACTGAAAAAGTTCCCAGATGAAAAGTCTCTATAACGTCCCATATTTGCTCCTTGGGAGAGAGAGAGATCAGAACACCCAAGGAGGTGTTAGAAAAGCTTGAAGATAATTTGCGGTCGGGCATTATCTTGTTGAAAAGCAAGTCTTGTGTGTCACAATAGGTACGGTAACACAACCAGTCATGGAATGTCGTCCTGCGTACTGCTGTGCTGTAAGTGTTCCAGAAATGACTACCAAAGGGGTCCGGCTATCAAAGGAGATGGCACCCCACTCCATAACGCCCTGTCGTGAGCATGTGTGGCGTGCGATAGTTATATACATTCCAGATTTCAAATCCGATGAAATTTTCACCTTCTTTAACGATTGTAAATGTAGAAAACCTCAAATAGTCCTTTTTGTGTTTGTTTCGAATATCTTCGTCAAATGCTAATTAGTATTCTAAAAAAACTTACAATAATCCATATATGTGGAGGAGGATGTTAATGATTTAACTAGTAAAAGCAAAACGCAAACCAAAATAACATATTTCTTTAAACAATAAACTATTGTAAATGTATAAATAAAAAGTATATTACGATATGTGTGAGTGAATGAATGTATGGAAGGTATCATCCTGTAAAACGGATGTGTCATGTATGTCGAGCAAAGGCGGACTTCCTCCCAATGGGTCTCAATAACACGGGAGGCGCACCCCCCACGCCTCTTGCCGTCTTCGACGGGCCTGGCACTCCTCCGGTCTGCCAATGTAGGCATAAGAAACAACAACAACAGAAATAAAAGGTATATGTAACTTAAATTCTTTATTACATGCTCTATGTTTTGTTTTTCTCCGACCCCAATTTAACGTTTTCCCTCATTTTACGTTATTTTTTTACGGTCCCTTGTATAATATATATATATATAGATATATAGAATCTTCTCTTTTGGTAGAATTCTATAATCCCTTCTTAGAATAGAATCCTTTGGTAGGATTTTATTCCTCATAATAGGTAATTTGGAAGTATTCGATTTATCCACTCTATCAATATAATCATTTAAAACTATTCTAATTGTCATTTTCCTTGAATAGAATCATTTGGAACTATTCTATTGCTTCTTTCCTTTGAATGGAATCATTTGATCAATTTCTTAGAACAGAATTCTTTGGAAGGATTATATTAGTCATTTTTAAAGAATATAGCCATTTCAAAATATTCTATTGGTCCCTAGATTGAAATAGAATTGGTCGGAAAAATTCTATAGGTCCATTCGTAGGAATAGAATATTTTGGAAAGATATTGACCAAGAAGAATAAAACTGGCTTGATTTCAACCAGAGAAGACTGCAAGTTGCAAGGCGTAATTATGCATGTAAGCCCTTCAGAGGATTAAACTGGTCACTGGACCACTACGAACTAGGACTATAAGATGGTTTGAACGTGGATAATCATATTATTTTTACCATTTTTTAAACTAAGCTCAGAGTTTATAATCTTTTCAATGAGTCTTCTCCTCAAGGGCATGTTCCTTAACAGAAATAGTTTGTTTAAGCAATTTGGAAATTAATGCGTTCTGTGTAAGAAATATTTGACCATTAAAGCTTTTCAAAAGGTAGGTGTTAAAAAAAAATTTAGTTTTTAAAAATTGATAATAATTTTGACTAAAAACATTTTTGTGTAATTTATGTGACAATTCCTCATAGCCAGAGACATATAACGAAAAGAATAAGATCTAGTGTAGAATAAAAAGTTCATTTTCGTCTTTTTTAATCTCACTTGCTTATTCATTATTATTCCGTAATTTACTTGGCAAATGAGGAAAAATGTATAATTCTTTATTTTTTAAAGTTCTTAATGTCTTTATTGTTCACTTATCGAGTACCTATTAAAGAATTTCACACCAATGAACAATCCAGTGTGTTCTTAACCCGGGAAAGCCTAGCGGTACCATATTGTACCAGAAATAAAGGTTTAAAATATTACAATTTTCTTCGTTATAATTCAAATATTTTGCGTGTTTTTTAGTAGATGGCACCACACAAGAGAGTGAAAAATCCTGTCTCGGTAATAATTTTAGTGAACAACGCGTCAGATTTTTACTTTGAGCTGAAGAAACAAGAACATTTTTGGGCTATGACAAAATGACGCATCGAAAAAGTAAGTACAACCATTCTCTCTTTACTGATACATATAGAAATGAAAGTTTGATACAATATTTATCGTTTATGACTAGATATTACGTGCACAGAGTTTCCAAAAAATATAATAAAATTATGTACATCTTTTTTGTATTGGAATGTTACTGGTACCGTATGGTACCACTAGGCTTTTACACTATCTTTTCGTCACTGCTTAGATTTTTATTGATTTTTGCTCTAGAAAATACAAAACTGTTTTCAAAGTGTATAGTTAATGTTTTTATTATATATAACAGAATAGTTAAAAAATAAATGTATATGAAATAATTATACTAAAATTTTGCATAAAAAAACTATAAAAAAAAAACAATATTTATATTGCTTATTTCATAAAAATAACAAAGCCAAACATATAAAATGGGGAGGGAGTTGTAGGTTAAAATGCAGTTTGGAATTAAAATGTGTCTTTAACTATATTTTTCAACATATTATTTGTTATGGCAGTTTTTATGTGTATATTTAAATCATGTGTGTATTTTACTACTTTGAAATACAGTTTCATTTTTCAGAAATATTTAACACTAGAAGAAGCTCTTCTGCTATTTAATGAATTAAACTCAGAGTTAGACTTAGAAGATGTCTTTATTGAACCTCCTGATGTTGCAGTAGTATCACAGATGAAGTCTCGGCAGAAGAAGATGAAGAAGAACTTTCAGATAATTTATCTGGTCGTCAGTTACGTATGTAGAAACATCACGGAAAAAACCCAAAGAAAAGATTATTTAGATTTAGATTCAGAAGAGAGAGTGTCTGGCAAACTCTGCTAAAGAAAAAAGTTGCAAAAAGAATCAAAAAGAGACTGGTACAAAAAAATTCAAAAGAAGTTGGGTTCAAGATGTGCTGCGATAAACTACACTAATCGAGTTCACACTATGTGCGTAAAATGCGACGTAGGGCTTTGTATTTTTTTTAGACTTTCACTCAAAATAACATTGCAAATAGACCATGTAATAAAGTTATTGATTATATTTCATAAAAAAATGCCAGCATTATTGGTAATATTATTGGTATTACCATTTGTCTTGTGCTTTCTGGATAGTAAAAATTTTCTCTTCTTCTCTTAGGATATTTTTTTTTACTCTTATATATTTATAAAAATGTGTTCTACTATGCCATACATTTGTATTTTTGTATTAATTTCAAATCATAAACTGGTAAAAGTATATTTAAACCGCTTGCGTCAATATCAATAAGAAATTGCATTATTTACAATTTGCTCCCTTAAAAGCCTAGCGGTAGCATATGGTACCATGCATTTTTGAGAATATTATTGAAATTTTACAACGAAAAAAGGCTTTTCCTACATAAATAGCATCTTATCAACAATATACTAGAAAGAAATTGATATTGGAAAAAAATAATTAATTCAGGCTTTGCCGGGTTAATAACACGAACTAAACACACTTCCGAGGAAACACATTTAATAGCACTTGGATTTAGAGTAATATTATTGTACATTTTCGAAAATATAGTCATTCTCAATATATTTTCACTATCAAGTTCTGTTTGGATTTATGTTTTCAGGTATAAAATAGTTTAAATAATGTTTCAAATACTTCTGGCAGATGGCGCCACCACATGAAATTAAAAAAAAGACGCTAGAATCCTTCAATGGTAGTGGTAATGGTAGTTTTAGTTAACGTCGTACTAGAGCAACACAGCGGGCTATTGACGACGGTACGGGATCAGTCCCTTAAGAGAAAGATACGAGGACAACACCTCGTAATATTGAACCACGGTCAGATGACGAAGCAACACCTGAGCTGGCACCCCACTCTCCAAACTTCCACACCACTAGAATCCTTCAAATTTCCAATTAGTGCGAATTAAAGCAATCTGAAAATCACCCATATTCCATAACTGTGTTTACAAACTGAAAACAAAAAGTTTCCAAAACATGACATAGTTCCTTGAAAATTTTTTGTTCTACAAAAGTCACAGGAACTGATTTAAAGTTCTGAGAATTTATGACAATATCCACGCGACAGTTAGAGTTAGAGATATAACTATTACTGAAAAAACTCTGCTTTTTATAATTTTTTTATGTTTTATTCTTGGAAGTAGTAATTAAAAATAAAACAAATTCCCTCAACTTTTTGGAATCATTTGCTTTGCACAATTTGTCTCATCTAAATGACAAACGTACCTATTGCTCTCTCTCACTTAAAGGTTTTTTTTTAATGAAGATAATACAAAGAATTCTTGAATGCATCAAAATATGATTGCTATTTTTTCCTATTCCAACGCATACCGAGTGAAAAAGAGTCCAATGAAATTATTTTCGAAATGATTTGTTTATCATTTGCAGTGAGTAAAATCTTGGGAAGTAAGGTCACTTATATTAGCTAATTCTTGAGGCTCTTGGCATTTTCCTTGAATATTTTTAGGTCGTGTTCACTATTGTAGTGATCCAACGCATGTTGCCACGACATTTTATCGGTTTTGCTGAAATAAAAGATGTGATTTATCAGACAAATGATATTACTTGTTGCCGAACCAGAAGTCCTATCTAACTATAAATCGTTATTGAGAAAGTTTAGAAACCACAAAATGTTTTGTGCAAAAAAATTTACAATAGATTTTTTCACTTCGTTGGTTTCTGCTGTTGATACAGTGAGAGTTTTCATATGAAATCAAACTTATTAAGTACTCATAATAATCTACAATAAGTAGGTTTCATTTCAACAAGCCATGGATATTATACAATCAGATACCGACCAAAAGTTGTATGATTTGAATGAATATTTACTTTTAAATGTATGTTTAGTTCGTCATAGATAAATCTAGTTTGTAGATGCATAAATTGTATTGAATAAATTCAAATTATCATTTAATAATGAGATTAAACATTGTTTATCCAGGATGAGGATACCAAGTTAGATGCATAATTAAGATAATTTAAGAATGAAGGTTTCGTAAGAATTATTTTCGGCTTAAAGTTCTATTTTCTCTATCTCTCAACTTTCAAAACAAGTAAAAGCGACGCATTTGAGATTATGCAAATTTAATTAAGATGTAACTTATTGTCCAAATATAGGTGATTTATTCATGTATCTCGGATGGTTTTTTCACTTACTGTCGACAGAAAATTGTTTGCAAAGCTAATGTATCCTAGGTTTGGCCTATTAATGAACAAATCTTCGGAAAGTGTTTCTATCTTGTTTCCTCTGAGAATAAATCATGGTTGAAAGGTATATATAAAATGCACAATATACACTACCCTACAATAATGGACCGAACGCCAGCGGATTTGCACAAAATCCGACTGCATGTTTGGGGGTGTTTTCAGTGGCATGGTCTGGGATTTTTGCATGTTGTTCCTGGTCAATTGAACATGCCGACATGAACATTTTAGACAATCTTGTTCTTCCTACGCTCTGGCAATTTTCTGGAATGGATGAATGTTACTTCCAGGACGACAACGCTCCATGTCCTGTTGCAGCCTCTATTAAAGCAGTGGTATCATGATATTGATGTAAAACGTTTCCCCTAGTCTGCTCAGAGACCCGACCTAAGCCCCAAAGAACATTTGTGGTACGAGTTAGAGCAACGCGTACGGACCAGGGAACCACGTCCGAAATCTACAACTAAACTGGCGGCATTCTTGCAGCAAGAATGGACACAAATACCCATAGCTGTGTATCCAAACTTTGTTGAAAGTATACCAAGAAGAGTTGCTAGTGCATTTGCAGCACTTGGGGGACCATCCCCCTATTAAATCATGTACTGTTTCCTTTATACCATCACATCCGATTTTTTATTGTAGGGCAGTGTATTTTACTACGGTCACATAACATTGATATAGTTAAGATTGTTTTATTACGTGCACAGGTTTCTGATAAAAGTGATTGTAAGATCAGTAGTATTTAACAATCCTTTGTTGCAACATATTAAGCATATAGACATATTTACTAAGAAACTAGCAGACCATGCTACGGTTTCTGAATTGTTTATATTTATTGATGGCTGTGTCGGTACTTACATTTCCTACCTACCGACTCATCGGTCAGGTGGTCAGGGTGCTGACTTCTAGATCTAAGGCAAGCCACACCTTGTTCGAATAACATTCCTGCGACGCGAAATTCGATGAGATACGCATGCGTACCGACACGTTTTCAGCACAGAATCGGAGTACACGTGCGCATATATGTTTTATTGCTTGTTGACCCAGTGTGCGGCCGGTCTAAAGATATGTTGATGCAACAGTTCGTACCATCGTCAACAATGATCAACAATTTGTCAACAATCGTCAAATTATACTCGCATGGAGTGCAGATCAAGCAGATTATGAATCGATGGATAAATGTCATCTCGTTTCCCGTGGACCAATCAGCTGATGAACGTTCGTTTCCACCCGGTAGACAGAGTAGTCTAAGGTCGTATGATCCTGGGCATATGAAAAAGTAACCATCGCTCACTCTACTTTTGTTTTCCTCTATGTATGCACCAGGCTAATGTCAAGTGGTTCACAATAGCAATCTCGTAATTTCGTGATGACTAATCTTGAATTTGCCGTGTGCTAAACAAATCTTTCATGCGTGTCATTTAAATCCATTTACACTGAACACTTATAGGCTTAAAGCTGAATACATTAAGTAATAAAGCACTAAATACTTATTTTTATGATAATAAATTCACTGTCATTGCACGGTGCAATGTGGTAGATTCAAGTAAGTGAACTGCACAATGAAAAGTTTATTTACAAAATTCTTTTCACATTTACAAGGACGTTTCTCTGAAACAATCGATGCGCAGCATGGAGTAAAAAATATTTTTCGTCAGTTTTCGAATTTCTGCTTGCAGCCAATGATATGAAGCAATATACGTAATTCATACCTCCAAATTGAAAAGAAATGAAAAAATATAAATGTGCTTTTGTTGTAATTCGTACTGCTCTTGCGTGCTGCGTTTCTGAATTTTCAAATATTGCTTTGCTTAGTATACATGTTATAAAAAAATATAATTACTTTTAGTGGCCTATAGTTTAAAATTTAATACTATAATAAAGTAAAAAAAATACATTTTTGACATAAAATACATTTTGTTTTCTTAAACGAAACTATTATTGTTGATTTGGCCTTTGGTTGTTGGAGTAATTGAAGGACAAAAAAAAAAGTGACTTTCAAAAATGCAATTCTGCGCAAAAATAAATTTATTTTATAAGTATAATGGTATATTTTTCAGTGCTGTGTGTATTTGTAACGTTATATTTGTAGTGCTGCCATCTTTTGACATGAATTGAAACAAATACTGAAACTGCGAAATCTCACACAAATTAGTACTGTAAATCGCATTTATTCAACATATACGTACAGGCAATGGAAGAGTTAAAACGGAATTACTAACTAAGAAATGAATCTATTACAAATGAAAACATAACTAGCAACCGTAAAACGACTTAAGTTGGTCCGTACTTCTTATACTTACTTAATTTTTCTTTCATGTTTTTATGTATTTTAGCATCTAAGTTTTTATTATTACGTAGTGTATCTATGTTGAGTTAATTTGTACTTTTAATGTAAATTGACTTTTCAGGGAATGCTTAAGTTAACATGTTATGTAATATATTCAAACTTCGATGACAGTGAAATAAAAAGGTCCAGTAATTAACAATCATTTTTGACTAATGTGTTTAAATAGGTGTTTTAGAAGTGTTTTTTATTTAATACAACGATGAAAATATAGATGACTTTTAATCAACCATACTCATGTTATTTTGACGTGGAATAATTTATGTGGAATTATAAATAGACTAAAAAACGTAGTGTTTTTGGGCTCATTTTAAGTTTACCATTATCTGAAATTAAATTATAAAAAACTTACGTGTAGTAAAAAAGTTGTATATAAAACTACTTCTAAATTATAAATTAACGGCTTAGTTAAGTTACTAACAGACTACTATGATTAATCATGCCTATCATCGTAGTGAATATAATATATTAGTGAAAAATATATCTCGGAATCAGAAAAGTAAACATATTTCTAGATATTATTGATTATTTAATGTAAAGAAAAAATAAGAGAAATTTAACAAACAATTTACGATTGTAACTTCTTAAATATTTATCAAGCCAATATGTTTTTAAAGGAATAGAAATCAATAGTGTGTCCTGTATTAACATTAATTTCTTTGAAAAAAGTTAGAAACTGCTTTGTTGTTATGCTTTTAACAATTGATACAGTGCATGATTTTAAGATTTAAAAGTCTTGTATTCGAGATTTGTAAATCAGAGACGGTTTCTGAAATGGTACAGTTGTTAAGTAAATAATCATTTTTTAAAGTGATACACACACATAAGATTCTTGAAGTTATGCGCACATTGTAAATTTACTTACAAAACCCCTTTGTATTTTTCATAAACATTCGGAATTGATAGAACAATTTATTCAAAAATCACTTATTAATTATACTTTGAATTTAAACTGTATAATATTCGGGATAAGTTATTTTTCGAATAACCCAAACAAATGTGAAATAATTCAGATCAAGGTTTTTTACACTACTCTTCGTGTTGAAAACAAGACTTTTTGAATATGGATACTCCAATGCACACAGTTATAGAATTTTAGCTGTTTCATGCTGAAGGGTAACAAGGCTCCAAAGAACTGAACATAATCAAATTTACAACACAAACGGGACTCTCGGATCATCCCCAACCCAGGGGCGCTAGAGGGCGCTGTGACGTCTCCCGAATTCTCCGGAATGAAACGGGAGTATTTTCAGGAAATCATATGCGGGGGACAGCTTCACCGCGACAGAAGTAAATCTCGCGGAGGTTTCCCACCACGTGGCATCGAAGACCTACTACCACGCGCGCAAACATTTATTCCTAAGAATGGTGACCGTCATTTGGGACAATAGGTTTTCAACGACCTTCATTGTGATGGTGACACTATTCGTGACTTACCCTACCACTTGGTACGCCCACGTGGTAAAGTCCGGACGCGGTAAAGTTTCAAACGTTGTTGCGGAACCCATGGACGGCATGTTTACTGACATGAATAGTACATCTGAAGGGCACACCCCTTCTTTGAAAAATGGCACTGCCTCTTACAGAAAAAGAAGAGTTGTTGCGGGTGGATTTAACTATACTTGGCCAATCAAGAGGGTGACTGAGATAGACGGGGATGTCATACTGGGGGGACTCATGATGATCCACGAGAGGGAGGATCGTCAGATTTGCGGGCCCATCATGCCCCAAGGTGGAATACAGGCTCTGGAGTGTATGTTATACACCATGGACTGGATTAATTCGCAGAAAGACTTTCTGCCGGGCATAACGCTGGGAGTGTACGTGTTGGATGATTGCGACAAAGATACGTATGGACTGGAACAAGCTGTTGATTTCATCAAAGGTAAGGATCGAAGTGAGCTTCGTACTGTTTCCGTATTGACTGTGATGATGTTATGCTTGTAAACGTGACGAATTGGGGTAAAATTATGTGTAATCGTACATAAAAAAAATTAAAAACAAAACTTCAATGAAATTACCCTATATGGACAAAAGTATATGGACACTGCGTGGTTTTCAGAAAAGTGTTTTATTATTAACGGGTTTATTTAGCAAAGGATAGGCCCTCCTTTTGCTTATAGTACAGCTGCAACACTTCGAGGGATACTTTCCACAAGTTGTCTGTAAGTCTGGGCAGGTATAGCCCGCCATGCCTCTTGCAAGGCTGTGGGACGAGTTGTGAAGATGGTCGTGCGTGGCGGTGTCGTATTTGTTACTTCAGTTTGTCCCACAAGTGCTGGATCGGATTGAGATCGGGCCTCTGAATAGGCCAGTCATGCAAATTCACTTAATTTTCAGAAAACCAGTCCGGCACACGTTTAACAGTATGACACGGAGCTCGATCCTGTTGGAAGAAACAACCATCATCGCCGTAGTATTGCCATAGTGTAGACAAGGCCGAATTATCCAGAGCGTCGAGGAACACGTAGCTTTCATGGTACCAGGTACATACAGCAATGGGCCGAGTCCTTACCAGTAAAAAACAACCTTAACCACCTAAGATGGATCCTCTTCCGAATTTCTGCCGTGTCCAAATACTTTTCTTTATATAATATATAAGTGTACGAATTCATACATCCATTCCACACCCTTTTTACTGTCAATTATCGAGATTAAGCGACATTTATATATTTTGTTGATTAGGTAAATAATTAAATGTTTTATTTTAGGGTTATGCAATCGTTAAAACTATTCTAGAATGTTATTTTAGACTTCATTTGAAGTCAGTAGTTTTGCTGTATTTTATTCACAGTTTTGCAGAAACATGTTGTTGTTTCTCATGCCTACACTGGCAGACCAGAGGAGTGCCAGGCCCGTCGAAGACGGCAAGAGGCGAGGGGGTGCGCCTTCCATGTTATTGAGCCCCATTGGGAGGAAGTCCGACTTTGCTCGTCATACATGACACATCCGTTTTACAGGAAGGCCCCTTTCATACATCCATTCACTCACACATATCGTAATTTAGATCCCAATCAGAGGCCGATAACCCCCTGATCAGACCCCCAGAGGTATTGATTTGGTATGGGAACATGGGGAGTTTGTGACCACGACCTATTTAATGTGCCACAGTCACCATTAGTGAACACGACGGTCTTTAGCCAGGTCGAAGTGCCGAACTCGCAATCATCAGAATTGCAGGCTCCGCCGTGCAGAAACATAAATATTATTGATCTGAATTGTTATATATTTTACTAGCAGAATTATACCCAAACTGCATAAATATTGATTAAAAAGTGATAAGAATGATCACCTTTCATTTCATTGAAAAATGCAAACATTATTTACGTTGTACGGAAAATAACTTTTTAACATCGTTTAAGCTTTTTCATAACGTCTACAATTTACTTCGAAAACAAACATGTATACGTGATCTATTCATTTCATATTTATCGCAACTTTAGCTGTAAGACAAACTACAAATGTTTTTTCTAAGGTGACTGCTTCACTAGTCCCCTTAGAAGTCGTGAAATGTGAGTCGTATATTATTCGATGAAATTTATGATCAATGCGTTTATCGTTTGGGAGTCATTTTTCATCAATCAAATATTCTTAAATAACTTATATTATGGAAAAGAATAAAAAATATGTTCAAACATAACACACAATTTTAAATTGTTTAAATATAACTAGGGGGCCTGCCCCCTGCTCGCTAACGCTCGCCAACCCTCGGAGGATTACTCCACAATCCTCATAGGTTCGCTGCGCGAACATATGCTCGCTTCGCTCGCATCAATGAAGACATGTGTCCTAGCAGAAGGGATTGTTTACAAAATATGATATTCCAAAAAAAAATATTTTTCAAATCTAAATTTTTTTATGTTTTGCAGAAAAGGGTGGAGTGGTCGTTCACGGTAAGAAGACGATTTGTCGCCAGGTATAGTAACCTTCACCTTTTGCGGATTTTCTTCACATCTGCCGTTTTTGTTATGGCAACTCTATCTGCTGTTACGGAATTGGCCGCCATCTTGATTTGGCGACAAAAATTAATTGGCGACAAACGTCTTACCGTGAACGACCACTCCACCCAGAAAAGATAATTACAGTACCTCTGGAATCCGAATTCAAATGAAAACTTTGAGCAAATTTTGGTGGAGTGGTCGTTCACGGTAAGATGTTTGTCGCCAACTAATTTTTGTCGCCAAATCAAGATGTCTGCCGAATTCCGTAACAGCAGATAGGGTTGCCATAACAAAAACGGCAGATGTGAAGAAAATCCGCAAAAGGTGATGGTTACCATATTTGGCGACAAATCGCCTTCTTACCGTGAACGACCACTCCACCCAAATTTTGACTCGAAATGTGAGCGTTGATATGGAAATTCAATACACGACATGTTGTTTGTATATACATTTACTCCTACACTCGAGCCACCCACACATTTTCATTGAGTTTTTCGTCAAAAGTTGTAGTGCAAGTGTCTTGTTGAACTATAATTGTTGGCCCTGAAAAGGACCTTTTTTTTAAATGGCCCTGAAAAGATCCTCCGCTGTCTTTGATTTCTATTATTAACTGCAACAGCTCGACTAAAATTAATTTTCTCTGAATAAAATTTCATCCGATGACGCTATAAATTCAATTGAAGCGCGAGGCTTTGTGATAAACAAACAATCGTACAATGTTGCCAAAAACGCGATTACAAATAACGTCTGTTTTGCGTGCCACGTAAGAGAATTATATATATAGATGGAAGAAAATTGTTTTTCGAGTAATACTGGTAAAACAATCATTATGGAAAATTCGACTTTCTATCAATATTGGAAAACAAACTGAGCTGCATATCGCATTCGTTTTATACTCAATGTTCTTCCTAAATCAATTTTGAATTGTTTTAGTCCCATCTGAATACTTAGGTTATATTGAACGAATGTTACCTGAAGAATTCCAAAGTATAAGTAAACCAAATCTGATGTGAATTGGTCAAGCGGTGTAGATTTGTATAGAGAACAAACAGACAGTAAGACAGATAGACAGACGCCAACTCTGCTTTATAAATAGATCTTATTTTTGGAACTTGTCTACCATTTTAAAAGCGATTTGATATGTTGTTTAACTGTAAAAAAGTATAACGATGATGCATTTAACTAAACATAATTTCATTCGATCCAACGATGAAAGTAACTGACAGTTACAATTAAAAAACTTCTCCAATAAAAGAAAGTTTATAACATCATTTAAAAAGTTTAAACAGATTTTCTAAATTATCAATATACAACATAATTAACATTTCTCGACAGAAAAATATCCAAAAGCATTGAAAAAAAGCACCCGAGTAAAAAAATATGCAAGAAAAAAGAAGTACAGAAATATAGTTAGATAAGAGTTAGAATAATACCTTTCATTAAGCAGATTACTCAGTGAATTGAACGTATTAAAAAAACTATCAACATCCATGAAAAGAGCAATAGAGTACAAAAATGTATTTGTAGCAAAATTATTTTCATGGTTAAACAAAGAGAAATATACAGTTTCTAGTGTGTGTTTACAGGGGATGTTAAAACCATTACATGAAACTAAAAAGAGCGTGACAATTTTGCTATGTAGGAGGCTGTAAAAATATTTTGTTAAAGCAATGTCTTTCGGAGTTGTAAAGTTATGAAACCTAAATTATTTCGCTATTCATAAGAATGTACACCTGAAGATTCATAATTCTAAGCACAAATACATCTCAAAAATGTATTTGGTTATTCTATGAGTATATATTATAAGCTGTCGTAATTCGTAAGACATGATCGAAATTTCTTTTAAGAGTGAAGGTTAAAAAAAGTCTAACCCCCACACACACAGCATCAAATTTTAAAATATTAAATTCCTACTATAGTTTAAAGAAACTGTGTTTAGTGTAATTTCTAATTTTTAATTAACGTCGTACTAGAGCAACACAACGGGCTATTGACGACGGTCTGTGATAAATATCCTAAGGGAAAGATCCGAGTACAACTGCGTTTTATGTGTGGCATAATTAGTTTTTACTAAATCGTCTCAGCTTGAAAATTATGTTCAATATTTTTCTTCATATTCACATAATCTCGAGTGAAATTCATGAAAATTATCTAAATGTATAGCAATTTCCTACGTATCATACTCCACTATACATGTAGACTCTAGATCGGAAGGTTTCTGGCCGAATCCGGGTTCGGGCATGGATGTTTGCAAGCGTATGGTGTAGTGGCGGCTGGTGCATCTTAAATCTGTCGTGGTCCGAAAGTCCTCACGTTGGGTTGGTGTGGAAGTTTGGAGAAACGGGTGCCAGCTCAGGGGTTGCTTCGTCATCTGACCGTGGTTCAAAATTACGAGTTGTTGTCCTCGGATCTTTCCCTCAAGGGATTGATCCCGGACCGTCGTCAATAGCCCGTTGTGTTGTTCTTGTACGACGTTAATGAAAATTACCTTACCTTACCTTACCAATGTACATGTGTTCGAAATTTCATGGGATCTTAGGGGATTGATCCCAGATCGTCGTCAATAGCACGTTGGGTTGCTGTAGTACGACACGTTAGTTACAAATTACCATTACCATTACCTCGGATTGTTCAGCTTGGTAATTGGTAATTTTGGTAATTTTAGTTAACGTCGTACTAGAGCAACACAACGGGCTATTGACGACGGTCCGGGATCAGTCCCTTAAGGGAAAGACCCGAGGACAACACTTCTTAATTTTGAACCACGGTCAGATGACGAAGCAACCCCAGAGCTGGCACCCCACTCTCCAAACTTCCACGCCAACCCAACGTGAGGACTTTCGGCCACGACAGATTTAAGGTGCACCAGCCGCCTCTACACCATACGTTTACAAACATCCATGCCCGGACCCGGATTCGAACCAGGAACCTTCCGATCTAGAGGCTAACACCTTAACCACTATACCGGTTGGTCGGCTGTTCAGCTTGGGATTGATCCTGGACCGTCGCCAATAGCTCATTGTGTTGTTTCAGTTCAATGTCAATTAAACTACCCACGATGTTAATAAAACTATGTGCCGTTGCATATCAGGCAACGGCAGATTTTACGTGTACCAGCTCCCCTTGTAAACGGCGGTCTTTAGTTGGATTTGAATTGTAATCCCAGTCAACCGGGCACAATTATGTGTAGAACATGTGCAGTTTCAAAACCATTCCAAGTGGTCCTCTGACAAATACAGGCTGCATAGTACTTGTATTGCTTATGTGATGCATATCACTTCCGACAACTGTATCATAAGCTTTGTGATAGCAGCCATTACTTACCTAACTCGTTGCCGATCAGCCTCATTTCCACAAACTGCGAGGCAAACCAAAGGGAACGCAGGTCAGTCAACCGGTTGCTGTTACACATTGTGCAACTTTGCATACGGAAGTACACTCTGGTGGTTCACCTTCGCTCGAAACTGCCCTGAAGTGAAGGGGCTTTGGTGCAAAAACTTGTACCAAG
The DNA here is from genome assembly GCA_947359465.1 of Metellina segmentata. Taxonomy (NCBI): domain Eukaryota; kingdom Metazoa; phylum Arthropoda; class Arachnida; order Araneae; family Tetragnathidae; genus Metellina; species Metellina segmentata. The sequence goes on from OX375874.1 coordinate 108,197,885, forward strand.
GCCAGGGCAAAGGGCAATTTGTTTTTTTCTACTTGGATCTCCATTTCACCTAAGTTCACGTTGGGTTGGTGTGAAAGTTTGGAGTGCCAGCTCAGATGTTGCTTCGTCATCTGACCGTGGTTCAAAACTACGAGCTGTTGTCCTCGGTTCTTTGCCTTAAGGGATTGATCCAGGACCATCGTCAATAGCCCTTTGTATTGCTCTTGTAAGACGTTAACTAAAAAATTACCAATTACCATTACCACCTTGGCGTAATAGTAGACTTTGTCTCGATTATCTATCCTGTCACAAGCAAATATGGCTAGATGTAGGTATACGGGATTGGTAATTGGTAATTTTAATTAACGTCGTACTAGAGGAACACAACGTGCTATTGACGACTGTCCGGGATCCATCCCCTAAGCGAAATATCCGAGGACAACACCACGTCATTTTGAATCACGGTCAGATGACGAGGCAACACCGCTGGCACCCCATTCTCCAAATTTCCATATCAATCCAACGTCAGGACTTTCGGCCACGGCAGATTTAAAGTGCATCAGCCGCCTCTACAACATACGCTTACAAACATCCATGCATTGACCTGGATTCGAACCAGGAACCTTCAGATCTAGAGGCTAACACCTTAACCACCAGACCGGTTGATGATATACGTGATATCGTGCCTTTAGCAAAATTGACCATATCGTTACCATCACGCCAAAGGCAGGAATCTCTGCAAAATTGACTTTTCTCTACAAAAACGCGTTAAAAGTTTTGAAGTTTTGGGGAAAATATATACAGTTAAGATTCGAAGGTTGTTTCCTCATTAAAATCGGCATTTCCACACTAAGAATTAAGTTGGTTCGTTGCTTTATCATAGTATAGAACTTGAAATGGTAACTCGAAGAATTCAGTTAGGTACAAATTGAAAATTGGTGACATTGGCGTGGCAGTAACGACAACTTTTGGACGAGGTATCTCGTCGAAACAATTCGAGAAAAAATACAGGTCTCAAGGTCTCCCATGATTGGCATGATCTATCAAATTCAGTCACACTCTAAAATCTAAACGGGAGAAAGTACTTTTGCGAGGTTATCAAGTTACAAAAATTAACCTACAATACAGTTTTTTTTTGTACATCTTCAACCTGATGTACTTCATGGCAGACAAAGTTGCACTGCCTTTCACACGTGTTGATAAAAGTACTACTAGTAAGCGAAGTTTCATTATTTGGATTTGGTATCGATATGATTTCCTTTTTCTTTTCTCTAGAACACCACCGAAGCGTTTCTAACTGATAACGACCTTAAAGCGCTGGTATCCATTAGTTATTTTTCAGATACTTTCGATTTTGTTTTACGTTAAAGAAATGCTACAGCGGTCATTAAGGTCACAGAGTAAGCCAAACTATAGCTCTTTTTTTTTGTTCTAGTTCTTATACTCTAGAAAGTTGTGGGCAACATTATTGTTACTTAGAGTTCATTTTTATTCACAAGAATATACACATATTACGTAATAAATTTGGGAGGTAAAATTAAAATTAAAGGTAAAATTAAAATACAAGTCTAACTTGTTTCCTTTGGCATGCTGATGATTGCCATACCACCAATGGATATTCATGAGAGAAATTAAATCAATTATCACATACTTAAATCTACAAACTTCAAGTATTCGACAACTTTTCATTGGTAGGTTAATAATTACAATGCTGCTATTGGATTTGCCTGAGAAGATAATCTATTTAACTAACCAACTGTCAGACATCTGCACAGACAACTTCACTTGTTCGACTGCTTCCTTACCGCTATCAAGTTTTGGCTTCCTGCTCTGTGGACGGGTACATTTTGCAGCTACGGTGCAATTAGACTGAGACGTACGGCTTAAAGTAGATTAGGGAATCTTACAAATATCCATTCCAGGACCTGGTTTAGCACCCAGAACCTGTAGCCAGCGCGCTAACTGTTCGTATATTGGCTGGCCTCTCGAGGATTAGAAACAGCCCATTGAATACAGCTTTTCATCAGTAGCTTTAATGACGCATGGGTAGTGATATAGAGGGTCTGTGGTGAGAGGGCAAGATGATCTTGTCGAAATTCATTTTGCACGAGGGTGCTTAAGCTCGCTAGGTGAAAGACTGCCACAATCACCATAATGTATGCCAACCGTTGTAGCTATTTATTTGATTTGCCAACTCGAATTCGCAAATATTTCTTCTGGCATTCAATAATAAACACGGATCCAGAAATGCTGAAGACGCCGGTTGTGGGAATGCTGTTACCAACCTTCCCTTTAATCTAACGAGTGGACAAGTCCAGAACCATGTGACTGAAATGACACCTCACCTTAGATGGACTATATGAACTTTTATATCTGAGAGATGTTTTGAAACATACCCCTTGTCTGCGAATAGATAAATTTAACTCTCTAAGAGGTTTCGACTAGTTGTCTCGTCCATCGAGATCTGATGAATTTTGTTAATAACGAAATATCTCGTTTTCAAATCGATTTTTGGATGACTAGATCGAGGTATGTTTTTTTATGACGAGGTATCTCGTCTTTCAAGATCTGCCCACTTTTGCTAATGATTGCATTTATGATGTCATACCTCTCGGAGGCAAACATCTGGCGGGTTAAACAGACCTCTATAACGGGTTTTGAGAATACATTTTGATGTTAATATACAAGATGTAAATTAAACCTAGATTTCATTCTTTGTTTCAATCAAAGACAAACATCATGATGTCATATTGTGTAAGTATGACGAACAATACCAGAGATTGGACAGTATAGACATCAATCCTCTGTCATGTCCTTAAAAGAAAGTATGGTAATCATAAAGAACAATACGTGCACTGGAGGTAAGCTCTATTATTTTACCTTTGACTACGGCTATAAATATAACAAGTGCAGTTCTTTCTTGACACGATTCGTATAACTTTCAAAGTACAACTAATGTACTGACTGTAGTCTAAATTCTTTCTTGGCGCGATTTGTATAATTTTTAAGGTAGAACTGTTGTACCGGCCATATTCTAAATTCTTCCTGGGCATGGATTCGAACCAGGAACCTTACGATCTAGAGCATATATGGGATGTGGCCCGCCCCGGCTTTTGATCTGGCCCGCGGAACATTTTAAAATCGTACTCCAAAAAAAGTTCTCGGTTCTCGCCAACAAGTGAGTGAGGGGAGAACAAAAGCCTGAACAACGTAGGTCAGTGTTTCTCAACCATTTTTAGTTGACGGCACACTAAAAATATCTTGAATTATTTGCGGCACACCTGAATATAAAAATGTAAAAGTTGGTATTTCCAATACTACCTTATATAGTTATTACTAATAATATTAGTATTGCATATGAGATGACTGAGACTGTTTTCTTGAACAAATTAAATCAAAACGAGGTTTTAAAGTCGCCAGACAAGTTATCGGCGACACATCGCGCCACTCAATTCCACGGATAATTGGGAATAATATTATAAATTTCGTTATTAATTGTATCCGAGAAACGGCATTGCTCTACTTAATTACATTCCTTACTTGTGGACGTGACTGCTATAAAAACACTGATATAAATGAACAATACTCGGATAGTTCTTTTCCATGATGAAAACTAATAAATCGAAGTGTCGAACCAGGCTTACAGATGAAAATCTCAACATTGATTATCCTGTTTCTCAAGTTTAACCCTTCTTTGCATGATTTTTTCTTTATTGGTAAAATAAATCAAGGTGATATAATTCATGTTCAAAATTAAAGGAAAAATGGTTAAAAAAATCTGAGTATATATTTATAGTATAAATTTAACAAAAAACAATAGGATGGTATCATGTGGTATTTTTTAAATTAAACGCAAACTTTTTCAGAAATTGCTCTAAAAATAACAGAAACACATGTTACAAACCTTTCTTCCACTCATATTCACTTTTTTAGCACAATAGAAACTCAAATATAATAAAACAAAATTAAAAACGAAATCATACGTTTATTGCAACTACAACAAACAGCGGAATGACAACTTCAAGCTCGTTTTACTGATAGTGACACTTGCTTATTTTTGACAGTTATGTTTTTTTTTTCTATGCAATGGACATTAAAAAGGTATCCAGACACGATTAACTTAAAGTGAACTTGTTCTTTTATATAATTTTTGGGCATTCAATGTTATGATGGAAATTTTCACCATTATCCAAAGAAGGGTTAAGCTTCTATTTAATTTCTGGTGATTGTAAGTAAATACTTAATCAATACGATATTATTCTGTTCATGTAACTTTACCATTATGCTTTATAATTTTTAAAATAAACCTTATCATTATTACTTTTTCACAACTACCTATTATCTAAGGCCCGCGACTTCATTAATATCCTAAAGTTTAGCCCGCAACTTTCCAAAGGTTGCCCATACCTGATCTAGAGGCTAACACCTTAGCCACTATACCGGTTGGTCGGCTGAGGAGTATTTGAAACACACAAACACATCGGAGGTAATTTGGACAACGTTGCTGATAAAAATTCTTATTAACATTGCTTTTTAGCTATCAAAATGATACGTAAAGAGGTTTTTCGCCTTAACACCATTTAGGATATCCGGTTCATCGCGCTCAGTTTACATTTCATACATTAAAGATCTTTAAAAAGACTTTTAGCTGCTATACCCACTACAGCTATAAATAAAATTTTCTCTCGCAGAATTAACTCGTCAAGTGCAGTTATATACTCAGACTGATTAATGTTTGCACAAGATAAGATGTGTCAAAAACAACCGTCAAAGTACACCGCATCACTTGAACTGCATCATTAATTGGAAGAGTAAACTTTACTTAAGTACAAAACGTTCCTAGGTGTTACATTTTTGCTCTTTCATGATACAGAGTGGATATTAAAGTTCCGGTTTGTCTGTAGTGTGGTGGAAAAAAAAAATTTCTGACATATACAAATTTACGAAGACTATTCTATAAACGATCAAATACTGTTGGTGTGTGTATAACCTTAATTTTGGAGTGAGCTTCGCCCACCACTACAAAATTAACTTGCAATAACTATACTAACAATATAAAACAATTTAAAAACAACAATGTAACCCAATTTTACTATGAAGCACTTCTCAGGATACCAAGTTGAACTGTCTCTCACACGCAGTAGCCCTGTTTCACAAGAGTAACAAAATTAGAAACCTGATGGTTACGAGTTAAATCCAACAAATACAACTCAAATACAAAGGTGGATGGTGCACGTTAAATCTGGCGTGGCCTCAAATGTCCTTACGCTAGAGTGTTGTGGATGTTAGTAGAGTGGGATGCTAGTTCATGTGTGAGTACGTCATAGTTCATGTGTGAGTACGTACATTAGAAACCTGATGGTTACGAGTTAAATCCAATAAATACAACTCGAATACAAAGGTGGATGGTGCACGTTAAATCTGGCGTGGCCTCAAATGTTCTTACGCTAGAGTGTTGTGGATGTTAGTAGAGTGGGATGCTAGTTCATGTGTGAGTACGTCATAGTTCATGTGTGAGTACGTACATTAGAAACCTGATGGTTACGAGTTAAATCCAACAAATACAACTCGAATACAAAGGTGGATGGTGCACGTTAAATCTGGCGTGGCCTCAAATGTCCTTACGCTAGAGTGTTGTGGATGTTAGTAGAGTGGGATGCTAGTTCATGTGTGAGTACGTCATAGTTCATGTGTGAGTACGTACATTAGAAACCTGATGGTTACGAGTTAAATCCAACAAATACAACTCGAATACAAAGGTGGATGGTGCACGTTAAATCTGGCGTGGCCTCAAATGTCCTTACGCTAGAGTGTTGTGGATGTTAGTAGAGTGGGATGCTAGTTCATGTGTGAGTACGTCATAGTTCATGTGTGAGTACGTACATTAGAAACCTGATGGTTACGAGTTAAATCCAACAAATACAACTCGAATACAAAGGTGGATGGTGCACGTTAAATCTGGCGTGGCCTCAAATGTCCTTACGCTAGAGTGTTGTGGATGTTAGTAGAGTGGGATGCTAGTTCATGTGTGAGTACGTCATAGTTCATGTGTGAGTACGTACATTAGAAACCTGATGGTTACGAGTTAAATCCAATAAATACAACTCGAATACAAAGGTGGATGGTGCACGTTAAATCTGGTGTGGCCTCAAATGTCCTTACGCTAGAGTGTTGTGGATGTTAGTAGAGTGGGATGCTAGTTCATGTGTGAGTACGTCATAGTTCATGTGTGAGTACGTACATTAGAAACCTGATGGTTACGAGTTAAATCCAACAAATACAACTCGAATACAAAGGTGGATGGTGCACGTTAAATCTGGCGTGGCCTCAAATGTCCTTACGCTAGAGTGTTGTGGATGTTAGTAGAGTGGGATGCTAGTTCATGTGTGAGTACGTCATAGTTCATGTGTGAGTACGTACATTAGAAACCTGATGGTTACGAGTTAAATCCAACAAATACAACTCGAATACAAAGGTGGATGGTGCACGTTAAATCTGGCGTGGCCTCAAATGTCCTTACGCTAGAGTGTTGTGGATGTTAGTAGAGTGGAATGCTAGCTCATGTGTGAGTACGTCATCTGACCGTGAGTCAAAATTACGTATTGTCCTCGGGTCGTTCCCTCCGGTTTTTATTCAATAGCTCATTGTGTTGTTCCAACCAAAAGTGATTATTATTTTTTCCAATCCCGACCCCTGATCACCCGCCCTTCGACGCAACAAAGGAGAAAACTATGTCTTCGTGTGAAGGAGCACCCATTGGGTCAGCTTGCGCTAAGAGAAATCATTAACATCCACGCGCCTAGAGACTGAGATTCGAACCCGCGACCTACTAGGACTAGTCTCGGTATAAGCAAAGTTTGGAGTTTAGTTAATTAGGGAAGATCGACAGTAATATCATAAAAAGTTTTTGATGTTACGGTAATACCCTAAATTAGTATTCATCACTCAGAATATATCTTTTATTCGAACGAATCCTGATGGCAAGGTTCATCATCTGATCATGGTTCAAAGTAACGTAGGGAAGATCGACAGTAATATCATAAAAAGTTTTTGATGTTACGGTAATACCCTAAATTAGTATTCATCACTCAGAATATATCTTTTATTCGAACGAGTCCTGATGGCAAGGTTCATCATCTGATCATGGTTCAAAGTAACGTAGTTTTATCCTGGGATATTTCCCTTCGGGTTTGATCCCAGACCAACGCCACTAACCCGTTGTGTTGCTCCAGTGCAACTTTAACTTATTACCTACCTACCTGATGGTAAGGTAGTGTTCGATAAATGAAAAATATCAATACTTTTTAACAGGTCGTAATTCTATTGTTCCGAAACCACTCTCATAATTTGGTGTGGGAAGAAAACATGCTTTGTGTGTGTGAATTAAAGTAAACTGTCAGTTGTTTATTCATTGATAGATAGAAGGTAGTTTGAACTGCTTTTACTGTTCTCACTGGGAAATCAATAGAAGTAGAAGAGCAACAAGGGGCAATGGAAATGGTTGCACAAAATTGCATTTCGTCTAATTCTATAAGGATCGAAGAAATATATTTTTGTTTAGCTCTAAACCTTGTAAGAAGACCCATGATTAAATATATCTATTAGAGTCAAGTCTTCCTGAAACATCATTTCCGATTCTATTTCGAGTTACGCAACCCACAAGCAGATTGATATCGAATGACCATTTTTTTTCAGCACTCCATCATCAGATTTTCCCCCGCATAAATGTATTGAATTTATTCCTTTTCGCTATTTAAAGTAATATCTTTGTTGTTAGTTTTAAAACCCGAAACAACTTATCATCAATGAAGATTAGAAATTGAATTTTTCTTTGGGGGGAGGGAAGTATTTCGCATACGAAATTGAACTGACACATTTCGTAAACGTTTAGAGATTATCTTTTTTAGTTCAATATAGTATGGCGCAAAAAAAATGTTACCAGACTTTGATTGCTTATAAAGTGTTTATTAAATATCGTACAATTTGCTTTCAATGTTTATAACGATCTACACTCACTGCTAAAAGTTAAGCACGGAGATAAAAATGTTAATTTCCAGAAGCCAATCTGAATTTGGGAGGTTGCAATTTGCTGCAGAGGTAGATATAAGTATGCAAATGTGTAACGTAACAGCCAATCACGGTTTCGTGTAAGAAGAGAAACATGCAAAATAGGCAGTCGTATAAGAAGTCAGCATTTTGAAGGGTTAGAGGAGATGCATATTATAGTGCTGTAAAAAGTGTTTAGAACTTTCGTACAGTTAGTTTTCAAGACAGATGTGTTTCTATGGCTTCCAGATGACGAATGGCAGATAATAAGCGTTGGCGTTCAGTGAGACGCCGTGAAAGCTGGGTAATCAATCACTGATGTTGCTCTTTTCTTCGGCGTTCATCATTCCGTCATTTCACGATTATGAAAATAATTCAAACAAGGCAAACAGTTGTCCGAAGACCAGTGGCCGGCCGCCCAAGGGTTACAACCCCGCAGAATATCGATATATTGACGTTGTAGTGAAATGGAATCGAAGATGGACCTCCACACGTATGACATCTATGGGTGCAGTGTTGCATTGCTAAGACGATATCTGCCACTACTGTACGCTAAAGGCTAGACATGAATGGACTGTACGCCAGGGTAACACATGTTTGTGTTCAACTATCTGTCCAATCCAGAGAAGCACGATTAAAATGGTGTGGGCAACATGTGAATTGTACTGTATCTGATTGGGCTAACATTATGTTCACGAATAAGTCGAGATCTGTCCTGTAGCCAGATGACAAACGCGTAAGGGTCTGGAGAGAACAAGACACACGCAATTGGCCTCAGAACATCATCAAGCATCACACATTCCGAGGTGGAAGCATCATGGTGTGGGCCGGGATTTCGTTGGAATATCGCACCAACCTGCACATCGATAGGCGGGGTTTTGTGACGCCTGTCAATTCAATTGGAATTAGGTAATTGAATTCAGCCTGCCGCCTACAACTCGATGGTTGCTAGCTCAGTGGACATACCAACCGAGCCTCAACGGCATTTTCTCTATATTATTTCCCTGGAAGCAAGAGATTATTAGTATATTCGCTGTAATGGCCTTGTTTGCATTGTAATTGAATTTTGCTGTATTGTTCTATAATTTGTATTGCGTTACATATTTACTTTGAGTGTTTATGTTATGAGTTGTAAATCAATGTTATATTACTCATTCCTGCATCTACATTCATGAGTTCATGCGTTTACATTACTGTTTCCTGTATACGTATTCTTATCAGTTCATTTGTCTGATGCAATCCTTTATGATGTGCAGTGAGTTCGTTGCCTCTGAGTCTTTACGCTCTTTGTATCGTTCTGACTGTTACGATGTCTCTTTGTCATTATTAAATATCTTGTTGGACTTGAAACTGCACTCGTATTTCAATATTACAAGACATAGCTTATTTGAATTTTTTAAATCTGTGTTCTCCCTGCAAAAAAGCGTTTCTTGTGTAGTCTTCTTTAGAAACAATTTTATCCTCAAGTACATTCTGATTTAGGTTCAAGGTATATAAGCGTTATATATACGGTCAGACATTTAAAACTTCGTTCATTTTTGCAAATTTCTGAGTGCGACAGTTTTATATTTTGTTCAGCTCGTGGAAATTCAAAAGCTAAAATTGCCATTGCCATCCATCCTTTATGCTGAACTAGATGGTCGTGAACATAGAATGTTTTAAGATTTCACCTTAAAGATGAAAATTCTATCTCAATTCTGACACAACATGGGGGGGGGGTTGCATTTAGCTTAATAGTCTTTCAATTTTTTCAGATATCTTCACGAAAATAATTTAATTATCATGATTGTTACTTATTCCAATTCTTATATCACGTATTCCCCCCCCCATACAGGAAGTTAAAAAACTTACAGCTTGAATAAAACAGTAAAAATCGATAAATTGGACAGAAGTTTATGTTTCGTTAAATTTTGTTAATTAAACGTGGTTAAACCAAGCAAATATACCCGTTAGAAAATCAAGTTGCGATTAAAATTTCACTTTGGAAATATCCAACAAAACATGTTTAGAATGTAACTTTCAGATATTTCACTTTAAAACCGAATACATTAGTTGTATAAGTATAACATTTCTATTCGATAAACATTTTCTGTTTGAAGATCTTCATTCTTGTAAACCTGAAAGCGGAAATCTATTTGCATTCGGACGACATTCTATGTATCTGTAGCTGAAAATTCTCCCAAAGCAAATGTTATTACAGCATAGTTGGAAAAGCGACAGCGAGCATAGCTATCAGCAGAGAAAAGTAGGTATTTAATTAACGTAGCAACGGAACAACACAATGGGCTATAAGCGATGGTCCGGGATCAATCCCGAAAGGAAAGATCCGAAGAAATACCACGTAATTTTACCACAGTCAGATGATGAGGTCACACACGAGCTGACATCCCACTCTCCAAGATTCTACACCACACCAACGTGGAAAACATTTGAGGCTGCGACCGATTTAATATGCACCAGTCCCTTTTTACACGACGATCTTTTTTTTTGGATTCGAACTCGCAACCCTCCGGTTCCTAGTCGGTTACTATTTACAAACAAGCTTCCGCGGCCCTGTAGACAGAGGAAACCGAAAATTTCGAAAGACTTTTTTGCAATCCATACTTTGTGGTTAGAAACACCAACTCGTACTATCTACTCTGTGTTGCAGGAGTTAAACTTCTCCCTATTTTAATCATTTTATATATGTATATAGGTCATTTATTTCTCTGAAGAAAGGAACTGTTCGTATTTGAAGCGCGCAACTGTTTGAGTATATGGAAGTTAAGCACTGTTATGCTCGTCATATTATGTATGGTTTAGAAGCCATTTGAGTTTGTTTAAATTTCCATCCCAAAGCGTATTTGCATTCAGATGACATTCTGTGCTTTTGAAAAGTCTAGCGAAGTAAATATTATTATGATCCAGTTACGTGGAAAAGTGAATGAGAACAGCAGTTGGCAAAGGGATGGGAAAATGTTGATTGATTTAGTTTATTGTTATTCAAACTGGTCACTGGAAACTCTCATACTATCTGCTTTGTGTGTTCTTGAAGTTACATTTCCCTCTATTTCATTCATTTTATATGTAGACTATTTATTACTACAGAAAGAAAACTGCTTATATTTATTGCGTTCAATTGTATGAGGCATATGAAAGTTAAGAATATATTTTACTTGTTTAATGATATATAAGATTTAAAATGCATTTGAGTTTGATCATATTTGTATTTGATGTTTTGATGCGAGTAGGCCACATGATAAAATTTTAACTCTTGTAGCAGAACACCAGTGCTTTTTCTTATCTCCTCCCCAATCGGAAAGAGGAATTGTTCATCAGCTGTTTACAATGACGCATGTTCGTGCTCTCTTCTGCGCATGTGCCCCGTTTGATAGTGCTAGCGTCTTTTCTCATCTGAAAGCGACGGTTAATGTAAAGAAGCGAGTGTGTAGTCGTTCTGTAGTTCGTTTAGAGATGTGTACTGGTTCGTTTCTTGTCTGTCCCAGACAGCATAAGATGGTGTTTTCTGAGTAGGGGCAGCGAGCGGTACGCCAAAAGACTCATGCTGCAATTGAAAATATGGCGATTGGCTCCGGTGTTCCTCCATAAAGTACACCAAATTTATCAAGTCTCTCTCCTGACCATAAGGAACTAGCTTATTGTATAGATTAGTCAACCTATCAGCCATTTCACTACAATTACATCGAAATGCACAGGAATCCACTGCAAAGTGATGGATTTTAATTTAACAAAAGAAGCTGCCTGATTTCCTCAATTCTATGCTGGAAAAGACAGTGAAGGGTTGCCATAGTCTGTCAGAATACAATAGATGATCGTATAAGGAGAGAGAACGCGTTAAAGCAGCATTAACTGTCAAAAGCCCTTGAAAAGTTCGATAACATTATAAAGGTTTATAGTTTAATAATATTTAGTGAAATATTTAATATCATAAACGTTTAAAGTTTAATAATATCAGAAAGTACCCAAAGGGGGTAGCATCCATTATTTCCACGTTTCGGTATGCTTTTTATAGCAAAAATTAATGGGTGCGGGCGAAAATATTAGTACCTTTTGTTCACAGTTTGTTGTCATTCGTCCGTTTTTGCGCAATGTTAACTGTCAAAAGAGAAGCAAATAGATTTTGCTAAGTGATGATCGATTTTAACGTATCTGCAACGAAGAAAATTATTTCAATTTCTCACTGTCCATAGCTATAAATTTATGCCATTTTATCGTATGGTTGTTAAAAAAAACGATTTCTCAAAATGAAATCGAAATGAGTACAGCTTTGGTGGCTACACTATTGGCGTTTTTGATGTCGCCAAGGAAGAAATATCCTAGAAAAATTCAAGTCTTCAAGAAAGAATACCCTGAGATGTATCTAACAGCACCAAATACAGAAAGAGCGTGTTCAAATAGAAAAAGTTTCGATTTTTCTAAAGAAAATCGAAAGGAACAATACAAACAGATCCAACTGCACAGGACTGTGATTAAAATCTAACTGAACGCTTTAATTCATCCAGTTTACATGGAATGGATAATAAGTGGGGGAAAAATTAAAGCAACCAACGGTTGACAATGAACAGAACATTTTTAGAATATTCAAAATGAAAATTTAAACTTTCCACTTGTCAAGGTTGCTATAAAACGGAAAAAGCTAATAAAAACAGGTTGTCTTGATGTGAGCCTTAACTTGTTACAAAAAAAAATCGCAAAGACATTTGCCTCCAAACATTGCGTATATCAAAGCTATACCTTGAAATCTGATTTTCGTTGTCAACGCGATTCACGACGCAGTTAAGAAATGTACTTTTGTTCAACATTTTTTTTGTATAAATTATACAATAAACGCAGAACTTTAATGAATTTAGACGAACTCGTAGATTTTAAACACTTTTATTTAATCCACTAATTCGAAAGACAGTTTTTTATGTATACAGTATTTGGGTCACTGAAACTATTCATGTAATCACAATTTCCCTGTAGAAGTGTTCATCTAATACGTATTTAACGCATCGTTACCAGATTCGATCAGAATTAAGATTAAAGAAGGGAATAAAATATTTCAAAATACAAGACGAAGTTGTGAATAGAATTTAATCCCGAGTTAACAAAAATATATGATTTTATTGTGCACGGTTGTGCACAAGAAATAATTCTTGTACTTATTAAACTCACGTTCAAACAATTATTGTACTGTTAAAAATTAAAAATCACGTTTCAAAGTTTTATAATCAAAGAAGAATAGTCATTCATTAAGAGATTTCGGAAGAATACAAAAGCTAGGTTAGTATTGCTTCAGGAAGTAGTGATATTAGAGTTCCAGAAAATGAATACCATTTTAAGGAGGCAATGATTTTGTTTTTGCGTTATCAAAACAACCTGCAAATGATTGAAGATTTAATGAATACCCAAAATGAAAATATTACTATGGATATGGTAATTAAGGAACGTAGGCCTGAAGCAACACAATGGGCTAACTACTTAATTCTGAACCATGGACAGATGACCTGAACAACACTTAGAGCTGAACCCCACTCTATAAACTTCCACTTTCCTTAAATGCCCAAATGTGCTTAAGTTACTCGCAGAATTTTTCGAGACGTAAATTTTATTCTTCGTGCTTTTCTTCCTATCTTGTATCTACACTCCTTCAAATAGCTCATTGGAGCTGATAAAATAGTATGTTCTAAATTTTTTTTCTCAGCTAAAAGTTTTTTTTTAGCTACAATAGCTTTCCAGTAAAAAAAATCTTTCCTTGGCAAATCTCTTTCTCAAAATCATACCGTCATTCTCAATCCAAAGTTTGCGTTTTTAAGATTCTTAAGAGGAACGAAAGCACACAAATGTCCTTTGCTAGAGAATTTGAAGGAATAAACCCCAAAAAATTCTAAACGTAAAAATTTCCATCGGACGATGTCATGAGTGACGTTTGATCACATGACCATCATAGTGAACGAGGGTTCTTGTTTTTACTAGCCCCAGCTAACTATAGATTTGAATTTATATTAAAATGTGTAAAATCGGCTACTATAATCGATATATATATATATATATATATATATATATCCTTTTGATCTGCTTAACAAAATACTACTCTATGGATGACTAATTTTATCTTACGTTTAAGTGAACGTTTTTCTTGTGTTCCTAAAGAGAGCTGGTACAAGTTAAATCTGTTGGGGCCTCACATGTCCTCAAATTGGCGTGGTGTGGAGGTTTGGAGAAAGGAGTGCCAGCTCAGGCGTGACCTTGTCAAATGAACGTGTTTCAAAATAACGCGGTTTTATCCTCGAATATTTCCCTTCGGGAATGATCTTGCACCGCCTCCAATTGTCAGTTTTGTTGCTCCAGTACGACGTTAGTTAAAATACCACAACAAACATTCCGTTCTCGCATTCCTATTTTCAAACACGTAAGGTTTACTTTCAAAGTATTCCAAAGACTATTGATTGCCTAATCATAAAATAAGAAAATCTTACGGTCTATGAGTTATTCAATGACTAAACTCGAAAAATGTGTCATTCATGAATCTTTTAACTACAAAAAACGAACACAAGCTTTTTGATACACATGCTTATGTATTTTAACAATCCGAAAGAAATAAGTTGTAATCTAATTCCAGTACATCCTAATGCTACGGATTTCCTTAGTCGCTCAACACATTTCAAAGACCTGTAGCGAGATCAGCCACCATTACAAAAATTAACATACAGTGTACTCAAGTGTAAAAACAGTGTAACTCAAATCTACCATGAAGTACTTTGTGGTAGAAAAAGTTGCAATAGTTCATTCCGGCGCTAAATTGGTGACTGACGGACGTAATTAGAACACGGAAAAATTTACGACTTCGATGGATATTTGAATGGCCTAAGTGATGATAATCACTTTTAACAACATGAGGCTTGTGATTGCAAACATTGCTCATTTACATTCACGGCTTCACTCCATTCGTTGCTGCTCAGCCTCCACTCTTCACAAGGGCACTCACACTCGGCTCATAAAGGCAACACAGGACAATAACAACTGTGATCTTAATACAGCTCTCACAGTCTCCCGCAAATGGCAAGCATTCTACCAGCAGTGGGGTTATCTATCGAATTTCGGCTACTGCTCAATTCTGGAGGAGGGAGTATTTGTAACGAGCTTGTCCACCATTACAAAAATTAAGATACGATGTAGTACTGTCTATACCAGTGTAACCCAACACTACCGCGAAGTACGTTTTGGTAGACAAAGTTGCACTGTTTCATTCCGGCCTGCTAAAGATCTATATATATATTTCAATAACGAAGGTAGTATAGAAATCAATATTATTTGTATATTCGCGAATGACAACAATCGAATATGAACCATAAAAATAACCATTGCCAATATTGCTGATTCATTGCCCTTGATCTCAGCCATATATATGGAGCTATAAAATACTGCTTAATGTATAAACTCGGAAGGGCTATTTGCATTAATTCAATTCTTCATCCGTCTGATGACTGAAAGCAATTAAAATTTCGAAAGTAATTAAAGTTCGGAAATTAAATTTCGAGAGCAATTAAAATTATTTTGAAATTAACATCAGGTAATGGTAATGGTAAGTTTAGTTAACGTCGTACTAGAGCAACACAACTGGCTATTGACGACGGTCCGGGATCAGTCCCTTAAGGGAAAGATCCGGGGACAACACCTCGTAATTTTGAACCACGGTCAGATGACGAAGCAACACCTGAGCTGGCACCCCACTCTCCAAACTTCCACGCCAACCCAACGTGAGGACTTTCGACCGCGACAGATTTAAGGTGCACCAGCCGCCTCTACACCATACGCTTACAAACATCCATGCCCGGACCCAGATTCGAACCAGGAACCTTCCGATCTAGAGGCTAACACCTTAACCACTATACCAATTAATATCAGGAAAGAAAATATGAGTGAATGAGAAAATCTGTTGAGATGACAAAATATACGGAATAGCCTTTCCAGTAAATGAGATACAATTGAGATGGATGATGTGGTACAGAAGCTAATTGTGGTAAGATGAAAAATGTATGAACTGCATGCCACTCAATCGTATCTTAAGTAAGAATTAACTCCATTAAGAAGTACACAAAAAGCTGTTAATTATAGTTTCACATATTTTATTTATACCATTTGGAGGCATGCAATGTGTACATCGATGCATTACATAGATTGTAAACATGCTTAACCTACCATGTGGTTTCGACAAGATCTCTCAATTCATCGATTTCCGAAGAATTTTGCTAATGACAAGATATCTCGTCATCAAGATATTGTCTATTTTTCGAAGATGACGAGATCAAGATCTATCTGGTCAATTTCCTTCTCATGTAAGAATATCTCGTCATCAAGATTTTGCTTATTTTTTGATGATGACGAAGCAATATCTGGTCAGTTTCCTTCTCATTACAAGGTGTCATCAATATACTACCCATTTTTTGATGATGAGATCAAGATCTATCAGGTCAATTTCCTTCTCATGACAAAATATCTCGTCCTCAAGATAGTGCCCATTTTTTGATTATGATGAGGTAAGATCTGATCAGTTTCCTTCTCATTACATGATATCTCGTCATCAAGATACAGCCCATTTTTTGATGATAACGAGGCAAGATCTGGTCAGTTTCCTTCTCATTACAAGGTATCTCGTCATCAAGATATTGCCCATTTTTAGATGATGACGAGATTAAGATCTATCTGGTCAGTTTTCTTCTCATGACAAGATATCTCGTCATCAAGATACTGCCAATGTTTTGATGATTACGATATCAAAATCTATCTGGTCAATTTCCTTCTCATGACAGAATATCTCGTCCTCAAGATAGTGCCCATTTTTTGATTATGATGAGGTAAGATCTGATCAGTTTCCTTCTCATTACATGATATCTCGTCATCAAGATACAGCCCATTTTTTGATGATAACGAGGCAAGATCTGGTCAGTTTCCTTCTCATTACAAGGTATCTCGTCATCAAGATATTGCCCATTTTTAGATGATGACGAGATTAAGATCTATCTGGTCAGTTTTCTTCTCATGACAAGATATCTCGTCATCAAGATACTGCCAATGTTTTGATGATGACGAGATCAAAATCTATCTGACCAATTTACTTTTCATGACAAAATATCTCGTCATCAAAATAGTGCCCATTTTTTGATGATGACGATTTAAGAACTGGTCTGTTTACTCCTCATTACAAGATATCACGTCATAAAGATATTGCCCATTTTTTGATGATGACTAGATCAAGTTCTATCTGGTCAGTTTCCTTCTCATGACACGATATCTCGTCATCAAGGTACTGCCCATTCTTTGGCGATGGTCAATTTCGCTATCTGGTCAGTTTCCTTCTCATGACAAAATATCTCGTCATCAAAATAGTGCCCATTTTTTTATTATGACGAGGTAAGATGTGATCAGTTTCCTTCTCATTGCAAGATATCTCGTCATCAAGATATTGCCCATTCTATGATGATGAAAACAATCAAGATCTGGCCAGTTTCCTTCTCAGGACGACATATCTCCTTCGTCACGATCTGTAAAGTTTACTTAGAATGACGAGATACCTCGTCGAGACAACCACCAGGAAGGTTAAAGAAGACATTGAAAGTGAGCAACGATGCTATCATCATTTGACATAAGCGGATATTTCAGCAGACATGCTACTAGCGGGTCTTTTCTAGCATAAATATATTCCGCCAACATTGAAACTGAAAAATTTTCTCGGAAACTTCCTTTACGGAACACTGCCTGCATATTCCAATCCTCTGGAAATGGAAATGGAAATTGAATCCTTTATCGCCTCGTCTCATTTCTCAGCTCCACACATCCTAAGACACAAATCGATACTATCCATTCATCCCTACTTCCTTAGGTTATCGTGTCAAGCTCATTTCAAAACTGGGTGGGATACCGCTTCGTGCGGTTTGCAGCGAACCACGCATGGAATAAAAATATCTCGATCCTTCGACCTTGATTTCAATCCTTTCCTCGCAACCTGTGGATGCATTTCGAGAAAGATACGTCCCATTCCGCTGGAAATGTTTTGGCATACGTAATGATCCGTATTGGAGACGAACAAATAACATTTCCTACCCATGGGCGTTATGCTCATTATTCCCGGAAAGGAGCTCTCGAATTCTGGATATATGTGTATGGCTAAAGTTCTCATTTGTCTTCAACCAGGAAGTTTAGAATTTATCGTTGAATCCCATTCCAGTGGAATGGGGCGTTGGAAATGATGTCGGGATTGTATAATGTTATCGTGAGAATTGACAGTTTTACTGCACTTGAGAATGTTTCTGAAAAAGTAGCAACGTTTTTATAAAAGACATGAACGTACACGTAGTAAGGTAGGTAGGTATTTTATTAACGTCGCATTGGAGCAACACAACGGGCTAATAGCGACGGTCCGGGATCAAACGTCACGAGGACAACACCACGCAATTTCGAGCCACCGTCAGATGACGAGTACAACTCCTGAGTTGACACCCCGATCTCCATGCCAACGCGAGGACATTCGAGGCCACGACAGATTCAATGAGCACCAACCTCCTTTTTACACGATGGTCTTTGTTTGGATTGGAACTCGCAACCCTCCGGTTGGTAATCTGTTACTCTTCCAACAAGGCTATCGTGGTTCAAAATTACGAGGTGTTGTCCTCGAATTAAGGGATTGATACCGGACCGTCGTCAATAGCTCGTTGTGTTGCTCTAGTACGACTTTAATTAATAATTTCTAATTACCAACAAGGCTATCAAGGCTTGGTACCTTTAGTAAGATTTAAGCTCTTAAGTTACATTCAGTAAACCATTCAATAATGTCATTGCTGGTTTTAGGTTTTTATGGCTCAAGGCAATATTTAGCCTAGTAAATTTACACACAAACAAGGTAAGATTTACTGGCGCAAGAAAGACAAATGCACCCAAGTAGAAATCGAATCTGCGAAGCCCCGAAGTCGCTGGTTTCAAGAGCACAGGGCGAAACCATTGAGCCACAGCGGCCTTCTATAATATTATGAAGCAAGACGGAATTTGTAATGTGCAATTGCAAAGAGAGGTTTAAATGCGCAAATGGTGCACGGCCTCAAATTCTTCGTACTACGCCAAATACGATCCAGACAACATAAAGTAATGAATACAAGTGTTTAAATCAAACTGCGCATGTACGCTGAAAATATAAAAAGTGAGTACAGTTTTCGAGAATAATCAGGATTTTAAAAGTTCCAGGCTTCGATAGGCACTCAAATTACCGTAATGTTAAGACTTTGGACGTTGACAAATGATCTCAGTTCCTTGGAGATTTTATTTACCTAGACTGGGGATACGTTCTTCGACAGGTGTGGGGGACAATGGAAGGTTCTCAGCCCATACGTCCTATGTTTAATTCATGTAATTATTTAAATCGAAGGCAGGAGTGTTTTTAGAGAGGATAAATCTCTCATCGAATCTGAGTGTGATAGCGCGTTGGAAATCTTTTGTTGTACCTTGTGCGGGTGCTTCATATACATGAACTGATGGATCATCGTTTTGTTGCTAGTTCCCTATGCGGGATGGATTTAATGGGGAAAAGAGTTAAGTATAAGAATATAACACGTGATTTTAAATATTGCATAATGTTGGGAAACATCAATCACAACATTTTATTTTTAATCAAAGACACATTCGAGCAGCGGTAGCTTGTGTGGAAGAATAACGGATTACCAACCGCAGTATCGCGAGTTCTAATCTAAACTAAAACCGTCGCGTACAAAGGAGCTGCAGTACGTTAAATATGTCGTGAAGTCGAATATCTTTACGCTGGCGTGGTATGGCAGTTTGGTGAGTGGGGTGCCAGCTCCGATGCGATCTCGTAATCTGATCGTGGTTCGAAATAATGCGGCGTTGTCCTCGGATCTTTCCCTTCTGGAGTTGATCCCGTATCGTCACTGGTATAATATCCCGTCGTGTTGCTCCTGTGTGACTTTAATTATTATACCTACCTACCTCAGAGACAAGTCTGCAAGTATGTGAACATAAAGTCGAGACATCGATATTTAACCTTTACGCTGCGGCAGATAGAGCTTTTATTACCACTAAAATTTCGTTTACACCAGCGTCATTGTATGGATCTGTGTACTGCAGATGTTATCCCCCTTTTAAGTGACCCCTGGCATCGATCACCATTTACGAGCTCTCAGCGACTGACCTTCTAAAGAGTTCCTCCTTTTGTTCGATACCCTATCCTGTTAACTGTGAGGTGTGGACGCTTTGGGTGAAAAGTCAGAAGGTCGCTCCGGTGATATCTGTCTCACGTCAAACGATACGCCACATAATACTGTGAAAGGAAAAGGTCAGTCGTAAATGCCACTAAAGGCTCTATCGCTCAAGTTTGGTAATTAGGTAAGGGGGGTTGAGCATGCAGGCGAAAGAGACGTTCTGTGAGACGATTGAAAAAATTTAAGCGCCGCAGCGTTCAGGATGAATCACGAAAAATGACGTATTGAAGACTTAAATTTATAAAACGATATTCAATTTCATGAAAATTTAATATTAACAATAACATATGAAAGGGTTAAAGTTACAGCGGTGTTATTCACTTTTTCGAAAAAAAAAAAGACATAATTTCCACTGCCATCCGTTGACAATTGAATAAAGATGCGAATTACTTCACGTTGTCAGTTTTAATGATCGACTTATCTAGATCTAGTTTCTGTGTCTAACTAATTATATTTACTTAAATTTGGTTATATTATTTCCGGTTTCTGTGTCTAAGAATTCCTTTTTGAAAAAGTGACTTATACCAGTGTAACATTAAGCCGTCCATATTAATTAATCTTTAAGCAGTGATATCCTAAATCTTTTAAGCTACACAGTACAATATACACTACCCTACATGGACCGGATTCCATAGGATTTGTATAAAATCCGACTGCTTGTTTGGGTGTGTTTTTCGTGGTATGTCCTGGAACATTTGCATATTGTTCCTGGTCAATTGAACGCCGACACCTACATGAACATTTTGGACAATCAGGTTCTTCCTACGCTCTGGTAATTTTATGGAATGGTCGAATGTTTCTTCCCGGATGACAAAGCTCCATGTACATGTGGCAGCCTCTATCAAGCACAGGTATCAAGATATGAAAGTGAAACGTCTTCCCTGTCCTGCACAGAGTCCAAACCTAAACCGAATAGAACATTTGTGGGAAGTGTTAGAGAGACTCTTACGGACCAGGGAACCACGTCTGAAACCTACAGCTGAGCTGACGACATTCGTGTTGCATGAATGGACATAACTACACAAAGCTGTGTATCAAAACCTTGCTCTGAATCAACCTTGAATCAACCCTGAAGGGTTGCTAGTGCAATTACAGCACGTGGGGAAACCCCCCCCTATTAAAGCATGTATTTTTTCCCTTATACCATCAATTTGTTATCCGGTCTATTATTGTATGGTAGTGCATGAAATCTGGTGTGTGGCAGAAATAAACTGGTCTAGTCAAATAATGCGAAACAGCTTCCATTACATTTTGAATATGGAAATTGGTCCTATGTACCATGATATAAGTGGGTTCCTAGACGATCAATATTATTGTCAATGAGGCTCATTGCAGCATTCAATTGATAGTGTAGGAGGCAATTGTTTAAAATACACAATTGTCAATCGTTCAGGCAGTAAGATTTTTTTATTTTCTACGGATTTGAAAACTGAGGAACATTTTACACCAGATAGATATCTTAAATGCAAATTTCTATATTTCTGTTAATAAATAAGTCTTTAGTTGAAACTATTATATTTTCACAGTACGAATTTAAGTAATACGAATACTAAGTACAATTTTGCATATAAATATGTATAATTTTTTTTAATAGGGACCAAGGACTAACAAAAATACTAGTTTAGAAGAAAATTATTTAATAACATTGCAGTTCTCTTTATACATATCTATATAAATAAGAATGGAGTGTTTGTACATTCAATATTTTCGACCCATTTCAAGTTTTCTATCCGTTTTGGAACCTTCTGATGCCGAATCCGCCTTTTTCTCGTTTGGTGTCTGTCTGTCTGTCTGTATGTTGTGCCCTATACACGTCAACGCGGTTTAAGATATTTTCATGGAAATTTGCATACAGTGAGTACTTATCTTCATTTAGTGAGTGGAATTGGTTGCGAAAGTCTGTCTGTCCGTCTTTCTGTTCTATGCTCGATTTTGTATTTGTGTGTTTGTGTAGACATCACATGAATTGTATTCCAGATATTTGATTGCAGTGTATTTTATGTTATACATTATCTATTAGTTTAGTGAATGCAATATTAAACATTTCTTTATTGTTATATTTAGATGAGTTTCATGCTAAAAAACCCGAGTAAGTATACTTAAATCAACCATAATTTGGTAGTTTTGGAAAAATTGGAATGTCTATTGAATATTACGATTACTTCGATTGCTTTACCAGTACTGCTGAAAAAGTAATTATTCTTCAAAAAATTATATTTTTTAATGGAATTTCAGCTCTGATACTTCATTTATATCGAGTCTTATTTTTGTTCTTTGCGCAAGGAAAACGATTTCCGAATATTTGAGACAGACGATATTTTTCAACTAAACGAGAATGAACAAGATCGCGTGAGCAGTGATATTTTCTGTTTCTTTCGCTCTGAATTAATTTCACATTTCTAAATTTTGTGCACTTTTAGTTGTAAATTGTGGCAACTGTGCGAGATCAAGAGATTAAAATGAATCACAAATTAAAATATTTAGAACAATTTTTCCGACATCTTTTATTTTGTTCTATTTCACTGTTTTCTGTTTTAAATATTTATTATTTTAATAAATGTGTTTTCCTTCTCATCACACGCAACAGCACCACAAAGTATTAGACTTAAAAATGTTAGGCAAGTCAGTATAAATTTTCAGTAAAATTTAAGTATAGTTATGCCATTATTGCAAGAATAATGCCGTTATTTAGAATAATAATGTTATAAAGAATAATAATGTTTAAAAATCCGAACTAGAACTTTTTCCAACATTAAAAAATTCGTTGTAATAATGACAGGAGAAGATTGCAAAATTTCACAATGTCGCATACCGGAGGAAAGAATGCCACAAGTAAAAAAATATTGTTTTGGTGACAATGAGTGCGAGAGCACTCGCCGTAAATCGTAATTTTAATTAATTGAGTTGAACATGAAAAGAACTTAAGAAAGGGAATTCCAAATCTCCCTCAAAATCGTCTTTTATAGTAGTAACCTTAGTATCACCTTTCGTCATTTTGTAGCTTTGTCATACAGCAATTGTGCGATGTATGTGAAATGTATTACATGAATGGATATGCATGTGTAGGATTCGTGTCCAAAGTAAGTTGTAGAAAATATAAAGATGGCGAAAGGTGTTAAAATAAATTATTATTCTACAAAAAACGTAAGTCATTATATATTTTGATTATCTCTTCAATCTAGAGTAAACCTATTAAAATCGAGTAAGGTCGGGTATTTTGCTAGTTAATAATAAATATTAAAAAAAAATAATGAGTTACTAAAAAAATTATTTCGATGTCGATGGCTTCATAAAATCTAACAAATTCGTCTGACGATAGACACATATCCTTCTTTTTTTAAAGCAATATTTCTTCGTAGCAAGCTAATTATTTTTTCGTTCCTTGATTTGTACCTATAACGTGTTCTTTGTTATATTCTATGTTTTGTTATTTTTTTAAACCCCTATCAACTAGCTGAGACCTTCTATGATCCGCCCGGGCCACGCAGATGGTCTACGATAGCCGTCCCGTTGGTTTTTAGTGCAGATATTTTTTAACTGATTCCCTGAAAATATGTTGACACAAAGGGATCTGGGATTCAAATATCTTGTAATAAAACGTATATATAGTTTTTTTTTTGTAAAATAAACGCAAGCTAATTGTAAATTATGCGAGCCCCCACGAGAAGTGATTGTGTCTGGGAATGGGAGTTTGTGAAGCTTTTAATTACGTTTTATCTTGATTATTCTGAGTTATGGAAATTTGAGTTAATATGTAAAAAAACAAAAGTAGTATTGATTTGCAAAAATTTGTTAATGAGCTAAAACAAAATAAATCAGTTAATGTGTTAAATAAAAATAAAATGATTCAGTATCTCGCAGAAAGTTTAGTAAATGTTAGTGAGTAAAGCGGCTTCTCAGTTTATTACATTCTTTGGACCAGAGTCTTTTCCTATTTTCTTTCTTTCGATTGCAGACAACCACAATCAAGGCAAGAAAGTCCAAAATTGAATTTCAAACCATTTTAAAACTCAAAAATGAATCACGTCACGCTCCTTCAATAAACATTGACCGAATGAGAGTGATGGATTGATTGAAGCTGTATTGAAGCAACTATCAGTCGAAACCGTCAATCACATTGATATTGAACGTCTAGAAAGCCCTTAAGATATATTTTAAGTGTTATAGGTTGTATTCTTTAATTAGATAAACAAAGTATGTTGAAATTTGAAAGATAACTTCGATAGAAAGTGATACAAATTGAAAAAGCTGAAGAGTCGAAAGATTGGAAATATGTATCCATACTTGATTTGAATGGTATGCGTAAGTAAAACACTACACCTTTTAGAAAGAAAGAGCAACTCAAAATCAAGATTCATTTTTACGGAAAAAGTTTTAAAATAAAGCTAAAATATTCCACTTAAAAGTTAAACTTCAAGTCATTCTGCTGTAAGATCTAGCTTGATAAAAATATAATATTTGTATGAGCCACAAATTTCATTCGTACATGTAGTTTATTTAATAAGCTTGAAAACCTAGTTAAGTGTCTTAAATATCATTTTGAAGCATTGTCACTTTTGAGAACAAGCCATTTTCTCTCGGGTACCATTCTAGAATATAAAAAATGGAAGAGGAATAAGAGTTATTTTTTTTACTACTTAAAAAACGTTTTGAAAGGTAATGCGTCGATCTTTGTTATCATTATCCTTCTAGACTTGATAAACAAAATACTAGCTTAATATTTTATTTAAAAAAAAGATTTCAGTTATTCTTATACCTTTAAAGTCTTATCCTTTACAATAGGTTTAATAATTCTCAGTGCTTAATTTTAATAAGTATGTAGTATATTTCGAATTTGAAATAAACTCACAGCGTCAGTATTTGAAATTCGGAATCACCCAAAAAATAATGCAAAATTTTCAACGAATATTATTCTGTTCACAAATTTTATTTGAGTCTTTCTGTAAAAAAAAGCACGGTTCCATGTACAGAGTTTTACATTGTTTCGTTATAATTTTATATCCATAGATAAATTATTTAATTTTTCAGATCAATGTAGGTTAATTTATGTTCGTTGTGAAATTTAAATACATGTATATTGCTAAAAAAAAACTTTTTTTATTTTCTAACGATTAGTCAATGATATAGAGTACCGTTGAAATGTATGATGCATAGTGAAAAATAGAAATATATTGGTGTATTTAAATTAATAAAAATCTATTAAATGTATGATATTTCGGAATTTACAATACAGTGACATGATTCGAATATACATTTTATTTATTAAAATGTTTAAATGAAGAAATTGTTGAATACAGAAGTTTTACATCACTTTATGACTCCTTTTTACGTTAACTGTTTCAAAGTAGTTACCAAGTGTCCTTTAATTCGGATTTGAATGGGATATTGGATATGTGTACCGATACCGACATTAGGTATAAGCAATTAGGTTCAAATGCCCTGCGAAGATTGACGTTATGACATTATTCGCCTCAAAATGATTAGGTTTTTGACTGGGAAATAAATACTTCTTCATTAAAGTTCAATCAGTTCGCGAGAATATATATACATTTTTTTGTAAAATAAACGCAAGCTAATTGTACATTAGACGAGGGACACGAGAAGTGATTGCTTCTGGGAACGGAGTTTGTGAAGCTTTTAATTACTTTGTATCGTGATTATCCTGAGTTATGGAAAGTTAAATGAATATGTAAACAAAAAAAAGTAATGTTGAGCAAAAAATTGTTAATGTTTTAAAACAAAATAAATCAGATTATACTGAGGAAAAATAAAAACAGAAAATTATTGTTATGAGTACAATTCAGTATCTCGCAGAAAGTTTAGTAAATGTTTCCTTTTTTTCTTTCTTTCGATTGCAGACAACCAAAATCAAGGCAAGAAAACCCAAATCTGAATTTGAAACCATTTTAAAACTCAAAAATGAAACACGTCACGCTCCTTTGATAAACATTGACCGAATGAGAGTGATGGGTTGATTGAAGCTATATTGAAACACCTATCAATCGAAACAGCCAACCACATTGACAATGAAATTGATCGTCTAAGGAGCCATTTCAATCATACTCTTACTTCAGAGCGACACGAGGAGAAACATTAATATTTAAGGGGTTTTAGTTCATAATCTGGGTTGCGTTACCTCAGTTGAAAGAGTAACGGAGGATTGAGAATTCAAAATTTTGTACAGCTGATGACCGTAGTGTTCACGTGGGCTGATGCAAGTTAAATCTGTCGTACTCTCAAAGTCCTTATGTTGGCATGGTGTGAAAATTTGGAGAGTCTTGTGCCATCTTAAATGTTATTCTGTCATCTGACCGTGGTTCAAGATTTCCTGGTGTTGTCCTTGGATCTCTCTTAGGGATGGATCAAGGACCGTCACCAATAGTCCTCGAGCTGCTTCAAAGTGCGGCGTTAATAAAATATCTCCCTACCTCTAATTCATATTAGGAAAGAAAGCTAAAACAGAAACATTAATCTCAATGTAATCTTAATATTTCTCAGGAAATAAACTGAAGTATCAATATTTCAATAACTGTTTTGTTCTTAAAGTAAAATAAAATGTATTAGATGGAAGCATCTATCTCACTGTGTGGTCTTTCTTCCTAATGGAAATATTTAAGATAAGGAAGCATCAATCTTAATGTTATAGCTAGGACATTAAAATTGATGCTTCCTTAAAAGTTCATCAACTCTTTATTATTCATCAATTTAAAAAAATCAATTTTAAAAATTCATCAGAAAAAAATTGAAAGACACGAACTTATCAGCAAATAGTTACCATCCATGTATCATAAGACATAAGATATGTATTAAGACATCATAAGACATTTCATGTATGACATTAAAAAAATTATACAATGCATCATTTAATATATCATGTAAAATGCATTCTGTGTCATGCATGCATTACCCACACCCTGGTCCACCAAAAAGGTTTAGAAACGGGAAAAACGCATTACAATAACATGATCCTGTTGATCTTAGTCCATCGAAAATTTAGCGGAAGTGAAAACTCAGTTCAAGAAAAAATTTAGAAAAGACCTCCTCATAACAAAGCATAAATCACCAAGCACCACTGGAAAGGTGAATCAATTCGCTATTTGGAGGGGAAATGAAAGATTATATGATAATATTTATTTAATGGTATTCCCTTAAGACAGCGTTTCTCAACCTTTCATTATTCGCGGCCCAGTTTTCAATCATAATTTTCATCCCCCCCCCCCGCATGCAATAAAATGTATGCAACAATAATATAAATTGAGTATTTTGATTTCTGTTTTTAAATTATTTTGAGCTAAATGCCAAAACATGAGTAAAAGCGAGCTAACGTTGGCGAGAAATCACATCTGGCTCTTTGCCAAGAGGGCGGTGAACAGATGAAGCGAATGGAAGCGGGGAAAATTTAAATATTATATTTGAAATGAAAGCGAAACAGGGAGATAACATTAAAAGAATATGAAAGTACAAAAATTCGTTAATGAAAGACGGGGTGAGCTAAATTTAGAAACTGCGAATACTTTTTTTTGGAATAATAAAATAAATAAAACAGAAGCATGACTAAAGAAAAAATAAAAAATAAGTAATATGGTTTGTGAAAGCCGTCTCGAGCATGCGCAGAGCAAACATTTTCTCATAGGAAGAAGGAAAATGTTCGATAACGCAAGTTTCAATTCTCATTCGAGTCGATCGCTATCAAATCTATCGTATGTTATACATGTTTTCGTGTTAATTACAATCAACATATTAAATATTCACGGCAGCAGATTTATGCAGACCCATGGAAAATTTTTTAAACGGGCGTAAACGAGCATTAGACGACAGTCAAGCATCAACAAGTACACAGACGAGCGTGGTTCCGAAAATAAAATCAAGAAAATATTCTCAAGAATACTTAAATTTGGGGTTTACCAGTACTGAAGTAAATGAAGAAGAAAGGCCCCTGTGTATCATTTGCTCAAAAATGTTGGCCCCAGACAGCATGAAACCTAATAAACTTAAACGACATTTGGAAACGCATCATAGTGACTACGTCAACAAACCCAGAGTATTCTTCGAATTAAAATTAAAATCATATGAAAAGCAAAAATGATTTTTTAAAGAAACTTCGTCTGTGAATAAAAAAGCTTTAATTGCAGTTTACAAAGTTTCATAATAAAATGACCAGATGTAAAAACGTCACACCGTTGGTGAAGAGCTTATTTTGCCAGCAGCAATTGAGATTGTAGAAACTATGCTTGCAGATAATTTTTCAAAACAATTGCAGTCCATACCTCTTTCAAATGATACTGTTGCTCGTCGAATTGGTGATATAGCTGAAGATGTACAGTGTCAGCTTTGCTCGAAGCTGCGTGACAAATTGTTTTTAATACAGCTTGATGAAGCAACAGATAGTAATAAAGATGCTCATTTCATTGCTTATGTTTGATTTTGTGATAATATGTTAGTAGTAGAAGAACTACTTTTCTGCAAACCGATAGAACTCAAAGCAACAGCGCTCGCATCATTTGCTATTTTAAATGATTTTATGAACGAGGCAAACTTAGAATGGAAAAATTGCGTCCGTCGGAATATGCACCGATGATGCTCGTTCAATGTCCGGAAGATTCCAAAGTATACAAGCATTTGTAAAACAAAGATCGCCTCAGTGCGTCTGGACACATTGCATGATCCACAGAGAATCTTTGGCTTCCAAAGAAATGAGTCCTGGTCTGAATATTGTGTTAACTACAGTTGTAACCGTAGTAAATTATATCAAAATGAGACCCCTGAAATCAAGAATATTTTCCGCACTTTGTAAAGACATGGGTGCAATGCATTCAGCTTTACTATTTTATTGCGATGCAAGATGGTTATCACGTGGGAAATTCTTGCAACGTGTTTATGAATTAAGAGACGAAATCGCCATTTTCCTGGAAGAAGAAAATAGACCGAAAGACAAGAATTTTCGCGATGATTTATTTGTGTTGAAATTGAGCTACTTGGTCGACATATTCGAGAAATTAAATAACTTGAATCTTCAACTCCAAGGAGAAAATATACATATGTTGGATACGAGTGATAAAGTTAATGCTTTTTGTTGAAAATTGGAATTGTGGAGCAGAAATTTAAAGCAAACAAAACCTAACAATGTTTGCAAATGTGAATTATTGTACTAAACTTTACCAGACTGAAGAAAAACATGTAAAAGTTGTTTTTGTAACCATTGAAAATCATTTAGCCATGCTGGCAAATAATTTTAAAAAGTATTTTCTTGCTGACGACAAACTGATAGCAAGTTACGAATGGTTTAGGGATCCATTTCATAAGACTCCCGAAGGACTCTAAATTAATGAAGAATAAAAATTCATAGACTTCACGACAAGTGGCGAAACCAAAAGACGATTTAGTAATAAATCACTATTTGAATCTTGGTCAGGAGTAGAGGATTATTTTTCTGCACTAAAAATAAGGGCATTTCGCATTCTATTACCATTTTCAACATCCTACCTTTGTGAAACTGGATTTTCTGCTATGGCTTCTTTGAAGACAAAATATAGATCTCGGCTAAATATAGAAACAGAACTGAGAGTGGCTATTTCTAATATTAAGCCTTCCTTCAAAAAACTTTGCTCGGCAAGACAGGCCCAAGGAAGTCACTAATAATTATTAAATTTGTTTTTAATTTGGTATGTTTTGATTTAGAAGTTGGTTTACTTTAATAAGTTAATTATTAAATATGTCGAAATGTATTTTGTTTTCTATGTGTATGTGTGCTTTCCTTTAAGTCAGTTAATCAATTTTTTTAAATAATATTTCCTCTCGGATATTCTCGCGCCCCCCTAGGGGGGCCCGCCCTACAGGTTGAGAATCGCTGCCTTAAGATATTTTTAGACTCCAAGATGGAATCCTTTTACTTACGTGGGTTAAGGTGGAGACCCCAATGGCCATAAAAGAAACATAAACCTTAATTGTATTCCTATTGTTCAGGACATAACGCGCAAATATCAATCAAATATCGTTAGTTTAATCTAAAATATATTAAGCGGAGGACCGTCAATCTCGTGGTGACCTGTGATCAACCTGTGATCCTCCAGTTTTAATCTTGGAAAACCTGATGGGAAATATCAATTTCACTTTGGTATTTCGTTAAAGGCACCAATACAAAAATCTTAAGGAGAAACAACTATACTGTCATATTGTCCTTAACTATAATGCCATATCGTCAATTAATATTAGCGAAGTCCATTTGCTTCCATGACCTTCATTAAATATGCCAACTTCTATCTCATCAATCTTCCAAGACATCATAAAGTTAAATCAAACTTTTTGATATATTTTATAAATTTATTTGAATGAACTACTCTGATTAAATTAAACTTCTTTTTACAATTTATCATTAAAATCAGTTTACTAGACAGTTTAGTTAAAGCCGACTAGTAAAAGTTTTATTAGATATAAATTGATAACCGGAGTTGAATATAAAGTACTGATGAATTATGAATAACAGAAATAGCTTTACTTGAATGGTTTCGATGTTTGTTCATTGCTAGAATGATTTTGATGGTGAAATTTCAAGTAAGTTATTTTGGAAGTATAAGGTTTTTGACTTAGCGAACAAAGGAAAATATTTTTAATAAATGTCCTTGGTTTCCTCCCTTGATACAACCAGTTTGCGGTAATTTGTGGTAGACGGTGCTCAGACTAGAATCACTTAGCGAAAACTTTCTAGATTACTTTCACTCATTTGTGGTGGTTAAGTTTTGAGGCGAAATGTGGAATGGCCTTATGAAACTATTTTGTTGCTCGTTAAGGGAGCGAAAAAAGGATTTCTAGTTAGGACAAAGAAAATGGTTTTAAAATTAAGGTGGGTATAAAAATGAGATTGCCTTCTACTTTTAGAAAGAAAAAAGTAAAAAACATGAAGTTTTTGAAATTAGGTTCTTGTTTCAATTGAAGAAAGCGTATGTGTGTGTGTGTGTGACAACACACGTAGTATCAATAAAAGAAAGTTCTCTTCAGAAAATAAATTAAGATTGTTAAATTTTTTAAATGTCTAAGTCAAGCAAATCTACTTTCAACTAGAGATACTAAATTCCTTTGTGATTTGAAAATTTACCTTTAGAATGAATATGTAAATTAATATTTTGGGATAAGCATACAACTTTGTTAGAATTTCTGAAAGATTTGTGATTGTTTTTGTTAACAATTAAAGTTAAATGCATAACAAATATGTAAAACTTATATTAAAAAACTACCTATGTAGTGATGATTTTATTTAAACCTAGAAATAACAAACAGCTTGATAAAATGCATTAATGCATAACATTAGATTCCCGAAAAGAAATCACAGTACAGAAGTACAATTCTTCTTCAGTGCAATAACACTAATACAACTTCGGTGGAATAAATTCCAAAAGATTTTAGACTTCCAATTAGCATGCTTGGAGCTCAATAGTCTGATATTAGGTCTAATATTTGATGAAGCAACATGCATATCACAAAATGTAGCTGTATTTTCTTGCTTCACTTTCAATTGTCGTTAGAGTGGTTTGGTTATATTGATTTTTATGTCAAGAAGGGAATATTTGGACAAACTGGGTCAAACGCAAGACGTACAACTACTAGAAACAGCTCTCCTGAAAGTGAAAAAAAATGATAAGGAATGATTAGTGCCGCCAGAGTTGAGAAGTCTTGTCGTAAAAAATTTATAAGGATAAAAGTAGACCTGGTTCTTTACGAAGTGAGAATGCCACTATCATAGGGCTCTCTCTATCATACGATTCTACCAGAATATAAAGAAGAGCCTAGAATCTCGAAGCGATTAATTGAGGTGTGAGTGGACTTTCGCTGGTCAAAATATCACAATATAGAAAATCGAAATGGTTAAAAGTAGGTTTGTTTCTTTACAAAGTTAGAATACCACTGTTAGTACTATCTATCATACGACTCTCTACCAGAATTTAAGATAGAACCTAGAATCTAAAATGTTTGAGGTGCAAAAAGATTCGCTGACAAAGGTCAAAATATAAAACATTACGCTAGAAAATGTTAATTTCTTTTTCTTTGGGTGGGAAAAATTATTCTGCAGGTTTCTTGAAGATTGGTGAGAGAGTATCCTATTTTTTTGAGAAAGAAGAAATAGCCATGACATGAATTTATGGCAAGATGGCATCCAAAAAAGATGCAAAATGGCACAACGGCGAAGAAGAGATCATCATGGCTCTGTAGATTTTTCCATCACTCTAGCAGAGTAGGAAGAACAGGTTCGATTCTTCCTTGTGTGCCCTTCGCTCTTAAGTGCCAGTGAAGTTTTTCCTTTCGTGTATGTTCATTTACATGACATTGTTTAGGAAGAGAAATGGCTGACCTTTACTTAAGTTCGGGTTTCCCCCCCCCAAGGACTGTATCACGCTAACCTTCACCTCAGATCACACACTATTGCATTCGAATGCAACCAAACACCGTCGTGTACAAAGATGGCTGGTACACGTTAAATCTATCGAGACCTCTGATATTCTCAATTGCTTAGTGTGATGTGGACGTTTGGTGAGTGGGGAGACAGATCAGATGTGACCTCGTCATCTGACCGTGGTTCAAAATTACAGGCAGAATTACGGGACCTTCGTCAATAGCCCGTCATGTTGCTACAGTGTGACGTAAATTAAAAATAACTACCACACACTATTACACGGGCAACGGCTCAATTCTGAAATATTAATTTCGAATGAATATTCATTGTATTGACCTCTGCCTTTGTGGTATGGAAGAAGACCCGGAGATCACTATTTAGCAGGTGTCTTATTACAACAACTCATTTCCACATCAAGGAACCAGCCCCACATCACTAAAACGCCTGGAAGTTCACCTTTTACTGCACGAAAAATCATAAAAAAACGTCCAATTTGTGGTCTTCAGGGAATGTGAACTGAAGAAAGTGGTTTAAATTCTGTCGTCTTTTGTGTGCAAAATTTTCTTTACGCTTAAAGTTGTTTTAACTTAAAACAACTATACGTAAATTGAGTATCTTGTATCTTCAGTATATGCGCGTGCGTTTAATAACTAAAAATCTCTACATTGCATTGCAAAAACATTCATTCATCGTCAACATCAACTTATCTTACACGTTGTGGTAATTTTAGTGCCAAATCCTTCGTAAGGTCGGTACTCCATGGTAAAGTTGAATTGAGTATTGTTCGGCTCAAAAAATGGCTAAATATTGCCCTTGCTCAATGAAACGTAATCAACCATCCATCGACTGAGAAACCGCTTGACTACTCATTGCAATGAGTACTCATTTAAAAGCCTTCAAATCATTACCATAGAACTTCCAGTAGACAAAAGCTCAAATACCTGGAAGCGTGAACAAGAGTTGAGCCTCGTCATAATAATTACATTTGCTTAATTGTGCGTATGTATACTAGGAAAATACAGAGTATTTATTCTTGATGGATGATGAGTAATTGTGATCATTGCGTTTTATATAAATTACCAATTACATAAAACAAATCGTAATTTACTATCATGACACACACCAGTCAAATAACAGTCTATATTGCATATTAGCACATTTAACTTTAAGAGAGTTATATCAGCGGAGATATATAACAAAAATTTACTTACCAACGGTGGATTGTTACATCCATAAAATTAGACGTCACCACTTTCTGAAGTGTAGATAGGAATTTACACTCATGTCCATAAATTAAGGATAATACCAGCTCCGGCAAATAAAGGTTCAGAAACAAAACAAACGTGACTTATTCATAAAGCCCATTTATTAAACAAAAGATAAAGCACAAAAAAGATAGTGTATGTATGATAACATTGATAAAAACTACGATTTTTGCTCACTGGAGCAATTACAAAAAATATCGACCTTACAAAAACTTAACATGACATGGTTGGTTGATGGTTAATACATTGTATGTCTCCCAGAGGATGAAATTCAGTCCGTACAACGCCTAGACAGGCTGAGGATCAAATTATCGAGCTGATCAAGGGGAAGATCACTCCACTGAGCAAGCAATGCTCTCCGAAGTTCCGGTACACATGTAGAAGGTGGTGACGGGCTGCAACTCGTCGGCAAAACATGTCCCACACATGCTCTATCGGATTTAAGTCAGGTGAGAATGTTGGCCATTCCATACGGGTGATATCCTCAGATTCAAGGCATTCGTGTACAATGTTTGCACGGTGAGGACGGGAGTTGTCATCCATAAACACAAATTCTGCGCCCATGGCACCCCTAAACAAACGTACGTGTTGTTCCAGAATGATGTCCCGATAAATTTGGCCTCTCATGGTTCCGATTTGAACATGTAGATCTGTTCTGGAGTCCAGTATGATTCCGCCCCAAACGAGCAATCCTGCACCACCGTAACGGTGTCGTTCAATGATGTTGTCTTGGTGGTAGCGGGTACCTAGAGTTTTCCATATGAACGTCCACCGTGAACTAAACTGCAAGCTAAACCTGAACTCGTCGGAAAACATCACACAAGCCCACTGTGACGATGTCCACATTGCATGTTCTCTACTACAGGCTAACCGCTGGCGACAGTGAGTTGCCGCGATCGGAACACATCTGACAGGCTTGCGAGCATTAAGACCAACATGTCCCAAACGTCTGTAAACGGTTTGCCTTGAAACTGTTGTACCTGTGGCTGAAGATAGCTGACGAGAAAGGTCGGATGCTGTGCTCCGTCTGCTTCTCTTTACAGTTACTGCCAAATACCAGTCGTCATTCGGCGTTGTAACTCTGGGGCGACTTGTAATGTAACGTCTACTGACATTTCCATCATTTTGGGATCGTTGCCAAAGCCTAGAGATAACACTTTGGGCGATTCCAAGTTCCACTGAAACTGCCGTCAGAGTACGCCCACATTCCAGGCGGCCGATAATTCTACCGCGTAAAAAACATTGACCTGCTTCCTCTGTGCCATAACAATTGGGTTGTGGCACTGTGCAGCTTACAGAACGCTTGTGTACAATTTTACTTCTTTGCTACCATTCCTTATATACACCTCTCTTACACTCTCGTCATTGTGAAGTACTATCGGCGTCATCTGATGACTTCCTCTAATTTGGATATTATTCTTGAATATGTGTGCGATAATTCTGCTGGTGAAATTTTTACTTTATAGTTCGATTTCAGTGTGATTCTGAATTATCCTTAATTTATAGACATGAGTGCAAATTAACATTCCACTGGAAAGCCACGACTGACGATAGTCCGGGTAATTTTGGTAATTTAATCAACGTCGTTCTAGAGCAACACAACGCTATTAACGACGGTCCTGTATCAACCACTAATAGAAAGTTCCGAGGACAACACCATGTAATTTGGAACCACGGTCAGATGACTAGGCAACATCTGAGTGGGCATCCCTCTCTCCAAACGTCCACACCAACCCAACGTGCGGACTTTCGGCCACGAGAGATTTAAGATGCATCAGCCGCCTCTACACCATACGCTTACAAACATCCATGCGTTGACAAGTATTCAAACCAGGAACCTTCCGATCCAGAGGATAACACCTTAACTATCAGACCGTTTGGTCGGCGGTAATGGTCCGGTATCAAACCTGAAGTGAAAGATACGCGGACAACGCCGCGTAATTCACCGCGTTTGAACCACGGTCAGCTGACGAGGTCACACCTCAGCTGGTATCATCATCTACAACCTCCTACACCATGCCAACATGACAACATTTGAGGCCACGACAGATTTAACGTGCATCAGCCCCCTCTGTACACGACGGTCTTTGGATGCAATTCGAAGTCCAAGCTCTCCGTTTGTTAACCCTTCTTTGCATGATTTTTTCTTTATTGGTGAAATAAATCAAGGTGCTATAATTCATGTTCAAAATTAAAGGAAAAATGGTTAAAAAAAAATCTTAGTACATATTTATAGTATAAATTTAGCAAAAAACAATATGATGGTATCATGTGGTATTTTTAAAATTAAACGCAAACTTTTTCAGAAATTGCTCTAAAAATAACAGAAACACATGTTACAAACCTTTCTTCCACTCATTTTCACTTTTTTTGCACAATAGAAACTCAAATATAATAAAACAAAATTAAAAACGAAATCATACTTTTATTGCAACTACAACAAACAGCGGAATGACAACTTCAAGCTCGTTTTACTGATAGTGACACTTGCTTATTTTTGACAGCTATGTTTTTTTTATGCAATGGACATTAAAAAGGTATCCAGACACGATCAACTTAAAGTGAACTTGTTCTTTTATATAATTTTTGGGCATCCAATGTTATGATGGAAATTTCCACCATTATGCAAAGAAGGGTTAATCCGTTACTCTTCCAAACGGCTTTTTGAGGGCACTCTAAAATGAAGTCGCACACTGGTTTGTCTGTTTGGTTTGGGGCTTTATGGCGCTAGAGCCATATTCGACCAATCTGTGCCAAACATAAGATGACTACGCCAAGTAAGATGTCTTAAAAGGGAAAAAAAATTGATTGGGAATAAAGTAGTGCAATGAGGGAAGAAAAATATCTATTGGGTATCATGGGAGGCGCACTCGGACCATGCCAGTCCAGTTGTAAGAGTAACGAACAAGCAACCAGAGGTTTGCGAATTCGAAACTCAGTCCAACCAAAAATCTTGTGTACTCTGGGCTGTTGCTCTTTAAATATGTCGTAGCCACAAATGTCCTCTCGTTGAAGAGGTGTGTAAGTTTGTCAAGTAGGGTCTGTACAAGCTAGAGTTCTGATCTGACTGTGGTTCAAAATTACGATGCATTGTCCTTGTATCTTTCCCTCCGGGAACGATCTGGGACTGTTACCAATAGCTCGTCGTGTTAATGCAATGCGACGTGAATTAACTACCTACCCACCTGAAAGACACACCGTTCTGTAATCATGTTATGCAAATAAGGGGATAATTTTTTGTGTTCTGTTTTAAAATAGTTCTGAAAATCTATATATATAATTCTCTTACGTGGCACGCAAAAAAGACGTTATTTGTAATCGCGTTTTGGCAACACTGTACAATTCTTTGTTTATCGCAAAGTCTCGCGCATCGATTGAATTTATAGCGTTATCGGATGAAATTTTATTGAAAAAAAAAAAAAAAAGGAAATTTTAATGAGCTGTTGCAGTTAGTTTATAATAGAAATCAAAGAAAGCGGAGGATCTTTTCAGGGCCAACAATTATAGTTCAACAAGACGCTTGCACTACAACTTTCGGCAACAAACTCAATGAAAAAGTGTGGGTCGTTTGAGTGCTGGGAAAATGTATACACAAACAATATATATTCAATATATATATTCAATTTCCAAAGCAACGCTCACATTTCGAGTCAAAATTTGCACAAAGTTTTCATTTGAATTCTGATTTTAGAGATACTGTATATATTTTTTCTGTAATACAGCAAATTTAGATTTGAAAAGCATTTTTTTGGTAACATATTTTGTAAACAATCCCTTCTGCTAGGACACATGTCTTCATTGAGGCGAGCGAAGCGATCATAGGTTCGCGCAGCGAACCAATGAGGATTGCGAAGCAATCTTCCGGGGGTTGGCGAGCGTCAGCGAGCAGGGGGCAGGCCCCCTAGTAAATGTCTATAATCGCAAAAAAAATGTTCCCAAAAGTAGTATGATATTGAAGAGTTGGTTCAAATTAGATGGTCGTCGACTTGGAATCCGATTATACAGTGTTTACTATTTTTTTTTTAAAGAATCTGATACATTTTTCTAGATAATAATTGTTCATTGCTCAAAACATGTTTTATAAATTATTTCCTTTTTCTGCTTAATTAAAAAAATTAAAATATATATAAGGTTTACATTTATCTAAGCATATAATTTTTGCGATTATATGACTTTTGTAGAATTCATCACCTAGAGGAAAATAACTATTTTTTGTTCTTAAAAATACTTAATTGAGAAGACAATCTCTGATTATTAATTATAATTAGAAGGAATCTAAGAATAATAGGATAAAGTCTTATTTTAGCAATAAAATTTTCCGACACTAAAAATATTCCTTGTAATTAGGTATTTTTAGTTAAGCACTACAAATTCAGTTACAAAGTTTCAAGAATGCTTATTAATTAACTGTGGCCTTGTTTCTTAATTTCGATTAAACACAGAATATTCTTTGTTTCTGATCTTTTAGATTTAGAATTTTGGAATCTGCACTTAATAAACTGCTCCGTATAGAATAACGAAAGAATTTCTTCCCCATTAAGCTTTGTAAGGCTATTTGTATATAAATAATTTTAATGAGAAAATTCTTATAATTATTAAAGTTACAGTGGTGTAAGTCACTTTTTCGAAAGAAAAAGAGAACTTTCACTGCCATCAGTTGGCCGTTGAATAAAGATGTGATTTGTTTCACATTTTGAGATAACAGATTGATTTATATAGATCTGATTTCTGTGTCTAATTTTTTTTTTAATTATATTTAGTTATATTTGGTTCGATTATATCTGGTTTCTGTGTCTGAATAATTATATTTAGTTATATTTGCTTCGATTATATCTGGTTTCTGTGTCTAAATAATTATATTTAGTTATATTTGGTTCGATTATAACTGGTTTCTGTGTCTAATCATATTTAGTAAAATTTGGTTCGATTATATCTGGTTTCTGTGTCTATCTTTTCAAAGTGACGTACACCACTGTAAATTTAAGCCGTCCATATGTTGAAAATTGTACTTTGAAATAAGTTTCATACCGTTTGAAATTT
The DNA here is from genome assembly GCA_947359465.1 of Metellina segmentata. NCBI lineage: Eukaryota > Metazoa > Arthropoda > Arachnida > Araneae > Tetragnathidae > Metellina > Metellina segmentata. Next base: position 108,236,848 of record OX375874.1, read on the forward strand.
AATTTCAAGAAAGGGTTGAATGTGTCAGTTCAATAATAGATTATTTTCATGTATTTACTTAAACATTTCCTCTGTTTTATTTAAAAATGGAGTGAAATGAAGAAAACTATTAAAAGGGAAAATAACAAACATATTCATACGTATATTTGTATGGAAAAATATCAATTTTTTTATTCACATATGGTGGATATATTTATACTTGGCGATCAATATTCGCAAAACTCATTATAAAATTGATGCAATTTTAATTTTTCATCCCCTTATGAAGGATTTATTATTAATTAATTCTCACCCACCATTTTTCACTAATGATACGGAGCTTAGTCGTATGTGGAACTTTGATCACTTACGACATAATGCGATTTTCAGCTTAAGGTTTAAGTGCATAATAAAGTAAGTGGTAAAATAAATTGAATATTTATGAAAAAGTAAAAGTAAAAAAAGTATCTAGACGGAAACCGTAGAGTTCTTAAAATTCAATAGAGCCTTCTTTCACGTGTAAAAAGTTTTATTTAAAACAATTTTTAATTAATACGATATTTAACAACATCGATCAATCGATCAAACATTTTTTGTAGAAATATTTAACACTAGTTCTATATACGGTACGTACAATAAATTCAGAACTTTAGAATTTTACGCCTTCCTTAAGACTATTGAAAAAGTGAAACTGATTTCTTACTCTAATGCAATAAGACTTAATGAACGCACAGTTGAAAAATTAATTTACTTCAACGCTAAATTTAATTAAGTTTAGTACTTCTAACGAAATTACGGACTTTTGCACATTTCGTGCAGTAGATAAAGAGGGAACTGTTCCAAAACTTAAAAAAGCTGTTTACTTTAAAAACGATTTCTTTGAGAAAGCAAAATAAGATGCTCTAAAAGATCTTAAATAATCTTCTTTAAAAACCAGGAGATCCAGATGAGATTATTTGAAAGTCGGGGCAATGTTGGAGCTTAGTGTTTAAGCAAAAATAATTCCATTTCCGTTTTTGCTCTAGCAGGAAAAATACATTTTTGAATGCAATTTAAATTATGGATGGATTCTGAGTGTTAAAATTGGAAAGAACTTAAGACAGCAGACAGGAATAATCAAAAATTTGTAACTTTAGAATAAGGTTTTAACTGGTGGAATTCCTAATTGTGTATTTACTCGGTTGGCTTTGCTGTCTTTATATTGCTCATAAGCGTAATTAAAATTCTGAAATATTATTGGTAAAAATTCTTGTTAACAGACGGAAGATTCAGTTTATTTTTAAAGCTGTGTGAAACAATAAGTTTTCCCCTAATTTCTGCATGAATGGTATACGTAACATGACAAGTAAACTAGATGCAGTAATAGCATCGATTTATATTTCTAATGCAATTCCAAATATATTATACTAATAAATAATTCATAATTTCCCCCTATATTCTTAACTATTTGTGTTCTTTTCTCAAGTTTTATTTGAACAATTTTCTTAAAATATCACAATTTGGGAATTTAGACGCATAAGTTTAAAGACAGATTTTTTGTGTGTTGTTTTCAGCTATTAAGTTATAAGTTTTTCAGCTATTATAAATGACAGCATTAAGTATTATAGGGGATCTGGTCTTTAAGTAATTAATAAGGGGAGTATCGCCAAAAATACTATTAATTACTTAAGGAACAGGATATTTTTTAGTCCTGGAAACAAAAATACTATTAATTACTTACGGAACAAGATACTTTATAGTCCTGTATCTGATTATGATACCGTTATAAGGTTCTAGTAGGGATAATTTCTTCTTCGGGAGTGCTGAAGAGGTGCCATGGTAAGATTTTGTGACTTGTAGACATCTGCCACCCGAAGGGGCCGTAGTAGCCTAATTTGTAGAGTGGAGGTTTAGCATTCAGTGGATAATAAGTTCGAAACACGATCCAACTAAAGATAGTCGTCTCGTTCGTGGGGCTGATGCTCGTTAAATCTGTCGCGACCTTAAATGTCCTTACGTTGGCATGGTGTAGGAGTTTGCAGAGTCGGATACTACCTCAGATGCTGTTATAGGAACAATGGATTCGAATTCCGAGAAGTGCATGGGGCACATGTTGAAATGTACAAGAATTGGATAAAACAATTTGAGCTTATATGTATGTATGCAAGAAGTGTTTTAAATAAACCATGGTATGAAAAGAAAATATGACTATTATTTCTTTTATGATATTTATAAGCAACCTGTATTTTAATGAGTCATTCTTAACATCATCAAGTGGCAAATAATGTATATCGTAGAAAAGATTTACTCGAATATCCTTTTTCGCAGGTATAAAGAGGTGCATAACATCTCACCTTTTTAACCATAACAGGCACTAAATGTGGGGTTAGTAATACACTATATGGACAAAAGTATTTAGACACTGCAGAAAGTCGTTGAGGATCCATCTTAGTGCGGGGTTGTTTTTCCTGTTTAGGATTCGGCCTCTTTCTTTATGTACCAGGTACCATGAACGCTGACGTATACCTCGAAGTTCTGGATAATTCAGTCTTGCCTACACTATGGCAATACTACGGCGATGATGGTTGTTTCTTCCAACAGGATCGAGCTCCATGTCATACAAACTGGAGGGACGTGTACGACACGGCCTCGCACGCTCATCTTCATAACAATATCTTCTCACAGCCTTGCAAGGTATTGAACATAGGCATGGCGACTCATTCCTCCCCGGACGTACAGAGAACTTGTGAAAAGTATGCCTCGACGTGTTGCAGCTGCAATACAAGCTGAAGGGCATACCCGTGACTAAATTCAATAATAAAGCACTTTTTATGAAAAACACGCAGTGAACAAGAACGTTTGTCCATATAGTGTGTATAGCTGGTGTTTATGAATAAAAAATCAATACCTTGATGTCTCTAGTACGATCAAGGTGTTCCTTGATGTCCCTTGAAATTGCTAATAAGACTTGAAATGGAACCTATCTTTATAGATATGCGGTTTTTTTATAGACCAAAGTTAGAGAGCACTACTACCCTAAAAAGTTGATATCAATTCATCTTTGACACCCTTCACAAACATATACACTCTGTCACATTGTTAATGTGAAATTACTGATACGTAATATAGATTGTTGGAACGAATAACGTTTATTCACTGATCATGCCTCAGAATTTTATTGAACATCAATTGGTGTACTTGAAAATTCTCTTAATGTTATTGAGAATTCTATTAATTTGTATATAGTTTTGCAATGAATAAATGACCAATAAAAATGCCCAACGGCGAATGAATAAAATAACCTGCATCTTTTCACAGTGTCTTTGATACTCAGTGACGCTATTAGTTACTTGTTGTATTTTATGGATATTGTTGCCACCACGCCCAAAGGTACCAATCTTCAAAATTGACGAATATACAAAAACGCGTTCAAAGTTTTGATTATTCGGGAAAATCGAGTTACGAATCCAAGGTTGTTTTATCATGAAAATCGGCATTTCCACTAAGAATCCAGATTATTTGTGGTTTAACCATAGCACAAAAGTGAAATGGTGACTCGAAAAATGCAATTACTGCGAAACTTCGATTAACCGTCACTTTTATTTCAGTCCGTTATTAGAAGTTAATTAATTAATTATTAAAAGAACAAATATTAAAATATCGAAGAAACACAATATAAAGTGAGACTATTTTAAAATTTTGATATGTATATATGTCTAGAGCATATGTTCATGTAACAATATGTAATATTGTACATATTATGAACTATTGTACATATTATATACTATTATACATATTATATACTATTATACATATTATGTGCTATTGTACTTATTATATACTATTATACATATTATGTACTATTGAACATATTTATCACACCTCACCCTTTCTCTACCTCTATATCTCTAGTGAGTGTGACTGTGGTTCGTTTCATCTACTGGAGAGGGCAACACTTCCTAGATATTTTCATCTATTTTTATTTGGACATTCTGGGTTACATAGGAATATAATTCAATACAGTAAAAAAAAGCAGCAGAGAGCCCCTCAGCGTCCGTTCTCTCCGGTCTCCGTGGGTCGAATCCCCTCTTCCTTTTCGCTCCCCTTCTTCTCCTCCTGACCCGGGTGACCTTTCACAGACACCCCAGACAACGTCTCTAGAAGATGTCTCGTTCCCCCCAACACCAGCTCCTCCTTGTGTTGGTCGGAGAACCTCAGATCCTCACACCTCCCCACCGGTTTAAAATTGTCAGACCCCTTGGTCTTACAATTAAGAACCTTAAATTAAAGGTGGCAGGTATACTGGTGCCCTTCCAATCGTCACCACCGAGCCAAATCGGAGTCTGTGTATGATTGTCTGTGTCCCTAGTTGGCAAACATGCCTCAACAATACTCTCATGCATGAGTTTACAAACTAGGTTCTATCGACACTAATCAATACATCAAATAGAACTAGGGGAAAGGAATATATACAAAAATCTAATATCAACATAAATACTCTTACCAAATTATAACAAATTACTTCCTTCAAACGCAATATAAATGCAGTACACAAAAATAACCATTGGTAAGAGTAAAATACTGCACATCACAACAATATTTTTAAAAGAAAATTGTACTGCCCCTTACAACACTAACTTAATCAGCATAACTACTGTACATCACAACTTTAAAAAAATCTCATACCCCGACAGTAAAATTTCATCAGTGGTAAGCACTTCAAAATCTTAACACTTCCTGGCAATGTAATTTCATTAGTGCCAAGCACTTAAATATTTCAACACTTCCTGGCAATATAATTTCCTTAACGACCAACACTTAAATATTCATTTCATAACGGATAAATAATGAAAATGACCAAATCATAAACACAGGAACTTAAACAAATTGAAAACTTAATTATATACAGCTTAATCCTAATTTCAAACATTCATTTATTTCGTAATCAGTGGTTCTCCAGACCCTTAAGGACCGCCTTTAGTAAACCAATCAATTTCCATAAAATCCAAAGCGAAAACTGATAAATGCACTTTTTTTTCCGATAATGCCACCACAGGAATGACAGTCGCCTATTCCATCCCCTTTCTTATGTACTAATCAAATGGTATAACCTTTTACTCTTACTCCAATAAAAAGTAAACCCCCCCACATTTTAGATTGAGGGTATTCTAGGGTCTTTCGCGTCACCCCTACTTGCGCTGAACTCCCGTGTAAATTTTCATTTACACGCATAGCTAACCTCACTTCTCCTCAGTCATTCCTCTTTGTACTTTTCCTCCCACATGGTCTAATTACCCCTCTTCGTGTTTCCGCTACCACCGCCTGCTTACCCGTCAAAGTCTCCGAAGCCCCTCCTAACCTTTCTGGTCTGCGCTTCAAGAGAACTATTCGTTGACGAATCTTTTCCCGCAAACCGATCTCTCGATTATCCGTCTTTACTCCGCGTCGCTTAACCCCAGTGTCCAAGAACGTTTGGGATAAAATCTCCCCCTTATGTTTTCCCCTGTTCTCTCCGAGACCGAAACTTTCCATCTCTAGCCCGTGCTGCTTAACCCCCGTATTGTCACCTAACGCCTTGGGCAACATCTCACTCTGGTCTCCACCCCCTTTCCGAGATCTTTGCCTTTTCCCCTTCACTCGACTACATCTGAGACTCTCCCCCTCCTTGGAAGTAATAACTTCACCAGGAATGTCCGGTTGGTCCCTTCCCGATGAATCCGCTGGGTCATCCACCTCGTCCCGTGTCTTTTTGTGACCTTCAACCACTTTTTGCCCCCTTGATTTATCCCTCTCCGTTTCCTCGCCCACGAGTTCCTTCCCTTGTTCCTCGTCTTGCGACGTTTCCGCTGACTTCTTAACATCGGTTGAGAAAGGGTCAGCAGTTCTATTTTCCTGCCCCTTCCTCTCCTCCTGAGCGAGATCGCTCCTTCCCCTACCTTCCCTAGAAATTGCCTTTTCAATTTCACCTCCTTCCCTTCTTTCTACACTTTTATCCTGCATTTCTAATCCCCTCAATTTCATTTCATACATTGACAATCTCTCATCTGCCTCTTCCCGAGCAGCTTTATACCTGTTTTCGGCCTCTGCCCAAGCTCCTTTCACTCGCTCCTCTGCTCCTCTAAATTCTTTTCTCGCCTCATTCTGAGCCACCCCATCCGCCTAAATTTCCACTCCCTTTCAGCTTCTATCCAATCCCTTTCCGCTTCACTTTTATCTCTTTCATTAATAATATCTGTTACCCAAACCTTTACAAATTCTTCCTCGTATGATTGTGATCCTAGTATTATTTTCCTTAAATCCGCGACCTTCGCATTCGGCGGTACCTCCTCCCCTAATTCAATTGCCAAATATCTCATCTCCTCCATCCTAGCTCTCCCAAGAAATGCCATAGTGATCCCCGTGTAAACACAATCAACTTTAACAATAACAACCAGCTTCAATAATTACTCAAGCAAATACACAAATATTTTTCAAACATGCACTTTGATGTTCCATTATGATTCCCCTAGTCACTCTATTAAATATTCAAACACTTTCAATAAGTAACTAATTATATTAAATACATCTGCATAATGTTACACTATTATTTGCCCACAGTAATTCCTAAAAACTATTCCTTAGCTGATGTTCATTACACATTAAATCCTACGATCCGTAGCCCCATCAAAATAAGTACACATCATAGCACAAATATAAAATAATCACAATCACACTGCTTCTCATACATGTATGTGTTATCCCCCCTGTGTATTTAATGGCTCACTGGATCAATTCAGAATTGACTTACCCCAGTACCCTTCAAGGTATGTGAATGCAGAAGACGCACTTCCCACTTTCCTCGCTTGCGACGCACAGTCCTCAGACATCTTTCCGGTTGCAAACTGGATCACTCATCAGAAATTAACCTCCTCAGAAAAGATTCACTGCATTTCCATCGCACGACGCTCTAACCAGAATTTTCTTTCCATGGCCCCTAGTCGACCCCAAGAGCATCTCCAGGATCACTCTTCCGGCGTGGACACCCCTCGGTCCAGGATTCCATCATTCCTCGGTCCTATTCCATCGCACGGCTCCGGCCTCGTCGATCGCTTTTTCCAACGCTCCTGGTACGCAACCAACAATTATCCAGGTTGCGAAAGGGATCCCTCTTCCTACTAAGTCCAATTCCGTTCAGGCTCGATGTCTTTCCATCTCGCGACGCCTGATCACGTCCCTCGCTCATTTCACCGCTTTGGTCATCCGCATCCAGCGTCCCTCTCCACCATAGATCCTGTCTGGATGCGCCAGTTTATCACACCTCAAAAATAATATACAACAGCAGGAGAGAGATCATCATCGTCCTTTCGCTCCGGTCTCCGAATCCCCTCTTCCTTTTCGCTCCCCTTCTTCTCCTCCTGACCCGGGTGACCTTTCACAGACACCCCAGCCAACGTCCCTAGTAGATGTCTCGTTCCCCCCAACTCCAGTCCCTCCTTGTGTTAGCCGGAGAACCTCAGATCCTCACAATATTGTATACTATTGTACATATATATGCTGTACTTAACGTAAATTGTATATTGTTTGCGTCTGTAAAATAAAATACATGTATGAACTCAGTGTCTAGTTCGTATTTTTTTATCACGCTTTCATATGTAATGGATGAATGTGGGTTGTTGTTTTAAGGTTTTTCTGTTATCCATTTATTCGCGCGAATAACCTTCATGGTATTAACCTTGACAGCTAATTAAGGTTTCTTTGTAAGTTAAAATCGCTAAAATGTTGATTGGTGCCTTTGGCGTATTTCTATAAGCATACTAATAACTTTCTTACTCAAAAGTAGAAAAAGTGAACACATTTACTCCTTCCTCTGCTTTTAAACAAATACAAAATTGCAAGAGAAATGAATGGATTGAATTTCCCACCGACCGAGCACTTGGATTCTTAGTTGCATCGCAGATTTAATATCCTGTTGTCACCAAAGTGTTTATCTGGGCTTAGTTTATCTATTGTGTTTATCTACATTTAATTCATCGGACGGCTATAAGCCCGTGATAAATTTGACACATTTCCTTCGAAATAGAAATTACAGCTTTGTTTAAGAAATGAATGCATCTTCGTTTGTATTTCGCGATGAAAGTTTAACATGTTATGCATTAAGGGGATAATTTATTGTGTTTTTTCGAGGCATTGCCAGACGTGATTTTCTCAGTACTTAGATGGTGTTTTGAATAATGCAGAAATGAATAATTTAAGATAGGTTTCAAATTGTTCTCGTATTTTGTTTGCTGATAGATCAAAGGCTTATAAATATAAATTTGCATAGAGAAAAGTTTATTTCTTTGATATATTAACTTGTGCTCGTGGTGTTAATAAAGAATAAAAGTGTAATGTGTTACGTATAAGATCACTTCTACATTTAAGGGTTACTTTCAAATGTAATTTAATTGTGTTTTGGCAAAATTAGACATATATCAATTCGTAATTTTTTGTTTAGAATTTGTATTGGCAAAGTTCTGAAATACTATTTAAAAAAGGTGCCAACCTTTTTTTAACGTAATTTTCAGAATAAGTACTGGAAATATGTATTGCCACAGAAACAATATAACCACTCATATTTAACTTGATAAAAAATGTCTCACATATGGAGCACATCGTGTAAATTTTATTCTAAATGTGGGATGAATTGAAAAACAAAACTGGAGCTTCGATTGCAGTCTTGCCGTCATTATTTGTAGTGAGGAGTAAGTGAGATCAAGACCGATCTAACAAAGTTTAAACAAATCTTTTAACTATTTGTCGAATTTGAAATGGGTCTGTTTCCAAATGACCGTTTTTATAGAACATTTTTTAAAATTTCCAATGGCAAGGCTGGGTACAGATTGCAAAGACAAATACAGTACATAGTACAATACAGTACATAATTGACCGAAGTCATTGTAGCCTAATACAAGGCCAGAAGTGATGGTCACTTGTGAAGGGGCACCCAGTGGGTGGACCATCATTGACCCTAACAAAGGACAGCACAATTTACATGCATGCCCTGACCCGGATTCGAACCAGGAACCTTCCGATCCAGAGGCCAACACTTTGACCACTAGACCGGTTGGTCGGGGTTTTTATGGAACAAACAATAAAAATTATTTATTATATAACTAAGTAGTTGAATAACCCGGTGTTGCTCGGTGAAGGCACACCAGCTAACTAAAATACTCAAACTCCTTGTGCTAACTCAAATACACAAACCCTGTAAAATGTGTTTCCTACCGCGACAGGTAAAATATGACCGCGAAATTTCTCTGTATTAACTCAACTATTACAAACCCTACAGTACGTGTTTTCTTGTCCATGCCCAATTATTGCAGGAAAATAAACTTTATATTTCAAAATTAGGGCTTCGAGGGGCACTGTTAGGACTACCGAGCCAATTTTCATGTCTGCAGATAAAAACATACAAATTCCTTATATTTGGTAACAACTTTTTATGTACTCTGTATAGCATATTGAGGAGTTTCACATTTATAGGTGCTTGTAAACAACCTTTTGGAAACTAAAATACCATTAAAAAAACGATTATGTATTTTCCTTCTTTTCAACTATAAATAAACCTATTTTTATTCGACTAAGTTAGATTGACATTTTGAGTTTTTCAATGTAATTTTTAATTTGAATAATGCTAAAGGGATTCCTGATGCGTCCAAAGTATTTGAGATTTACTCAGTCCTGTTGAATACTTTCGTAATCCCGTCTCTTAATATAGAAAGACTGAAAAAAATCCGGTTTTATCTTAACACATTCTAGTCGAGTAAAGTATGCCACATCTTGAAGCTGGTGTTCCTTCACATAACTTGCATCACGATCTGAAATACATCATGTTTCTTTTTGTAATTTAAAGAATTGACGCCAGTCTGTGTCTTAATTGGGCTAATGACCATCGAAAATGTAACACCATGAAAGATTGGTGTTGTTTGGCATTTTTTTAAATTACGCGGTGACAATGGTGCATTTTTACTGATCCCCTTTCGGGTATACCGTACGTTCAATACGACTTTGTATCAACGCTGATTTACATGCATATATCACCTGATGGTATTGGTATTTTTAATTAACGTCGTTCTGGAGTAACACAGCGGTCTGTTGACGATGATCCAGTACCAAACCCATAGGGAAGGATCTTAGGACAACACCACTTAATTTTGAACCTCGGTCAGAAGACGATCACTATGTTACCAACTGCCCTATCATGTCTCATCTTCACATCAAGAAACCAGAAACTCAATATTATGACGCCTGGCTTAAACACCTGGCTGTTCTCCCCTTGCTACAAAGAAAACTCATACAAATCATGCAATTTGTGGCCTCCAATGGAGTTTGAACTCAAGCAAGCGGTTTAAATTTACTTTTTGATTACGACACTTTAATTGCCTCTTTAACTTCATGCAAATTTTTTTTAGAGCAGCCCCTGCGTGTGCATTTTACAGCTCAAAATCATCTCTGTTTAGCATCACGTAATTTGTTTTTATTTTTTTCTAATTTGGTCATCTTTTACCCCATGGTAAATTTTGTTTACCGTAAACTCTTCGTAGGGTCGGTGTCTCATGATGTAATTAAGTTAAGTCAAGTCACCTGAGCGCACGATGGAAGACGAGATTTATGAAAGTCATTTATAATACAAAAAACAAGAGATACACGAAGTAGGTGAAAAGGATCGCCTCTAGAGCTCCGTTTGACTTGCGGAACGTGAAGAAACTAATGTTTTGATTACCTTCCACCGGGAGGTAATTATTGTTGTTGCACGTCTCGGTATTGAAATAAAGATACTTTGGTTATGTATCAGTGCATAGAGATTCTATACTTTGCCAAAGTTCATCTGAGATATACACGGGTGGTCTGTGGTGTGTCAGTCCTTAAGCAATCTTCAACAAGTAGTAGTCGATGGGCGAAAAATCTGGTGGACAGGCGTATATGGAATAATTGAAACCTAGTCGTTATTGAGAAATTATTGCATGTCACTTTGTCCCGTTGAACACTGATAATAGGCCAGCCTTGTAGATTAGGTCCCTAAAACTTCAGAGATATATAGGTGTTGATTGAGAGCACAGCACAGACGAGTGAGTAAATTGAATCCAATGGCATTCGTCCAACATCCCCAAGTAATGGAGCAGCATGGCGAGGGACATGCAGTCATTCACCGCGATGACACCAGGATTCGATATGAACAACGTGGTGCTGAAGACAGAATCAACATTCATCTGTAAAGATGATGTCGTACCATTTGTTTTTCTATGTGCAACGTTCTATGCATCAATGCAATCGCAGTATAGTTCGAAGTAGTCGCCGCAATAGAAGCCTTTACAAACTTCCCCGCTGCTGCAGACAATGTCGAAATGTACGTGCGCACACCAGGTTGTTGTGCAATGCACCCCAATTCTTAAGCTAGGTTTCTTGATGGTGCAGCACGATCTGTAATACCCATTTCCTCAGGATGTCTAACTTCTTATTTTATGATGTTAAGAGTTTGCTGTAATCGTTCACGTGATACGTTCGTGCTAGCTGCATCAATATTTGTATCACTGTAGTTTTCATAAAACTTGATTTCTCGGAAGTATAGGCTGTCTTCTTAATAAGCCACAATTCTTCCTCTGTCAAACTCTGAAACATGACTGTTATATTTTTTGACGAAGTATAATTAAAATTACCTTGTACAGGAATAGCGAGGAAACACAACTCCAATATTCATAACCGACACTCTGTTCTCCTTTTTATGCTGCTTACAGGAAGAGCATTACTGACGGACAAGATTTGCATTTACTCAGTTCCACTCATTTACTTATCCTACTATTATTTATTTATCGTGAATCTTTCATGGTCCTGCATTTTAGATAGTCAGCTGTATAATATGGGAGGATTGTCCTATGCCGTGGTATAAACTAATTTACTTGCTTTGAAAATAAACTGAAGTGTTTTTTCATTTATTAGGTTCTATTAGCAACATAGATGATGGTACATATCGATGTCCTGATGGATCATCCCCAACAATTCGGCACAAGAGAATCTCTGGAGTTTTAGGAGCTGCTTCAAGTGTCACGTCCATACAAGTTGCTAATCTTCTGAGATTGTTTAAGATCCCTCAGGTATAATTCCGCGTCACTTGTGTGTGATTTTCTTTCATTAAGTGTTTTTTCAGAGTATAGCCTAACTATATAGCAGATAAAAACAGTACAGATATACCAGTTTTGGCTATTGGTACTGTATAAAACTGTAGAATTATTTTTAATATTGTCTTTTAATCATTGAATCACTAACTACAACATTTCCTTATTTATTCAGTGACAAGTAGATGTAGAAAACTGTGATAAAAGATGTGTTGTAATCTTTGGCATACTCTCGGAATGTAATTATACCACCAATTTGTATGACAGTTCTACAATTGGAATAAATTTGGAGAAACGTAGGCTTTTGCATAATAATTATTATTAAAGTTAAGATTTGTGTCATAAGTATTGTGAAAGGGCTAAATATTTATGTAAATGCTGTTAACTATTCTTAAACTTGGATAATCACGTTGTTTGGTCTTACATTTGTGGGATTAAGTATACCGATTTAATAATATAATATTTATACAGTTGAATTAATGCGAATTTGTCTACTCAAAGGTTTAAAAGTTGACACACCTTATTCCTCAAGACATGAAGCAAAACGATTTTTGAGTGAATCTGATTCTTTGTTGTTCAGAAAAAAATAATACAAAGTTCGCAGACGAATACAAGGAGAAAAAGCGCTGATTACACAGAAGTAAACATAGAATCTACAAAAATAAATGTGAGTGTTAAACAGGTGGCGTCCTCTAGTGGCTAATCTAAATCAACAATATTCTTATAACATAGACTATTGTACTACTAATTTCTATCTTTTCATTTCATTCCTTTACTACTTTGACTTTTTTAATCCAAGGGCATTCTATACGTTTTGCAATATCAGCTAGTTTCACTTCCAAAGATCTTTCATTTACTAGCAATAATTTAATAATATAGACGGAAAGGAACCCTTATTAAAAACTACTGTTGGATGTTAGTTAAAAAATTTATACCTATCAATATTAATTGTATCATCTTGTGGTACTACAATTTATCTTCATAAAAAATTGTAAAAAGTGAAATCATGTATTTTACGATAACTTCAATTAACCCGGCAAAGCCTGAATTAATTATTTTTTTTCCAATTTCAATTTCGTTCTAGTATATTGTTGATAAGATGTTATTTATGTAGGAAAACCCTTTTTTTGTTGTAAAATTTCAAAAAAATTCTCAAAAATGCATGGTACCGCTAGGCTTTTAAGGGAGCAAATTGCAAGTAATGCAATTTCTTATTGATATTGACGCAAGCGGTTTTAAATATATTTTTACCAGTTTATGATTTGAAATTAATACAAAAATACAAATGTATGGCATAGAAGAACACATTTTGATAAATATATAATAGTAAAAAAAATATCCTAAGAGAAGAAGATGAGAAGTAAGAAGAGTGTATGAATTTTTACTATCCAGAAAGTACAAAGACAAATACTTTCATTTTTTAGGAAATATAATCAATAACTTTATTGCATGGTCTGTTTGCAATGTTATTTTGAGTGAAAGTCTAAAAAAAATACAAAGCCCTACGTCACATTTTACGCACATAGTGTGAACTTGCTTAGTGTAGTTTTTAGCAGCACATCTTGAACCCAACTTCTTCTGAATTTATTTGTACCAGTCTTTTTGATTCTTTTTACTACTTTTTTTTTGTTAGCAGATTTTGCCAGACCCTCTCTCTTCTGAATCTAAATCTAAATAATCTTTTATGTGGGTTTTTTCTGTGAGGTTTCTTCATTTACACGTAACTGATGACCAGATAAATTATCTGTAAGTTCTCCTTCATCTTCTTCTGCCGAGTCTTCATCTGTGATAGTACTTCAACATCAGGAGGTTCAATATAGACATCTTCTAAGTCCGACTCTGAGTTTAATTCATCAAATAGCAGAATACCTTATTCTAGTGTTAAATATTTCTAAAAAATGAAACTGAATTTCAGAATAATAAAATATACACATGATTTAAATATGCACATAAAATCTGCCATAAGAAGTAATATGTTCTAAAATATAGTTAAAGACACATTTTAATTCCATAACTGCATTTTAACCTGCAGTCTCTCCCCATTTTATACTTTTGGCTTTGTTATTTTTATAAAAAAGCAATATAATTTTTTTTAAAAACTTTTTTTAATGCAAAATTTTTGTATAATTATTTTATACACATTTATTTTTGAAATATTCTATTATATACAGTAAAACAATTAATTATGCACTTTAAAAACATTTTTGTATTTTCTAGAGCAAAAATCAATAAAAATCTAAGCAGTGACGAAAAGATAGTGTAAAAGCCTAGCGGTACCATACGGTACCAGTAACATTCCAATACAAAAAAGGTGTACATAATATTATTATTTTTTTTTGAAACACTGTGCACGTAATATCTAGACATAAACGATAAATATTGTATCAAATTTTCATTCCTATATGTATCAGTAAAGAGAGAACGGTTGTACTTACTTTTTCGATGTGTCATTTTGTCATAGCCCAAAAATGTTCTTGCTTCTTCCGCTCAAAGTAAAAATCTGACGTGTTGTTCACTAAAATTATTACCTACACAGGATTTTTCACTCTCTTGTGTGGTGCCATCTACTAACAAACACACAAAATATTTGCATTATAACGAAGAAAATTATAATATTTGAAAACTTTATTTCTGGTACCATATGGCACCACTAGGCTTTCCAGGGTTAATGTCTGAATCTGGGTGATGACTGATTGTTGCATGTGTCTTGATCACAGTACAATCTTGCCTAGTCACAAAATGGCATCTTCTAAGAAAAAGCTGAAATGCAAAATCTTTGAAAGTATTATTCCAAGATGGGATACCCAAAGGATATTATTTTTTATACTTATGGAGAGATGAAGGAAATAGTTGATTCGTTCTTTAAACCTCAGAAAAATTCAAAGGATGAAGAATTATCGATAACGACTTCAAGAGTCGATAACGACTTCTACACCTAAGACGTTTAAATACAAATAGAATATAGAATTAACACTCTTCTGGTGCATTAGCATAACATTTTGAGTATATTTGTTTATTCAATACTGGACAATAAGGCGCATGGCAACAACGTTAGGTGTAGATTCACTTATTTTCCTATATAAGGTTAAATCACGAAAGTATAGTATTATATATATCACCATCCGAGATATCTAATTCATCACGATCAGTATAATTTTGGTAATGACGATAGATTTCGTCGTCAAGATATAGTTGATAACGAGACCAATATCTAATGTGTTACCTTTCAATGATGAGATATCTTCATCAATATCTCGTCAGATTTGCTAATGACATGATACCGCGTCAAGACAAATACCTGTAGGGTTGTTCCATATTTTACACATATGAGGAAATAGGTAAAAACGTTATTTATTCTACAGTCTTCCCTGCATTACTTCTAACTGATTCTACACTTCCTGTCTAATAGAATCTTTCCTATCAACTAGGTTTCTTTCACTCAATAGATGTGGTTATTTAGTCATTATGTGTGATTGTGGGGTCAAAACAATGTTACACCACTCGAAATCACGTGACGAAGAGTTAACTGATCTTACACCGTTTTATCTAATGGATGAAAAGATTTTTCTTCTTTGTTGTATGTCTTCTTTTAAGTCGGAGGAAATGGAAATTATTTTAGAAATTATCTCATTTCCTGAATCTTCCTAAATTTCAAAGTTGAAATACATATATTTATCCTTCAAAACAGTGTCAAAAAGGACGGAACATTTGTAATAATCGATACAGCAGAAATACGGTTGCTAATTCATTACTCTTCAGCTTACCACGGCCCATGACTGTTCTGTAAAAAAATGACTTAGTTCGTCTACTTGACATTTTATCGCCACGTTTGGCGATAAAAGGAGATATCTTATGACAGGGTATGCGCGTGAATGTTCATTTCTGTAGAGTGGTGACAAAAGTAGTGACATCGACGAACTATGGGTATGTCGCGCGGACCAATCAGATAATGAATGTTCTTTTCAACTCGGCAGACAAAAGTAGTTCAAAGGTCACGTTCCTACTAATTTTGGTCACATGATTCTGGACACGAGAAAAGGTTGTTATTGCTCATTTCAGTTTCATGTTTTCTTCATGCTAATGGACAGGCACACAAAGGGAAACGCTTTATTGACAGTAGAAGGAAATGCAACATAAGAAAGTTAGAATCAAACCTACACAACCTAGAACTCGTAAGTTGATTGTATTAATAGCGTAACCTACTCAGCCATGGTGATTCCTTAACTCTTCAGGACCAAATCATTAAAAGATATTTCTAATTTAAAATGTAAATTTATATCAAATATTAGTAATTAAAAAACATAACTTACTTACTACAGTTATGAAAACAAAAAAGTTGAGTCCATTAACACAGATCTCATCATGCCACAGGGAACAACATATATTTCAGACAGTTAATTTCATTGCTTTTGAAAATATGTCGTGATGTCAAGAAAATGTCGTGATCATTGGTGTAATCGATCTTTCTATAGTTGTCATCGCATCGACAAAATTTGTCAATACCATCTGCACAGTTTAGGACATTCGGTAAGTGTCGATAATCATACGGATCTTTGGTTACATTGTTTTTTTATGTTTATAATTCCAATCTTCCGACTAGATATCAAACAAATAACAAGAAAGACTGTAACATAAATCATTGTTACACCAATTGTTTTCTTATCCAATATCATGGAGGCAATTTATTTGAGGCCACATCAAACCAACCGACGCACAGTGTGTCATTTTCGCAGTCTAGGTGGACAAAATTATTGCATCAAAAATACACTAGTTTTGGGCTATTATAAGAGGCTATGAGTGATAAATACTAATTTGGTCAAACATTTAACTTTGTTAAGTTATTATTTGGATGCAGAAATATGCTAAATTTAAAGAAATTTGTCAACTTTGCAATATTAAACAATATTAAACATACTTCAATCAATTATTAACCGTATATTTTGCAAATCTATTTTAATATACACATGAATAATGGTCAGATATACCCATAACAGTTCCAATTAAAAATAAAGATGTATGTAACATAAAAAAACTAAAGGGGGAAATATTTGAAAACATTACAAAATTATATACATACTTGGAATCTCCAACTACCTAAATAGTCTACTGATGTATTAAAAGGAAAGTTATTAAAAAAAATATTCTACTTTTTTCGAAACATTTGAATGCGTTTAGTTTCAGACCTTGCTCTTAAACTTACAAATAGTGGATCTGAGGTAATGACTAATCTATGCATTAAATCTATTCGTATCAGGTCTTGACATTTTCATAGAAAATATCTCCCTTGTCCCTTATTGTGTTTATTTCTTGTCTCTTGCTCTTTTAAGAAGCAGACCAATACCAACTGGAAGAACACAAGTGAAATAATATTTTCATGGACTAGTATTGTATGTATAGTTTACGGGAACTGGGACTATCGAGGATAATTTCTGAGGTATGTACATATCTTGCACTTGCTTCGTGCTCAGAAAACATATATACAAACATAACAATTTTATCTGAAAAGTGAAATTTAAACCTTTTAATGACATGGCAGAGCTTGATTACATTATATCAGTTACTTCAGCAGACTTCTCAGCATTTCTAAAAACATCTACGGGCGGTGTTTCTATCTTTAGTATTCCCTGTTTGATGTTAAGTTAGATCTATCAGAACAACAAAGTTAGCTTTAAAGTACCTAGTACATTATTAATATCCCTAGTAATTAAATATACTAATTAATTGGCAAAAAGAAATTTTATTGAACGACAAGGTGAAGTTGAGGACGGAACAGGAGATTTTACAGATAATTTTCTTACCCTCATTAGTACAAGAAAGGTACCAAAGAAATACTAAACCCACTTTGCTCTCATATTTTCTGGAAAAAAAAATTACCGGGAAATGTTCTGTTCAGTGCTACTACAACCTCTCATTATAAGGGTATTTCTTATATTATCTGTCGGCCAGATCCGTCTGTATGATTGTTCATAAATTGTACGTAATCGTATAACAGAGCAGTTGATAAGCGACTAGTTGTGAGTTGTGGTACAGCTGAAATTTCCATGATAATGATCCCAGAAGAGTAACAACCGTTAAGCTAATTTCTGTTGTTATACGGAGTATACAAATTAGAGTTAATGTTCTTTACGTTGATTATGAAATTTTACATTGGTGCATAGAAAGATTAGTGTCAACTGTTAGCCCAAATACATGATTTTCAGATAATATACTGACGTTTAACTGACATGGATCGTATTCATAATTGTACCTCTTCCAAAAATCAGCAAAGAGCTCTCTGACGATTTTAAGTAGAATATCGTAAAGCTGTCTTTCGTATTTTACTTTAGTGGTCATCGATAATTCTTTTTGACAAGTTGTCGCTACTAGATTACGAATTTCGTTTTTTATACAGGGAACTACAGGCTTAAAAATCTTTTTGAGGCCTTCTAGGCCTAGTTTTCAAACTTCTTTGTGAATAACTTGGTAGATCTGGAATCACAGTGTGAGAAAAGGTAAGATTTCCTTGAAGTCAAGAATAATTATTTCTGAGGAATAGTCCACTATGCCCGTTCATTTTACTCCTCTTTTGCTCAATTTGTTTTGGCAGGTAATTCGAGAATTTTGTCTTTAATACTATTTAAAACATTCAAAAGAGCATCTGGTAACAAATATTCCTCCATTTCTGTAGAAATAAAAGTTAAAATAGCATCAAATTTCGTTTGCTTCGAATTTATCACCCAAATGTCAAAAATGGACTAACGAAAATTTCCAGTGATTCTGAAATTTAAATCTATTTTTTCCGCAAACTTCTGCAAGAAATGTTTTATTCTGTTCACGTGAAATGAGTCAGGCTATAATACATATATAATGTTTTAGTGGTATACGGTGGTATAATGTGTTAAAAGTCTAGTTGAAATTTGAAATAAGCAGTTGCTTAAGAGGCTAATTAGCTATAAATTCAAAAGGATCTTGCAAATTAATGAAATAGTACACTAGAAACTAAAAGCACGTAGACATACCTCGATGAACAGAAGTTAATGATAGGATCCACCAAATAGCGCTAAAGAAAATATCGACCTCATACTTTTAAGTTTTCGTCAAAGCATTAATACACAGTTGCCAGATTGGTTTTGCAGCCAACGCTGCAAGTTCGACTTTGGACCACTGTACTTCCTGTCAGGAGGAGTTATTTAGAAAAATAAAACCGTGGTCTTGCTAAGGGGACATAATAATTTTAAGATATGATGTATTTTTGACTGTTTGCGACACTAAGAAAATTGAATTTTGTCCACCTAGAATCGAAAATGACACACTCTGCGACGTCGACTTTCATTAATGTCAATAGTTGTAAGGTATAGAAGGACGTTTGGTATTTAATTTACTAGTGAATTGCAACACTATATTTAAGTAGTTTTATTATCCATTATTGATATGAATTAATGCATTGCATCTTTTAAGCATTTACCCCGCTAGATATAGACATATTGCTTTTATTAAATAAATATCACAAAGAATAGCTCATCAATTCATCATGCCATACATCTCATATACTCATCATATCAACATAGTTTAGTTGTTTCCGAAAACAACAATTTAGCAATATTTCCCTTTCTCGTGCCTTATAGAAACGATTACAATACTTTTTAGTAGAAAGAATTGAAAACTCGAAAGAAGAAAATTAAAAGGTTTATTTGAAGAACAAAGGAACATGCAGTAAATCTTAACAAAATGGGAAATGAAAGATAAATAAGTAATAATTTAAATTATATTAAATAGTAAAGTTGCTATTTTAGGATTTTTTTTATCAAGAGTTTTATAAATTTATATGATATTACCAAAAATAAAAAATAAATGTTAAAATTTTAAATAAAAAAAAATTGCCGCATAGAAATATATGTCGTCTGCCATTCAAGTCTAATGGCATTTTTCACACTGAAACTTTTCAGTTATTTATTCGGTACGTGTTAATATATTTTACACGAGATAAATAAAACTTAATGATTGTCTTGTTTAATTGCATATATGCTACAGTGCATAATAGAAAACAAAATTCACAAATGTATGTTGCAAAAAACAATACGGATTCCAAAATTAATGTAAGATAACATTTTCTCTTTCATTTTAAATTTTAATTTATAACACTGTAAATGGTCTAAAGTCTCCTTGTTCTTAATGAAAAATGTCTTGTTATTCACTTTGAAAAGCTCTTATCTGTTAAACAAAATAAAGGAAACATCTAATTTAAAATTTTACATTTTAACTATTATATTTAATGCATTTATGCATGACTTGTTTTAATTTTAGCTCTAACTAACACAAAACCTCGAAGGAAAAGAACAATGTAACACCGTTAGTATATACTTTTATTTTTCAGTACTTCTAAAATAAATACGATTAAACATTTTTTGTGTGTAATGTCAACAAAGTGAACTAGTCACATGATTGAAAAAAATTTGAATAAGTGAACATTGTCAACATCTATTGCGTATTTTATTCACGTTATTTTCATAGGACATACGTAATCATACGATTAAACAAGCGATAAAAGCAATTCGGCTCCAAAATCTTTTCTTACTGTTTGGTTTCAATCAGATTGATAATTCCTGAGTTTACTTAAATTAAACCTACAATAAATCCACAGCGTAAAATTAAAGCAAAGCATTGTATTACGCTCAAGAAATTTTTTTCGTAAAACTTGACATTATCTCCGTAGTTTACAATGTAGACATCAAAAACATTTTCGTGTTTGAGTACCGTGGATTTACTAATGAAGGGTTCAATTGTCCTCAACTTGGTAAAACATTAAAACTTCTATCGTCTCTGATGATCGAATTAAAAATTTTTAGTGAGAAGCTTGTTTAATCATCTCGCATGGCTGTCAAACAATTCAGTTAGAAGGAATTATGATTGGGGTAGTATTTTTAAAAGCACTGTAGAAAAGTTGAAACGAAAGTTTAGAGAAGCATTGTAAATGCATAATTATTTTGAAGTTACAGAAATGTTCCGTGTATGAATTAAATTTTTATTTACAAGATTTTAGATGCAATAGAGAATAACTTTTATCACACCCCTTAGTGAGTGCCCAGTTCTTTTATTGTCATTTAAAATATTTTGGAAGCATTACTAAAGGTAATTCAAAAAACCTTTTATAAGAGTGTTTACAATAGATTGTTGCGTCATGTATGGGCGTAATTATTTATTGAAGCGTTCCTCCTATGATGAGAGGATTGCTTAGATGATTGTGATTTTAGAAAATATTCAATAGCATTATAAAGTTTATTTTCACGATAAATTCCAATGCAATGTTAAAATTAAGTTATATAAATATGAATATAAGATTAACAACGTTTGAAAATTTCAGAAATATTATCAATTGAAGTATAGACTAAGAAATTATGTGAGTATTAATTAACAATTTTGAATACAATAAACAGGTGAAAAGTTATTTTTATCGTATGCTTATCGATTGCAGTAAGATACTACTTTTGAAGCTCAACCTTTTAATTTGGAATAAACTGGAACGTACAGAGGGGGAGGGGGTATAGTTTGAACTAAAAAAATGAAAGCAATTATTCAATATTAACATAATATACAACAAAATAAAGGGTAATTCAAGAGTTATATTTTAATAAGGCAGCAGTACGAAAACCATACAATAATCGCAAATTCTAACTTCTGAGACGAAATTTGATTTTATTTCTTTATGCCAATACAAATAATAAAAATGTATATATACACTACCCTACAATAATGGACCGGACAGCAAGATGCGATGGTATAAGGGAAATAATACATGCTTTAATAAGGGGATGGTCCCCCACGTGTTGCAATTACACTAGCAACCCTTCTGGGTATACTTTCAACAAGATTTTGATATACAGCTATGGGTATTTGTGTCCATTCATGCAACAAAAATGTCGCCCGCTCTGCTGTAGATTTCGGACGTGGTTCCCTGGTCCGTAAGTGTTGCTCTAACATGTACCACAAATGTTCAATGGGATTTAGGTCGGGACTCTAAGCACGTCAGGGAATACGTTTTACAACCATATATTGATACCACTGCTTGACAGAGGCTGCAACATTACACTAAGCGTCGTCGTCCTGGAAGTAACATTCGTTCATAGAGAAGTAAGAAGAACCTTATTGTCCCAAATGTTCATGTAGGCGTCGGCGTTCAATTGACCAGGAACAACATGTAAAGGTCCCAAGCCATACCACGAAAAACACCCCAAAACAAGTAGTTGGATTTTATGCAATTCCTCTGGCGTCCGGTCCATTATTGTCGGGTAGCGTATGTAGTACTTCTTTTTTACCAATATTTGAATTTGTTGCAATTTTTGGGAGATATCTTTCAAACTAGATGTTTTTTTTTTTTTGATGCTTGAAAATATCTTTTTTGCAGACATGAGTAATAACAAATGTTTTCTCTAGGAGAGAGATTTTCAGTGTAAACAAAAACAAAGCAGAAAGCAAAGATCTCGCTTTTTGTCCTCCATTCGGGGGCCATGGAAGCTCGGTTGAGACAGTAACGTATTAGCAATTTGAGAGTTGCGAGTTCAAAGCGTGGTTCAACGAAAAACCGTCGTGTTGAGGACGGCTGGTGCACGTTTTACAAGCTGTAAAATTTTATCAAGACGCTTTTCTCATTATCACTCACTATTTTTCATACTGGCGATAACATCCAATCTTTTCATGTTTAATCGGCGTTTAAATATTTATTTATTCATTTTTATATTGAAAGTATTTCGATTATTTTAATTTTAAAATCTTACTTTTGTTGCTGTATTTTATTTATGATATATTGAGTATATGGTAGCCCAGATAGAAGAGTTAGAATTTGCAACTGGAGGGTTGCTTGCCTGTGTGTTGCTACAGCCCCAAGCGACGTGTACGTGGGAACAGGTGCACGCTCATTCTGTCGTGGCCTCCAATGTTCTTACGTTGGCGTGGTGTGGAAATTTGGAGAGTGGGGTACCAGCTCAGGTGTTGACTTCGTCATCTGACCGTGGTTCAAAATTACTTTGCGTTGTCCTCATATCTCCCTTAAGAATTAATCCCGGACCGTTAACAAAACAATTTGTGTTGCCCCAGTATGACGTTGATTAATCACTACTATCATTACCGCCTTGATTTTGATTCTCGCATGACACATATTGGGATTAATGTAAAAGATTGTTCATCGACACATCTTGGCAATATTTGGTGGTCAATTTAACTAGCGTTGACCAAACAGCTGTAATATATAATTTCGAAATTACTTCTTTTGAATGTTTATTGGTAAAGGGCTGAAATCGTATTGAAAAACAAGCAATGGGACCCCACGTTTGGAATACGTACATCGGAAACATTTTCCTTCGCAGAAAAACTACCGACACCTACATTTAACTTGACATAAATGGTCTCACCGTAGAGTTTTACAAAAAAAACAACATAAATTTCAATCTCACTGACACAGCAGAGATCGCATGGTTGGAATATACAGAGTGTCCTAAAAATTCCCGTACTCCAATTCAAAAAAATTATTGCCCGTGTTTTTTTTTAATTATTGAATTTCATCGTCTGCTTATAGTTTTACCGACTCTTTAATTTTTATCGTTTGATTTCCTTCACACTCAAGTTGTGCGGTAATAAAGTTCCACGTCATTTTATTCTTCATTGCAAGATGAATTTATCACGCATTCACAGAGAATTGAGCAGTTTGAGGCTTATTTTGAATGTAAATCATATATGAAAGATGTAAAGAATTTTGGCGACATAAAAATCCAAATGATGTAATTCCGAGTAAAGATACGCTATATCAACTTATTCAACAATTTATTATATTATTAGAAGTAAATGAACGAAACAATTGGTTCCAACAAGACGTTGCAACCTGCCATACATGTTATGAAACCACGGGCACGCTTCAAGATTTTTTTGGCGATCGACTCATCTCAAGAAACTTTTGGCCACCTCGTTCCCTCATCTACGCATCGCTGACTTTTTTTTCTGTGGGGATATTTTAAGAACAAAGTTTATGAAGGTAATCATCAAACAATAGGTGATATGAAAATTGCCATTACTCAAAGGATACAAGAAGTCACTCCCAGTATCTTGAAACGCTATTCTAAAAATATGCGCTAACTTTAGCTTTGCCTTCCAGAAAAGGGCGGAAATTTTGAATATTTATTATAAATGTAAGTCCAAATTTTTTCCTATGTTAGGTTATAAGTGCATTACACCATTGGCATAAAAATAATTGTTTTGAAGTTTGTTGTTTTTGTATGATAAATTCACGAATCACGGAACTTTCAGGACACCCTATAGATACGAAATAAACTAATTTCAAGATCAAATTTACATGGATATCATCCCTTTGCTTATAGTTTTTCCTTATAAACTTTTAGATTAGCTTCTTTTCAACCAGCCCTGAACTTAGTAACAAACAGAGATTTGAATACTTTCTGAGGACTGTACCATCTGATACAAATCAAGCGGATGCAATGGTTCAGATCATACAGAGGTTGAATTGGACATACGTATCTATTCTTTACGAAGAATCGAACTACGGAATACAGGCAAGTAAAAAATATCATTGATTACTTTAAATTTCATGCAATTCCATTTATGTATGATATTTCAATTTCACCAAGTAAGATCTTGATAAATTTTTGTAGAGTAATATATTGATCCACTTTCATTCGAAAATTCTCAAATTTGCCCAATGCAGCTTTAAATTGACTTTAAAACCCATTGATGCCCAAAGTCTCTTTTTAGGGATACTTAAAAAAAGAGCCCCACTTTCACATAAATGTAGCTTTCAACATAAAAATTATGTTGAAGCATTTCTAAGCATTTGTTTCAATTAGATTCAGTAGATGACAGCATTTGATGGTAGTAAAGTTGGTGATGTGGACTTTCTATTTTCATCTTCCACGCAAAACGCACTTTTTGCAATGTCGAATCAAAAGAGGTTAGATTTTCTCATCATTTGTAAATCAATTGATCTGTATTTGATGAATGTGGTACTAAATGCAATTCTTTAGTTTATGTATTTTTGGAATTTTATAAGTTTTTAAATTTTGATGGTGCTTTTAGCATTTTAGAAAAGTCCCTAAAAAGGGACGCTAGGCACAGGAGGGCAAGTATATTTGCCATGCGCAAACATGAGGAAGATCCTGGCGTTTCTTGTCGGGGTTAAATATTTTGTTGTAAACAACCATTAGAACGTTTTGGCAAAACTTAACTATTGTTTTTCTTTGGATTTTTAAAGAAATTAAATAAATAAATTACTGTAAAATTCCGTTAGTTAACGAATTTTTGGAATTTCCTTTGTTTCTTAGCATTCTTTTAACCAGTGGGTATGCTATTTTCCCTCAAAAACGTCTTTACTGGTCTGCTGAAATTGATGTCAACATGAAGTTATGTACTGTCTGTGCAGAAATCGATTTGAACAAGTAATACAGTACTTCCATATGCTTGCAATCCCAGGAGCAGCAACTAACGATTGACGAAAGCATGTGCCCTACTATGTCCGTCACAGCTGCAAACATGGGGCAGAAACTGTAAATATTGTTGAAAAATTAAGTATGGGAGGTTCTACTGTCGTGGATCTTACTTCATAACTACCTGAACATTACAATATTGATTTATACTGTGATAATTTATTTATTTCTGAACTACTTGATTATCTCTCCAAAAAAGGATTTAATGTGACTGGAACAGTGAGTCTCTATGAAAAATGCCCACTAAGTGACGTTTCATCTTTTTAAAAACATATCAGTAGTACCTTTGAGTATAAGTACGATGAACAGCAAGACAACGTAATCCTAGTTATGTGAAACTACAAAAATGTTGTAACCATAGCTTCAAATGTGCATGGTGTTTACCCATTGGTAAAAGCTAAGCGGTGGTCAAACACAGAGGGTAAAAATTAAAATTGATCGACCGAATTTAAATCATAAATATAAATATTGCATGGGGTTACTGACAGAATGGATTAGAGCATTGGAAGATCATTTAACCAGAGTAAGAAATTTTGGTGGACTCTTACTATTTATATTAGAGGCTGCTATGCAAAATGCGTGGCAGTTATATCATCTTTGTGCATCATCAAACACAAGCCCTTGCACTTTCTCCAATTCATAAGATAGGTATATTTGGCCTATTTCAATAAATGTACTACAGAAAGGAATTTACTTTGTCAGTAAAAATCTCAATTTTTAGTTTGGAGTTTTTAAATATTTTTCCAGTTGATCTCACGATATTTACTTACAATACACAAATATCTTCGGAAAAAAAAATGTCAGGCATCAATGGGTTATATTTGTATAAGTATTTTTAATGAAAAAGAAATTCTAACAGTTCATAGAGTTATACGATTTATTTTTTAAATGCGTGTCAAACCTTTTGAAGTGTACTTACTGATTGTCTGTGTTAGAAGTGTTTGTACCTACTCTTTCTCTCAGTTTGTAATATTTCATGTTAGTTTATTAAATGAACAACTCTTAAATAAATAAAAGCATGCTCTGTAACATAATGATCCAATTTCTAACACTGGTTTAAAATATTTTTGGTTTGATTTTTGTCAAAACAACTGTGTTTTTTTTTTTGCACTAATCCTTATAGCAGCCATGAATGAGTTTATTGTACTTTAATATTAATCTACTAATTTACTTCAAGAAGCATTCAATTAAATTTATTACTTTCATAAGAATATTTAATTAAATTTTTTTTCTAAGTGTTATTTAGTTATACGACTCTTTTTTTTAATGCGAGTCCAACCTTCTGAAGTGTACGTACTGATCGTCTGTATTAAAAGTGTCTATAGCTACTCTTTCAGTTTTAAGCTTTAGTTTTAGTTTATAAAATGAATAATCCTTAAATTAGTAAAAGCACGTTTGGTACCATAATGTTCTAATTTCAAAGACTTACTTAAAATATTTTTGGTTTGATTTTTGTCAAAAGAACTGTTTTTTCTTGCACTTATCTTTATAGCAGTCATGGGTGAGTTTATTGTTCTTTAACATTTAGTACTTTATTTTCATTTTCATGTGACAATATTCAGTACAGTTTTTAGAAGTACACCTATCGAATTCTGCCATTGCTAAATTCAGGACGGGGATTATTGTAGTGAACTTAGTCACCACTACAAATTTAACTTACAATACAATAGTATATACGTAATTAGCGGTGTAATACACCTCTAGTATCAAATAATTACTTTTGACAGACGAAGTTAGATGGTTATACATGCATATTACTAATGTGGTTACTCGGACGGAATTTTAGCATGAGCACTTTTAAGAAAATAGATGGCCTGAACTTGCTTCAAATGGCTCAAACTTCGATGGATGGTTCACGAGGAACAGTTAAACTGTCTTTGCGATGCTAATCAATTCCAAAAAATGTCTGAAGCTCTGTGATGGCAGACACAGCTTTTATTACTCTCACGGCTTCACTCTTCGTTACCGCTCAGCCATAACCAGGCACACGGAAGTACACCCGTGATCTTAATATATCTCACAGTAACCCGCAGTTTGTATCTATCAAATAATAGTAGCATCTATCGAATTAAGCTACTCTAATTGCTGCAGGGGGAATTTCGTGGACAAATTACCCACCACTGTAAAAAATAATCTTTAATACAATATTTGATCTAATATTGTAACTCAACTACTTTATGAAGTGTTTTTTGATAGACAAAGTTACACTGTCTTTCAATCTTAGTATTCTTTAAATGTTTTATAAACTAATGTCAAAATGTATTCCAAAGTCTTATGCACTCCAAAGTCTTGTTAAAATGCATTCCAAACAAAGATCGTATAAAGATCAAATTTTATATACATTACAGCTCACGCAATTGAAACCAGGTCCTTTTTTGTTGGATAAAAACATCTGGTACTATCGCGAAGAAAAGAAATACAGGACATTATTGAACTCGTAAAAACAAGCAGAAACTTTTATAGCCATCGAACAGTCTTGTAGAAACAGATCCTAAGAGGTATCTCTATGTAAGAGAGGTAAAATAAGTAGTACTTAATTTCATCCAATATGGAATGCAATTGCAATTATCGAACAAACTTCTTAAGATATGATGTTCGAGTATGCTTAGAGATTTTAGTAAAAACTGCAATTATATTGAGTGGCTGAAGCATTTTGATGCGAGTTTAAATCAAGTTTATGAGGTCATAAAAGTTTGCATCCTCCATTTTAGAGCTATAAAACTTTTACAGCTTGTCAATACACTCAACTGCGATACTTTAATTTATCTCTCGACATAGTTTAGAAAAGTTTTTAATAGAATGACTTTCGGTAAGCAGTTTCAATCTTTTTTTACAGTATTCCAGGAATATCAGCTCAGATAATAATGAATATTCATTACACTGCATGTACCTAATATACTTTTCAAATATTAAGGAATAAATTAAGCAATATAATTTTTGTTTAAGTAAAAAAAAAACGTAAATATTTGATTAGAATCAGGTATATAGAAAATTTCATATCAGACACTTATTTTATACACTGTATGGACGAAAGTATTTGGACACTGCAGAAATTCGAAGGACGATCCACCTTAGTGTGGGGTTGCTTTTTCTGTTTTGTACTAGATCCATTGCTTTATGTACCTGGCATCATGAACGCTAATGTATATCTTGACGTTCTGAATAATACGGCCAAGCCTACACTACGGCGATGATTGTTGTTTCTTAGAACAGGATCAATCTCTATGTCATACTGAAAAACTTGTACTGGAAGGGTTTCCTGAAAATTAGGTGAATTTGCTCTTCAGTGCCCCTATCGAGCACTTGTTGGACAAACTGAAGCGACGAGTATGACACCGCCACGCACGACCATCTTCACAACAATCTCTTATCACAGCTTTGCAACAGGCATGGCGAGCTATTCCTGTGCAGACTTACAGAGAACTTGGGGAAAGTGTTCCACGACGTGTTGCAGCTGTAATTCAAGCAAAATGAGGGCCTACCCGTTACTAAATAGAATAATAAAGCAGTTTTTCTGAAAAACATACAGTGTAAAATATTTCGTCCATATAGCGTATATATATATATTTTTTGCTACATAAAATTTTTTTTGCTACAAATCTGATGATTTTTTAAAATAGAGTTGAAATATAATTAATCTCACATGCGCAATAATATGATAATTATAGAATGACACATTGTCATTGAAAATGTTTATAGATACATACTAAAGTGTTTCAAACATTTCTTACACCGGTTGGAAAAGTAACAGATTAGCAACCGGAGAGTTGAAAGTTCGAACCGAACCAAAGACCGTCGTGTATAGAGCGGGCTCGTGCACGTTAAACCTATAGTGGCTTCAAATTTCCTCACACTGGCATGGTGTGGAAGTTTGGAGAGTGGGGTACCAGCTCAGGTGGTCTGACCGTGGTTCAAAAGTACATGGTGTTGTCCTTGAATCTTTCCCTTCGGATCGATCCCGGACCGTCGCCAATAGTGTTGCTCCAAAGGGATATTAATTAAAATACCTAGCTACCTTCAAACATTTGTTTTGATTCCTAATAACCGAAAACGTTTTAGGGAAAACCGAGTGTACTACTATTGATATTGACCTCAGTGATAGTGCATCAAAGAGTAATATTTTATAAAACGTTGAATCTAAAATTGTTCACTTACCATAATTAAAAAATATCATTTTTAAAGTATACCGATACCGTTCGCCATTTTCCACTCTTGTAGACTTGGAAAGATTGGATCACATTGCTAATTAGAGTGCATTTGTATAGGTTTCGTCTGGTAGAATCGGGAAGGTGTCCTGTTTGTTAGATCGAAGAGGAGATATTGAAGCATTGCTTATTTTTCTGAACCGAAC
Source organism: Metellina segmentata (assembly GCA_947359465.1). Classification (NCBI taxonomy): domain Eukaryota; kingdom Metazoa; phylum Arthropoda; class Arachnida; order Araneae; family Tetragnathidae; genus Metellina; species Metellina segmentata. The sequence goes on from OX375874.1 coordinate 108,266,751, forward strand.
TCTTTTACAGAACATTTGGCAAGGTTTATATAGTTTTAAACTGCAACCTAAATCACTATGTTCTTATGCTAAGAATTAGTTTAGACTGGTTTTGAATAACCCAACAAAGTATTTTCACTGAATGCTATGCAGTAAAAGGGATTATAAAAACAAAACTAAAGCATCCAAGACTCAATACTTAGAAATATTGGAACAGACAATGATAGAGAAAGAGTGGAACTCCTTGACAAGGTCCGATTTCCCACAGGATCTACGAAAAACAACATAGAATTCGCTTGTTTTTGGGTTCTCACTGGATACGATTTTATACAAAAACATTTATATAAAATTGGCTCAGACAAACTCTTCAACTTGCCGTCTGTTTGTTTTTTCATACCTGACAAGAATCCATATCAAGAGCTGCCCTCATCTTACTGACGTCTCAATAAATAATACTGCTGACAGTAACATATTTTATTTCCGTTTCTATACTATAGTGAGTTGCCGGGCTATCTGTAGTAAAAAGACTGAAGACTGGTGTTAGATAATAATAAAAATAACTTAATGACCTATGATCAATAATTCTGAATTCATGAAATAAAGTTGAATTGTATTTTCTGCATCGTTAACTGAGATAACGGAAATTGACCGATTATGACATATTTGCTTAGTATGAGATAATCCTTTATCTTTACCATACGGTACCATCATTTACTGGAAGTGTCATGAACTATTAGCTAGGGAGACTGTAGAGTCATTGCAAACATAACCATCCCAACTACAAACCGACCCATACCTTAAAAAACAACCTATAGTGGCACATCGTTTTTTAAGAGTTTGGAAAATCTTTTTGAATGGTATTTAGACAAATAAGGCAAATTGTTAAATTAAATGAAAAGTTTTTACATAAATAAGTAAGTTTTAGATTAAAAAAGCCATTGAATAGCCAGCACGGCGTTGCCTATGACAGTTCTTTTCGTGAGGTCAGGTGTGACCACTCGCTAACACCCGGTGATTGCCACAGATGGAAATTCGTTGTTTATTGGATAATAGCCATCAAGGCGTTGCCCGTGGTGTTCGTTTGCTTGGAAAACCAAATGGAAATTCGTTGCCTATTGGAATGAATTCCCTGCGAATTCCTAGGTTTTACTGTACTTAGACGTTCAGCTTCTGCGTCGTGCTTCGTAAACCAAATTATGAATATTATGAACTATGGTTTGCTTCGCAAACCAACAATACGGGCAACGCCGTCATGTCTTCGTCACTGTAAAATGCGGCTTAATTCGATAACAGCCATCATGGCGTTGACCGTGGTGTTTTAAAATTCAGCCTTCGCACAAAAATTGCAAAAAATTCGGACTACCTGCGTGTCAAAGTCCCATTATTGTAAGTGCCATAGATTCGTCTGGACATTCCACACAGACACGCAAAAAACAAACACTTATTTTATAATAGTAGAGATACACTACTGTTTGTGAAAACTGCAACACTATGAAAGAATCATCAAAAATAAATGAAATTTATTCCACGTATGACTTATACTCGTTTAAATAAACGATCAAATTTACAGAGCAATAAAACAAAAGTAATGCCGAAAATCAATATCTTGTGCAGCCAATCGCCACGCTAAGCGATGAGAGCCTGTACACGTCATGGCAACGAATCGTACAGATTCTGAATGTCATACTGAGGAATCTTATTCCAGATGGCCTCTATCTGATGCCAAAGTTCAGCCGTACTCTCTGCCCGACGAGCGGTACGAGCGAGTCGATTCCAGACAATTCCAACGATGCAATTCCAGACAAGTTCAATGAGCGACATATCCGGGGAACGTGCAGGCCAGGAAGAAGAGGAACATGTCGTGCACTGAAGAAGGCTTGCACATTCTGAGCAACATGTGGACGGGCATTGTCTTACAGAAATACAGTTTTGGGAATGCGTTGTAGGAGGGGTAGGACCTCGGAAGAGTTATCTCTGGTGACGTCGTATTACGTGGCCCACTGCCGGGGTTTCGACTAGGGATGCGATATTGACCGCACGACATTGATATTTTGAAACATTGATATTCAAAATTAAAACATCGATGTTGATTATACATCGCCCAAAAACATCTTTGTTTTCAAACATCGGTGTATTTAAACTCCCACCCTCCTCGTTTCTAAAAACTGGTTTAGCAACCTCAAACATTAATATTCACCGGAGGGGGGGAGATTTAATTTGTCATTTGCCATGTTTCTTAACTTATAAGTAAGACTTTTTTTTTCTGTCAAAAATAATAATAAGAGCAATTAACAAATATTTTATTTTCAAATTGAATAATATAAAATAAAGTAATATTTACAACAATTTGACACAGGAACAACTAACTATAAGTATAATTAGGTAGGTACATAAAAAAAATTATTGTTAGTCCTTATTAATTATTTTTCAACTTATTGGGGGCGAAAAACAACAAACTTATTTTTTATTTACTGTAAAAAAATATTGGGGATTATACTTATTATTGGTCCCAATATTTGTTATTTGCAGTTTGTTAAAAATAAGTTAACTTTCTCCGCCTTAAACCGACTTCTTTTTTCACCAGTTATTGAAAAAGCTCTTTCTGATGGGACAGTTGTCACCATTACTGACAAATACTTAGTTGTACAGTTATTTTTCTCATTTTTTACTATGGTGCTTTTTTCATTCAAGAATTAAACATCGATAACGTAACAACATCGACACTGTTAAAACATCAATGTTAAACAAACATCGGCTGCAACAAATCGATGGTAAATACAACAATATTTTCACAAAACATCGACATCAATGTCTCATACCTACTTTTCACACCCTTTACCCTTGGCTACTTTGGTCTAAAAGTATGTTCAATTTACTGATTATTTAAATTATGCTACTTTTTTTACAATGGTAAATGTTTTATTTAAAAATAAAACATCGACGTTAAAACTTTGTCAAGTATAAACATCGATGTTAAAAAACATCGGCTCCAATACATCGATGTTTTTTTATCCCTAGTTTCGACTTGTCCGGTTCTCCAAGGTTCATCACTTCCACGCGTATCATTGTTGGGGCGTGTGATACAAAGGCCACCCTCACATAGACTAATAATACTGCCCTGTTTTAACTCTGTTAGTTACTCGTATGGCACTCTACGTTTCTGCCGAGACATATTGACTTCTAATAAATCATTTACAGCAGAAAACGACGAAACACACATTTCAACGTACCTTTACAATGCTTTTTATTCACGGCTCACTTGGAAGTTTAGAGGGTGTTCCTTGGCCCACACATGCGTGATCGATTTGTAATTCTAATCTATTGCATATCCTAACCTGTTTTGCATTTCCTGCAAGTTTCGTTTCATTTGCTTAATTATTTCATGGTGTTGCAATTTTCACAATCAGTGGTGTAGATTTGTTTTTTGTCACGCTTGTATTTCTTTGTCATTGTGAATTTACTATATCATATTAAGACATCTTGGTGTATCATTCTAAGAAACATATTAGCAAAACAACGCATTCAAAAAATTTTATAAATTCTTAGCAGTTTATCAACATTTCAAAACAGCTTTAGTGACAGTATTGAAAATCAAAAGATGTTTGCTAAATTTTTTATTAGACAGTAATCCTTCAGTTTTATTCAATGGCTACTGTCTAATGAAAATAATTTATAAAAAAGTATCTCATCTTAGGTTAGTTTTCCCTAAGATTTCAAAATGAATATATCAACATATAACAAATCGGAAAATATCAACTCCCCTGTATGTACTCGTTTATTGCATTTCAAGTATAATAAATAATGTTCGAAATTTTCAATATTTCTGACAAACCCTTGATGGTATGCGTGAGAATACAAAAATTACAGACATAATAGATAATATTTATTCACTGTAGGCATTTACAGTTCTGGAGGAGTTACTGTCCAAAAATGAAATCTGTATAGCTGTAAAGGAACGGCTCACAAAGGATTCAGGTGTTGCTAAAGATTCATATTACGATAGCATTGTGCAAAAACTGATGGCAAAACCCAGCGCTCGAGGTAAGATTACTATGATTGTTTTTATCAATACTATTAGTTATACTTAATTAATACTTTATATATATATATATATATATATATATATATATATATATATATATATATATAAATTTGTTGAGATAACTATTAATGTATGTTAACGTTATTTTTGTGTCAGATTCATCCCATCCTTTGTGTAATTGAAACTTATTTTTTTCTTATAATTAACATTCTTTTTTATTTGACAAGAACAGTAGAGAGTGTTTTCTTTTGCTTCTAAACTGAAATTAATAAAACCTTTTAAGAAACTTGGATGCATTTATCTTTATCACGGAACATGAACGATAGGATTAGTTTGAGAAATCACCTAATGAACCATAACAGAACTGAAAAGTCGACTTTTTCAGTCGACATTTTCAAAGCGTCGTAAAATATTTTTAATTGAATGAAGTTGCTTTTTAATTGCTGTGTTCCAATGGCAAACACATTCTAGGCTTAAAGATTACGCTAAATGTAATCTGATAATTTATTAATCCTTTGAGGGGGGGGGGTTGCAGAAGAAACGAACACAGTGAAGCATCTTTTTCAAAATGGCGGTACATTTTCTTTGTTTCACGCAATGAAGACGAAATGCTTCCATGCAGTGTTTGCTCGGATTTTTTCAAAGAATAAAATCAATGAAGCGAATATGAAATCAGAGGTATGAATAAAAGTAAAACATAATACATCCAAGACTGCTAGAAATTGAGTAGTTTATTTCTCAAACGGTAGTATCCACTTCTCACCGTTCCCATTAATGGAACTTTCTTTTTGGTGTTTGTCGACACAACATTAGCTTGCTCTTTGTTGTAGCTTTAAGGGAAATGTTGATATGAAAAAAAAAATTTATGCAAGAGATTTTAAATATGTTTAGAAAAATTCTAAATAAACTGAAATAATTGTCTAATTTTAGAGTTCGAAAGAGAGTAAATTATTTCGGAAAAAAATGGAATGGCGGGATTTCTCCAATAATTGTAAAAAAGCTTATATTTTGAGTGGTTTCCACCGCTTTTATTTAAACTTAAAAGAAACTCGTATGAGGCTGCACAAATTAGATACACATTACCTTAGTTGCAAGAGTTGGCATTTGATTTACTTTTACAATTTGTACAACGAATTTAAGAAATTGACTTGAGTCAATGGAATGGAAAATAATATAAATCTTAAAACAACCTTCCTTTTTTTCACCAAAATAGTTATGTTTACTAAGTCCTAGACCAGGTCTTGAAACAGATTTTTTTATACAGGTACACAATATGCACCTACGGTTTTCAATTAGGTGCACAGATTATATTTTAAGTGTAGGGAGTGGGGATAAATGGGACAAATTTCACATTTTTATTAATATTGCAGAAATTTTACATTTTTCAATTAAGTAACAGTACTTATACTAATATTTGAACTGTTACTTACATATAAATAAATGCATTCAATCAATTTACTATCATTTTAAACTACAAGAATATATTTTATGAGTGCATGTATACTGTCCCTATTCATCCCCATGAAGGGGATGAATGGGACAAAAATAGGGATGAATGGGACAGGTAAAAAATAAGTTAGAAATTGAAAAAAATCCCAATTTTTTTTATTTAATTTGCATTTTTTTCAACTTGATAACAAATGGGAAAAAAGACATTTCCATTTTTCCAAAGAAAAAAGCGTTTAAAGTGAAAAAAAAGTTAGTTTGCTCTATTTTACATCTTATTGATTAAACTTAACATCAAAAGACAAAATTCCTTTCATTATTTCTGTTCCTAATGTTGGAGGCTTTGGCAGTTTCATTATAATATCTTTAAAGTCAACAATATAAATTTCTGGCATGTCCTTGTAGTAAAATAAAAAGGTGTTTTCTTTCTTTTTAAGAAACTGCACTTGAGGATTTTCAACATTATTTTCTAATATTCTAGCAACATAACATATTACTTTCTTTTTTCCACTGAATTTTGTTAAGATGAAATCATCTTCTGCTATATTATCTGGAATAAGAGTCTGCATTGGATTATACAAATCCCCTTCATCCCTTGATGAATCACTTTCATCATGAAGCGATAAAGTGTCAGAATCCTCTGCACTACTGTTTTCCTGTTCGACTACAGACAGTTTGTTTTCAATTTTTGTCAGCTTCTGTTTGTTTGTTTTTGCCATTTCTTGTTCCTCAATGACTTGTTTTTCTGGTGTATCAGTTAATACACGATAGCATCCTCGTTTCCTTAATCTACGTCCTGTTTTTCTTGGAGAGGCTTTTGGGTATGGACGAATAATTGTGAGAGGACTGCTTTGTTCATTGCAAGTTTCTGATGGTGCTCCAGTTCTATTAATAAAATGCATGAATTTCCAGCATAAATTCCTTATAGTTCTCCCGATGAAATACATATGCAGGGGGAATTGTGTTGCCGCCATACTTATAAAGTTTAACATTGTTTCTAACTGACCTCGTTCAGCTGATGTAATCTGACCGACTTGTTTTGTACCATGCTTTGCTATGATTTTGGGACATTCAGTTACTGTACTCAAACCTGTCTCATCACAATTATATATGTCTGCTGGTTCAAACTTATATTTGTTTTGAAGACCTTCAAGTTTCTGGAAAAATGTATTTGTGTTATTTCTATTACAGCTACTCGCTCTCGACTGGCTTGTACTTCCAGGTGTGCAAATAGATAATTCTCAATGTCTGGACAAAAAACCCAAAAGACAATCCTTTCCTGCGGTTTCATTTTCCTTCCCCACTGAAGGCACTTTTCCTAAGAATTTAGCATAATCGAAAGCCAGCTTCCTTGTTTGAATAGTGGTTAAACCATAACACATTTGGGATGAAATGTGCAAGTATTTGCACAGTTTATTTTCTTCTTCACAAGAAAATATTTTCCGGTTCCCAACATTGGGATTTGGGACATAGGATTCTATATCACTGTTCTGTTTAGCTTCTATAACATGTCTACTCAAAGTTGACTTCGACATGTTGAATGCTCTTGCAACTGTTCTTAAAGGCATTTCTTTTGTAACAACCTCATTAACAGCGTCTTTAATGGTTGATGATGAACTCCTAATTCTCTCAGTTTTCTTTTTCCAATTCCGTGGCATCCTACAAAAGTAAAATAACATTAATTTTTTAAAAATACATGATTAAAAAAACAAATGAATGTACCTACCCATTTTTTATTTACAAAAATTTTATAACAAAGAAATAGAATAGGTGATAAAATTAAATGTCTAAGTTAAAAACTTAATGCCTCTGACTTTAAAATAAATTTTCTTTATCAGACATCCTATAGGCTTGATCAACAATATAAATAAGTGCCTTAATAAATTTAAAACTACTCATATACCAAATTTTAGTTCCTCAAAAAAGAAATTAATAAAATGAGTTGAATATTGCAAGTTATTGATGCAAAGTTTTAAAACCAGAAAGTGAAGGGATGAATGGGACTGTCCCAATCATCCCTCAAATTGTTGTCCCATTCATCCCCATACCCACTTATTTATATAAATCAAAGAGTAGGCTTAGAAAACAACTATGAATTTTCTCCATTTAAATTGTAAATCATAGTAAAATAAGTATATTGTCAACACACAATAATATTCCTAGCTTTAAGTAAATAACTTTTTAATAAACTCTTATGAAATTGAAACAAAAAAACTTACTTTTGGTATGGAAAAATACACTTTGTAGTTCTGTTTACACCAACATGGAAGCTAATGGTTTAAAACTCAATTTGCTGAATAGGCTAGTTGCTGCCATCTACTAGGTGAAAAATCAAACATATAAAGTTTACTTAAGGTATAAAAAATTCAGTTGTCCCATTCATCCCCTGTCCCATCCATCCCCACTCTCTCCTACATTAAAAAAAACGTGACGTAAGAACATTAATATACAGTAAACTACTTCATTAGTTGAGTATGTCGAGATAGGTTAGTAGTAGATAGTAAATAAAAATATTTAAACAATTTATTTATCAGCGAAATTATTACTTGCAAATATTGAGTCACCATCAGACATTGGTGGACAAAAAACACATAAAAAGTATAGTATATTTTAAGATGATAAAATCTGAATTTAAAGATAAATAATGAAAATTTTTTTTTAAGATACGCAGTGGGGCCAGACAATTCTCAGGAATTGCTACGGCTTTACACTTTATTGAAACACGAGGCATTTACATAAATGTGAGATGCCTATCCTTCGCGGGTGGCCAAGTAATCTAAATTCTCCCTTCTCCGGCTGTCGCGACAGTTGCTTCAACAGCCATCTGAAAAATGTTTCGATCATCGGAAAGTTCTAGTGGCAGTGGCACAAGTAAACCTTCCTCCTGTATAAACCCGTTACGGCACAGTGATTTTGTTTTTGCATAGTGTGTATTTAGGAATTTTAATTACGTTCCTGTAGAGCGAGAGAGGTCGACTATAAATTTTGTTCACACATAAAAATAATGTAAAACACGTTCCATTTACTTTTTTTAACGTTAGGTGCACTGCTTGCACCTGGTGGGAAAAAGTTAGGTGCACAATTTTGTTTTCATGTGCACAGTGCACTTGTGCACCCGGGTATTTCGAGCCCTGTCCTAGACACACCAAGTTTTCTGTGTAAGTATCATTTTCAGACTTTGGTTACAAAAAATAGTACATTTTATCGGAGTTTGATAAGTAAACATTTTTTGTGTGTGCTTTATTTGAGCTGGATACTTATTTGTAAGTAGAGCATACATTTAAAGTATAAAATGCGCAATATGACAAAGGTTTACATTAAATTTAAAATATACAAAATTTTTAATAACTTCGCTTGTAAATGAGTTTTCATGTGTACTGAATTTGGGGATATTCACTGTCTCGTCGTGTTAAAAAGTATGTGTCTTCAATCTTGGTAAGAACTATAATGTTACTCGTTTTAAATAAGATTGAATGAAAATCTGATGGTTGATTTCTTTATTGTATAAAGATTACAAATTGCTGAAAAAATTCAAACTTAAAGCTCTTATAAATAAGACATTTGAGTTTTAAGGTAATCATTTCTTGTGCATCTAACCATGGTAGCCCGGTCGGAAGAAGAACGATTTAGCCAACAGAAGAGTTGCAAATTCCAACCCAAACAATCACTGTCGCGTAAAAAGGGGGCTGGTGTACGTTAAATCTGTCATGGCTTCAAATATCCTCACAATGGCGTGATGTAGCAGTTCGGAGAGTGAGGTGAAAAATTAGGTGTGACCTCGTCATCTGGTTGTAGTACAAAATTACGTTGTGTTGTCCTCGGGTCTTTTCCTTGGAGATTGATCCCGAACCGTCGTCAATAGCCTGTTGTGTTGATCCAGTGAGACGTTAATTAAACTCTACCTGCCTATCTTGTGTATCCTTTTGAAACGTCTCTTAGGTATTTTAATCTTTTGGGTCTTCTTTCGTTTTCTTTTGCCGATGTACAACTCGGTGTATTATTCTCATTTGTATTTATTGTGACAAAGTGAGGTGTTCTATTCTTGTTCTACGCGTCCCTGTCTTCTATGCCTTTGATGGTATGGTGCAGCCTATTGTAAATTAACGTCACACTGGAGCAACACAGGGAGCTATTGGAACAGTCCCAGAGGGAAATATCCGACGACAACACCACGTAATTTTCAACCACGGTCAGATAACGAGGCAAAAACTGAGCCCTCTCTCCAAAGGTACATACCTCTCCACAGTGAGGATATTTGAGGCCAACCCAGATTTAACGTTACCAGGCTCCTTTGTACCCGGTAGTCTTTTTTGGATTCGAACTCGCAACCCTCCGGTCTCTGATCTGTTACTCTTCCAACCAGATTACCACGGTCCCTCTATGCTTTGAAGGAGTGATCTGAAGAGTTAAGTAGGTCCACACGGACACACACACACAAACTCACACGCACATGCATACACAAAAAATTGAAATGTAGGTATCATTGCACCTACATATCAGGCACCTACCACCTGAGTATCGTAGTTTTATAGTTTCCATTTACACGTATCAATTTTATTCTGGGTTTTGTGCTACTTTATTTGTTGTAACAAATACCCTTTGAATAAATAATAGTCTTTGAATGTCGTACATAAAACAAATCTGTCTCTGAAATTGTGCCACGAGACCGAGCAAATCCCTGCATAATTATTCCTTTTTCACTTGTCTACCTTTGAAAAGCGAATTTTTTATGAGAAGGGAATTGCCTAAAATGTGATACGAAAAGAATATTTATTTTATTAATTGTTTTTTTTTCCGATCATTATCTGTAGATTAATTTTCTTCCGTCATCATTACCCCTATTTGTGAATAAAAAACAAAAACTGTTCTAAAACCCTTCTCTCACGTAACAAGAGTATTTAAGATGTCCTGTTTCTATCCAACTAGCTTATTTCAAAAAACATTCCCTTGGGTATTAAATTACACAAAACCATCCTCGTTCGACATCCAGTCTACCATAAATAAGATTTTTTTTAAATCAACCCATCTTACAACTCAAGAGAAAACCAGAAAAAAATTATCTCTGAAAACAATCAGTAAAAGTAACAGGGTGCCTTTGAAATTCTCTCTAGGGGAAACATCTTTTCGACAGAAAGATGTTTTCCAGAGAAATGTAAAACAAAATATCGGAACTTTGTACCGTTCCCGGGAAAGGAGTCTAGGGTAAGGCGCTTTGAAAACAAACTGTCCAAGGATAATTTACGATCGGTTACCACTGCTTTTATTTTAAGACAAGATGGTATATAGTAAACTATAAATGAAGCTATTTGGAAGATAGTGTTGGGATTTCGCATTTCAAAATGCTTTCTCAGTCGAGGATTTTTTATTTTCGATTGATTAATTTCAAGGGTTCCTAAGTATAAGGTATTTTTTTTTTTGTGTATGTGCTATTTTTTTTTTGGAATAACATTTAGATAAAACTTTTTTTTGATAATTTTCATTAACTTAATTATTTACTCCAAGTAGTTTTCACAATATATGTCAAGACTACATTTGCTAATGAAAACATATCGATATTAGCAAAATAGGCGATATCCGATTTTTATTATGACAAAATCAAGATTCAGGTAATTGTTATCAAATGGCGATATATCCTGTCCATTAAGATCTAGTCAGTTTGCTAATGACGAGGTATACCGTCGACACAATTACCACAGGAAAGTTAATGATAAGTTATAAATACTACTGTGATCAAAAGGTAACTGGAATGCTGTCATAAAACAAAAGGTATCAATTTATTGGTCACATTTATTACATCTCCTTCAAAGTAATTTCCTTCGACGTCAATGCACTTCTGCCAACGTTTTATAAATCCTCAAAACATGCCTTAAAATCGTTTTTGTGAAATCCCTTCAGGGTCCGTATCTAATTTTCTTTTATTGCATCAATGGACTCAAAACGGTGAACACGATGAGGGAGTTTCACCCGCGGAAATAAGAAAAATCCACACAGTGCCATATCAAGAGAATACGGGGTTTGTGAAGCAGTATTTTGCTTGTCAAAAAATCACGAATAATAATGGCATTGTGAGAAGGCGCATTATCGTGATGCAAAACCCATGAATTATGTCGCCGCAATTCAGGTGGTTTTCGACTTGTCGCTTCGACGAATGATATAGGAACTTGTTCAATAATGTCTCTTATTGTTAAACGACGATCACTAAGCACCAATTCTCTGACCTGATTGACATGTTGAGCATTAGTCGAAGTGGATGGTCTACTAGATTATGAATCATCTACGACGGATTCTCTCTCTACCTTTTTAAACTTTTTATATCAATAAAATACTGTTGCTTTTGATAAACAGTTGTTTGTAAAAGTTTTTTGCGACATTTCACATGTGTTTGTGGCAGAAAATCTATTCCGGTAACAAAATTTAATGCATGTTCTTTGCTCAATTACATTTGACAGTCTGTTCCATCTCAAGAGCCGTCGTCAGCTGATTGAACCTTCACCTAATCTAAGAGTGCATAGTCTCGTAGCCTCATCAAACGGTCCTGTTAATGAAATTCAGGTTCATATGTTTTAGTAAATGTCAAACTTCTGGAAAATCTGTTAAACAAATTACACTGCCCAAATGTGACAACGATTCCCTGAAATTTGACTTGGGTGCTTGGTTTTGCATATAATATCAACTTGGTTTGCTATCACTGTCAAAATTTCAAATCTAGTGCAACAACTTCCAAGAAAATTGAACATTCTAATTTTGAGTTAAATTTAAGAATGACCCAAGCATTTCAGCATACTGGTAAAGGTTACAGTGCAATTGAAACTTTTTGCTTGGTAATGGATATGCCTGTGTTTTCTTCGACTACCTTCAGATCGTGTACTAATGCACTCGACAAGGCATATAAAATTAGTACAACGAATCTTCCGAATAAAGTACACGACAATATCAAAGCCGTATGTGCTGAAAGTGGTGAATCTCCTGCCGAAATATCTGAAATAGCAGTTTATTTTGATGGCACATGGCTTACCCGTGGTCACTCTTCTCTCCTTGGTGTTGGCTGCGTTATTGATGTGATGACAGGGTATGCCTTAGATTTCGAGGTAATGTCTAAAGTTTGTAGGATGTGTAGCAACGCAAGTAGAGATCTAATGGAATCTACTGCTGAATTTGACATTTGGTATGAAGGCCATAAGGAGGACTGATGCGAACCACTCTGGATCTTTGAACTCAATGGAGCTTCAAGCTGCATTGTCATTATGGAAACGATCAGAAAAATTCAGATATACGATATTTCTATCTGATGGGGACTCAAAAACTGAAATGAGTTGGTGAACAGCAAAATTTCTGGAGACATTTCTAAAAAAATGGAATGTGTAAACCACGTGTGGAAAAGGCTAGGGACTGCTTTGCGAGAAGTTGTTACAAAATGTAGAGCCTAGGGTATTACTTTAGGGGGCAAGAAGTACGGCACACTTAAAAATGAAACTTTTAGAAAATTGACAAATTATTATTTGGGGGCAATTTTAGAAAATAAAGGACGTGTCCACACACACACACATTCACACACACACACATGGTATGAAGAATGCAATATATGGTACTTTATACCACATTATTTCTACTGACGAAAAGCCCAAACATTCGAAATACCCAGCAGGCGAATACTCGTGGTACTTTTACCAACGAGCTATGGCCCAGGGTGAAACATCAGGCCCTCACAGCAAGTGTGTAAGAACACCTTTGGATGAGACTATCCTACAATACATAATGCCTGTTTATCGAAGACTGGCGAGTAATGACATTTTGAAACGTTGCATTAGATGTGCGATACAAAATACAAACGAGTCGGTACATAGCATTATGTGGAGTAAATGTCCCAAAGACAAATTTTATTTTCCTAAGCGTGTTCGCAGATCAGTCTCTGTAGCTATTTGAGTCCAATTTCGGTGTTCAAAAAATTATCTGGAACAGAAAAATGCATTAGGGCTACAGTGCGGAAATGTAAATCATAAAATAGGTGCTATGCTGGTAAAAGAGAAACTATGCATCCAAAGCAGACGAAGATCTTCGAAAGTCACGCGCATGACAGAAAGTTAGTAAAGATGGCTGTCAAGAATTATGAACGTATCAATAAAAGGAAGGAAGGCGTCACCTACAAAGCAGGTAGCTTTTGAAAAATTTCAAATTTAGTAATTACAATGCAAGTATTTTGTTGTATTTAGGTAATATTACTTTATTATATATATATACATAACATAATAAGTCATAGTCTGCACATCTACAATAAAATATTTATTTACTACTTATGGTTAGTCTTTATTGTACAGGGAATTTTTTATATCGACTTGCATTTTTTCACTTTTACAAGAAAGCTTTCCTTTGAATTTTTGAACACCCTAAAAATACAATTCTATTTAGTTTTGATTGAAAATGTTGCAGAAAGACTTATATATGTTATGGTAATCTTTAAAAAAATAGTTAAGTTTTCCATACATGTTTTACAACTTTTTCAATCAAACAAAATATCTAAATGGCTTTTTCTCAGGGTTGTTTTTTTACACATTATGCTATGGTTAAAACCCTAAGGCCTTTTTAAAAAGACTTCAAATCACCTCAAAATTTTATTTCATACTTTCAATAATCTGAGTCATAAAACTAAGGATGAAATTGTTAATAAGTTTAGTAGAAAATATTTTTATTACAAGTTTAACTTTGAAAATCCTAAATGTTTGTAATTTTTCTGTCACAATTCAGTTTTTATTTTTTTTCTCAAAAACTATTTAAGATATCAAAAATTCCGTCCTTAAAAGTTTGTAGAAAGACTTTCCAATCAAAGACAACAATCCACAGCTGCATTTTTTGAAATACAAACGTGTATAATGTTAGCCCACAGTTAGTAGCTTCGAGGAAATATACATTTCAAAACATGCTTTCTGACAGAAATTTTTTCTTTTCAATTGACTTTACCTCCAGAGTTACTTAGAATAATAAGAATTATGGGTAAGCTTGGATGATCATAAATGTTCATTCTATACGAGGTCTACCCGGAATGTTTCCAACCATGTAATATGTAATAAGATATACCGAACCTAGGGCTTTTATGCACCGTATCTCCTTCAAAGTAGGCATCTTGGTACTTTACACACTTCTCCCAGAGAATATCATATTCTGAAACACTCTACAAAGCTCATTGTTGCCATTACATTCAGCTGTCTCATCAGGTTCTCTTGAATCGCATTTGGTTTGCAATTTCAAAGATACATTTATCTTTTAGGACAAGAAAGAGATCGTGTCGCACCGAATACGAGATCTAAGCAACTACGTTTTTTTTTATGTTTTACCAAACAACCCTGCACCAGACGTGGTGAATGAGGTCTACCACGCATTTGATGCTAAGATCTTCGTCAAAATCTTTAACGAAGTAGTTTTCGAAACCTGCAGATCATCCAATTCTGCGTTGTCAATCGCCGATCTTTGTTGATTGCAGCACGTACATTTTCAACATTCTCACATGTTCTGCTGGTTCATGACCTTCTAAAACGTAGATAACTTTGACCAGATTCGTGGCCTTCCAGAACGTATTATAACCAGATTCGTGGCATTCCAGAACGTAGATAACTTTGATCAGATTCATGGCCTTCCAGAACGCAGATAACTTCGATCAGATTCTTGGCCTTCCAGAACGTAGATAACTTTGTCCAGATTCATGGCCAACTGTGAAGTAGCTTTACTTCATTTTTATTAATGCTTTACAGATTGCATCGTGCCCCAAAGCCTTTTAAATAATCTGAATAGTTTCTGAGAATGTTCGCAAATTTGCTGCTATAATCGCTCAGTCTTTGTGGTGGCTTCAATCTCACAGAACATACGCTTGCACTCAACTGATTAGTGTAATTATTTCGTAACTTTCCCGTATGCACATCATCACACATCACATATGCACATCATGACATGTGAACTGTTCTTGTTATGTTACCAATGGCTACATACTTTCCGAACAAATATCATATTTCCTTTTACGCTCTTTTCTTCGATAACCTGAAAATGCAACAGTTTAAATCCATTAACTATTATTACTTTCATAAAGAACTTATGACTTTGAAGTCGTTATATAGAGGAACTATTAATTAAATACCCTGCCTGCTTTTTTTTCAAATTGTCATACCATTTCTTTTTATCCTTAGTTGCAGCTAATGAGAATGAAATGAAGTTGTGACTTTTTAAATGGAGTGAAATTTTTCAGATAAATATAAACGAAATATAAAGAGAAATAATAAAAATAATTCTCCAAATAGATTTTCATGCAATGTTGAAGAGAAGTGATATAATTTTAATTCACAAACATGAAAAAGAGGATACAGTTCAAATTTATCCATGAAAATAGTTATTTAATTGAGTAAAATGTTAATTTTTTAATTTTTGTAAATGCTTGATGCCAATATTATAATGCAATTAAACATTTATAATTCAATGTGTTTAAGCATTGCTCTCCATGATCTTTTGCTCATATTGTGAAGAGTTGATACGTTTTTACTGCTCTATACCACTTCTAATTTGCTATTCTAATTTGATTATTCGAAGTAATGTGGACAAACGTCACTTCGGATAACCAGAAACTTAGCAAATACGGCAGTTGTATAACACAAAACAGTTTACATGAACTATAGAAAAACTGTACTATATTAAATAAAACACTGCCGCTCCATTGCTCCATAAGGATACGATTAAGGGGATAATCTATATTCAGATTTGTATCACACTGCGTATTGTTTCTTATAATTTTACAATGAGTCATCATCCCAATGTTACAGTCGGAAGGTTCCTGATTCGAATCCGGGTCAGTGCATGGTTGTTTATAAGCGTATGGTGTAGAGGCGGCTGGTAAACTTTAAATCTGTCGTGGCCGAAAGTTCTCACGTTGGGTTGGTGTGGAAGTTTGGAGTGTAGGGTGCCAGCTCAGGTGTTGGCTCATCGTCTGACCGTTGTTCAAATTTACGTGGTGGTGTCCTCGTATCTTTCCCTCAGGGGATCTATCCCGGACAGTCGTCAATAGCCTGTTGTGTTGCTATAGTACGACGTTAAATGAAATTACCCAATGTTACAGTTCAGAATTACACGGTGTTCTCCCTTCTTTCCCTTCAGGATTGATCCCGAACCGTCACCAATAGCCCACTGTATTGCTCCAGTGTGACGTTTATTAAAATACCTTCCTAACCAATGTTACAAGCAGCATTCTGCCTGATAACTAGACCAATCAATTTCATAGAGAGCACACGCATACTCGAAGCTTCGTTTAAACCTTACAAACAACAACAGTGTCTAATTCGGCTAGGATAACATTTGATTATTCAGAGCACGGATAACCAAGGTTCTACTGTATAAAGTTCAACACATAATTTATTTCAATATCAAACGATAAATAAAGTGAATAAACTGCTACTGTTAATAAACAGTGAAATATAAATTGAAAATATTATATGTGGAGGCAATTCATTACAATTTTTAAAAAAGCTTTACCCAAAGAGAATTTTTTTTTTATGTAAGAAAAATACTTATTTTTTTATTCTAATTCCGTGAAAAATAAATTTAATTCAAAACATTTTTGAAACGTTTTTGAAGTGATAGTCCAGAATGCTTTATAATAATATAAAGAATAACTTTAAACCACTTTTATGTTTTACACACTCGACATCTTTACTAAAAGTATTTTGTCCTGTTCTATGTCTACTTACGCCCTCATCAATTCAAATTTTACTTCATAAAATGGATGCAGAAATAAGTTACCAATGCAACGGTGAATAGATAACACTGAGTAATGTAAAAGTAATGATCAAAAGAGGTATACCATAAATAGTTCATACGTTTTCTTTCAACAATTTATCAGCTGCAACAATCTATCTTCACTTTGAAGCTGTTGAAACTTATTTTTATCGTTATTCTGAACACACGAAAATTTATTACTTAAGTCATAAAATGCCTGACATATAAATGTCATAGAATATATTCTCAACACTTATTCAAAAAGTCGTACTTTTGTTTCACATCAATGGTTATATTTGTGACTTAATGTTTAAAATACCTATCTGAAACCAGATTTTTGGAAAATGCTTTTATCTTATAGCAAAGTTGTATTTTCTAGTTGACTATTAATAGATTTATCATCTAACACTAAGAAATACTGTATTCGTGTATCGATATAAATTCTAGTTATTTGAAATACGATGCTTGTTACAAAACTATCATACAATCGTGTAATATAAAAGTGATAAACTTTTCTAAATATATGTGTACAGATTTATGGTTTAAGAGGCCGCATGCATTTGTATGCTTTTCGCATGCAGTAGTTTTCTATTTGCAAATTATATTCTGATTAAGGTAAAGAAATGTTTTGGTATTAATCTAATCAAAATAATTATCACATGAGACCGATTTTAAAATGAAAACACTTATATTAGAAAAACTTCTGTCCTAGAATGAGTAGTATTTAATTAGTTTTCTAACTTTTTAAAAGTACGTGACTTTGAGAATAGAAATCATCCTTACATCTCTAATTAATTAAAGTTATGAATAAAACAGATAACATTTAAAATTATGACTCTCCCTTTATATGCATGTTTGGCAATAAAAGAGATATCCGATTAATTGCAACACATGAATTCGATTAATCTAATTAAATAACATAATTTTGGTATTAGGTTAATACTCGCTTTATCTCCAGTTTTTCATTTTGTTTTATTTTTGGATTCTGTATCATGTTTTGTATTTTTGGATCTGTATTAATCAATGAGTAAATTAATTTAAAGATTTTCAAAAGTAAAAGTAAAATTTTAGTGTTTAACTAACTTAACATTTTAATACATTTCGATTAATTTGCTATTTTAGTTTATGCCTGAATCCAAATATGCATAAATTATTAGCAAGTAGCATATTATGTACTGACTATCGAAACATTGGCTCATAATCAACAACGAGGGATATTTAACGAAATGCATACCATAATATTTCAATAAAATGTATGGAATTTCCGCCTGAGTTAAAAGCTTTATTGCATTTAAATAGTTGCAATTCCCTATGAAATACCAAATTTGGGACTGAGTGATAGTTTCTAGGGCCTTAGGGAAATTGTACATTTTAAGATATTCAAGCAATTATGCGCTTTCAGAATAATACGAGACATTTTGTGTGCAATGAAACATAATAACCCTTTAACAATTCTTAGAGCCAAATAAATATCTTTCAAATAAGTTTTCCTCTATAGAGTTCCGAATATGTTTACATAAATTCCGATATTAGAAAAGATTCAAGCGTAATTAATTCACTCTCTAGTTTATTTCAAAATCTTTGGATTTAACATGAGTACTTCTGTTGAGAATGAAAACGGTCATAAAATGTATTTTTATGTATAGGGACTTCCTTTCAATAGTTATAATTTTAAAAACTCAACACGTAACGTGTAATAATATATATGTCATACCATAAATTATAAGCCTGTCGTCATGACAAGAGTGGTGAAGTTATATAATACAACCAGAGAAGAATCAAGTGGTGCTGAGTGTAATATAGGTTCCACAAATGGAGAACCAGAAAATTCCATAACAATAGTTTATTTATTACTTCCAGCAGCCAATATTGACATAATAATGTGTGGAAATTTTGGTTGTTGTGTGTTTGGGACGTATTCAAGCTCCTTAGATTAAGGGGTCACATATATTGACCACATGGCTAGAGATGAGAAAAGAGGAACATAAAGGGATTTATCTGTGATGAAAATAAAAAATTATAGTTGTTGTTTACAAATGGCGGACGATGACCCGCAAGCCATGTCCAATATTTAAGCACGAATGTTTAATGCAAGCATCAGCCTTGCTTGGGATTTCGGAGATAACTGAAATATTCTCATTAAGAAAAGCCCAGCTTTCCCTCCCCCCTGGACAATCGTAAGCACTCACTCGTGAAAACCCTCTTGAGTTTATAAGTATTCCTTCCCACATGACTCATGCGATGATTCCTCTGCGTGGGCAAGTAATGAGTACTTGTTAGGGATTGCAAAGCGGCACGATTTTCAATCCGGCCGGATTGACACTAATCCGACTGGACCGACCGGATCCCGCTTGATTGGTACTTTGTTAATAAGCCTATCTAAGCAGTATGTATTTTTCCAAAATCCAGTGAGTGAAAGTAGGTAAAAAGGATATTATTCCAAATTGACAAACAAAACGTTTATTTTGGCATTAGAAAATTAACTTTATTAATAATTATCCATAGGTAGGAAATCAATTAATTATAGTAACTGCTAGTTCTTCTAGTAGTAAGTATTACACGATTGATGATGATCAGTCTTACTAGTTTCCACACCAAAAATCATAAGTTTGTTTTAGACGTAGTACTTTTCAAATCATCTAAAATTAAGTAGTCTCTACCTCAAATGTCGTTGAGCAAATGACATAATTTGTACCTAATCTTGTCTCATACTAACATAAATATCTAATCTTTGGCAGTGTTTGGTCAACATAACAAACAATGGAACTCGTGATTCTTCTTAATAGCTTAAATCGAAATTATATAGGAATGAAAATCACTTTTGAGTTTGAAAGAACGATCTTTGGAAGTAAATCGTATTAACCGTGTCATCCTCCAACCTACTTCTTAATGAACTGCAAATATAACCAGAAGGACCTCTCAGCTTCAACGCTAGTTGGTTTAACCGTCATTAAGTAGTTGTACATAAGAGACATATTTTCCTTCTACTCCTTCTATTTCATATATGAAGTTATTTCTTTCTTCAGTATTTTCTCAAAATCTGTTTTTTTTTCTAAAGTTTGTCTTTTTTGCAACAGCCTTCATTACCTTTGTTGAATCTTCTCAATTAAGATGTCCGGGGTAGAAATAAAACGCCGAGGATAAAACAAATCTAACGTTTATTATCAGAAACATAACGAGGGAAATTAGATACAGTCGGCCGGCGAGAGAAAGCATAACGTAATCGCCACCGCGTACAATATTCAGTTCTCAATCAGAGAGCTCTTCTGAAATGCGGAAGTACCAGACATTAAATACAAAATTGGCGCATGCGCTCTTTGAACCAACACGGAATTGCTGTTCAAGACTGCTTTGCATATTCAACATACTCCCACCTTTGAGTAGTTTTCTGAAACGATACTCAAAAAACATAATACTAATTAATAGAACTATAAATGTAAAAACAGGATCAACACTTAAAACACCATGATTACACATTAAATTCAAAAGATAGACTTCTGTCTAGGCAAATGTCAAACGTTCAAGAGCAACCACCTTTCTTCCTGCTCTAGTACGAACGGCTTTGTTCCAGTCGGAGTCTTCAGGACGGAATGGTTCTTGAACTTCCAAATTGTACAGTCTCTGGATTGGTCTCATCAGTTCTCCGCCTTCTGTTGTTATGCGGGCGACCATCTTTTCCTGGAATCAGTTCCTTAACTCGAGCCAAGGACCAAAGAGTTATTTTCTTGTTTTCACTCTCGAGAAGAACTACATCACCTTGAGTCAGAGGCTTGTTTCACCTAAGGCGAGTGGTTTGCTGGCGTAACTGTCCTAAGTATTCAATACGAAAACGTAGCCGTAGAACATCCCGCAATTTTTGTCGATATCGTGACCTTTTATTTAACTCGCTATGATCTATAGCATCAATATCAGGTACATTTGATGATCCAAACTCTTGGAGGAACATAGAGGGTGACAAGGGTGCTAGATCATCGACGTCTTTCGTAACGTACGTTAAGGGTCTTGCATTGATTATTTGTTCACAGTCGCATAGTAAAGTGTTAAGTTCTTCGTAAGATAAAGAAGCTCTGCCTAGAACTTTCCTTAACATTCGCTTAACCTTTTGAATTAATCTCTCCCACCCTCCACCCCACCATGCGGCGGAAGGGGGATTGAATCTCCATCGTATTTTCTGGACAGCGACTTTAGCAGAAATACCCTTCCAATCAACTCTGGATAAGGCTTTGTTTGTACCCACAAAATTTGTTCCATTGTCTGAATAGATTACGGATGGCCTACCCCTTCTAGCTATGAAGTGTCGGAGGGTCTGCAAGAAGGCCTCAGTCGACAATGATGTCACACACTCCAAATGTACTGCACGGTACACGGCACATGTGTAAAGTACAATCCACGCTTTTTGACCTCCCTTAAGATAAAGAGGGCCGGCTAGATCAATCCCTATTATTTGAAAAATAGCTGCATCTTTCACTCGATCCTCGGGTAATGATACAGGAATCGATTCCGTCTTCTTTGCACTGAATCGTTTACATCGAACGCAACGAATAATTACAGAACGTACGGTTTTTCTAGCCTTTAAAATCCAATAATCCTCTCTCAATTTTGTCATTAATAGAGATACCCCTGCATGTAGAAATTCCCTGCGTTTCCAAGAAATTAACAATTTAACAATAGGGTGACCTGAAGGCAAAATAATTGGGTACCTAAAGTTATCTACATCATGTCGATAAACCATAGATTTTACTCGTAAAATACCATATTCATCGATAACTGGTCTCAACCCGCGTATTCTATGATCAGAGTGCCCATCGAAAACTTCTCTCTGAATTAAAACCATAAGAGTTCGTTCAGCTTTTTCAATTTCCGAATATGAAAGATCACATGTTTTAACACTACTAATTTTCTTAGAATTGTTGATGAAACGAAGAATCCATCCAATCATACGTACAATTTTTTGGTATGACGAAAAATACCTATAATACCAATCAGAAGTTTCTGGAGTTTTAATTAGAGCCGTTATAATTGTTTTACGTCTCTCAGAATTAACCAAATCCTCGTTTGGGCTTTCCTCCAAATTTGGCCAATTTTCCTTACCTTCATACAATCACTCTGGCCCCTCCCACCAACGCCTATGTATCAATTGTGCAGCAGAACACCCTCTAGAAGCAACATCCGCAGGATTTAATGCTCCTGGGATGTGATGCCACTGCGTGGGAGAAGTCACGAATCTTATTTCTTTCACGCGGTTATGTACAAAAATGCCCCAATTTTGGTTATTGCGTATCCAACATAATGCGGTGGATGAATCAGTCCAGCAATAAATACTTAAATGAGCCAGATTCAAATCCTTCAAAACAGATGACAAAAGTCTAGCCCCAATACAACAAGCAAGAAGTTCAAGAGTAGGAATCGTCATAAGTTTCAATGGTGCTACTCTACTTCTTGCATGTATCAAGTTAACAAAAATACTGTCATTGTGCTCAACCCGTATATACACATGCAGCATATGCCACTTGACTGGCATCACAAAAGAGGTGCAAGCTAATACAATCACTAGCTGATCTAAGATTAAACCATCTGGGGATCTGCACTTCGGAAAACAAATGAAGTTGTTTATACCATGATTCAAACTTTTTCAATAGGTCATCTGGAAGTACATCATCCCACTTAAGTTTTAGATTCCAGGTTTCCTGCAAAATCAGTTTAGGTATTAGCATTACAGGTGCTGTAAAACCTATTGTATCAAAAACCTGATGTGCTATAGCCAAAACTAGTCTCTTCGTAACTAATTCACCTGGATTAATAATTCCATCTAATTTGCATGATAATGTATCACTTTCCGTATTCCATAAAAGACCTAAAACAGGTACAGTTTTGTTTTCATGGGAGACCTCCTCGACCATTCGGTTTGGTAAATTGGATTGCCATCCTCGTAAATTGAAGTGACCCGAAGACATCATTTGAGATTTAACTATAAATTCTTCAATTTCTTCGACAGAATTTAAACTTGTTACACAATTGTCCACGTAAAAGGATTTCAGGAGAATCTCAGCAGTCTCGCTTAAATTCTTAGGCACATGTCTTAAATGAAACCTCAGGGTTGCAGCCAGTAAAAAGGGACTCGACGTAATCCCAAACACTACCCTTCGATGTCGGTAAATTTTAATTTCCTCCGAATCATCATTGCTGCACCATAGAAACCTAAAAAAATCTGTCCTTGTCTCCGATAGAAATTTGTAGGAAAGCCTTTTCTATATCCGCTATTAAACCTACATAATGTTTACGAAATCTGTTGAGGACAGACGGTATAATTTCGATTAGATTTGGACCGGTAGCTAAACAATCATTTAAAGATGGGGATCCCGTTGCATGTGCTGATGCGTTAAACACTGGTCTAATTTGTGTTGTACTATTTTCTTTTATTACTGGCCTGTGAGGCAAATAGTGGACGCCCTTATGTTTATCACCATCAACATGTTCAATTATTCCCAAGCGTATCCAGTCCTTAAAAACATCACAATAAGCTTTAGAATTTCCTGCCGAAGCTAACTTCCGTTTTGTACTCGAAGACATTTTTCTGCTAAACTCCTATTGTCTGGCAAGAGCGAAGTATCCACGACCCAAGGCAAAATCACTTCGTACCTCCCCTCGGCATCGACACTTATTGTTTCATGAAAATGGTTTACAGTTTCGGTTTCCAATTCTGTTTTGGTTTGACTCAGAGTAGGGTCACCAATTCCCAAAACATCCAATTTCCAGAGTTCAGAAATGCAACGTTCTTTTACCAATAAAGACGAAACAAATAAAGAGGCAATGGATTCATTCGGTCTTGTACCAGACATTTTTCCCATAAGCGTCCAACCCAATAAAGTCTCGACGGCCTCAGGTCCTGATTGCACATGCTTAATTTTACCAGTAAGCAATTTTCCCGTAATATCAGCCCCAATTAACAATTTAATTTCATCCCCTACCTTAAATAAATTACCTTCAAAATCACTAATCTTAATACCGTGAGTTTTGAGCTCTTTAATCCAAGGGCCAGAAGGGACCCGATCTATTTTAGAGCAAATTTGCTTTTGACTTAGTGCTTCAAATTTACACCTATAACTTTTATCAATATCAATTAATTCAACAAGATACTTTCTATGAACACTTTCGCTAGTTTCTATACAACCAAAAAGTGATTGCTTGAGTTTAACTTCACTTAGACTAGTGTAACTCATGTAGTCTGCTACATCATTACAAATATAAGATTGCATACTGCCCGTATCGATTACAGCACGTACTAATAGTTCCTGGTTCTTATTCTCTAATCGTACTACCAGTGTTTGCAATAACACACTTGAAAAGCTTATTTGGTTATTTAACGTACTAGTTTTGATTTCATCAGTTTGTACCTGTGCCTTTGATAAAGGTAAATCAGGACATAAAACTGCAAAATGTCGGTTCTGACAAATAATACACTTATGTTTAGATCTACAGGTATTTGCTCGATGTCCTCTTTTTAAGCAAACAAAGCATGCATTTTTGGTTTTAACTATATTCTTTTTAGTATCCAAAGTCATATCAACAATTTTGTTGCAATTTTCGGATAAATGTGATCGATTGCAAAAAATGCATTGATCCAACTTCTTAATTTTTTCCGTATTTTCATTATGTACTTTTTTATCAGCATTAAACAATTCAGTAGCAGTGTGAACTGAAGATGATTTAAACTGAGAATTCTTAACGTACTTATTTGGTTTCTCAGAAACAAAAGAATTTCTAACAAGCTTAATGCGCTGATCGCTTTCAACCTCAGTTCTCAAAAGTTCTATTATTGAATCCAAATCAGTCTTACCTGAAATCTCGGGTTTCAGTCCACTGTTTCTTTCCCACGCATGTAACAAATCCGTTGGAAGGCACGATTCCACCAGTGGGAATAACATTTCAGCGTATTTATCCCGAGTCAGTCCCAAGGATTCTAACGCCCGTAGTTGTGTCTGCAGTCTATCGTACAACGAAGACAACTCAATATCCTTCTTATCACGTATAACTAACTGTAGCAGGTCTCTGACGTACACTTGTATCAAGACATTTTCTTTTCCAAACCTTTGCTTCAAATAGTCCACGGCTTTCGGGTAGTTAGTAGACGTAGCTGGAAAGCCTTCCACGATCTCTCTTGGTTTCGAATTGGGCTTCGTAGCTTGAATCAGGTACTGGAACTTGTCTTGATCATCGATCTTGTGATCTTCGTGTATTTTCTCGAATTGGGTCCACCACCCAATCCATTTACTGGGATCTCCTCCAAACTTTCTCAATTCAATTTCTGGTAGTTTGTAGTGTGAAGTCTGTTGAAAGGGGGACGTACCGCTGAAGAAACTAGAATCCCCTTCACCACACAAACCTGTAAGTTTTCTTTTGACTTTCGTTTTCAGCGTAATAAATTTATCTTGATACTCCTCGGCCGCCAGGAATTCTGCATCGTAATCCTTCTGTGTGCAACCTTTCTCTTGGAATAGATTCAAAAATAACTCATCAGTTCTTCGTAATTGGTTACACTTTTCGGTCAACTGTTCGTACGTAACTTCTATTTCAGTCAAATCCGATCCGGCAGAGTTCAGGTAGGTCTCCAAGAGGTTGGCACTTTTCGTAAAAGTTCCTCTCATAGAACTTCGTTTCTGTTTCACAGACTCCAAATCCATTGTATGATTCTTCCACGGAACTCAAGCGTAGCTTACTCAGCGTTTAGAAAACCTTCTGATTTTCCGTCCCGGTAGGGATGCCACAAATGTTGAATCTTCTCAATTAAGATGTCCGGGGTAGAAATAAAATGCCGAGGATAAAACAAATCTAACGTTTAATATCAGAAACATAACGAGGGAAATTAGATACAGTCGGCCGGCGAGAGAAAGCATAACGTAATCGCCACCGCGTACAATATTCAGTTCTCAATCAGAGAGCTCTTCTGAAATGCGGAAGTGCCAGACATTAAATACAAAATTGGCGCATGCGCTCTTTGAACCAACACGGAATTGCTGTTCAAGACTGCTTTGCATATTCAACAACCTTGCAGAATTTGCTTTTGTATTTCCTTTTTATTAAAAAAGTATAATTGTTTATTTAATTTATTATTTTTGCTAGAATTCTCCAAAGGATGATTGAAAAATATAAAATCGATTAATTCACAATCGATTGCTTAATAAACGATTTTGTGACTTTCAATTTGGGTTTGAATAATCGATTATACAATTTTTAAAGAATTCGGGTTTATCGGATCCGGACTGGAACCGGTAGGTAGCCAAATGATACCGGATCCACAGGATCGGATTGCAATCCCTAGTACTAGTGATACTTCCGGTGTGAAAAACCATGTAACTAGACTAATTCATCATTGATTCGATCAGTGTTGAACTAGTCAAGTATGCAGCAACGTGTTTTTTCGCTTCTTGTGAGTCGCATTGTATTGTTACATTGTAAATATTTCGTATATGATGTTTAATAAATGTGTCGTGCCAAAGAAATTGTCTTCCATCGTTTTTGAAACCATAAGTACTTTACAAGTATGAATAACCTCTGCATGAAAAGTCATTAGTCTTTCAGGTCTGTAACCCCTCTTCAACATGCTCCACATATACTACTGTAAAACACTATTTAGTTTATGGAAACAATTCGTATTTGTAACAAGGCTATATGACTTCTAACAGTTACTATTTGTTATAAGTTATACAACATCTGAATCAAATACATATTGGGCAAAACTTCGAAGCGAAAAGTAAGAAAATGTATTTAAGTGGATACACCATTGTTCACTTCGGTTTGTAAAAATAAAGTGGCGAGTAGAATCGCTCCTGATTTCCATCAATCGGCATTTTCATTCCTGAAAATGTCATGGTGTGCAGAAACCCACTAAAAATAAATTTATTATTCTACGTTCTTTAACTACATTCCAAAGCATGGCGGTCCTCACAACAGTGATTCTTCATCGCAATGTTAGATGCGAATTTAAGATTAAGCTATTTTGAATATAAAGTATCCTTAAAAATTACTTAAAAACATACTCAACATCATAAATAAGTTCATTTTGCTCCGGATATATATAAATATATACTAATAAATTTGAACGTGCATTTTACATGGGCGTTTATCTTCTACGTTAAATATAGAGGACTTTAGAGTTTTGGTATTCTATTTCGTAACACCTGTTTTTCCTTTCATGATACCCGAATACAATATCGGCTTATCGCTTATATATAAATTTAAACATCCAAACATTTAACAAAGAGTATATAAATGTAATTGTGTTTAATTGGAAATGTTCTTCTCCGATAGTTCGTTTATGCTTTACACCGAAAATCCCTCTTTGAAAAGCGATTGACAGTTAAATTAATAAGGTGCAAAATTGTAGAAGTTACGTCAAGTTGAAAGCTTTGTGCATTTCAAGAACAAAAAATATGATAACGCTAAACAATAGTTTACAAACGCACACACTCATTAATTTTAGAAACCCTTTATTACAAGATTTATTCGACATATCGCTCTTATATAGCTGGAAAACTATATATCTGGAAACAATTCTTATCTGTTATAAGGTGTTAGAATGAAATATCTTATAAAAATATGTATTGAGTAAAACTCTGAAGCAAATAAGAATTGCATTTAAGTGGATACACCATTGTTCAAATTGACTTGTATGTATAAAGTATGATAAGTACTGACTACCATCAATATCGCTTACACACACTATTGCTTTCCTAGTAGTTATTAAATATTTGTATTAACCATTCGCGTAACAATTACTAAGCACTGATTAAATGTAAGCATTAATAGTCACTTTTCGTGAAATTTATAAACATTTATTAACATGATAACATTTGTTATCAATCTAATATAAAATATTTCTCTTACGTGGCGTGAAAAAAGGGCAAATTATTTTTTGTTGTATGGATTAGATCGAAAATAGAACTAGATCTCAGGAGAATCAAATCTGATACAAAGCAGAAACCTTTTTACCGGATTGAAGATTAAACAATTGTGAGAGAGTATATTTAAAAACATAAAAAATCAGTATTTAAAATAAATAAATCTAGGTTGCGCTGTCAGGTATTGCATTCATAACGATCAAATGCTTAATAAACCATTAAATGAATTCTCAAAGGAGAATTTACTTTAATAAATATACTTCGCATGTAATAGTACTCTATTGAGGACATAATGAATTAAATGTAGCTGAGATAGGAGTCAACTGCTATAAAGATGATTGAATGTCGTAATGACCTTTACCCCTTAATAGATTACTTCTGCGATTGCGTAATAAAAAATTTTCTGTAAATCAATTCTATAAAAACTAATTGATGAGGAGTCTTATGGTGTAAATCTTTAGTTGATTGTATAGACTTGGGCTTGGCGTTAGTGTTTCGTTGCCTAGGTGGAAAAAGTCGATCTCTAACCTTCATTTTATTAACCTGTCTCTCAAACGAAAAGAAGAGAGACGTTATCAGATTTGAGTGTATACAATCGCTGCGTTCAAGGTTAACTTATTAAATTATATTTCCTAGGTTAGATATTAAAATATTATATTACTAGAATTATATATTCCTAGATTAAATTATATTTCTTAAAAATTGACTGTCCCGTTTTTAATCGTCATTTTAATCGTTTTTTAGTAACATATTTTTAAACATACAAGATTTACTAAGCGAAAATCCTTACCCAAACCTTTTTAAATTTTTACAAAGCATTATATTTTAAAATTTTATTAAATATTTTTATCTCTCATATATCCTTAACTATGTATATTTCATCAAAACGTTTTAGCTGTCACTCATTATGTTTGTGTTAATATTATACTTCGGTATCTATTCATGTTGATCTTGTGCTTAACTATTATTTTATGTCCTAAAAGATAATGAACATTCTTAGTTCAGATTTACTATTATAATATTTTATACATCTTATAAGGTCACACCTTATTGGACGTTTGGCGCAGCTTGTTATCGGGCCTTTCACCATAAAACCTAAAACAACCAACCTCGTGTGAGGTAGCGATTTTAAATCCACAGACACATTATTCCATTAGGAAAACGTTTTTATTTTTCTGGGACAAAACACCACACTACAAATTACGACACAAAAACATTTAAAACACTTCAACACAAAGACAACTTCTAACGCATGGTTAAAACAAACTTTCGGACGAATCTCATCCGCCACACCCATCGTCTCGATCACCCACGCAATGACGCCTTCTCTCATTGGTTCGTTCAATCAGGCGCATAGAGAATAGAGACTAGTGGCGCCCTCGTACGCTCTTAATCAAAATTAGTTTTAGATTGTGAAATCGTTACAGTCTAAATTTCCTCCCTTCACGGAGGAAAACTTTTCTCGAAGTTCTGAGGGAAAAGTTTTCTTCAAATCTGCAAAACTTCAAAATAGTTCAAAACATTAAACACAAAACCATACTTTCTCTGAACCTCAGTGCCTGAACTAAATACATTTATAAGGAAACTAACTACTAAATCTATATAATACAAATACAATACAATACATAAAAAAAATAAAATACTTAAAGAAAATTTTCATATTACTAAAAAATTTTCACACGAAACTAAAGTTTAAGGAACACGACTTAGACTGTCAGCATTTTGATGGAGTTTTCCCTTCTTATGGACAACCTCATAATTTAATGGCTGTAATATTAAAGCCCATCGTAAAAGTCTGGGGTTAGTTCCTGTATTTTTGTCCAGCCAAACAAGGGGATTATGGTCCGTTTGGATAATGAATTTTTGTTGTCCATCCAAATAACACCGCAGCTTTTGGATGGCGAATACGATAGCTAAGCACTCTCTCTCGATGGTGCTGTACTTTTGTTCTGCTTTTGAGAACTTCCGACTCAAGTACATAACAGGATGTTCCTCTCCGATGTCATTTATTTGCGACAAAACGATGCCGATCCCCAGATTGGATGCGTCACATTGGACGAGAAACTGTCGCGAGAAATCGGGACTGTACAACACCGGATTTTCAGAGAGTCTTTTCTTCAGTTCCCTGAATCCTTTTTCACATTCTTCATTCCACATGACAGACGATTTTGCACTCTTTCCTTTTAGTAAATCCGTAAGTGGGGCTGCAATCACGGAAAAGTCAGGAATGTACCTTCTGTAGTAACCAGAAAGTCCTAAGAATGACCTGATTTCAGTTTTTGTAGAGGGTCTAGGGAAATCTTTTATGGCTTGAACCTTAAGTTCTCCAGGAGTTCTTTGACCCTGTCCAACCATATGCCCTAAATATCTTACATGTTCTCGTGCAAACTGACATTTTAAAGGTTTTATGTGCAATTGGGCTGACTTCATCCTTTTCAAAATTTCCTCCAAATCTTTCAAATGTTTTCCCCAGGATTGAGAGTATATGGCAATATCGTCCAAGTATGGTACGGCAAAACCTTCACATTCTTCAATAACTCGGCCATCAGTCGACTAAAGTAATACGGCGCATTTTTGAGACCGAATGGTAACCTTAAGGGCTTAAAGGTACCAAAGCTAGTCACAAATGCCGCATATCTCTGGGCACGTTTACTTAAAGGGATCTGCCAGTACCCTCTAGTCAAATCCAGAATAGTAATATACTCAGCTGCCGATACCTGCTCAATCAGTTGCTCGATGTTTGGTAAAGGGAAAAATTGTGTCCTAGTTACTTTGTTCAAGCGACGATAGTCCACGCAAGGTCTTGCGTCTTTGCCTGGAACTTCAACCAGTATCAGGGGAGAGGTAAAGTCCGATTCTCCCGGCTCTATTACTTTCAGCTCTAACATTTTATTAACTTCTGACTTTAAAATTTCAGTTTGTCGTGGAGACATTCTATACGGCTTGGCAAAGATTGGTTTTATAGACTCCAATTCAATGTCATGTTCAGCCAGATCAGTACATCCGGGATGATTCGAAAAAATGCTCGAATATGTGGTCAGGAGTTCTTTCAACTGCTTTTGCTGAATTTCAGATAGACGAGAATTCAACTTAATGTCTCTCAAAATATCCGACAGTTCCGAAATGTTCGGTTTCTGTATTGGACAAAGAGTGGGTATTTCCTCTTCTTCTTCATTTTCTTCCAAACACAACAGGTTTACGTTTTCTGCTCTTTTGTAATAACTTTTAAGCATGTTTATGTGGTACACGTGAGTTTTATCCCTTTCAGCAAACTTGATCACATAATTCGTGTCTGACAGTTGTTGAATTACTTCACCAGGACCTACCCACTGTACAGATAACTTGTTGGGCTTTGATGGGGCCACAACTAAAACAAGGTCACCTGATTTAAACTGTCGTTTCACAGTTTTTCGATCGTACCAAAGTTTTTGTTTTTCTTTGGCAATTTCCATGTGTTGTACAGCCAGCGCTTGGCATCTTTTCATACGATTCATTAGTTCAAACACATAGTCCACAACACTTTCATCCTCTCTGTTTTCTTCGGTCAATTTCTCATATAGCAACATTACAGGAGTTCTCAAATTCCTTCCATGCACTAATTCAGCTGGAGAGAAGCCAGTGCTGTCGTGCGTCACAGTTCTTAGGGCGAAAAGAGCTTGTGGCAAGATCTTCTCCCAGTCTGGACCGGACTCAAGACATAGGACACGGAGAATCCTCTTCAGCGTCCTGTGCATTCGCTTAACTGGATTGCTCTGAGGGTGATAAACTGAGCTTCTTATAACCTTGATTCCAAATCTCTCCAGAAATTCTGTCGTAAGTGCACTCATGAATGACGTGCCTTGGTCTGTCTGAAGCTCTCTTGGAAACCCCATGCGGCTAAATATCTGCAGCAAAACGTCAACTATAGTTGCTGAACGAAGGTTTTCCACAGGAACAGCGTCGGGGTACTTTGATGACATACAGATAGCCGTGATGAGATATCTGTTTCCAGAAGGAGTAATAGGTAGGGGCCCACAAGCATCAACGTTTATTTTGGTAAATATTTCCGAAATAACTGGAACAATCTTTAATGGTGCTTTCTTTTTGTCTTGTGGCTTTCCAGCTCTTTGACAACTGTCACATGTCTTGACAAAGTCCTCAACGTCTTTGTAACAGTTCGACCAATAGAAGGTTTTGAACAAAGCATCTTTTGTTTTGGTTGTTCCCAGATGAGCCGCTGTTCCTTCATGACACACAGCCATCAACTGTCTTCGATATTTTTCGGGAACTACAAGCAATCGTCGTTCTGTGCCGTCTTTGTCTTTTTTTCGAAAAAACAACTTCTGTTTTTCCACAATGTACTTGGACTCTTTTGAAGTTGGACTATTTTCAGCCTCCCGAAACAGTGGTTTCAATTCCACACTTTTGTGTTGTTCCTTTAAAAATTATTTTGGAGACATCTTCACAAGGTCCAATTCGGAATTTTCTCGATCCGCTATAGGTAATATTTCCTCTTCGTCCAATAGCGCTTCCTTGTTCTGATCTTCTGAACTAAGGTCCTCTTCTTCTGGACTTGGGATTTCAATTCTGGAAAGGTTCTTTTGAGCACGGGTTTGAACAGCATTTACCATGTGAACTTTGACTATTTCATCTTGCTGTGCTTCTTCCAACAATGCAGCGGTCTTATTGCCCAAAAGATATCTACCTTGATCCAGTGAGTCTCTTATAACCGCAGCCTTCGTCACTATGTGACCAAAATCACAGTCTAGTTCTACCTCAGCTAACGGCAGACATGTAGGGTTTTCTTCTAGGGGAGTACGTATCCACACTGTCTCAGTGGTATACATTGATGGCTTGACATACTTGTGACAAATCAAGTCAAGAGTAGCACCAGTGTCTCTAAGTATTGGCATTTCAAATCCATTTACTTTGCCCATACTTGTGTAGGGCGCAAGTACATCTTGGGATCCGTTTCTAACAGTCACATTAGACGCCACACTTTCACAATTCTTCTTTAGTTTGTCACATTGTGGTCTCAAATGGGAAAACGATCCACACTCATAACAACGAGGCTGTCTCCGCCTTTCAAACTCCCTTTCAGTATTTTTCTCATTAGAAAATTCTTTATTGATCTGAGGTTTATTCTTAAAGTCTTTTGATGGTTCCCTGGGTTTATATCCACTGTAATGTCCTCCTTGGAATTTGTAGTTACTTTTTAGAGGAAGCTCTTTCTTTCGGAAGCTTTGTTTAATACTCTCGTACTCGTCCAGTTTTTCTGCCAATTCGTATGGAGTTTTCATCTTCATCCACTCGTCTAGAAAATGTTCCCTCACTTCAGCTGGAACCCGGAACTTCAATTGTTCTGTAACCATCAGATCTTTCAACTGCTGGAATGTGTTTACCTCTAAATCATCAATCCATTCCGTAAAATAGCTATGTAGTTCATGGGTGTAATTTCTCCAAGATTTCTCAGAAGTTTTTTGATGCCTATAGAAACATTGTTTCAGTTTCTCGCTATTTAGCTTGTATCTCTTTAGAATGAGACTTTTCACAAAATCATAGTCATTAGCCTTGTCAGGTGGTTCCCTGGCCAGCATATTTGAGAGCTCAGCAGGTAGCACACCTAACAGGTAAGCTGTCCAGTCCTTCTTCGGAACTCGAGCCATTTCAGCTTTTCTTTCAAAATTAATTAAATACAGATTCATTTCATCTCGTTTTTCGTCAAATTTGGGTGTAATCTGCGTTAGTTGAATTTTGGGACTTTGTTCAGTTCCATTTCCCGAACCTTGGTTTCCTAGAGGCAATGACCCGTTTTGGGTCAGCTCCATCCGCTTCAATTCCAATTCATACTGCTGCTGCTCCCGAGTTACCCTATCTTCCCTCTCTTGTTGTCTGATTTTTTCCTCTTTTTCTTCCTCTCTTAATTTTTTTTCACTCTCCCTTTCTTCCTGTTTGAGTCTTTCATCTCTATCCCTTTTTTCTCTGTCTTTTTCTTCTTTTTCCTCCTCCAGTCTGTCTTCAATGACTCGTCCCAGGATTAACTTCACTTCTTCCTCTTCATAAAATTTACTTTGCAAAATTATCTTTTTTATGTCTGGTACTTTGCTTGAAGGTAATACCACTTCTCCAATTTCCTCGCAAACTATTAATAAGTCCTGTTTCTTACCCTTTCCCAAGAACGCCATTTTGGGGACTTAAGGAAACTAAATCAAAATGCTTTGTTTTTCTTTTCAACTTACAGAACTCAGAAGTAAAATCAAATTAAAATTTAAAAACGAAATCGATAGCAGAGTTTACATTAACTAAGAAAAATCACATCAATATCAACACTTAAATCAATCTACTTTCGTTTTAGAACACTAAAAGTACAAATACTATAATAACTTTAACATACTCGTCGTATTCCAAATTACTCGAAACACAAAATTTGTAATGAAAATAAAATTTGCAAAAGCACATAAATTGTGAAGTATATATAGAGATAAAAGTATGTATATATATTTAATTTTAATATCAAATTCAATGAGAGTTCTAAAATTCACTTTCAACACACAAACTTCACCTTCAATATTCTTATCACCACAAAACCTTATTGCAATATTTTCATTAAAATTGTAAACATTACTAAAATACACAATTTTAGAATTTTTCAATATTCAATTCTGCATTCAATATCAATAATATTCCATTCAATATACTTGATTCAATAATATTCTATTCAATATACTTGATTCAATAACCATGATACTCAATTCAATTTTTAATCTTCAAACACAAGAATGAAATTTGTACTAACTGCAAAAAAAAAAACACACTCTTTTCAAAATTTGCAAACACAAATAATTCTTTTGCACTCAAAACATCAAACTTCTTTTTACCTAATTTCAGAGTGTACTTTTAACAAAAATAGAATACGCTTTCTATCATACTCATAACATATGTACTTCACAGAATAAAAACTACGGAAATTCTTATTTCCAAAAAGAATTATTTTTTTCTTTTTACTTTCACTTAAATTCCCAGAAAACAACAAAATTTTCACTTATATTCCAAGATAAAAATTAAAATATTATTAGGCCTCAAAACAAAATTATCATTCTCTCGACGTTTAGAAAACGGAACAGAACGAAACGAATTCTCATTTACCTTTAAACTGAAAACTGATACGTCATTGAAACTGATTATCGTAAAACAAAAATACAATTGCTACAATAATTAAAATTTTCAACTCCACCTTATTTTAATGATAATACAATCAGAAAACAAGCACATTTAATCAAATCAGTTTAAAAGTTTCGAAAATGTAATATCTTCTGTTTTTAAATCAACGAAAACAGATTGTTTTCCTCACAATTTCTTTAAAATGAGAAATTTATTCATCATATTTATCAATATAGAAAATATTCAGAAGATATTACTAAAGAATTCAGGCACTAGATAACAGAAAAAATTGGGTTTACTCACGAAGCCTCTCATCTTTCATCCGCGTGGTTCATCCATGGCGCTGCCAGCAAAATCACTATGGTCTGTGAGGTAGCGATTTTAAATCCACAGACACATTATTCCATTAGGAAAACAATTTTATTTTTCTGGGACAAAACACCACACTACAAATTACGACACAAAAACATTTAAAACACTTCAACACAAAGACAACTTCTAACGCATGGTTAAAACAAACTTTCGGACGAATCTCATCCGCCACACCCTTCGTCTCGATCACCCACGCAATGACGCCTTCTCTCATTGGTTCGTTCAATCAGGCGCATAGAGAATAGAGACTAGTGGCGCCCTCGTACGCTCTTAATCAAAATTAGTTTTAGATTGTGAAATCGTTACACTCGGTTAGACTCGAGAAAAAGTGCCATCGCCATTGGAAATAAATACCATCGCCAATTGATGATACTTTGGAATATGGTAAACCGGTCGCAGTAAGTTTGACTCCTCAGAGGTCAATCCAAATAACTGATTGGTGACGATATTTTTAATCGCTAATTTGGCTAGAGATCAGTACTCTGCTCTTGCGTTTTACAATTATTTTATCTTTTGAAAATATTTGTAAATGTAGAGCCCATTGAGCTGAATTCAAATAGGAAGCAACGCAAGGCGCAAAGCGACAAGCGCAAACTAACCAGACTTGGTGGCTCGAGCGTTATTCCCACTTCAAGTTGAAAACACTTCAACTCAATTTGTCTTTGCGTACCGCTTTGCACCAGACGCAATGACAATTCAGTTAGACGAACGAGGAAGGTGTGAGATGGGAGTGTAGTCCCCTAATTCACTGCAAAGCACGTAATTTAATTTAGACGCAATCTATGATTTCCAGGTTGTTTGTTGTAGAATTATTTTTGATTCTGAAGGCTGATTTTTTGTATAGGTGTAATCATTTTCGGATCAGACCAGGAAGTGGCAGGAGTCATGCGTGCAGTTCGCCGTAACAACTGCACGGGGTCCTTCTCCTGGATCGGGAGCGATGGCTGGAGTGCTCGCTCCCTGGTGTTCGACGGGAATGAAGACCAGGTCGAAGGCACCATCTCCATCCAACCACGAGCCCATCCGGTCAATGGTTTCGATCAGTACTTCCAGGGCCTGACGGTAAACAACAACAAAAGGAACCCTTGGTTCACCGAGTTCTGGGAACACTTCTTCCACTGCAAGTGGCCGGGGAGTTCCGTGACGCCGTATAACCAGCACACCGAAACGAACTGCACGGGAAAGGAAGTCATATCCACAGAGGCCGGGTACGAGGCCGAAAAGCAGCTTCAGTTTGTGAGCGATTCTGTCCTGGCTTTTGCTCATGCTCTGAAGTCCTTGCACTCCGAACTGTGCGCGGGTGTTCCTGGAATATGTTCCAAGATGAATCCTATCGATGGTGCTGTGTTATTGAATCACCTGAAAAATGTTACATTCAAAAGTAAGTATGTTAAGGTAACAATGCATATTTTTATTTTGTCTTAACAGACAGATGTCAGTCTTTCGGACTTTAGTTCCTCTCTTAAAATACTGTTTTGCAACCGGATGATTTATTATATGATTGGATTATATGATTGTCAAAGAAATTAGGGGATCGGGACACTATTAAAAGATTTTACTTACATAATATCTCTACAGTGGTTACCTTACGTATTGTAGTGTGTCGTAAAATGAAAAAGGAATTTTGGGCCAATAAAGGTGTTAGGATGGTAAAGAAATTTTCAAAGCCTTGGGTACATTTTATTTCTCAAAACTACGTAACAAACAGATCCAAAGGAACTTATTTGAAGTAGACTCACTATCTCTATCAATAAATATTCTTATGTGACATTTTCCTTCGTACTCCTAGACTCTCATCGGCGGGTTAACGTTAAGTTCAGACTGATTACATGCCACGAGTGTCACAGGGCCATATCCACCAAATATGACTTGTTGATTCCCCAAACTGTTATTAGTGCAACCTTGGGTAGCCAATGTATGATAAACTTACACTGAAAAGCCAAAACATTGTGACCAAAATAACACATTGCGCCTAATTTGGCCTGCGAAAGAGCTGCAACTCGTTATAGCGTTCATTTTCTGTTCTACCACAACTACGTGTCCCAGAGTCGCCCATGAGAATGTCACTCAAAGCATAGTACCGCCACCACCAGCCTGTGTATGACCTGCTGTACAAGAGGGTAGCAACAGTTCGCCTGACAGACGGCGTAACCTGACACGACCACTGACGTAATAAATGAGAAATCGGTATTAATATGACCAAGCAACTCTCTTCCACTCATCCATTGTCCAGTCTCGATGTTACAAAGCCCACTGTAGTAGTAGTTGACGATGACGCTTGTTCAATAGAGGCACACGAGTGGGACGTCTGCTGCACAGTCCCATATCCAACAGTGTCCGCTGAACTGTGTATTCCGAAACACCTGCGCTTGTATTGGGCTGTCAGCTGACTCATCCATTGACATTTGGCCCAGTTTGTCCGCTTTTGGACCTTGCGCCATAAAACCCCAAAATCCAATCCATCCATTGACACTGTTTCGCGCCGATTTTGCTTGACCAAGCGGGACAGTCTCCGACATCCTTTTTCTTTCATGACGCGTGTACGACCAACACTTTGGCGTCCACTGCTAGTGTCACAGTCATTTATCCACTTTGCATGAACACTACCAACGGCAGATCGTGAACAACCTACCAGTCATGCAGTTTGGTGATACTCGTTCAGTCTTCGGGCCATTACTATCTGCCCTCTATCAAATTTGATTAAATCAACAGTCTTTCCCACCACTCGCAAAAGAAAGTGCAAGAATGATTACTTACCTTCTCCAGTAGCAGTTAAATACCGTTATCACTTAATCACGTGCCCTCCACGTCATCCAGACGAGTTCATTTTTAAAAAATGTAAGGATGGTCATAATGTTTTTGCTTGTCAGTGTATATCGTAGTGGCATTAGTGGTTTTGAACTGTACTGTAAAAGTATGTTGGAGAGCCTGTGATCTAATGACCTATCGGCGGCCAAACAAGCGGGATTTATCAACAACAATATATTGGAACGACGCAAAAGTTCTAATTTTTTGGACAAAAATTAAGAAACATATTACTTACTAAAAATTACATTTGATCTATATAGTATATGCCTATCTGTTCCATGAACTTTCTCTATCTGTCCGGTAGCTGCAGCATCCCTCGCTCTTAGAAATGCTGAGGTTTCTGGTTAAAGTACTGATACAGGTGACGAAACTTTCGGAACCAATTACAGCACATGGAATCGTCAATAGCATCATCACTCTACACAACACATCTTTTGCGTCTGCGATGCATTCGTCTCTTTTTCCGAAAGAAGAGAAGCTAATATGTCGAAAATGCTTCTTATTTTCTGCCCTAATTGATGCTTAAAAAATTAAAAAACACAACTAAATAACGCAGTACTTTTCTGAAGTACTCACTGAAATTCCTTTTTTTCAAACCCCATTATAACTTTACACTTGTGAAGTAGATGACACTTAGGTTTTGCGATGCAATGCCACCTAGTGCCAAAAAAACAGGATGAACTTTTGCAACAACCCAATACTAAATAACTTAGGTCTTTACGTACAATATCTTAAAATGAAAAATCATACGTTGCGTTCATTAGTGAATTTTATTACCAAGTCACTACGGATATTGCCGACGTCCCTAAGGAGGGTGCAGTGGGTACCGAGAAGTGCAAACAAGACTATCTTCCCACGGATGGGGAAACTAATAGTCCGCGCACCTGCGAACCATTTTGGAAAGCCATTTAAACAAGACTCAATTTTGTTATCTTCATATCTCTGGAAACCGGACGTCAGCTGGTCTGGTAATGGGAGGTAGTTTGTGGAAGGGTTCCAATTTTGACGAAAGTAAATATTCAAAAAGTGATTTCAACAAATCTGAAACTTTTTGTCTAGTTAGCTAACATGACTAAATAACAAAAATAACCAGCCAGCTGAACGTGTCTTTATATGCGTAAGTGAAATGAAAAAAAAGTTATATCAACTAAGCGCTGAAACTCGTCAATGTGATTTTAGGTATCATGAGGAATATTTAGAAAATAGTCAGCTGGGCATGTAGTGATGGAAATATAGTCAGCTGATGCAGTATACCGCACTCTGAAATGCGTTCGAGCACCGCTCGGCAACGTTAATGACTCAGTTGACATACTTTTCCCCGTCACTCAGACAGCTTACTTTTATTTTCGCGAAAGGCATTTCTACTTTTACAATACATCAAAATTTCTATTTTGTTAAAATCAATTTAATATTTTTATAAAGTGTAAATAGTGTGAAAATTTAAAGTGAATGCTGTTATTTGATTATACTGTTTTATAAGTAGGTTACTAAATAAACAAAATGAAAAATTTATCATTTATTTTATTAACGTAAAAAAACAGTTATTAAAATCTACTGTGCTATCGGTATTATAGTCGTATTCGTTTCCTGACTTCTCGTCAGATATTTCCTCAATATTTTCTCTTATGAGATCACTTTTTTCACATTCTTCAGCAGTTTCTTCTAGTTCAATGTTACCTAAAAATGTAAATGAATAAGGCATTGGACTAATTTGTAAGAGAAATCGAAAGAAACAGATGTTTTTTGTTCATGAATGAAACTTTTCGAAATAAAAAGGGAATTTTTTATCGATATGTATTTAAAAAGTACTCAATGTTTTAGGAAAATGAAAAAATGAATTAATACCTTTACGAATAATTTTGCAACTCATCCTTTCACCTTTTTTGACAAAATCTGATCTCGAAAATTGAATATCTTTATAATATGATGTTTTGACTAACTGAACATTAAAATAGCTTCAGTGGATTTAAATTTTAGAATTTCGTAACTTAAAAACCCACATAAATAAATTTAAATAAATAAATGACACATAAATATATGAAATATTAAATTATTTCATGCCAAAATTACTGTGATGTTTGAACAACCTTTTCTTAATATTTCTATCAAAGGAACATATATTTACATAAATACAGAACTGCTGGATGTTAGTTTTATAAAAGAAATATCAAAATATTTGGGCCATGGTAGAAATATTGGGCCATCTCAAATTTTCAACCTAAGGGTTGCGAGTCAAACCAACGACAGAGGTTGGTTCACGTTAATTCTGTCGTGGATTCAAATGATGTTACAATGGAGTACAGTAAAAGTTTGGAGACTGGGGTGCCAGGTGTTGTGTTTATCTCGTTATCTGACTACGATTCGAAATTACGAGGTATTATCCTCGTATCTTTCCCTTCAGAATTGATCCCGGAGCGTCACACACGCATGCGTAATTTGAAGAATTGAATAGATCATGATTAACGAGGAATGTAGGTAGTCGAATTAACGTCACACTACAGCAACACAACGGCCTATTGGAGACGATCCGGGATCAAACCTGAAGATCCGATGACAACACCACGTAATTTTAAACCACATTCAGATGAAAAGGTCACAACCTGATCTGGCATCTCACTCTCCAAATTCGATACCACTCTAACGTGGGGGGAGGGGGGGCATTCGAGGTCATGGCAGATTTAACGTGAACCAGCCCCATTTGTACAAGACGGTCTTTGGTTGGATTCGTTTGATGGACGAGATATTTCAATAGCACAATTGGTTGGATTTTGATCGCAGAGATATTTCGTCGAAACCACTCGGTACTATGTTACATACTACTATGTGATAACGATATCAATCAAAGTTTCTGCATTACAGTTTCCATTCACAGGTCTCAGTGGCGATAGCTTCCAGTTTGCTAACAACGGAGATGGCCCTGCCCGTTATAACATCATTCATTTCAAGCAAGTCTCACCAAGAGTTTACAAATGGATTCAAGTTGGAGAGTACAGAGATGGCGATTTAGACATCAACCTGTCTGAAATTCGCTTTCGCCTGGAGGAGCCCGGATTGCCCATTTCCGTCTGCAGCCTTCCCTGCCAAGTCGGACAAGCCAAGAAGTACGTAGAAGGCGGAAAATGCTGCTGGCACTGCTTCAATTGCACCAAATACCAAATACTACGACATGAGACTACATGCAACGACTGTCCATTGGGATTCTTGCCCAATACCAACAAGACTCATTGCGTCAGAATCACTCTACAGTACATGAAGTTGAGAAGCTATTGGGCCATCGGCGTTATGATGTTCTCATCGCTGGGAATCATCATAACCACCTTCGTTGTCTTGGTCTTCTTCAAGCACCGAGACACGCCTGTTGTGAAGGCTTCTGGACGTGAGCTAAGCTACGTCCTTCTGGCAGGGATATTTCTTTGCTACGCGATAACGTTCCTTCTGGTCCAAAGGCCTTCAGATTTAAAGTGTGGCGCACAAAAGATGGGCATAGGCCTATGTTTCACCATAGTCTACAGCGCTGTACTGACGAAAACAAACCGAATTGATCGCATATTTAGATCAGGAGCTCGAAGCACGAAGAAACCTGGTTTCATAAGCCCCAAATCCCAACTGTTTATATGCGTTGGAATAACAAGTATTCAGGTGATACTGTCTGCAATGTGGATGGGTTTCAGTCCACCCAAGGCAATACTTTACCACCCCACTCCTGATGAGAGCCAT
Source organism: Metellina segmentata (assembly GCA_947359465.1). Lineage (NCBI taxonomy): Eukaryota > Metazoa > Arthropoda > Arachnida > Araneae > Tetragnathidae > Metellina > Metellina segmentata. The sequence goes on from OX375874.1 coordinate 108,308,901, forward strand.
CTTGTCTGTGCTGCTTCCATCGACGCCTCGTATATGGTGGCCTTTGCATATCCGATGGTGCTTATCATCATATGCACAGTGTACGCCATTCTGACTAGAAAGATTCCCGAAGCCTTCAACGAATCTAAGTACATTGGATTCACCATGTATACTACCTGCATTGTCTGGTTGGCTTTCATACCGTTGTACTTCACTACGACGGATCACGATGAGATCAACGTTTTTACAATGTCGGTGACGGTCAGTATCAGTGCTACAGTGACGCTGTTTTGTCTGTTTACACCAAAGTTATACATAATTTTGCTTCACCCGGAAAAAAATGTTCGACATCCTTTGATGAACCACGGAAAACACGGAGGGAACTGCGACAATCGCACTGCTTGCAACACAGTGGACCGCGCTCTGTTTTCTGAAGGTAATTTTTGATTTTGCTGAAGAATTAAATATTTACTGTATTCCCCGAAATTATTTATTCTTATTCCCTTATTATAGCGTGGAGTTTCACTGATATGTGAACTTATTAAGTATTAAATTAAAATGTGAACTCATACGAAATTCTAGCTTAGAATTATCGTATTAAAATAAAGGTATTATTACAAACAGCTCGGTACTTGAAAAGAGCAGAGAGTCACTGTTACATATATATTATTTGCCACCTCAAAAACTTGGTAGGTATTTTAATTAACATCACACTGCAGCAACACAACGGCTATAAGCGACAGTCTGGGATACACCTCCAATGGAAAAGATCCGAGGACGACAACACGCAATTTTGAACTATAATCAGATGACAAAATCACACCTGAGCTGGCTTTCCACTCTCCAAACTGCCACACTACGCCAACGTGAGGACATTTGAGGACACTATAGATTTAACAGGCATCAACCCCCTTGTTCATAACGGTCTTTGAATTTAAACACAATCCTTCGGTTGTTTGTCCATTACACTTCCAACCGCTCCCTTCAAAATTTGGAATTTTGCTATTAAAATTTTTCACATTTAGTGATGGTGGAATTACTTTTCTCACCACTAGATGTTTAATAAGCTTAGGTGAATAAACTAATCCAACAGGTGGAAAGCTAATTTGATGTAATATAATGATACGATAAGAGTATTGGTATTATTAAGCTTAGTAAACTGTCTATCTTTTTATAATGTTAAAAAAAATGCATATAATTTTCAACAGCAAGTTAACAGAAATACTTATACATGTATTTACATTTCATCTAGCTACATAAATACGTTGCTTTCTCTTTAAATACAGACAGGTAAACTAAAAATTGCGATGTTATAAGAGCAATATTTTAGGTTATCGTCTAAATAGGGGTCGACGAACAGATCTTAAACGAGAGGAACTTTTAAGTATTCAATCATGTGAAATAAACACAAGTTACCTGTTAATTATTTTGGACACGAATTTACATTAAGGGACACATCGAAAAAAAATTTTTATTAATTAATTCAGAATTTTGAAGTTTTTTGTACTGATTACCTATCTAACTAATAAGCGAAATCGCAACACAAAAGTTTCCTAAATGTTTAAAAAAATTTTAATTAAAATTTTTTGAAAAAATTAGGGTCATTTTAAATTGCTAAAAATTTTTAAAATTCTCGCAGTAAATAATTCACAAATTTATAAACTTTAATTTTGATTCAGCAATTTTAAAATATTAATTAAATAAAAAAAATATTTGAATGAAAATTTTTGAAAATTTTAAGGTACTTTTTTAAAAAAAAGTCATATTTTTAAAAGTAAATATTTGTTTCAAATCTGCTGAATCAAAATTAAAGTATAGTGTTTGAAAAAGATATATTCCAAATTTCAAACCCTTAAACTTTATCGGTTTTTGACTTATAGCAATTTGAATACCGGAAATCTTGAAAAAAAGTATCATGGAGAAAAAAAGCATTTAAAGTTTTAAAGACCCATTTACAATTAATAAAATGCTTAAATACCTTTTAAAAGCATCTAGATGAGTATCGAACTCCTTCTTTCCGATTAAATCTTTGATTTAATTTGATTTTTGTAAGTTCTACCTTTTTTCTATATAGTTTAAAGGTCTCCGTAGACTTAAATAACGTCTTTCGCAGTTGTTGCCATGACAACAACTGTCAAGAGTGTTAGATTTTCAAAACAACGAATCACAAAACTAATTATATATCTTGTTCTAATTAAGATAGAAACATGATTTAAACGTCATTTTAAACAGAAAAACACAGAGAATTTCTTTAAATTTTTTTTAAATTTCGAAAAATTGACGATTTTTTGTGTTTTGGACCCTTTTAAAATGTCAAATGAATGTAAATGTATACAATGTATATATTCATGCATTACTTTCAATATATATTTTTAAAAAGCTCTATCTATGTGTATAAAATGGGTGAGCGTAGAGATTTTATAAAGTACATATTTTTATGAATTAAATTTTACTTTATAAAAAAGTAATAATTTGCCTTTTGCATAGGAAAGTTTAATTTAGCAAAATAAATTTTATTTTCATGCAGGTAGGTACTTTATTTTGTTCTTTAATGTACTTTTTCTATGCGAGACTATACCTAAAATTACTCAGAAAAAGTTCTGATGTTTTTATTGAATTAATTTTTTACATATAACTGTAATCCAACCTAAGCTAAATTTCGCTACAATTTAATTCCATTTCGCAGTCTTTAAATATATTCAGCTCGACTTTTGGCAATAATTGTACTAGCGTCATTTATTATAAGCATTCATTGATTTCGATGACAGAACATCAAGAGGCAAACTAGAGGTTAACTTTTTGTTTCACGTAAGGGAAAACCGTGGTTCTGTCGGAAGGGAGATCATGAAAATGTGTTGTTTTTGATTTATGTAGCAATTATGAATGGGTTTCCTTTATTCATTTATGTGAGATTTTTAATTTAGTAATGACTCTTTAAGTTATTAATGATAAATGGGAAAAGTGAAACAATATTTGCACTACTGCATTTGTTTCAGAGAAAAGATCTTTGGCAAACAAATCTTTTTTTGTATCTCGGTCGTTAATTTTTCCATCTGACTGAGCCTTTGAGTGGACTGTTGCAGTTCTACTTCCGTAATTTTAAATTGGTCAAATTTTTAGGAAAATTTCCTCAGAATTTTGTATGTGTATTGATTTAAAATGTTTTGTACAGGTTATGAAAATACTTTTAAACACTTTAACATAGGAATTAAAAAAAAAATTTTATTTCAAATTTGAAGATTTTGTTTCTTTAACTCCTATTTGAGCCGACCAACTAGTATAGTGGCTAAGGTGTTAGCATCTAGATAGGAAGGTTCCTGGTTCAAATACGGGTCCGGGCATGGATGTTTGTAAGCGTATGGTGTAGAGGCGGCTGGTGCACCTTAAATCTGTCGTGGCCGAAAGTCCTCACGTTGGGTGGGTGTGGAAGTTTGGAGAGTGGGGTGCCAGCTCAGGTGTTGCTTCGTCATCTGAGCGTGGTTCAAAATTACGAGGTGTTTTCCTCGGATCTTTCCCTTAGGGACTGATCCCGGACCGTCGTCAATATCCCGTTGTGTTGCTCTAGTACGACGTTAATTAAAAATTACCAACTATCAACTCCTATTTGATTTTAAAAAATGACCAATTTGAATCCTTTTTTAACAATTAAAATTAACAATCAAACAATTAAATCAAAATTAAAAATCTAAAGTTTTGACAATTAAATCTAAATTAATATGTTATATTGCATGTTACAATTGTAAACCATTATTTTTTTACATTTGCTGGAATAAACTTTGAAAAAATGTTCCTTTTGTGGAAAAAATACCCTTTTTGAGACATTGTAACTTACAGCATAAAATAGACTTTATTTACTGCATTACTCTGTGCATTCAAAAATTGTATAAAATTCTTCTACTCAATGTATCTTCCATTTATAATATATCATTATAAACATAATTTAAAAACATTTATTTAAATTTATTAAAAAAAATAATCGAAATTTTAAAAGATTTTTGTGCACTGGTCCCCTTATATTATCCGCGCATTGTATCTGCTATAAACTTTATCAATTACTTATTTCTACTGACGGGAAATTGTTGCTACATACATTTGGTATGATTTACTTAAAAATAGAATGATATTCGTATGATGAGGAAGGTCAAGCACAACCTAGTTTCTCATGATGTCACAATCGCGACTGAAAAATGTTAGAAGATATATTTTTATTTGCTTATTAACCCATATCCAATTTTATAAAAATAATTACATCTTATTTTAATTTATTGCTTATTAAAATTTATATTTTAAATACTCTTCTGAAGCTAGTCTTAGTTTTAGTTGTTGAAACAACTGTATTACTTAATTATGAATCATTCTTTTTTAATATGATTAAAAAGCCTTTTTTTTTTATAAAAATAAAAGTAATAAAACTCATTAAATAGATTTATGTTAAGAGTACCGAGCTTCGCATATTTCTATGTGCGATTGATATGACTCCCAATATACTAATGCTAATAATATTCAAAATTTTTTTTAAGTGATACTTAGGCTAACAGGCTAGAGATTTTAAGCTAATACTGATTGACAAATTAACTTTTTTTATGACACTAGGTTAATTAGTATTACTGATTTTTTGCGGTTTAGATTTTTAGTCTTTTCAAATTTCCACAAATACTGTTTACAAAAGAAATTTGTTGCTATTTTCAAAGGCAAATTATGCCGTAGGAGAGACAGCTATTCCGGAAAAATTATTACTAATTTTTATATTATTTGAATCACGTGTAAACTAGTTTTAAATACTTTTTATACAGAGGAAGTTTCGACGAAATATTAAAAAAGAAAATTTGGCTTCCCTTAAACAATTTGAAGTTAGAATTTGAAAAATCTTTGATTGACTGTAGAAAGCTTAAGACGAATACTGCCTCAGGCATTGGTATAAAACTTAAGCTTAATTTCGCTCTGATAAACTTTGATATATAGTTTAAAGTCTTGTTATTTGTGAAAGTTTTTTCATGCTTTTGACGAGCTGTCAAAACCAAGCGAAATAAATTTCTCTTGAGAATTTTTAATCAGCTCGTGCTTACGTGTTTAGGCTTTCGATAAAAACTGTCATAAATTAATTTTCGCAACTATGCCTTGAACAGAGGATAATTAACTCTAAACCACAGTTTTGTTTTCATGGAATTAACGCTGGGTGATACATGAATTTAGTGTATGCGATAAAATGAAAAAGAGAGCACTAATATGGCATTAGATTTTCTTTCATACATGCTTCAAAAAAATTAATTTCGTTGACAGTAATTTTAAAGGATATGTCTACTTTAAAATATTCAAGCTTTCAAGCTACTTTGTTATTTATCCATCAATAGCATAAAAAACTATTCGTACTTAAATTTAGAACTACAAACTGTCTAATTTGTTAAAAATTATTTTATATTTAACTATTTCACTTGCCTGTTGCTTAGAAATAGGACTAAGGAGTGAGTATATGGGTACATTGTGTTACATGTGTACTCCCTTATTATAGCAATGAATCGCCAAGTGACCGAAATGTATCACCAAGGTAGGTTGTAAAATCTCCGATGAAATTTATGGGTATTGTAGTATAGTTTTCCCTCTGTGGTTTAATTAATTAACTACACCTATTGGTTGAGAGAATAGCTGGAAATATTATACTGACCAAGAAGATCAAAAACTGTTAGAATCTATTTAAGAAAGACTGCAGGTTACAGACGGATATATGCATGTGAACAACTCGGAGAGTTATTTCGGTTAAATATTTATCAGTATATGTATTTTATGGTATTGAGGATTATGTATTGGGCATTGATGCAAAAGTTCATCCCGTTTTTGGCTCTAGATTGCATTATATTGCAAAACCAAAGTGTTTTCTACTTCACTCGCGTTAAGTTTTGATGTTGTTTGAAAAAAAAAATAAAGCGAACTTTTGGCATCAGCCCAATATTTTAAAAATGAGGAAGTAATCAATTGTTAGTTTTGTATTTACAGGTTCAACAGAAACTAGTGAAGTTAACTGTAAATCAGGTTTGAACTCTTTTACACCCAAGAAGCAAGTATCATGTGGAACGCAGACGTCAAGCGACATACCACACACGAAAATGTTGAGATGTGTAAGTTGCATTGCCATCAGTTATTTGGAGAATGATAAAGCTGCCAACAAGCTGAAACTATGAAAATGGGTGATGCTTTTCTGACCCATGAACTTCAGTTCGTTGTTTTACAGAAGATTACATTTCTACTCGGTAATGATGTATTCTCCCTGAAGGATTCGTTCTTCATCACTTAAAGATGTAGGCAGCATAATAGTACAAATGTTTTCCTCTATTGTGTTTGTAAAATGATTTTAATACGTCGACATTAAAGAGTAATATGATTGAATTGTTTTAATAATAAATATATGTTTTATACGAATCGTTAGTTATAGTTATTTTCTCTATATTATGATTCAAAATATAAATAAAAAATTTAATTTTAAAAGTTTTTTTTTAATTTCCAAACACATTCAGAGCACATGCTTAGCTTGCTTTTTTAATTGAAACGCTAATTACACTTTATTGCTGTTACATAAAGCTTAAATTAACCACTTTGAACAAAACTTTTATTAAAAATCAGCATAAGTCACGTCTAAGAATACATAGTTTGTTTTATTTGTTCAGTACAATTTACCTATGATAATCATATATTTTATCGCTCTTTTTATCATCATTTTTTCCCACATAACTCAAAAAATACAATTCATGTAATGATAGCAATGTGATACCAAAATCATGCACTCAATGAAAGTGGTTTTAAATCACATATAATGATCGTAATTTAGAAATTCAATATTATATAATTCTGTTTAGTTTCTCGATTTTCCTCTTTAGCATACGCAATGAAATGCACAATTGACATTATAAATACCTGTACTTATCATATTTTAAGAAACCACATCTTAAGTCATCTATGTTCATGTGTGCACATCACTGTGTGTAATTTGCAAATAAAAAATAAATAACGTTGTACATTTTTCATATGTTTTGTTTTTGTACTATTCACGGTTCAAAACAAATACTATTAATGTTTTAAGAAAGTTTGTTATCATTACAAAGAAAGTACAAAAAATCCTTCATAATAAAAGTATAAAATTATAATTTATTTGAATGGTAAGTTATTCGTGAATTTAAATACAGATTCTGCAATACACTACTAAATTCTTTAATATGAAACTTGAAATAAATTTAGGATAATTTTTGAAATATTTAAAGGTTGTCACTCGATCTAATAGATAATGCAAATACTTAAAGCTTGACGCTAAGTGATCGAATAAAAAATAAATTACGTCACTATGACTGTAATAGTTGGAAGCGGTCAAACATCCACAATAATTGGCCATATAATCAGTGTACTTGATGTCCTTTGTCAAATCATTACTTATGAATCTGGGTTTTGCTGGGGGTAGAGCAAGCAAAAGAGAGACTTGACACTTCTAGAAGGAACGGGGATAGATATTGTGAACGCAAGGAGCGAGTGACCTACCTATGTAGCATATTTTGAACACCTCATAATTATTACTGAACATTGTAGGTGGAATGAACCACATGGCCCTAAGCCTCCAAATGATACCAAAGTTCAGTGAGTACCATTCTTCTAAAAAGGTTCCACCATTTGACCCCTCGCACCTCAATATACACCTACATGACATTCCTGCTTAATTAATGAAGTTTGGAGAGTGGGGTGCAAGTTAAGGTGTTGCTTCGTCATCTGACCGTGGTTCAAAACTACGTAGTGTTGTCCTCGTATCTTTACCTCAAGTGACTGATTCCGGACCGTAATCAATAGCCCTTTGTGTTGCTCTAGTACGACGTTAACTAAAATTACCATTACCTGTTCAATTAATGACAGGTATTATGTAAACTGATTGATTGATTGTTGTTTGAGTTCTATTGAAAGTAAATTATAATACAAGACGTTTCTTAATGTTATTGAAAATTTTATTAATATGTATAGTATTCTTTAGCAATGAATATAGATGAAAATTAACCTCGAAATATCCACTACACCTTCCTCCCTCTGCCTCTATCATAAAGATCATGTCTAAAGTATATAGATTTCGTTTACTCCCCCCGTCCATGACCTCAATCTCAACTTCAAAATATAAACTATCACACAAATAATGTCACAATTGAATAGAGTTCGCGTACTCCGTCAATGACCACCACCATAAATTATTCTCTGTCATAGAATGCGATGGATTTAAGAGAATTTAATGGACGATGTGTACTACAAAATTTAAAAATAACCACTACCAGGTGAATATATTTAAAGCTTGCTTGCGAACATTGATGTACTTAAAGAGATACAATGACACAGAATTCTCTGAGATCAAAACAACAGGTTTTAATTTTATAAATAGCATCATTCGTTTGATATATTCTCAAACTAAAGTTATTAAGAAATGTATTTGACTCCAAATTGGACGAATGCCAGATGGAAAAGCTGAAGAGCTTTTTTTTCTTTGACAAAAGTTATATATATTCTTCTTAAATCCTGGACACAAGTCGCTATTAAAACATTCAATATCTTTTAGTTGTTCTTCGTACCTGAAATTGTCATGTTCAAAAAATATAAAGTGAAATACTTTTATTATTTACTCGTTCGAGTAAATTACGGAGGAATTTCACATTTTAATAGACTATCTTTATGTCTTCTAGACTCACACAAGATGACATTTAAGATGCAATAGATTGTTCACATTTTCTTATGCAAGAAGTTTTGACGATTTTATAAGAAACAAAGTTGACATTTTATACTGTGAAGAAAAACATACTTATCATTCATCTCTAATATTATAAAGGGAAGTGTTTGTCTGTTTGTTTCTTGCACTCAAAGTCCTGACGAATCTATGGCAGTTACAGTAATGGGATTTGGCACACAGGTAGTCCAAATTTTTTACAATTTTATTGTCGAGGTGAATTTTAAAATTCAATCTAAAACATTTTAAAATGAATTTAATAGTTTTTTTTTCACCTTTTGGATCTTTTTGTTTCTTCTCGCTCCGGCAATTGAAAGAAAGGACGGAATTCTGCTATTTTCCCCTCTGACGTCACGTCATAATAGTCACTATTGACGTCAGCCTTTGAAACCTTGCCATTTTTTTCACCTTCCGCTCTTCGCAAATAAGTGCGAATGCGTAGTCTCCACTCAAACGATTCCACAGCGAACATTTTGACTGGCATTGTTTAGTTCTTTTTGTAAAATCGGGATCGTTAATTAGATTGAAAATTTCAACGGATATGAAATCTGCGGAATATTTTACACTGCGTAGACACTTTGATGTACTTTTAATAACTAATTTTTCAGTTAAATATTTATATTTTCGCAAGAGATTGTTACGTCACGCCAATTGGATCTCTTCGGAATTCGAATTTTAGTTAATTTGACAATGACGAGACCATTATGGCTTTGCCCGTGGTGTTGGCTTGAGAAGCAAACCATAGTTCATAATATTCGTAATTTGGTTTCTGAAGCAAACCAATTGGGAATCCGTGATGCTGTTATCCAATAGGCATCGACCTTAGAATGAAATAGACGGATCATGTGGGCGGAGTCGCTGTCGTAAGATCTCTGAAGGGTAAATCACAAATCGACTTATCCGATTGGCTATGGAAGCGCAGACTAGTGTTTTTAATAACTGTGGATAGTCACGGTAACCAATTAATAGTTTAGAATTCATGCTTTTACCCACAACCACGTGACACATCTTCAAACCGAGCAACTGCACGAAATAACTTGAAACAGCGGTCGCATGCTCCGTCTATATCATTTTAAGGTCGATGCCAATAGGCTACGAACTCCCATTTGGTTTGCGAAGTAAACCAATCACTCCACAAAAGCAACTGGCAAGGGGAACGCCGGGCTAGCCACTCGGTGGCTAATTTGCAATATAAACTAATTTGATTTTAGTAGGATACATAGTCACATTTAAAGTAGTCTAGAAACTAGATCAGTGTATTACTTTAAGGGAGCAATGATTTTAAATCTGCTGTCCTTGAAATTTTAATTCATTAAAAATCCCAATGAAAACCCACGGGTAGTTATTAATTCTAAATAGAGTTTACAAGAATTAATATTAAATATGTTTTAACATAATAATCTTATACATTTGTTAAAATTACATAATTTTTTTAAAAGATAAATGCTTTTTTATTTAGCAAGTTTGGATAACCTGGATGTTAAATTAATTGTTAAATAATATCTACGTTTTGAATCATTGAGTGCAAAATTTTAAAACAAATTATCTTATTGTTTAAATAGGCTTGTACGTAATGTGTTTGCTTACTGTGTTTGATGTGTACTTAATGTGATGTCTCGTAATAGGTTGGTACTTAATATGGGTAGCCATTAGTTCCTAACTTCAGTTAGTAAATATTAGTATGAAAAAAAATGAGTTGGGTACAGAAAGCACATCACTGACTCTTTTATGACTTCTACATCTCTTTTTTGCTTTAATTTGAAAAGTGGAACATGAGTGGTTTTTGCATTCACGGATTCATATGTTTTTAGCAATGGAATGAGTATAGCCTTAAACAAAATAGTTAACTTAAAATAGTTTATGCAAAATACAATAATGTTAGTACTAATGTACAATGTTATTATATACTTGCTTTTGTGATATATTTACTTTTATGAGTACAAAATAATGGTTTAAGTGTTATAAAGATATATTTGATGTAACAAAAGTAATGCTTTTTTGGGAAAAAATGAGGTTAGGAGAAGATGAGAGGTCTTTTATGCTTTTTAAAAGCCTTTTTCTAAATAAAGTACAGAAGGTTAATATGTACCATGTTCAATCGCACATGCCCTTGAAATATGATTTTCACAAGTTTCCTTTTTCAAGTTATCCTCAACCTAAAACTAAGCATTTTGTAAAGAAACGTAGTGAATGCATAAATAAAGAATTTTCAATTGATTAATTCAATTTTATATATTTTTGTCGGACTACATATCCGTTTAAATTTTACATCTATCATGTGTGTCATCATTAATATAAAATGGATGCTAATGATTTGTTAAGAGCAATCGATTACATTTGCATAGTTACACTCCTACTGTGAAAGATTTAATGTTTCTGGGATATGAACATATTAATATTTCTTAAATTACAAAAATGTGACTTTTTACCTAAGAAATTTTCTCTGTGAGCTGTCCTTTCAATGACACATATTTTAACATTCTAAATAACGAGTTTGCCTACGCCGTTAAATATAGTATATTAAAAAGTGAAATATTTCTACATAAATGACTGTAGTATTCGTTTAGTTTTGTTTCGGCGAAGTAAATGAGTTACATTTTAGACCTCGTTTTCAAGAATTCTTGAGTTATTGGTAACAATATTTTAACACGTTATAAGATATTTTTTTGTGTAATTTGAATGCGCTCATGAATTTGTATTAAAAAAATTTTAATATAATCTAGATAAAGGTTAATATTTTTCTAAATATTTCGTTCTTCCCATTTTCAATTATTTTCCGTGAAAGTTACTATACTAAATGGAATAAAGAAGTGAATATTTTTTGTTCGTGTTCGTAGATTGCAAATGAAATAAATCCATACTATTTGAAATAGAAAGAGAAAATTTATTACACGCACAACATTATAATTTAACAACCTGATCGGTTTAACAAATACACAAGAGACTAGGACTTCAACTGAGAAACTACTCTCGGAATAACAATTCAGAATCCCAAAGTTCACACAAACAAATAAAACGGAATTCGATAACGATTGATATTTTCATCCATTAATAAAGTCAGTCAAAGAATATCTGTTACGAATAGTTCTGAATAAGAACACAAATTCTGAAAATTCCAACAATATTGGTTCAGCGATGGTAGGTAGGTATTTAAATAAGATCGCACTGGAGCAACAGAGCGAGCTATTGGATCAATCTCGAGTGGAAACATCAGTGAACAATGACACTCAGTTTGTAACTACGGTCTGATGACTAATTGGTTAAGAGATAGCTGTTCATTTTATTGAATGCTAATGGATCACTTGTTCAAAATAAAATTAATTAATTGTGTTAAGAAACAGCAATTTGTTTAGATAAAGTGCTTTCACTGAAAAGGTAATTGAAAGTTTAAAATTATCCAACGGAAATCAGTAAACCTTTATCCTCTTTTGTATAGATTAACTTTTAAACTTCTAGATACAGTTTCAGATGAACTAATTTTGAACCTATTGATTTACAACCGAAATTTTTGACGCTATTCTTAGAGTATTTAGATATATTGCTTCAGTGCGACGTAACTTAAGCTACCAACCACAACAAGACAAACATTTCTTTTATGCCCGATCTATGACCTCTTCGGCTTCAAGTACAGCTAGGTTTGAACTGGTGTATTAGTGAGACAGGTCAGCCACAGTAATTGGTAGGGGCGATCACTAACGTATTGGGATTCAAACTCAGTCCTACTAGATGGTAGACAGACTCTATGGTAGTTGAATTAACGTAGTTTTGTAGCATTATACTACTGGCGACTGATCCGGGACGAATCCGAAGGGTAAAATAAGAGCATATCTCGAAATTTTAAACCACAGTCCGATGACGGGGTAAAAACCAGAGTTGGCACCGTACACTTCAAACATCCACACAATGACAATGTGAGACTATTTGAGGCCACCTTACGTTTAACGTACACCAGCTACCACCTATACAAAGATATTTGGCTGCATCAGGTTTCGAACTCACAATTGTCCTTTTGCTATCGAACTTCTCTTCCAACCAGGCTACCGTTACCCGTTAGACGCTATGATTTACTATCAGTTTGGTGGCATTCGAAAAATATCCATACACCAAAATAAAGTGGTGCAAAACATTGTATACGTAAACACCATATGAAGAAGTATTGTTTGCATGCACAACGCAGAGTTGTTTCCATAAGAAATACTTAAAAAATGTTTTGTCTGAACATAAAATTAGGTCTTCACTATCCAGTTTTCACGTATTTAAATATACCGCACTTTCTAAGTTAACAATGTCGGTTGTAGAGACCACTTCGAAAATATACTATCTAAAATTTCATATTCTTTGTAAATTCTTTGGATATTCCATATAATGCTGTTGTATAGCATTACTTAAACAATCCAAATTTATATCTATACTTATAATGTTATAATTTATACACAAAAATGACCATAAGAGCTGAATGTTTACTCTCAATCTTTCCTTTAAGCGAACATTAGACTTATAAACAAACTTTTGAAACTATGACGCAATTGTAATGAAATTTGCACAAATAGTTTTTCATTTAAATGTTTATACATGTTGGGTCAAAATTATTCATTTATTTGGATGGAAGTTATAACACAATATGTGGCAACTATTTGAAAAATTAACGAAAATTTATAGATTCTATGTGAATTAATTTCGCACAAATTACCGTTCTTCTAATTGACATCATAGTTTCAATTCCTTTAAACCAAATTAACTGCATTTTAATAGTGTTTCAAGCAATTGTTAAGCGAACACATTTTTGGTAGTAAACTAAAAAAAATGTGTGCTGTTATTCATATGTTAAGCAACATAACAACACAACAAGCAAACCAAAATTTCAAATACGAGAAATTCCTTATTTGCATCTACATATACCTATACAATACAAACGATCATAAGGATTAATCCAAAACCTTTAATATCCCGTTATGTTTCTTCAGGTTGACCGTTAAATAAAAAAATACCAAATACTATTACTCAATATAAGAGAAACCTTGCTCTAGTTCTGCCATTCTTATCTACTTTTTAGTATAAGTGTCAATTTAACTTTGTCCAATTTTATTATACGTTTAAAACTATTTCTCCTATCTGTATAGAGTATATAAATCAATATTTTAAATAAAATTTAAAAAAGTTTTCTTGCTGGATTTTGTGGAGTTTGGAACTAGATTATACTTTTTAAAAATTGATTGCAGAATGCAAAAATGGGGGGGGGGGGGGCGTTTTTATGTAATAACGATTTTAGTTAGAAACGTTTAGGCACCTAAAAACTTTGAAGTAAGCTTTCTGACAAGTGGTAAACTTACCTTCGCCAAGTGTAAACACTGATGACTCCACTAAAATTGACGTGTAAGCTCGAGAAAACCACGATAGAACGGGATTTAAGTCTCAAAGGTTTAAAAGATTAAGAGTTCCTTCGAAGTTGCGTAGTATGCATTTTCTTTTCTTCAAACTTGTCATAAAATATTTAGTGCTGGTTGTTATAGAGTATCCTTTTATGAATCGACCAAAGTTCGATTCTTGAGAAATGACTCAGATTTTAACATAAACTGATGCATCATATCTTTTTATGGCCAAGTCTTGTTTCTGCTTGAGTTGCTACACTCAGAAACTCACTTTTGCTGACAATAAATTTATAAATGACGCAATGGTAACTTAAATATATTAAAATAAAAATGGGTAACTGAAATAAATAAATAAATAAATATATATATATATATATATAATCACACTAAACCAAACTTCATAGAAGAGATTAGCTATAGAAAGTGGCTATTCTTTTTCGTTGGGAGATATAGACAGCTATTCCTTATTACTACGAGTAGGTAAGTATTTACGTCGCACACTGTTGCAACACAACGATCAATTGGCAATCGAACCATATGTGGCAACTTAGCCACAGATCTCCATATAATCTCTATGAAAGGGAATTTGCAACCCGCATCTTCCCTACCCGATGGGGAATTCGTCAGATTGGCTTGGAAATGATCGCAGAAAGACCACGTTGGAATGCATCTATTCCATTCATTCTTTGTGTTTCATCGTCTTTGTGTCAGTGTTCTGTCTTGTAAATAAATATATATTTAAAATTGAAATGGACTCGATCTAATAGTTGTTACGTCACACCACAAGGAAAAGATCCAAAGCTACACCACGTAATTTTGAACCACGGTAAGATGACGAGGTCCTACCTAAGCTGGCACACCACTCTCCAAACTTCCACACCACTGTAACTTGAGGACACTTGAGGCCAAGACAGATTTAACAAGCACCAGCCCCCACTGTACACGACAGTGTTTAATTGGATTCGATACTTCGAGTAGGATAAAATATCATAGTCAAAACAAATCAGCTGTTGCGAGTAGATTGAATCTCCCTGTTCAGATTTTATCATAAAAATAGATTTTATTTTAAGACCACATTTTATCCTATTTCATCAGGCCAACAGTTCAGATACAGCTCTCCGAATACGTTTACCCTGCATACAGTGTATCTAGGCCCTCCGGATTGGATTACCCATCCCGAAAACTGTACTCATTCAGTGTTAGGAAACTGGAAGTAAATTCTTGAAATTCCATTTCATATAAACTCCACGAATTTACAATGTCTTGTGATGTATTTTAAATGAATAAATTAAAATATCATATCAAATATGCATCAAAAATTTGAAAGAAATTTCAAATATTCAAAATAATAAAATAACTGTTTTTAGTTTTGGAAGTTCAAATGAAAATTTTTGTTTTGGGTTCAAACAATCAATTGTTAATTCTGATTAGTTTAACAACTAGTGCGATGATGTAGGTAGTTGAATTAAGGGCGCGTTGAAAGACGGGACCAATAAAGTCGGTCCGGTATTAATCCAGAAGGGAAAGATCCCAGGGCAATTTCTCCTAAATATGAACCCTAGTCATTTGACGAAGTTAACATCTGAGCTGTCAACCCCTCTAATATAGACCCCAAGCTAACGTAAGGACATTTGAGATCACGCCAGATTTGACATGAAACAGACCCTACATATGTGGATGAAAGTTTGATGAGGATGACATAGAAACATCTGTCAATCTATTATAACATAAAATTCTTATTTTATTGTTTTCAATTGACTAGAAAAAATGGGTCAGTTTTTCAGATTCGAATTTTTTTAATTACTAGGGTACTCCGCCCCTGTTCGTCTACGCTCGCCAATGTTTGTCTCTCTACAGAGTGTCCTGACGTGGCCATTAAAGATAGATTGAAAATATCGACGAATTTGAAATTTGAGGACAATTTTATACCAGATAGATACCTTATACGTTTCATTTTCTTTTAATAAATATTTTTTTAATTAAATATTTATACTGTCTCAAGAAACTGTGACGTCACGCCGATTGGATCTCCTCGCAAATCGAACTTGGCCACACTCGGCAACGCCGTGATTGCTGTAATCCAATAGGTTACGAATTCCCATACCTATTCGGTATGCGAAGCAAACCAACGGGCAACGCCTCGCTGGCCACGAAGTGGCTAGTTTTATTTTTTTTAATTTATCAAAACCGTCCCGCCCTAAGGCATACGGTGTAATTTTGGGTTGTGTGAGCAACCCCGCACAGCACATGCGTTGCCGCATATGTTTCTCAATATTGCAATACAATTACACTTATTATCATGGGAGGGGCTATAATAGATCTTCTAGTCTTATTTCAAGAAGTCGATTGGATATTATGTTAAGACCTTGTCTTGACTTTTTACTTGCCAAAGTAGTTTTCTTTCTACTTTTTTGTGGTCACGGGGAAATAAGTCTTTTCTTATGTTTTCCTACAGTTTACAGTCGTAAATTATGTGATCAACACTTTGAATTCCTTCTCCACATTCGTATTTGTCTTCCTTATTGAATGAATGTTTCTGGTGCTGTCCAAATACGCCGTGACCAGTGATAAATTGATTGATCTCAAAAGATACTAGAAGTCTCGTCTGTGATATGTCCTTGTATTCTGTATGGACTACTATTCCTTTCTCTGAGTAGTCCCATCGCCCTTGCCACATCCCTTCTTCTTCTTTGTTAATTTGTTTCCTGGTGTATTTCTTGTCCATTTTTTGTGCCTTATCTATGTAATGTTTATCTGTTGCTACTTTTGTCAGAGCATCCGCCTTCTCGTTGTCCTCATGGCCTGCGTGGGCTTTAATCCATTTTAGATTTATAACTCCTGAGTAATTCTTTATTTGATGTTTCGTATTGCAAATATAGTTATCACTGTTGGTAATATTGCCTAGGGTCATTAACACGGATCTTGAGTCAGTAATAATGTCGGCCTTTCTGATGTCATTCTTTGTAATGAGAGATATAGCTCTGTCTCTCTCTCTCTCTCTCTCTCTCTCTCTCTCTCAATAGCTATTAATTCTGCCATATAAACCGTAGAGTGATCGCTAATTCTTATTGCCTCGATGTAAACTTCTATACCTTCCAAATAAACGACTAAGCCGCTTTCGACCTCCCCTTCTTTTTTAGAGCCGTCTGTGAAAATTTTCACTCCTTCTAATTTTTCTTCCTTACCATGATATCTCCATAGGGTTTTTAATATATCCCAAGGTGGTGAGACCAAGTTGTTTCTTCTATTTGAACATTTTCAGCACTAATTTCTATTCAGTTAATTTTTAGATTTTCTTTCTGTTTAAGTATTTTAAACTTATCCTGAATTCCTTTTAGTTTGAGGTCTAGTGGTATGCATCCAGATAATATCTGTAGGGCATCTGTAGAGACTGTGCTGTAGCATTTTGTAATGGGTAGCAAACATCTTCTCTGTATCTGAAGAACCTTTTGATTTTGTTTTGAATTGTTTCTGTACCAGATTTCTGCTCCGTAGTCAATTATCTTCTCTAGTATTTTCTGATAAATTATTTTCTTAAATTTGGCGTCTAATCCCCATGTGGCTCTTGAAGTTCTATTTAACTTGCCTTGAATTCTTGTCATTTTCTCTAGTATCATATTAAGGTGTGGTATGAAGGATAGATTTTTGTCTATTAAGATTCCAAGGTAACTGAGTTCCTTTTTAAATTTGAGAGATATGTTTCTAATCTTAATTCTAGGAATATGTGTACATCTTTTATTAGATAAGAGTGTGAGTACGCATTTTTCAATATTGAGCTTTAGTTTTTTATTTTCAATCCAAGTTTAAATTTGAACCATTATATTATTCATTTTTTGACTGAATCTATAGGTTGCCCTTTCGAATGACATGATGACAATATCATCCGCGAATGCTTGTATTTCTACTCTGCCCTTCATATCCAGTTCCAGGATACCGTTGACATAGATGTTCCAGAGCATGGGTCCCATGCTTGACCCTTGCGGTATCCCTACGATGTAGTTATTTTTGGTATTTTCGAGGGTCGCTGTCCTATTCTCAATAAAACTATAGATCTGGGCTTTCAGGTACTTCGGAATGTTTAGATTTCTGATTTTGCTTTTCATAATAGGCCAACTGATCGAGTTGAATGCGTTTTGCATATCGAGTGAGACGATACACGTTATCAAATCCTTATTTTTTGCCTCTTCAGTTTTTGTCATTATTCTGTTAAGGGCATAAACAGTGGATTTCCCTCTTCTAAATCCAAACTGTCTATTGCTGAGCAGGTTTTCTTTCTCGACGTGGTATGTTATTCTAGATGTTAAAATTTTGTCAAAGATTTTACCCCAGCTCGAGAGGAGGCAGATGGGTCTGTAGACCCCAGAAAGGGTTGAGTCTTTTTCTTCCTTTGGAATTAGCACGGTTTTTACACTTTTCCAAGCCCTAGGGAAGTAGCCTCTTCGAAGCAAAGTGTTAAATAACAAAATAAATAGTGGTTTGCGGGACAAAAAAAATTTCCTGGATTATTTCTGTAGGAAGGCCATCCTTCCCTGGTGCTTTATCTATCTTAGATCTAGCAAATGCCGCTTCGATCTCTTCTTCAGTTATATCCTCAATTCCAGTACCTACTTCTTCTTCATCTGTTTTTTCTGTAGATTCATCTACCAGTGGGAAATGGTAATTTAAAATCTCTTGATTAGATTCGACTAGTGTATCACAATAAGTTCCATTTTCCCTCAGTATTCCTTTTTTAGGGTATCTTCTTTTCTTTTTTTCAGTAATGAATTCAAAGTTTTTACCAAAGATGTTGGAAGTGGTGATTTCATTTATGAACTCTTTATATTTGTCTTTCTTGGTTTGTAGTATCAGTTTTTTGTATTCCGCTTGAAAGATGATTTTAAATCTTTCTCTTTCTATGGGGTCCTTTTCTTTCTGAAATCTTCTTCTCAGAGATTTTACCATACTTCTCTTTGTTTTTAACTCACCAGTCCACCAATAAGGGTTTTTTGTTCGATTCCTCAATGGACCTAGGTTTCTATTTGTCTTTGGAGTGGTTAGGGCTTTTCTGATCGTGTTCTGTGTTTCTTAGATTATCTCATTCAGTTCTTCGTTCACCATCTGCTCATTTATTTCTATTCTTCTAGTTATTTCAGAGACAATGGTCTTAGTTTTTAGCCAGTCAAGTTGTTTTAAATTTATTCTTGGTGCCTCTTGAGTACCGACACTAGTCTTGTTCCATTTAATCAAGACTAGATTATGGTCACTATTCAAAATTTTGTCCACAGCCGTTACCTTGAGGTTTTCATTTATGTTTCCCACCAATACTAGATCGATCCAACTTGTTTCCCTTGTGGAAGAGCATGTTGGAATCGAGTTAGGGTCGTTGGCTATATCTAGGTCGTTGATTTCGCAGGTATCAATCACTGTCTGACCCCTCGAGTCTGTGGGTCGTTGGCCCCATAGAGTTGAGTTTGCGTTAAAATCCCCGCAAATTATCTTTTTGTGGGATCTAAATCTCTGCAAGTGATCTGTCAAGGAAGCAAGTTTTGTCAAGCAAGCAACTCGAATTTAATATTCATTGCCCAGAACCAGTTGGAAAAGCGTGCTTTTCACTTCTCACCGAAAATGACTACTTACAAAAACACATGCATTGTATTGGAGTATCATGGTCACTTCTCATGATTCATTGTATTGGAGTATCATGGTCACTTCTCATGATTCATTACATTGATCATTACTCTACGAAATAGATGAAGTTACGGAAGTCCACTTAAAGCACTACTTTAAACTTCCTGACACTACAAATGAGAATATTGTATAGTTAATGTTGGAATTTAACGTATTTTATCGTCTATTACAGCTCGTTAAGTGCGTGCAATGTGGAACATGTTTCATATTGAGTGCACTTTAATATGATTATAAATTTTTTTTGAAAATAGCATTTTCATTTAAATAAATAAATTCTCTAACGGGAATAAGTTTTTTATCAAGTGTAAATAACTAATTAGTTTTTGTCGTTTTAACACGGATACTTGGGTACATTCATGGAAGATTTGTTGAACTGTCCTTCTGGTAATCTTTGTTCTTCTGTCCATTCCATACTCTGCATTCGCGCATTGTCTTATAATTCAACTTCCACTGTATAACAGGAAGTTAATCCTCACATGTTTTCGAAGAGATGCCTTGTTTGCACAACACACATAGTTGCACGTTTACAGAATAACTTAAAAGCTTATGATACGCTGCTCATACACATTGGATAGCTACATTTAACAGAATCTGTTCTTGACCATCAAACGTCAACTACGTCAAGGTCATGTTGTTTAAACTGCAATCTATTGAGCCGATACGGGACATATCTATTACATCCTCTCCCTCTGGTCACAATGACGTCTCGGCAAGTGACCATAAGAAGAGCTTTGTACAATATCGGGAACTTAGCGCGTTCGTGGGTCTGTATAATTTACGGGGACGACCGATTTTCCTAAATGAAGCTTCTTGTCTTATATCAGCAGCATCACAATTCCAGCACATGATTGAATCAGCCAGATCTCTCGATATGAACACAGTGGACCATATCAGGATATCATTGAAAAAGTCATTCGTGCTCCACAAGATCCAGCACCTAAAGAACCTCGCAATTATGGGTGGCATGACTGCACTTGTCTCTTGGCGACTTCCAACGACTAGTTGAGTTCATGCACTTCGAGTTGCTGTACTTCACCTAGTAAGAGGATACTCTACACGATTTTAGAGATTTATCCCATGACTTTTGGCACTTCAGTATTTAAATAACTTAATGTTATCCTATTTAACTGTGCTTTCTCTCAAAACGTTTGATTCCGTTTTTCTGGTTATTTTTTTATTCAGTATGATTCTTCAAAGATAAGAAATACAATTTTGTTTGAAATAAAAAAAAAGTAATTTAGTAAAATGTTTTTTTTAAAATTTTATACTAATTTGTGTAAAAAATCCCAGTTGTTTCATATTTTATAGCTAATTATACTTTTGCTTTTAAAATCATATGTTTATCAGTTTATGAAGTATATATATATATATATATATATATATATATATTAATACGTTTTTTCTCTGTTAGCAACCGTCTTATTATTAACCACCGAAATCCATTATAACAATTATAAATAATAGACATCAACAATACCTACTCGCGTAAAGTTCATTCATTGTTAAAATAGTAATATTTAGAATATTGTTACGTTGCTTTGTATAACAATGGTTTCTTCAAACAATAAAATAAGATGTTATATTTCTTCTCACTTCATTAAAAGATTTTGTGCTATTAGCGTTGAAAATGCAAACTTCTGATATTTCATTTTGAATTTGAATCGATTGTCTAAAGATTTGAATTAACTTCTTTGACGAATTCTACTTATTACTTCTTGAGTTTTCACACTTGAGCAGTTGATTTCTTCAAAGATTGAAAATGGCCCAACGATTCTGGAAGGGATTTAAGAAATTGTAAGTATTTACAATATTAATTTTTTTTCTTTGAGGGCTTGGGAGTGGAAAATATATAATTTAACTGGCAGGAATTAGGTAGCCTTTGCAACTGATCATGTTAGATAACTACTTTGTCTTGGCCATTAAATAATTTTAGTAGCTTGAAATGCACTGAAGTTGTTTATATGTGTATATTATTTCTCCGTTTCCAAACCTTGTATCTCCTTACATCATTTTTGTAAGAAATTGCAGTTAAACATCACTAAATATACAAATGATCCACAATGTGGTTATCTCTACTATTATAAAAGGAAGTATTTGTCTCCGTATCTGAATGTCTCTATGTACTTTCCTGACGAATCTGTGGCACTTACAATAGTGAGACTTGGCACACTGGTAGTCCGAATTCTTTGCAATTTTTGTGCGAAGCTTGAATTTTAAAATTTAATTTAGAACATTTAAGGGGGGCTAGGACACGAAAAACCTTCAAAATATCCTTTTTTGTTTTAAATTCTCAAAAAATTTGAAATTTAGTTATCTTTTGTTTGACACCAATTTTATGATGATATCTCGAGTAGAACCGAAGTTATAAACAACAGAACATTTTGATAGCTGTCAAAGATTTAAAACGAAAAATATGTCGACTTATCCGAAAAACTGATAACAAAAGTACAATTGCATACAAATTGTACCGTAGAAAGGTACTATTAGCCAAAATAAACCTTAATAAAAGGTCTGAAGACATTAACGGATTTACTTACGTACTATAAGTGTAAAATCCATCAGGTACTAAAATTTCACCTTTTGTAACCGATTTTCATTAATGAAACTTTAAGGTGATTTTTCTCCATGATGGATTTTTCACACTTTTCCCAACTTTAAAATGATATAACTCCAAATCTATACAAGATAAATGCTAATAATTCCCATTTGGTTTGCGAGGCAAACCAAATAGGAATTCGTTGCGATCAACGGTCCTAGTGGCACACCTAATTCCACGAAGAGAACTGTCACGGGCAATATATATATATATTTATTTTTTATTTACAATGGCAAGGCTGGGTACAGATTTGCAAAGACAAATACAATGCAGCACAGAATTTTGATCGAAGTCATCAAAGCCTTATAAAAGGCGAGAAGTTATGGTCACTTGTGAAGGGGCACCCAGTGGGTGGACCATCATTGTCCCTAACAAAGGACAGCACAATTTACATCCATGCCCTGACCCGTATTCGAACCAGGAACCTTCCGATCCAGAGACCGGTTGGTCTCTGGTATATATATATATATATATATATATATAAGGTATATATATATATATATATATATATAGAGAGAGAGAGAGAGATTTTTTTATGTATAAATTTATAGATATAAATGAAATTCACATTAAATTAAACTATAGTACATTAAAATTAATTATATCACTTTTATTATACTACCCCACTGCAAGGGACAGTCTCGTTCTGAAGCGTTAAGAACGTGAGAATATCTTTTTATTCGCTAAAATTTCCGCTTTTGGGGTTTTTTGCAATGCCAAAACTGTGAAATCAAAACATTTTTGCTTATTTTTCAAAATTTTTATATAGAAAATTACTTTTAAAGGGCAAACCCTCTGCAAAACACAAGAGTAATGCTTTCCTACATAAAGAACACTTAATCATATGTACTTATTTCTTTATGTTATTAACCAATTCTTACTTATTTGTTTTTATTTATTTTTTTACTCATTTATTATTATTTATTTACTAATATATGTTTTTGATTCACTAAAAATTTTCACTTTTCAATAAAGTTCCAATGAGATACTGCCCAATACAAAGTCCCTCAAAATTACTGAATTTTAACACTTTTAATGATTATGTGGTTAGTACTAATTAGTCTTAGTGCAATAATTCAACTGAAATAGTTTTTATGAACATAGTCACAAATACAAGTCGTTGTCACAGAGCTTGAAACACTTCAATTCTTTCAGTTTTACCACCAATGTCGAAGACGAATCTCTTGGAGAAATCGACGCTGCCTCAGATTTTGTAAGTAAACTCATGTTAAACAATCCATTTTATATAAATATTTAACAATGAAACAGAAAAAGTTACTTATTTTCACGAATTATTCCTAAAATAAATGGCTGCTTAAGTTCCTTGCAGAGAGCTCGTTAGTTGAAAGGAGTTAAATAAAAAATGCATACTATTTCAGTTTGAAAGAGAGGAAAAATTATCCACTAGAGAGAAAATATATTTCGATATGTCCGCTGTACGGAGATCGTAAACGAATGAGTACTGGGTATTTATGGTACGGATTTGATATCGTACCCGTACGGTTTTTGGCAAAGAAGTGACAATTATAGCTAAAACTTTGATATTTTCACAAGAGGATCGAAAGAAATGATAGAAAAAAGAGAAAGACAAAAAATAGGATACAGTATTATCCCCTAAGTAGTTCTTACGAGTTATCTCGTCTATCAAGATCTGACAAATTTTGCTTTTGCTCAGATACCTCGTTATCAAGATATTATCGATAAAAATATGATGACGATAACCCGATCTGGTCATTTTGTCAAATGACTAGATATCTTGTTTATCAAAGGGTGGTCAGTTTTGCTAATGACGATATACTTTGTCCAGAGAACCATCAGGAGGTTTAATCCATATGTAATGAATATCACCATCATAATATGCACTTTTCTACCCTCAAAATGAACAAGAATCAAGTAAAAATGTAAAACAGCATTTCGTGTTCTTATTGGTGTTGACTTTTATTTCTAATATGGTTAAAAGTAAAAATTGCGCACCTGGTCATTTCACCACGATTCGATACCCTGTGTTTCTTGATGATGACGTAAGATCAGGGCATTTCTTCTAATGGCAAGTAATCTCGTTCGTCAAGATCGTGTCGGTTTTGCTAATGACGAGATACATGGTCAAGTCGTCCAACAGGAGGATTGAAGGAATGAAGCTGAATAAAATGGGAAAGGGTTTAGGTATCATGAATATTCAATAATGCATCAAAGTTGAAATCAAAACTAAAAGCCCTTTATTAAAGTTTAATGCTATCGGGATATTAGTGGCATTGGTAAATAAAAAATTCCATATTCAACTTCTAAAATACTTATTTGTTTTGGGCAAAAATAAAAGTTTTATTTCATATATAAATCAAGAATTTGTCATAAAATATCCTCATGATCAAAGTATTTTTGAGGGACCACTTATGGCCAAAACAGAAAAATGGCAGAGACTTATCTCCCTGCAGACACATGTATGTTCTGCTCTGAAACGTTGAAAATTTTTCATGGAAATATAGATAGTGTACAGTGAAAAAGCTCATATTGAAGATTTTGCATTATTTTTGTTGTTGTCAAGACTTATTATTTTTTGTCCTGGTTGTTATCCCAGATTAGTGCTCTAAACCTCACTCCATGAATGGGTTGAATAATTAAGAACTTTGTTCATCCTTAGGAGGACTACCTACCAATACCACCTGTAGTGGGTGCTTTCCTAACCTGCAAACCCAAAGACATCGCAGTAAGTTCTTTTCAAACTAGATTAATGCGAATTATTGTTATTGTGTGCATAAGGATGTTTTACAATTCATGAACATGAAATATCACCAAAAGAATAATGGCATTGTGTTATAACATTTTATCCAAAGTAGCTGAAGGATCACGTTGCCTCTTATTTTCTAAATGTTATATTTTAATTTCCAGGATCAGTTGACACTCATCGACTGGAAAATATTTAAAGATGTCACTCGTGAGGTAAAGCATTCCTTAAAGATGTTCCTCAGAAATTTTGCTTTTAAAATATTCACAAGAAATTCAGTGTTTGATTCAATATAGGCCAAAACATATAGCGTTCAATTAGATAAATCAAAATGTTTGGAAGTTTTTTTGCAAAAACACCAATACGGGAATTTCCAAAACCTGTAAAGGTCATAACCTTTCCTGTTACCATGGTCATAATCATGGAATAAGAATCAATCAAATTAAACTTTTAAAGGTTAATGTAATGCTTGCTAACAAATACAATCACTCACTCACTTATCTAGTGTCATGATATTTTGTACCAGTTTAAATAAGTGTAGTTGTTTATCCAGAACGTTAGAGAACATCTATGCAATATATTGCATTTGCCCATTGCTTTATATCTATGTATAAATTATATCAATACCATCATACATTATCATACTATGCATGCAATATGAAAAAGAAAAGTGAATTTCTGCGGATTATCAAGTTCTGATGAGTCTCACAAGACAAGTCAAATATTTCCATGGATACTTTTAAAGCTCTGGCTTTTTTTACAAGCAATGTTCTACAGCCAATCGATGTTAAAGTAGACGTCAGATGTACTGCAATAACATGATACTGTAAGGGGGCAGACTGTGACGCAGTAGAAAGGCGGGAGGATTTCGCAAAATAACAATTATACGAATTTATTTTCAAAACCTCGTTAGGTTAGATGGAAATAGGGTATTCTTAAATTTGTTTCAATACAATATATTCTTCTCACGGGGATATGGATGCGATAACCTACTGCTGCATTATCCAGATACCTGTGAACATAGACCAGATTGTCGTGTTCACAATTTCCTTTAGTCGTTTTTCATAAGTTTTTTTACTCTTGACAATAATTCTATAAAAATTTAATTTTTTTACACTAAAATTCTTTTTATAACAAGATGCGATTTCGAATGTTACAGGAGGTGCAACACAGTGCACGTAAAGACTGGCAACAAACCCCAAACATCTCAAAACTGCTTGGAGGATTCGTTTCTGTGAGTAAATTTTTCCGTATGAGCATTTCTAGAAATTTTAAATCTCTGTTCTTAATTCATGTTGATCAAACTCCTTTATTTTTCAACAGTTAAGCACCTGGGTGCAGGACACGGTACTAAACACGCCTACAGTGGAATTGCGAGCAGCTGTGCTGAGAAATTTCATCATAATAGCACATCGACTCCATAAGTTAAACAACCTGCATTCAACAAAGGCGATTATGGAGGGATTGCTCATTGAGCCGATTCAGAGACTCAAATCCACATGGAAGGTAACATACTTTACTCTAGATCTAACGTTTAGTGGTGCAGATCCAACAAATTGGTCTAGCGGTCAGGGTGCTGGCTTCTGGATCGAAATAATCATAGTTCGAATCCGGTTGTGCAAGTGGTTTCGACGAGATATCTCGTACAACAAGGCCTATCCAATTCTTTTCTTAAGTTGTCCATTTTGTGATGATGACGAGATAAGGATCTAGTCAGTTTTCTTATAATATCGAGTAACTTCACAGAGACAACCAGCATCAGGGCTTAAGGATGGATGATTGTTCTATTCCAATTAATATAGGACAACACTATGAACGGCATGTGTTTTGAATATTTGGATGTATGTTAGGAGGTTGGTAATGTGAATCCATCCTACGTGGTATGGTACACCTCTATATAGTTTACAAATCCGTCCAAAATCCGCCAAACTGATTCAATTCAATTTGACCAAGCATAAGAAAAGAGCGTTGGCTTGTGGTCATTTCAAGTCAAGAAATGCTGATAAAAAATATCTAAGGAATCAGACATCGGATCTACATAACTTGAAGCAAAAGCAACAATTTGTAACGTATATATGAGTGAGAAATCAATTTTGATTTTTAAAGTCCCTGCATTCCACCTCAAGACTCCAACCAGTTTAGACGCAAGATCATTTAATTTCCTTGTTATTTATTATTAATATTAGGTAAAGGTAGCTACTTAAACTACATAAAGTCATTGTTTTTTTAGAATGCAATTCTTTAGGAATTTAATTTT
This sequence comes from Metellina segmentata, assembly GCA_947359465.1. NCBI lineage: Eukaryota > Metazoa > Arthropoda > Arachnida > Araneae > Tetragnathidae > Metellina > Metellina segmentata. The sequence goes on from OX375874.1 coordinate 108,336,228, forward strand.
CTATTCCTAAAGAATAATAGAATGATTTGGGCAATTTTTTTTGATCCCTTTACATAAAATAAAATACTTTGTATAAGTTCTACTGGCAAAGAAATTCCAAATTGATTAGAAGATATGCAAGAAAGACTGCAATTTGCAAAGTTAAATTTGCGTATGAACCACTCATAGGACTAAATACTTCATTTTCGATTTATTTAAGTCCTAAGGTTCTAAAGTACTCTCAATTGCGGCTATAAAGTTCTGAACTAAGTTAACATGCTGAATAGAATGTTCGTAAATTTAACTAGTTTTATGTATGCCTATTCCTTTTATGATACCCGACATGTTTTTTATTCTTGCAGAACCTGTCCTCCAAGAATAAAAGATGCTATAAAAAACTGCAACGAATTTATTCCAATTTCGAAACCATTGAAAAAAAGATGTGGCATGCATGGCACTCATATGGGGTTAGATGCATACCCGACACAGGTGTGTATCAGAATTTGCTGTCAAACATTTGAGAGTTTAGATATTTCAGAGTGTAAATATTGCTTTTTTACACAGCACTTTTAATTTCGAAATAACCATATAGATTGGTTGAACGAATCCGTTTATTCTTTCAACGTAAGGAGCCATTTAAACAAATATATTGGTCCTTTTCGTGTTACATAATTTTTGGAAATATACTATTGTGTTAATCTGTAAATTTAATAACTCGCTTACTTAGACTGTTAACTATCCTACTGGTCCTTTCCTTTTTAAAGGATTCCTTTGTAAATGTTTTATTGTCTCACCTGATAGAACAAAATAATTTTGGACATTCTTATTTGTCCTTTCCTTTCATTATGATCCTCGGAACGATTCTAATGTATAATCTTAATGAATAAAGTAATCTGGAATGTTCCTATTGGTTTTTTCTAATTATCAGTATCCTTTTGAAAGATACTACAGCTCCTCTCCTTAGGGGTGTGATATCATGGGCACACGTGGACAGTGGTTCCATATTATTTTATAGCGAATAACGATGGTACGAAAAACTAGTTAGAAAAGGAGAAACAAATTTTCAAATAAGAGTTCAAATGATACTTTTAAGATTACGACTAACCGAAGTATATAATATCTGCAACTTTATCGCACTAAGATATTCTTTGTTGATTGAAAATATAGGACATCAGTAGAATTCTTTGGAACGACGCTATTGAATATTATCATTCTTTAGAATATATTCAGTTGGAAGTTTCATATAACATTCACACACTCACACACATGATCCTAGAGTATTAGGAGCAGTGGTAACCCAGTTAGCTTACGCAAAACAATTTGGTATCTGTGACGGTTTGGCGTCAATACCGGAGAGGAAGAAATATGGACACCTCATAAAAAAACTTTATAACCAACTCATCTTTCTTTCTTGCAGATATGATGTTACGTCTTATGCATGACGACGAAAGCATTGATTTTGTGGCATATTTCGTCGAATATCTTCAAACATCAAAATATGGTAAATTTCATTTAAATAATTCTTCTGAATTGAAAAATAATTTTTAATTTTTGACATTAAATTGACTGCAGTTAATTATATTAAATTTCTTTAGGCAGAATTAATGCAGTACAAATGTTCATTGTTTTGCTTTTTTTTAGATCCATACGATAAGACCATAGAAACATTTTAAAATTAAAATTTTTTTTTTGACCCTTTAGATATTATAAAATTAAATAGGGCATATATAGACCTACATAGGAGTTTGAAGTGTGTGCGCGTCTTTATCTAATGTGCAAAGGAAGATTGGTCCATTGATTGATCATTTGATGGCAGTAGACTTAGGGGTGATTTAACTACCTTTGTCACCACTATAGAAACGATGACAGCCGATCAGATAGCAAACCGGTAAACCAAATAAATGTTTTACAGTGCACAAACTACTGTCCATATGTTGATCATAAGTGTTGAAGCTGCTTTGAATAGCAATGTTCAATCTATTTATATTTCACATCTACGATCAGAACCAGAATAACACGCATTTATTAAGACTTCTTTTTTCAGATTACATTGTGGAACTGTCTTGGCTACAGGATTATTTAAGTTCCATTAATTATACAGTGGAAAATATGAGACACGTGATGGCTAATGGTTTGAGGTGAGTGCACATTCAAAACAATTAATTTTAAAGCAAAATTAAAAGGCAGATAATAATAATCCATAACTCCTACCACTCTAAAACTTAAGAAACAAAACAGTATAGTTACAGTTACTGATTTCAAGTGAAGCACCTGGATGAGAGAAAAGGATACGTTAGGCCAAGATATATACTTTGAACCGATTATTAAAAACAAAACGTTTAACAAGAACATAATCAAAATAGTAAATAATTACTGAAACTGCACTGGGTGCCACGAATCGGAAGAGCTGCTGAGGATCTGTGATAGCACAGTAGGTAGAATAACAGATATTGAAATGGAAAGTTGCAAATTTGTTGAAATTTTTTTGAAAGTTGCGAAATTTGCTATTTTTTTATCGTTTACTCTCATTTTCTCTCTTCAAAATTATAAGATGTTATCCTCGAATCTTTCAATTCGGTTTTGACACCTAGCACCAATAGCTCCGAAGCTATTTCGTTAATTACCTACTGTTCATATTTGCATTGTACATTTATATATGCTTTATCACAGCTTCGATTGAATGGGATAAATAACATTGAAATGCTGATTTTTGAGCTTAATATAAGAGTGACATTCATATGCTCAGTTCAGATTTTAAGGGATTCATTGTGATTCACTTAACATTTTATTTTATTTAATTCTATTCTTATTCTTGTTTTTAGCCTGAGCTTAAACTTGGAGCCTGAACATTAGTTGTCATATTTGGTCGCCATAGCTACAATAGACAGGTCACAAACACCCACATCTATATCAAACTACAAAGATAACGTCTTAACCGGAATTTCTTATCCTCTCTCAAACTACCAAACTTGAAAAGATAACTATCCATATGAATCCTGTGAAGATTGAAGAGATGGAGTCAAGTACTATTTTAGATGTAAGCACGGATTTAATGTCATATATCGTTGAATTAGAGCAGAAACTCATTAACTGACGGGGTCGCGTAAGCCGTGTTGAAAGAGTTACGAATTTGAAACATTATCCAACCAAAGACCATCGTCAAAGAAGGGGCTAGTGCACGTTAAATCTGTTCAGTTCTTTAATGACCTTACGTTGGCACGGTGTGAAAGTTTGGAGAGTTAGATGTTAACTCAGTGGTTGACCTTGTTAAAAGACCGAGGGTCGAAATGACGAATTGTTGTGCTCGGATCTTTCCCTTTGGTATTGATCCGGGTTTAAATAATTACCAATTACCATTAACTGACTTTTACCTGAAGAAACTAAATTCTTACTTTTATGATTGTGAAAATGGAGTCACTTTTTAAACTCCTTAGGAGATGTAAAACATTATAAATAATTTTACGTTTTGACCTGAAAATTATAATTAGTCTTTAAACAAATGTGCAAATTAGCTTTCCTCTCCGAGTGATGAAAAGGTGACGATTAAAATCCAAGAAATTGATTTTTAAATGAAAAATATTTAACGGAGTAGTATTATGCCAACAAATTTAAAGAAATGTAACTTTAGTAAATATAATCAATATGTGCAACATTTTAAAGGAGAAAAGACTAAAATATACGAAATCAGAAGTTTTAGATTGCAGGTAAGCATTGTAAGAAATAAGGTCAGAGTAAAATTCAAACATAGGACAAAATGTGAAACATTTTAAGTAACTTTTATGGACTTTAAAGGATCGAGGAACACTACCGAATGAATAATTAATTAAAAGGTACTGTTTCAACTTCAATGTAGTATCTTATGCACATTTGTGTTTTCTTCCAGGGAAGCCAAGAGCTGGACAACTATCATCTGTAAAGTGCCGTCCGACTTCCTTGATCCGAAGATTCCTGCGGTTGCGACCTTGTGCTCGTCCACCCCTCTTGTTTGTATATATATCAAAATTACTGCGGGCACAAGGGTAGCAGTTCGCATAGTTTCTGAAGATCAGATGTCCAAGCGTACTCTACTTCTCCAGCAGGCTATTTTGGGGATGTCGTCAGACTGATAAAAACCGAATGTTTTGCTAAAGATATAATAAACATTCTATAACCCCAAACTGACTCTCGTATTCTTAGAGCATATTGAATCGTTCCATTACAATCACACTTCAATAAAAGAATGAGCCCAAGTAGCTGATTTAGAAGAGTAACACACTAGAAACCGGAGGGTTGCGAGTTCGGAATTAGATCCAACCAAAAAATATTGCGTACGGGAGGGTTGGTTTACGTAATATGTGGGGAGACCTCAAATGACATCATGTTGGTGTGGTATGGAAGTTAGGAGATTGTGGTACCAGCTCTGGTGTTTACCACAACACCTGACTGTGATTCAAAATCGCGAGGGTTGTAATTGATTTTTTGCCATAGGTATTAATTGAGGACCGTTGCCAATATACCTTATTAACTACTCACCTAACATATTTATAAATGAGTATTCAGCTCGCAAAAAGCTAAGAATTTCATAATGTTTACTTGTAAACAATGTCTGAAAAGGATGCCTAGTCAACAAACTTGGCTTTGCAAGGAATTTGTTTTCCTAGGCATAGTCGTTGTATAAAAGAGACTGAAAATTTCTATTGTGAAGAGCTTCTTAACGGATGAACCCCATATCGACTAGTAGACACGTTTTTTCTCTTTGAGAAATTGACTTGGCCGATTGATATGGTATCTTATCCTCGTTTTCTGACGTAAAATCTAACGACAGGTTAGGTAAATCCTCTTTTATATAGATTGGGGTACAAAAGTGTTTAAATCGTCAAGGTTTGCTATAATTGATCAGGATACCAATCATATGTTGAATCAATGGATGGGCTTAAACTCCGTGTACCAATTAGATGGCGAATGTTTGGTTCCATCCAGTAGACGAAAGCAATCCAAGGGCCAGGACCAAATAGTTTGGTCACATTGTTCTGTGCACGTAAATTGTTACCATTAGGCACTCGAATTTTATATTTCAAGCATGGCCTTTGAATATTTCAAGCATGGCCTTTGAATATTTCATTCCTGTCTTTTCCTTATTTGAAAAATAGTTCGTATTTGGATGGGTGATATATATTGTACAAACCGCTTATAGGGTTAAATAAAATATGTCTATGGTGCAGAGGGGCTATAATTGAAGAAAACATCTTTAAAAAATTTACATTTTGCACCAGGACAGTAATATTTAAACGATAGTGTTCAAACGAAGTATGAAAATAAAGTATATGATCGTGTTTTTGCAGCTGGTGAACAAGAGTCGGACTCTCTTGACACTCACAACTATATATTATATTGTTTTATAATAGTAGGAACACCGTTCCCTGTACGTCTACGCTTTTCATATTACGATATGAAATTTATGGATTATATACCATTGATGTTTTTTACAAAACCTCGATGTATTTGACATCGATGTATTGGTGCCGATGTATTGTAACATCGATGTTTATACTTGTCAATTTTTTAAGGTGTCGATGTTTTATTTATAGATAAAAATAGTACTATTACAAAAATTTTAAAAATAATCAAGTAACATAATTTTCACAATCAGTAAATTAAACATACTTTTATAGCAAAGTGGCCAAGGGTGAAGGGTCTGAAAAGTAGAGATGCGGCATCGATGTCGATGTTTTCAGAACATCGATGTTTTAAAAAACATTGTTGCATTTACCATCAATTTATTGGAGCCTATGTTTGTTTATCATCGATGTTTTTATGCTGTCGATGTTTAATTTTGAATGAAAAAAGCATCATAGTAAAAATTAAGAAAAATAATCGTGCAATTAAGTATTTGTTAGTGATGGCCACATCTGTCCCATCAGAAATAGAGATGCAACATCGATGACGATGATTTGATGTATTTAACATCGATTTATTGGAACCGATGTTTGTTTAGCATCGATGTTTTTATGCTGTCGATGTTTAATTTTGAATGAAAAAAGCATCATAGTAAAAATTAAGAAAAATAATCTTGCAATTAAGTATTTGTCAGTGGCTACATCTGTCCCATCAGAAATAGAGATGCAACATCGATGACGATGTTTTGATTTATTTACCATCGATTTATGGGAGCCGATGTTTGTTTAGCATCGATGTTTTTATGCTGTCGATGTTTAATTTTGAATGAAAAAAGCATCATAGTAAAAATTAAGAAAAATAATCTTGCAATTAAGTATTTGTCAGTGGCCACATCTGTCCCACCAAAAATAGAGATGCAACATCGATGACGATATTTTGATGTGTTTACAATCGCTTTATTGGAGCCGATTTTTGTTTAGCATCGATGTTTTTATGCTGTCAATGTTTAATTTTGAATGAAAAAAGCATCATAGTAAAAATTAAGAAAAATAATCGTGCAATTAAGTATTTGTCAGTGATGGCCACATCTGCCCATCAGAAATAGAGATGCAACATCGATGACGATGTTTTCATGTATTTACCATCGATTTATTGGAGCCGATGGTTGTTTAGCATCGATGTTTTTATGCTGTCGATGTTTAATTATGAATGAAAAAAGCATCATAGTAAAAATCAAGAAAAATAACCGTGCAATTAAGTATTTGTCAGTGGCCACATCTGTCCCACCAGAAATAGAGATGCAACATCGATGACGATATTTTGATGTGTTTACCATCGATTTATTGGAGCCGATGTTTGTTTAGCATCGATGTTTTTATGCTGTCGATGTTTAATTTTGAATGAAAAAAGCATCATAGTAAAAATTAAGAAAAATAGCCGTGAAATTAAGTATTTGTCATTGATTGCCATATCTGTCCCATCAGAAATAGAGATGCAACATCGATGGCGATGTTTTGATGTATTTACCATCGATTTATGGGAGCCGATGTTTGTTTAGCATCGATGTTTTTATGCTGTCGATGTTTAATTTTGAATGAAAAAAGCATCATAGTAAAAATTAAGAAAAATAACCGTGCAATTCAATTAAGTATTTGTCAGTGATGGCCGCATCTGTCCCATCAGAAATAGAGATGCAACATCGATGACGATGTTTTGATGTGTTTACCATCGATTTATTGGAGCCTATGTTTGTTTAGCATCGATTTTTTTATGCTGTCGATGTTTAAATTTGAATTAAAAAAGCATCATAGTAAAAATTAAGAAAAATAGCCGTGAAATTAAGTATTTGTCAGTGATTACCATATCTGTCCCATCAGAAATAGAGATGCTACATCGATGGCGATGTTTTGATGTATTTACCATCGATTTATGGGAGCCGATGTTTGTTTAACATCGATGTTTTTATGCTGTCGATGTTTAATTTTGAATGAAAAAAGCATCATAGTAAAAATTAAGAAAAATAACCGTGCAATTAAGTATTTATCAGTGATGGCCACATCTGTCCCATCAGAAATAGAGATGCAACATCGATGACGATGTTTTGATGTATTTACCATCGATTTATTGGAGCCTATGTTTGTTTAGCATCGATGTTTTTATGCTGTCAATGTTTAATTTTGAATGAAAAAAGCACACATCGTAGTAAAACTTAAGAAAAATAACCGTGCAATTAAGTATTTGTCAGTGATGGCGACATCTGTCATATTAAAAAAAAACTGGACAGTTAGTGAGAAAAAAGAAGTCGTCGTAAGTTGGAGAAAGTTAACAAACTTATTTTTTTACAAACTGCAAGTCATAAATATTCGGAAGTATAATATTTATAGGCCCCAATATTTCTTACTTACAGTAAATAAAAATTAGTTTGTTATGTTTACCTCCCACCTAATTTGATAAATAATTAATAACAACTAACAAAAATAATTATTATGCACCTACCTAATTCTCATGTAGTTAGTAATACCTATGTCCAAATTGTTTTAAATATTATTTATTTTATTTTATTCAATTTGAAGAAAATAGATTTGTTAATTGTTTGTATTATTTTTTTTTAACTTTCATTGGACAGTTAAAAAAAATTTAAATTATTAATTAATAAACATGGCAAATGACAAATTAAATATACTCCCCCTAGCCGAACATTAATGTTTATGTTGCTAATCTATTTTTAATAAATGGGGGAAAAAGTTTAATTACACTGATTTTGAAAAACATCGATGGTTATTGGTCGATGTATTATTAAACTCGATTTTTCTATTTTTGAACATCGATGTTTTGCTGTCGATGTTGCATCCCTACCTCTCTTCCACATTTATTCTTTTTATCTCAAAAACAAAAGTATAAAGTGTTTGACAAGTAATATTTTATTTCGAATTTACCTTATGCTATAACGTTTTTGTGGCATTCTTGAAACATTCGAACATCGCCTTTTGAACAAATACATCTTTTTTGTAACATTTTTAGTCTTCATCACATCATAAAATAAATACCTCCGATATGAACTCAGGTGTATCTAATATGATGGAAAAAAACACTTTGAGTTAATTCAACACTTTGAGTTAATATAACACTGTTTTCCACCTGTTTCGTTTTTTCATATTTTAATACTTTTTAAAACGCATGTCTCATAATTGTTCCAACAAGAAATATAAAGGTTGATTTTAGTGTAAACTTCGATTACAATACGATTCAGAAATAAAAAGCAAATATAAAATGAGGTATTTCAAAAATTTTAAGACCACATAGATTTAAGTTATAAGAAATTCAATTTTGGTAATACTCTAAATTTTTGGATACATTTGTTTGGATTACTTCATTTGATTTTCTCCTCTAAAATTATTTCTAAACATTATTTCCTCCTCTCTTCATAAAACACAAGAATACATTCGCGCACATTTAATCTAAGAACATAGATCCAGCATTTCTTGAGCCCTTTATTATAAAAGGTACACTTTGTCACAGTAAATCAATAATATTTTAAACCAATATTGAAAGGGGATCATTGAGCAGTAATTACTTATCTTCTATACTAAATTTGAACGTTACGGTAAGATTAAAAGCTTACTTCCTTTTTGTTTTGTAGCTACAGTTCCAAAAGAGTTTTAGAAGTTTTCAATTATATGCGTTCAGTACCTTAAATGATGATTCAGCAGTGTCAACGGATTTGTAGACTTCAACGTAGCGTTAGTAACGTTTCTTAAATTATGTCTGAAATACATTTTCTTGTATTCTTTGCAGACTGAAAGTGATCTAACAGTGATACAGGGTGTACATAAAGTCATATAATTTAAAAAATTCATTACAAAGTCAAATAAAAAGACAGATGAGTGAAAATTATTACGAAATGAGACGTAATTATTTAAGTATTTTTGCCTTATTTACTACACCTCTATATGTGTACTGTTAGTTGTACGAAGTACTACAAGACAATATCCGATTTATTGCCATATTTGCTTTAACATCCCCTCATCAATAATGGCAATACCTTTCACTATATACATAACATAACACATAGAAAAAAGTAGAAGGGAGTGTTATCTGATGAACGAAGTTCCCATAACCCGAGAGGACACCAAATCTAATCCACCGGTCTGCGCATGTTTTATTTAGAAACACACAAACATGCAGTTTCCAATGTGGTAGTGTATCGAACAAAGGTATAGGACATCACTAATTTAAAGCAGATGATCACTGATGCCATTGTCACCATTGATGAGGGTATGCTATAGCGAACATGAGAAGAAATGTGCTTCAAGCATGTCATTTATGGTGCCCATCTAGAGGTGTATTAAATGTGGCAAAAAAACAAAGATGTATTTGTCTCATTTTGCAATAATTTCCACAAATCTGTTTTTTCATTTGCCTTGGTAATAAATTTTTGAAAATGCAAGGATACTTTATGAAAAATCTGTATATTAAAGGGTGTCAATTTTTCACTCTCCCTCTGAATTAAATTTGAATAATTCCCAGATTAAAAACAACGAATGGTGATGTGAAAATATTTTTCTCTTCCAACAGCTATTTATTTGCTTGAAAGCAAAGGAAGAAAGAAAATCCCGAAATATTTTATCGTCTAGTTTTGCTTTTACGTATCGGAACAATTTTAGCTAACTTTTGATTGAATGTTAACAGAATTTTACACTTCCGAATTCTAAATAATCACGGCAAAGTAACGCACCCTCAAATGAATTTATTATTTGGAGGATTGCACTTCATATAACACGAAAATTATACTATTGCTGTGTTGGGTTTTAACGCACATTTCCAGAACGCTTTCAAAACCGGATGTCGTATTTTCCTGCTTACATTTTACTCCAATATTTTCTCTTTTTTATACACCAACACATTCCTAGTCAAACATGTTAAATAAGAATATTTTTGCAATCCCTGGGTGTTTAGAAAGTAATATTCAATTCAAAGTGCATCTCCCATTCGTTTTCCAGATATAGGAATCTTGTATATATATGAATTCAGTAGTATGTATTATGTAGTTTTAATATTCATATATTTCTATTCAAAAACATATCTATATTACTATCAGTTAATAAAAATGTCATAGAGTTAAGTGTACTGACACGGGGAAAAACAACCACACCCTCTATTTCGAGCAATATTCATAGTAAAGCAAATTCAAAGATATCATTCAATAGGGAATAATGTTCTCTACAAATTCAAATGCAAAACGATTGCATAAGGGGGCGTATTCATATCAATTGATCAAACAAGACAATTTTCTATAAAAACACTGCTTCGATCAAATGCAAAATGACCCGCTTCTCGTCGGCACATCAAAGGAAAGCAAGTGCTTGTGCTAGCTCTATTTAGACGGCGTTTTTTGGTTCCCTTGCTTGACGTTCAATCAATCACCGGGGTCATCGTTAAGAAACGCGCCGGGGATCGGAATACAGAAATATTTATCTTTCTTCGGATTTTAAAGTGATGCTATTATTTAAGTAGTCTATTTGTTCGCATTGTTTGATTTGCTATACATCGTTGACGATTAAAACTTAGTTGTGAAAATATAATCTGCCCATATTAATGTCAAAATTGATGTGTCCATCCATGTGTATTTAGATGAAATAGTGGTCTTGGGGAACTTTGTACTCTAAATCTCTGCTATTATAAAATGAAGTGTCCGACCTCCACTACGCAATGTCCTGAAAAATCTATTGCACTTACAATTATGAAATTTGGCAAACGGGTAGTCCGAAGTTTTTGCATTTTTGTGTCCAGCTTGTATTTTAATATTCAATCTAGAACATTTTTTAATAATTTATTGGAATTTAATTATTATTGTTTTCTTTTAAATGACAACTGCATAAAGAGTTGGCAGATTCTAAATTTATTTTTTCAGCTTCCGTTTTCATTTTGCGGAGAAAGATTTGTCATCAAACTAAGAAAGCAAATAAAGTTTTTACTTTATTTATGTAGTTCTTTTTTCTTATCTCCTTAATAATTAAAGATAGAGTAAAATTTTCAAAGGACTTTAAATCTGCGGAAAATTTCACAATAGATCTATACCTAAAAATATGGTTTTCGATAAATAAATAATTTTTAAATTGAAACTTATATTCTTTCCAATACGAACATCACTTTCTGTGAAGAATGACTTTCGTTTGATTCGAGATGTCAGATTTCATTTCCTACGCTCAAACCATTTCACAGCGAAGAAAAGCAAAACAAATAAAAAAACTTATTGACTGCCATTGTTTAGTACTTTTTTGTAAAATCGGGATTGTTAAAGATACATTGAAAATTTCAACAGATTTGAAATATGTGGAAAATCTCTAAATTTAAACCCCTAAATCGCTATTTTACATTTAATTTACTTTTAATAAAAAAATTTTCAATTAAATATTTATATTTTCGCAAGAGATTGTGACGACACGCCGAATGGATCTTTTCGCAATTCGAATTTGGCCGAATTTGACAATGACGAGGTCATTACGGCGTTACCCGTGGTGTTTGTTTGCGAAGCAAATCACAGTTCATAATATTCATAATTTGGTTTGCGAATAGGCTACGAATTTCCATTTGGTTTGTGAGGCAAACCAACGCCATGATTGCTGTTATCCAATAGGCTTCGCAAACCAAATGGGAATTCTTAGCAATCGCCACGCAGTGGCTAGTTTAAGATAAATAAGAGGTGGATATTTAAAATGTATTTAAACTTTTTTGCAATTGAAGAAAATTTAAAATTGTCGCACTGAAATATTAATGTTTTGCCGAAAAATGCCGAATTGAAAGAAGCATTCAATATGTTGTAACATATGAGTGAAATATTCAGTAAGAAATTTGTATTTTGTAGGGAATAATCTGCTTTATATCAATTTTGCAAGAACGTATTCCGTCGCAGGATTGAAAACATGGTTTGTTCAAAATTGTACAGGGATAACGATGAAGAAGATTATTTTCCTCTTAGTTTAGGGTTTATTAAGTGTCAATGTAGGAATAGCGTAATTTCTACCGCGTTTGAGCAAAAGACGTACACATTTTCAGTCCTTTGATTCCTGAGAATAATTTCCATCACGGGTGTCACCCAATGTCAATTTTTTTGTGAACTTTCTTTCCTATTTCACTTTAATAAATCGTCAATAATGATATACGCTGCACTCGCGATTATGCGCCAACTTCGTAAAGAACGGGACCTTTAAATAATTTGCTTCAAACAATAAGTTCGCATTTTAACTTCAACACACAACCAACCAGATTGATCGCGAGCACATCGAACATTTTGTGTCCGAGCTGTCAAACCAGAAAAACCAGACAGATTGATTAACCAAACATGTCTCCGGGTTTAATCAATCACCGATGTTTAGCTCGGCTTGTCCGGTGTGGACGGGGCTTTAGAACTGATACTAGATGAGTAAGAAGGAGTATGAGATTGGTGGTGGTACCTTCGTTGGTACAACAGTTGGCTCTTTTGAATTCAATCCCCAATATGGAAGTGTTGAAGTTGGGTGAACGAGACAAAAAAAATTAGGGATTAACTCTTTATAAGCTATAGAATTTATAGCTTAACCATGTGTATCTGTAAAGTACACTGAATAATGATGAAAAATCAAGAACAACTACTTCAAATCTAACTTTAGGTAGGCAAAAAGATGAAAAAAAGGAAAGTACGACCTATGTGTTAAAGTAGCCAGCTACGAACAACGTGAGTGATTGATGCAATCCCGAGTGTTACCAACCAGTTCAAAGAAAATTCCCTTCTCTATTATTTACCGATACTATTCCTGGATATGACTGTATCCAGGGAACTTCAATGGAGCAATATATTCTATTTTTGCTCTATGAAAAATATTCATCTCGGAAGTGAATAGAGTTTGTCGCTTACTCCGTCAATGATATCCACTAAAAAGTATATTCTATCACAAAGGTCATGCCAAAAATGAACATAGTTAACATACTCCTTACAAAACCTACACCACGAAATGTACACTATCACAAATATCCTGTCAGAAAATAAAAGTGTTCGCAAACTCCGCCCACAACAAAGTATACTCTACCACAGATTGCAATGATTTTAGGAGACTGTGATGCATTACGAGTCTTGCAAACTTTAAAAAACAATTATAATCCTCGCAAGAATTAAATACTTTTTTGCTTGATATATGAAGTTAATATAAAGAGAAAATACGTCATACAAACAACTCTCTCTGATATCAAGAAAATAGCTTTCAACATAATAAATATAATCACTCGTTTGATACTTACTCAGTCATAGATTATAATGATATGCTGCAGACTAGAAATTGGATGGAAGCCATCTCTCACTCACTGTTTCATAAAAGTCATCAAAAGTATACTTTATCACAGAATGTGATGGCTTTAAGAAACTTTAATGGACCAGGTGTACTACAAATTTTTAAATAACCACTTTCAGGTGAAGATCCTTGATACTTGCTAAGGAACATTATTGTACTTGAAGAGATACATTGACCCAGAATTCTCTGAGATCAAAAGAACAGTTTAAATATTATTAATAGCTTCATTCGTTTGATATAATCTCAAACGAAAGTTACAATGAAATGCGTTTGACACGAAATTGGACGAAAGCCAAACGGAAAAGCTTAAGTGCTGGTTTCACTTTGATTAAAGTTAATATACATTCCTCTTAAATTTTCGAATCAAGTCGCTATTAAAAGTTTCAAGATCTTTTCGTCATTCTTTGTAGCTGAACTGCCATGTACAAAAAATATAAGTGATATGCTTTCGTAATTTGCTCGTTAGTGTAAATTACGGAGTTATTTCACATTTTAATAGCTTATATTTGTGTCTACAAATCTCATATGAGATGACATTTAAGATGCAAGAGATTGTTGACCTATGCTTATGAAAAACGCTTGGACGATTTTTTATGAAATGAGTTGACGTTTTATTTTCAAAAAGACACATAGTATTGCTTAATTTTCATACATTTATTGTAATATTAACTAATTTGAATTTATGATGGATAGAATGATGCATAATCTCATTTTATATACTCTAGAAACTAAAATCAGTTTTATGTTAAGCTGAAAATGACTAAATCTGCTATGTCCTAGATATTTAATTCATTAAAATTCACATAATTCAATGAAAAACGCACATGTGGCTGTCAATTCTACATAGAGTTTGTAATAGTTGATATTAAATATGTTTTTAGACACAATAAATATGTACAGTCCCTAAAATTCAAATTTTTTTTAATATAATTGATTTTATATTTAACAAGTTTATTCCAAATTTAACGAGAACAAACTGGGTGAAAAAATGTTAAATTATATCCGAAGCACCGAGTACTAAAACCAAATGAGTTCGAAAATTTAAGAAACTGATTTTAGAGCATAACTTGGCTTGTCTAGGGTTGGAACTTATTGCGTGTAACCATTTATTCGTAACTTTAGTTAGTAAACATTAGGGTCATGGGAAGATGTATTGTATGCAGAAATCCCATCACCCTGTCTCTTCTAGAACTTCTATATTCACTTTTATTAAATTTGAAAAATGGAATATATATGGGTTTTGCATTTACTGATTCATTTAATGTTTGCACTGAAATGAGCATAGGCTTAAGCAAAATAAGTGGTGTAAAATAATTTATACATAATACGAAACTGTTAGTAATGCACAATTGTGTTATATACTTGCTTTGGTGGTATAGCTGGAGTAAAAAAGAATGGTTTATATATATATATATATATATATATATATATATATATATATATATATATATATATATATATATATATATATATATATATATAAGTGTAATAAAGAAATATTTGATGCAACATCATTTGCCATCTATAAAGTGTGTAATCATTTACGTAAAATGTATGTTACGTATTTGTAAAAAATAGCAGTAAATCACACTTGCATAATTACGCACCTTCTGTGAGAAATTGAATGTTTTTGTGATATGAACACATTGATTCTTCCTTAAATTATACAAATGTGTAATTTTACCCAAAAAATTTCCTCTGCAAGCAGTCACTTTCAATGAAGCATATTTTCACAAACTAAATAACGAGTTTGGTTATTAAAAGTCAACTAAAAGAGCCAAATATTTCTACGTAAAGGACTGCAGTATTCGTTTAGTTTTCTTTCGTTGAAGTAGATAAGTTACCTTTTAGATCTTATTTTCAGGAATTTTTGAAGTATTTCGAACATTTAATTTAAATTTTTAATACTATTTTTATTTTATTTGAATACGCTTCGGAATCTGTGTTTAAGAAATATAAGTATAATAAATGTAAGTAGGTAATGCTTCAAATATTTCATAATATTACTTCCCTGTTAAAATTATTTTCCGTTAAAGTTGCTATATTAAGTGAAATAGGAAGGACGTATTGGTCTAGCGATTGTAGACAGCTACTTAATTAAAATCGCATTAGAGTAATATGGCAGGCATTCGACAAATAATCAGACAACCAAATAAAGAGGCGCAAAACGCTATATACGTAAACATAATATGAATAAATATTGTTTATATATAAAACGTAGAGTTCTTATATTAAAAACAATTTAAAAATGTTTTTCTCGAACAGAAAATTAGGTCTATACTTCCCAGTTTTCACGTATTTAAATGTACCTCACTTTCTAAGTTAACATTGTAGGTGGTAGAGACTACTTCGAAAATGTACTAACATTTCATATTCTTTGGATAGTATATCTTAATGCATTTATATAATCTTTCTTTAAACTTCCAAATTTATTTCCATACTCATAATTTCAAAATTTAACCATGAAATAACTATGAAAGCTAAATATTTGGTTTTAGTGTTTCTTTTAAGGGAAAAGAAAAGGGAAAGTTCTTTTGAAAACAAACCTTTTACACTATGACCCTTGAAACTTTTTATGAAATTATTATTCCATTATCCTAATTTACATCATAGTAATAGTGTATTACTCAATTCTAAAGCTAATCCATTTTCGTATTAAACTAAAAAAATGTTTCCCACTATGCATGCTTTAAGCAACATAACAAATAAACCGAAATTTCTAGTAATATGAAATTCTTACTTGCATCGCGATTTATACAAAATATCATAAGGATTACTACAAAAATTCAAACATTTTATAGCCCGTTGTGTTTCGCCAGGGTGACGTTAATTAAAAAATTCCAAATATCATTACCAAACCCTTTTAAGGAAATCAAGAAATATCAAAACACAGGGAGATCAGATGAATGTCAAAAAGATTCAATAAAAGATAAACCTTGTAGAAGACCTACCATACTATCAATGTTTTGTACAATTGTCTATTTAGCTATGCCAAAAGTGATTATAAGTGAACAAAAAACGTTCTACTATCTATAGATTATAACACAATGTAATATTTAAATTTTAAAATTAAAAAAGTTTTTTTTTTTTTTTTTTAAATCTATTCTGGTGAATTTGAAACTGCTGTCCACTTAAAAAATTGATTGCAGAATGAAAATATTTGTTTTTATAGGATACAGTTTTTTATTAGAAATATTTGAGCACTTAAAAATCTTTGAAGTAAACTTTCTGACCTGTGGTAAACTTTACCTTCGCCAAGGGTAAATAAAGACTGGTGAA
Source organism: Metellina segmentata (assembly GCA_947359465.1). Classification (NCBI taxonomy): domain Eukaryota; kingdom Metazoa; phylum Arthropoda; class Arachnida; order Araneae; family Tetragnathidae; genus Metellina; species Metellina segmentata. Next base: position 108,353,186 of record OX375874.1, read on the forward strand.
ACCACCAAAACTGAAGTGTAAGTTCGAGGAAATTCCAATGGAACGGAAGTTAAGTCTCAAAGGATTAAAAGATTATTAGTTCCTTTGGAGATGTGTTTTCGTCAACCTTCTCATAAAATATTTAGGACAGGTTGTTATGGAGTATCCTTTTATGGACCTGTAAGAATTCGTTTCTTGAGACTCAGATTCTAACATAAACTAATGTACCTTATATTTTACAGAAAAGTCTTCATTCAGTAAATCCGCTTAAGTTTTTGGTTAGGGTTCTATATCCACAAACATACTTTTGTAACCAGCAATTTTATAAACGACGCAATGGTATCTTCATTATATAACTTTAATATGTAAAATCAATACCTAACTGAAATAAATCAGAAATAAACTTTACAAAATTGAAAATGACGAACAATACATTTTTTTTTAAACAGAGAATGTATATTTACAAATGGTCACTTTCATTTACGTAAACACGATACGATGTACACTTAATCACGATTAAATTACTTATGCAATTTAAATATTTAAATAGATACAGAGACAAAAATTAAACTACATTTCTTAGCAACACGAGAAGTAGCTCTATTCTCATTGGTATGATATATCAACAGATCTTTCTTATTACAACTAATAGGTAGACATTTAATAAACGTAATCGTAATAGTAGCAATTTTGAAACCCGATCAGATGACAAGGTCACACATAAGCTGGCACCCCACTCTCCAAAATTTTAAACTACTCCTACGTGAGGACATTTGAAGCTACGAGAGATTTTATGTGCACCAGATCCCTTTGTACACGACGGTCTTTGATTGGATTCCATACTACGATTAAATATGATAATTTCGAGTACGATGAAAGACCGTACGCGAAATATAAATCAGCTGTAACAAGTAGATGATCGAATCTTACCCACGGAGACCAGATTTTATCCTAAAACTTTACGGCCCACAGACCTCATAGGCATTCAGGATATTTTTTTACCCACCCCTAAAATAGATACGTTTCTTCATACAGGTTTAAGGCTGTAAGAGTAAGGGATTAGCAGAATGAGGGCTGCGAGTTCGAATCCAACCAAAACCATCACCTACATAGGTGGCTGGGGCACTTTAAATCTGGCTTAGTATTAAATGTCCTCACTTTTTCGTGGTGTGAAAGTTTGGAGAGTGGAGTGCCTGTTCTTGTATAACACCCTCATCCGATCGTGGATCAAAGTTATGTTGTGCTGTCCTCGGATCTCTTCCCTTCGGGTTTGATCCCCGATTGTAGCCAATAGCTCGTTGTGTTACTGGGTAATGTTTTTTTAATTTTGTTACGCATTTTTTTTTTTTAAAAATGACAGGCTATTAGGAGCATTTTCGATATAATACGCTTCTTTTCTTTCAAAAAGGCAAGAATGCTTCGCAGACGCAAAATAAGTGTTGTAAAGGGTGAAGGTGGCGTTGACGAATCCACGTGCCGGAAGTGGTTCAGAAAGTGTCGTCACCTGGATTAGTTCATTAGCCAGAAACCTCAGAACTTCTATGAGAACGGGATGATGAAACTTCCAGAGAGGAGGAAAAATGTCTTTGAACTGAAAGGCAAATACAATATTGATTAAATGTATCTTCAAGTTTTGTAAAAAAGAAAAATAACTAAATTTTGTATGGACTCAATAAAATATTTCACCGTACGGTATAAAACATACAAATTGGTATACTTTTTTTTGTCCTGACCTGTACGTATTTGCTTAATGATGCTACAAAACAAAGTATTTTATAAGGTTATAAAAAACACTACAAAACAATTAGAGGTCTTAGTTCTAAGCTGATTTCAATTCTGTGATAAGTCCAGCCCTTGCTCATCAGAGAAAATGCTTTTAGTATCAGCATTTGTACCTGGGTTTGCGTGAAACAAAGTCGAGGATGTCATTTATATTCGTTGCATTAATTTGTTTTTAAAATTTCACAAAATATTGGGGAAACATTGTTTTTATTTTACTCTTCTTGTGTTATATCCAGAAAGGGAAGTTCTATCATCGATTATGTTCGACGATTTTTTAATACTTATAGATGAGTACCCGGAAGTCTGAAGTGTCGATAGGAATCACCCAATATCAGAATGAATTGGGAGGAAATTATAATTTTAATTTAGAAATCTTCACTGTTGATATGAGATACCAGGAGAATACAAAATGTATGTTGTGACGACGATCTTATTAAATCGTGGTTTTGACGTGAATACTTGGGCCTGTTATTGGTTTGTGGAATGAATAAAGCTGACACATTATCTATGGACTATAGTTTATTGTGAATTTTCAACGTTTGATATACAGCTTTAAATATTAAAATGCTGTTTGATAGTAATATTGTAGTTTAATTTTCTTGATTTAATTCTTCAAATTGTAGCGTGATTTAGCAGCTTTTAAATGACACCAGTTACGTAGTCTTCACTATATGCTGTTGAAAGTTATACTGGCTCAGATGTTGCACAACACCATCGATTTACAACATATTTCGAACAAATATTTTGCATTGTCACAGTATATTTTAAAAGTGTTCACATGTGAGGATTCATTGATGAAGGCCATCCATTGATCCTCCCAATGCGAAATCTAAACCCCCAACGGAGTTCGCCGAGAGGCACAGGTGCGAACCACTGCGGACAATGGATAGTCGCCAGTCTGTCTGGACTATTGACACTAAGACGACAATAAGAAGTCGTTCTTCCACGCCTTTATTTATTACTATCACCAGCTTGGGTTGAAACAGCCGAGAGCGGTTAGACGACCCGACGCCAGATACGAGGCCAATGACAGACCCAACGGACAGACCCACCCTTGGCCCGAAAACCAATAATCATGCCCTTTTGGACGTCGGATAAATCGCCACGTTTCTGCATTACGCCAACGATTGAAATGCTTTCCGATGCCCTAGGACATCCTTTATATACACTCCACTGCAATGTTCTGCCACCTGCCTTTTGTGATTGGTTATTTCACGTTGACGTCGAAAGTAGGTGGTGGTCACATTAATGTTACTGGACTGTGTATTTAGACATGTTTTATGCTAAAACATCGAAGTAACTGTACTTAAATCAACCATAATTAGGTAATTTTGGGGCAGCTTGAAAGTATATTGAGCAATGCAATTACTTGGATTGTTTTACCAGCATTGCTGAAGAATATATTATTTTTCAAAAACTGAAAACAGTTGAATTAAAAAAAAAAACATCATAATTTAACTTCAACGCTGGTACCAAATATTTAGTTTTTTTTCAAACCTTGAGAGAAATTTTAAAAAAATTGCATTATTACATAGAGATAATTGCTGTGTTTTAAAAAAATCACTTTGCGTATTTCTACAACAAACTACATTAATCTTATCTCTTTCATAAAAAAAAAAAAAACTTTAATATTTACTTTTTTTAAATAGCTCAGAAAATAAATAAAGGAAATTGTCAAAAATTCATAAGATTTCATATTTGTTTTTACATGTGATTGATAGAATTACTAAAATAACTTCTTTTAAAAATTTTACATCCTTGAAAGTTTAGTAGTAATTTTGAATAAGAAATTTTTAAACAAATACATTTGACACGCCTTTTGAACAAAATTTTAATTTTAATCACTTGTAATTTTGAAGCTTACGAGGGAAAACGGTCTTTAACAAGAATATTAAATAAAATAGTACAGTGACAGGTTAAAAAAATTGCTTTATTCATCCATAGATTTATAAAACATTTCATTCGTACGATTTACACAAGAAAATATAATTTCAGCCATTGTAAAAATGTACAACTTGCTAAAATTTAAAGTTGCCATGAATTTAACAATACAAAAAAGATGTAATGTTTATCGATGGAATATTATCCATTTAGTCAAAAAAGGTCGCCGTAGAAAATTATTTATTCACCTATAGATTAAATAAAAAAATATGATTCCTTGCAATTTCAGACCTAGATAAAGCCAAGCAGCTAACACTTTAAATTTCAGCCACAAATTCAACAACATAAAACTAATACAATCGATTGATTAGGATTACTCGTCTATTTAGGAAGGAAGCTGAATCCTGATAAAATTTATGGTAACGGGGAGCATTCTAAAATCCCCCTGACTCTCTGAAAGTCCTTTTCTATTACCAGCCAAAAGCTTATCATACATCCGCTCTTGCGAGAATACAGTAAGGGAATAACGGATCGGAATTTAAATGCAATCAACCGGCTTGTTTGTTATTCGACAAGTGCAATCTCCCGCTTCTACTTTTACATTCAAAACACGCACCTGGGGCAATGGCGCATAAGTTCTGATAATTTAAACTGCGTTAGAGCGTTTTGAATGGAATGAGATTTTTCCTAGAAAGGGAAGAGACAGGAGAGCTTTCTTTGAACTAGGGATGCGACATCGATAGCAAAACATCGATGTTCAAAATTAAAACATCGATGTTTATAATACATCGACCCAAAAACATCGATGTTTTTTAACATCGATGTTTTTAAAATTCAATGTATTTGAACTTATTCCCCCATTTCTTAAAACTGGTTTAGCAAACTTGTGATGCTACATCGACAGCAAAACATCGATGTTGATAATACATCCCCCTCAAACCATCGATATTTTTAAATATTCAGTATTTAAACTAGTTTCCCCATTTCTAAAAACTGGTTTACAAACTATTGATGCGACATCGACAGCAAAACATCGATGTTGAAAATTAAAACATCGATGTTGATAATACATCGTACCCAAACCATCGATGTTTTTAAAATTCAGTGCATTTAAACTTGTTTCCCCATTTCTAAGAACTGGTTTAGCAACTAGTGATACTACATCGGATCCAATACATCGATGTTTCTTTCTAAAACATCAATGTTTAGAAAACATCGACATCGATGTCGCATCCCTACTTATCAGACCCTTCATCCTTGGTCACTTTGGTCTAAAAGTATGTTCAATTTTCTGATTATGAAAATTATGCTACCTTGTTATTTTTAAAATTTTTTAAAGGGTACTTTTTTCATTTAAAAATAAAACATCGACAACGTAGAAACATCGACCAGTATAAACATCGATGTTACCAAAACATCGACACCAATACATCGATGTTAAATACATCGATGTTTTTTAAAAAACATCGATGTTTTGAAAACATCGACATTGATGTCGCATCCCTACTTTGAGCATCTGAATCTGATTAGGTAGTTACCGTCGCTGCATTCTGCGCTGTCGCTTCACATGATTCGTTTCCCCAGTGCCTTTAGGTTGTTTATGTGTTTTAAGTTTCGAAAGTGGGGTGCCGGCTCAAGTAAAACCTCGTCATCTGACCATGGTTCAAAATTGTGTGTTGTTGTCATCGGATCTGCCCCTCGTGGTTGATTCCGGACTTTCGCCAATAGCCCTTGTGTTGGTGCATGGCGACGCTATTTGAATACCTACCATATTTCGCACTACGTTGATCGTTCATTTCCGAGCTAAAGTATGCGAATTGCTGATATGCTTTATCGATATTTCTTCGTCAATAACCCGTTGTGTTGTGACGTTGATTAAATTCCTATCAACTTCTAATGACGAGATAATCCTGAAAATATGGTCAGTTTTGTTAATGACAAGATAGTGCGTTGAGACAAGTATAGTTTCCTACACCAAGTGAATTTATCATTCTAAATAGCTTCCGTTTAACTTAATACGAGATCATGAGTACCAAACATTGTTAGCAAACCAAACAAAATTTTATCACACATCTGTTTGCCCTTGAACACATTGTTTATATGTTTATAGCTGAAATGAATACATTATAAGTGTTTCGTCGTTTACATTTGTTTATCTTCATATGAAATTACCAGATTCGATTTTAGAACCTTTTGTCGTGCATATGTTACAGCTAAAATGCAGTAATCAGTTATTCTACAGATTATCAAGGTAATGTGAAGGTAGCTAGGGCAGGGCTCGAAATAACCGGGTGCACAGGTGCACTGTGCACATGAAAATAAAATTGAACACCTAATTTTTTCCCGCTAGGCGCACCTGTGCACCTAATTAAAAAACTTAAGTGCACGAGGTGCACCTGTATTAAAAAATATATTTCGAGGCCTGAGCTAGGGTGATCCGTTTAAGTGCCGAAAAGTGTTTCATTTCTCAAATTACCTAGGTAATCTGCAAATTACCTAGAGAATCTGCATATTACTTACTAGGCACGCTTAAATTAACATAATGTTATTTATTTATTTATTTTTCGATATCCAAATAATCAACTTAATACAATTAAACAATGAACAAATTAGTTGATAGAATCCATCATCAATCAATTAAAAAAGTATAATAGAAATAATCAAATGGTTTAAAATATTATTAAAACTAAGGAAATAAATTTGCTAAACATGATAAAATTATACTTACTTATTAGTGCAATCGAAAGATTGGTGACATTTTAAATTATATAGCAATTGGTTTTTGCAGAAATTTCTAGCTCCAGCAGAAATTTCCCTCCTCCTGCCGTAAGGATCCAGGCTGGAGGAGGGAGCATTATGGTTTGGGGAATGTTTTCCTGACATTCACTGGGTGCACTCATCATTGCGGAAGGCACGATGGATCAGAACAAGTACGCATATGTTCTTGCGGACCATGTCCACCCCTACATGCGAATAATTTTTTCTCATAATGACTGCATCTACCAACAGGACAATGCCAGTTGTCATTAAGCTCGCAGTGTATGTGCGTGGTTCGAAGAGCACCAGGATGAGTTTACGGTACTACCCACCTGGTCAACAAACTCACCGGATTTAAACCCAATCGAGAATCTGTGGGACAACCTCGATCCGGTTGTTCGCGCCACGGATTCTCAACCGCGTAATCTAGCGCAGCTGGTCACTGCACTGAAGTCGGCATGGCTCAACATCCCAGTGAACACCTTCAGAAACCTAATTGACTCTCTTCCTGCACGTCTCGCAGCGGTCCGCTCTGCCAAAGGTGGTTATTCTGGCTTTTGACAGCTGGTGATTCTGGCTTTCCACATTTCTAGAGAGAAAAAAAAGTGATGAAATCGTGAAAGTTTGCTACAATCGATCGGTATACCAATCATATGGTATACCATTCAATCGATAGGCGTCTTCTCCGTGTACCGATTAGATTATGAATGTTAGGTTCCATCCAGTACACAAAAGTAGTCCAAGGGCCATGTTAAAACTAGTTTAGTCACATGGTCTGGTCATATAAAAACGTTACCATTGCTGATTCTAACTTTATAATTCAAGCCTGTCCTTATTTTATTTATTCCCGATTATTTCATTCTTTATATGTCTTCATTTGTGAAATAGGTCGTCTTTGGATGGGTGAAACATATCGTCACAACCGCTTACAGGGTTAAATACAATATATCTATGATGCAATGATTAAGGATAACATTTTAAAGTATTTACGATTTGCTCTAGACAATGATATTCAAACGAGTGGGTTCAAACGGAGTATGAAAAGAAATTAGAGGCTGTGGTCGTGTGCTTGAAGCTGACGAATAAGAGTCAGACCCTTTTGACACTTACAGCACTTCATTAAACTGTTTTATATAACTATGTTTAGATTTGCATACCTAAACTTGCAATCCAGGGTAAAAAAAGGCCATGAAATATTGACGAAATAAAAATAACGTAAAAAGGTATAACATAATTCTGGTAACTTGAAATATCGATCGTAAATTAATTCTGTTTAAATCGGTATTCCATTTTCTATTTATATTTATATAGGATGGTCAGTTTGTCATTTCACTTTTAAGAATTTCCGCAATAGAAAGCGTTTAAAAGAGTGAAAAATGATTGTATCTGCCTTATTTTCAGGAAATGCACAATTCATTACATTTATCTTTAGTTGATTACTTAGGACCACTGATGTTGTTTGAGAACAAATATTAGCTTCACAAAGTGACACAAGTGGAACTGGAAATAAAGTAAGAGGAAAAGAGACTTGGTAAACCAAATATAGTAGTATGGAACAGTAACTATTAAATCTGTCAGTAAAAGAAACGATGCCTTCTTTTAACTTTGACGTTTACTGAGCAATATTTCAAACGGTATTTTTCCATTTCATTGAATTTTATCGCGAGATTTCCGAGTTAAAGAAGAAAATATTACGGAAAAGAAAATTTTTTCTTTTAGTTTGGTACATTTGAACTCATGGCCATTCTCCGATAGAGGGGTTTATATAAAAAATTTTGATGCAGAAATCGTGAAATCATGTATACATATATATATATATGTGATGTCAACACTGGAATGGCACTGTAGCTATTACTTGATATGGTATTTTGGAATGAGTCCACGTGTTGTAAAACACAACATTTATTAAATTAATTGAAGATGGTACACATATGAGCCACAGAGGTCTCAATAGATTCGCATAAAAAAAGTACGGAAGAGTGGCCACACAGGTCTCGACTCTCTCCGATCACCCAAAAAACTGAAGACCCTCCGCCGCGGGCAAGGGATCAAGCCTTTTCCCCCTAGCGTTCGTGGTGATCCGTCCCCTGGATGAAATAGTCCCTTTCTCCTTTCGGTAGTAGGTGGGGAGGCGAAAGAATTCCGTTCCTACATATATATATATATATATATATATATATATATATATATATATATATATATATATATATATATATATATATATATATATATATAATCCAACGACAGGGTAGATGAAACCACATTTCTAGAGAGTGGGCCAAAAAAGTGATGAAATCGTGAAGGCTTGCTACGATTGATCGGTATACCAATTAGACGTTGAATGAATGGATGGGCGTCTTTTCCGTATTCCGATTAGATTATGAATGGTACCACCCAGTTGACAAAAGTAGTCCTAAGGACACGTTAAAACTTGCTTAGTCACATGGTCTGCTCACATAAAAAGTTTACCATTGCTGACTCTAATTTTATACGAAATTCAAGACTGTCCTTATTTCATTTATTCCCGATTATTTCATTCTTTATATATCTTCATTTGTGAAATAGGTCGTCTTTGGATGAGTGAAATATACCGTCGCAACCGATTACAGGGTTAAGGGGACGCATTACCATTTTTAAAATGCTCTTCAATTTTTATATTAGAATTAAAATACTGTTGTTTTTCTATTGTTTTGTAAACAATAAGTTGATTTTAGAAGAAAAAATCTTGTCAAATAAGGAATTTAAAAAAAATTAATTTTTACATATAAACAATTTAAAAAAAATCAATTTTTACAAATAAACAATTAAAAAAAATGAATTTTTTCAAATTTTTTTAATTTTTTAAAAATGCTATTTTTTAAAATTTTTATTATTTATTAATTATCATCATTATTAATTATCATTGTCATTAATTATCATGATTTAATATTCATTCTCAACTTTATTTCAAATATACTTAATAAAACTGTGTATCGATTTTTAAATCAAAAACATAGTTAATTTTATACAATTTTTTAAAGCTAAAATGATACAAAACCCACCGAAAAATGAAAATGTTTATATTTAACTATTTAAAAATAAATAAATATATCACTTAGATGTAAATCCATACACTGTTTTATTCTAAAGATATATAAACATAAGTGGAAAAAGTTTGGAAACTTTTTGTTTCATACATAAAAAGCCTTAGTATTTTCAATACCTTATAGTGCCAAAAAAAAACCAAAGCTGAGAAAAATGCTTTTAAAGTTTTAAAACACGCATAAAAAATTATTTACAAAACTCAGAGCTATTTGGACTTACTATGTTGATTTCCATACCAATTAAAGGAATTCAAAGCATTTTTCAATCAAATTTAAATCTTTTTAACTAAAATATAACCCGTAAGGATAAGTTATTTTGTTGAAGTTTAAAAACATTTCGTTTTCGACGCGAACTCAAAAATTCTTCAATACAGAATTTTCCAGTTTTGAATTTTAAATTTTTTAGTATCCAGTTCATATTAACTTTACACAAATTAAAAATAACATTGAAAATGAAAATGTAAAAACAGTGTGCGTATTTAAAAATAGCCAGATTAATTCAAAATTCATTCTTTTTTTAGTTGAATTTTTTGTCTTTGCAGCCGTGTAGTTTTAATTTTTTTTCTGAACTAGTAAATAAACTGCTGGTCTTCTTTCTATTTCTTAACTATGTTCTACGATAGTCCTTATAGATAGCAAGATGTTTAGAATGCACAATCAATGAAAGATTGTTTTCTTTTTGAAAACCTTCTATATCTTTTAGAGTATCCACATTGAATTCTGTGATAGCATCACAAACAGCAATCGTAACACGTTGCAGTGATGTACAACTTTGCTCTGAGCACTTACTCCATATAGCACTGTGCAGGCTTATAGTAGGGATTTGTGTGGTACACCTTACAGACGTTGTAACAGTTCAGTTGAAGCAAGCCTTTGGTAAATTGACAGTATTTTTGCCAAATGCGATTCGTTGATATGTTGATATATATTCGTTTAATATGCTTCATATGAAAACCAAGAGTTATACCAAGAGTCAATGCAGCTTGGTAAAAGCACCAGGAATCTTCATTATATTCTTGCCAACACACTTTGAATTAAAAACCAAAAATTTCGTCTCTGAAGGTCGCACACCTATTTCGTAGGGCGTAATTTTTACAGTGCCTTGGATCAGAAAAGTGTCTATAACTTTTTAATTAATGCAGTTACGAGTTTAAAATTTTGCACACTTATTTAGAAAGATTGTAGCTCTAATTTAAAACAATAAAAAAAATTTCGATACTTTGAGTGATTTTTGGTACTGCATCCCCTTAAATACAATATGTCTATGGTGCAAAGGCTATGAGTAAAGGTAACATTTTAAAGTATTTAAGATTTGCTCAAGACAATGATATTCAAACGAGTGGGTTCAAACGGAGTATGATAAGAAATTAAAGGCTGTGGTCGTGTGCTTGAAGTTGACGAATAAGAGTCAGACTCTCTTGACACTTACAGCACTTCATTAGACTGTTTTATATAACTATGTTTAGATTTGCATACCTAAACTTGCAATCCAGGGTAAAAAAAGGCCACGCAACATTGCCGAAATAAAAATAACGTGGAAAGGTATAACATAGTTCTGGTAACTTAAATATCGATCGTAAATGAATTATATTTAAATCGGTATTCCATTTTCTATTTATATTTATGTTGGATGTCCAAAAATTTTCTTTCGTAAACACACTCCTAAACATGGTATCAGTCTTTGAAATTTGACTCTAGGAATTTACCTAAGGCTCTAGCTTACTCGTGGCACACCAGAAACATTCGAACATCTTCTCTGGACCCTAGACATCTTCTTTCTTGTAATATATTAATTCTTATATCCATCACAAGAGAAACGCTTGAACAAACCTTTGGCTAATTTTAAGGTGACAAACATTTTGAGTTAATTTACACTACTTTAAGACATGTTTCTTTTTTAATACCTTTTAAGACTTATATCCCAAAATTGTCTCAAAAAGAGATAAAGAGATTGGTTTTAGTGTAAACTGTGATTCCAATACGATTCAAATATAGAAGCAAAAATTTTAAAGGAATTTCAATAAATTTTTGGATACATTCGTTAGGACTGTTTCATAAAATATTACTCCTCTAACATTTCAAAACTTTGATCAAATCATCATTTCCTCCTCTCGCCATAAGACACAGAAAGACGTTCGAGCACATTTAATCCAAAAACATACATCCAGCATTACTTGAGCCGAACTTTAGGAAAGGTACACTTTTATTAAGAGTAAATCAATAACATTCTGTATTAATCTCAAAAGAGAATCATTGCTTAGAAATATTTATCTTCTATCCTAAATGTGAAATTTCTTGTAAGATTTAATGCTTACTTTTAATTTGTTTTGTATCTACAGTGCCAAAAAAATTTTAGAGGATGTCTGTACAGTGCTTTCAATTGCTACAATGATGATACAGCAGTTTTGACAGAGTCTCTCACTTAAGATTATCGTCAGTAATGTTTCCTATATTGTTTCTGAAACCACTTTTCTAGCCTTTTTTGAAGATTGAAATTGATCTAAGAATTGAATGAACTTTTGAATAAGAAATTAGTTTGTTTTCTTACAAACGGATTTCAAAATTAATGATATGTAACTTTAACTAAAATTTTATTAGTTATTTTTTGATAATTTTCAAAATCTAAATTTGATTGAGTACCTAGGATCACTCCCACAAAGGAAAGGACCGAGGACAACACCACGTAATTTTGAACAGCGGTCAGAAGACAAGGCAACTACTGAGCTAACACAACACTCTGCAAAGTTCCAGACGAACCCAACGTGATGACATTCATCCACGACATATTTAATTTACTCTATCCATCCCAACACCATACGTTTACTAATATCCTTGCACTGATCAGGAATCGAACCAGGAACCTTACATCTATGTATGTATAATTGTCTATGTCTCTTTATAATTTTCGATGCGATGTATATTGTATTACGGTTTTGAAATTAAATATAAGAATGTCTCTTGTTAAAAATTAACTATTTTATATCAATTGAACTTTGGATACGCAATGAATATTACTTTATGATCATAGTGACAGTTCGTTTGGTATATATTAAATTATGAAATATAATGTATAAAATAAATACTAATTATAAAATATAAAATACTAACCATAGAAATTGAAACACGTGGAGACGAGAGAGAAAATGTTGATATAACAAACAAAACTGAATAATAATTTTTGTTAGTTTATTAAAATAATTTTAACATTTTATGCATCAACAATAATTTATTGTACCCCATTTTGATGAATCGTGTTTTTAATCAATTCGATATTATTTTCCTAGTCCTATTTTAAAAGCATTTACTCTGCTGTATACCGATTTAACTTCTCAGATGTGTATTGACTCGAAGAATTGAAATTGCACTATGCTAATTACCAGCTGTATGGCTTGGATCAGCAGTTAAATCTAGAGTCACTGTTTGTATTCAGGCTTCAAAATGTTTTAACTAGATTCAAACTTTGTGAATATTAGTTTAGATCACGCATGAACTCCAGGGGAGGCAATGAGTCCTTTATTTAGTATGGAAATTTTATTAATCCGGTTAATACGTTACCATAATATATTAACTACCAATGTCTAAACTTCCTGGTGTTTAGTTAAACAGCATTCTGTTCTACTATCGGTAACCGATGTTTAATATGCTCATATATCAGTCTTTCAGTGAAGGCAAGTAATTGAACTGGTAAATGAAGTATAAATAAATGGTTAGATATTTAAACCTCTAATGCTTTTGGAGGATATTGTTGAGAATATACTCCACACCAAGAGGATAATAATCGAGAAACTTTTTCGGTAGGCATAAAAAATAAAGAAAGTAACATGCAATATATTTTAAGGGTTGAATGAATACATAAATGCAACATATTATAAAATAAAAAGTATAGCATATATAAGGCTAAGTTCTACATTACACTGCCCTATAATATAGGACCGAACGCCAGTGGATTTGCATAATTACTTGTCCCACAACTTGTTTGGTAGTGTGTTTCGTAATATGGCCTGGAACCTTTGCATGTTGTTCCTGGTAAATTGAACACCGACGTTTGCATGAATGTTTTGGACAATCAGGTCATTCCTACGCTCTGGCAATTTTGTGGAATGGACCAATGTTACTTCCAGGACCACAACGCTCCGTGTCATGTTGCAACTTTTGTCAAGCAGTGGTATCAAGATATGGATGAAAAACGTGTTTACTGGCCTGCTCAGATTCCCGACTTAAACCGCATAGAACATTTGTGGGACGAGTTAGAGCTACGCTCACGGACCAGCGAACCACGTCCGAAATCTACGGCTGAGTGGCGACATTCTTCCAGCAGGACAGGACACAAATACCCATAGCTGTGTATCAACATCTTGTTGAAAGTACGCCCAGAAGGGTTGCTTGTGTAATTGCAGCACGTGGGGACTATACCCCTATTAAAGCATGCATTATTTCTCTTATGCTTTCACATCTTGCTGTCCGGTCAATTATTGCAGGGTAGTGTATATATAAACCAGAGTAGTGTCGATGCAAATCTACACAGTTTGACTAGTCCGCACAAATTTTTGTACACTGATTCCTCAGATCCCTGCTGATATATTACCCTTATTCTATTTGTCCTAAAAGTACACAAGGTGCTAAAAGTGACTAAAAGTCCCTATAGTATTAACATTAAGTATGATTATGACTGTGGTATTCGCAACTCAGTTTGTTTTATCAGTATTATTGGAAATACAAACAACTCAACATCGATTTCTGTAATAGTCAGCTCATCATTCCCTACCGTTGTTTCGACTTTACTCAAGTGTAAGCGAAATAGAAATTCGACAGAGTTGGGCCCACAAAGATGGGCACATCAAATAATGCTTTCTAGCTCTCTCAAAATAAATCATGTAGTTAATATTGTAGAGAAAAAAAGGCCAATGTATGTATTTGCCCATGAAACAGTATACCCCATAAAATAGCATTAAAAAGTGTTTTTTTTTTTAAAATTATATCAATGACTGGACCCCGTTCTTTAAGTACCCGATTTACAACAGGATTGTTTCGAGTTCGAAACATGATCCAACAAAGACAATCGTATACGCGGGGGCTGGTGCATGCTAAACCTATCATAATCTCTATGTCCCCACGGTGTTGTATTTTAAGTTTGGAGAGTGGGTTGCCATATCAGCTGTTGACCTCGTCATTAAAAAACGATGTGATTTGAAATGACGAGGTTTTATCCTTGGATGTAACCCGTACCATCACCAATAGCCTATTGTGTTGCTCCAGTACAATTCTAATTAATTACCTGCATACCAGCGATCATGTTTGTAATGAGGAATTTTTAATTTACGTCAATCTAGCATCTAGATTGGAAGATTCCCGGTTCGAATATAGGTCAGTGCATAGATGTTCGTAAGCGTATGGTTTAGAGGCGGCTGGTGAACCTTAAGTCTTTTGGGGACGATAGTCCTCACGTTGGGTTGATGTGGAAGTTTGGAGAGTGGGGTGCCAGCTCAGGTGTTGCCTCGTCATCTGACCGTGGTTCAAAATTACGTGTTGTTGTTCTCGGATCTTTCCCTTAGGGGATTGATTCCGAACCGTCGTCAATAGCCCGTTTTGTTGCTCTAATACCACGTTAATTAAAAATACCTAAAATTACCATTAAGTATGCCCAGTGACAGAAAGTTTTGTAGTTGTCTGCGACAAGCGTTTAGAATTTCATAATCTGTCTGTAAAATTTGTGTCTAATTTTTAGTGAATAAATCATACATTTAACCAGATATTTTTTGTCAGTTTATTTGAAACTTGGCTAGCAAGATGCGTTCTCGTTTATTTTGTTTATGACTTTTGATGTTACAAATCGGTTCATCAGCTCACTTCTTGTAGTGGGAAGGGTCAGAAGAACTATATATAGAGAGTGTCAGGCGGGGTTATTGTAAACAAGGGGTAATTGTAATCAAGCTATACAAGCGCCCACGTGGGATTCCGAGAAACTAAAAAGTCATCAAATATGAATGCTGGCAACCGTAAGGATGTAATATGGTGATCCCGTATTTCTATGAACGATAGCTGATAGCAGTATGTTTAATTGAAAAGTTTGTTTTTAAAGTTATTGTGTGATGTATTTTCTGCTGCCCTCCATAATATATTGAAAGTTATGTTGCTCGAATTCTTTACTACGGTCGGTTATGTTTCTATCGAACAGAAAATCATTGACTTTACCTTCTGGGAACTTCAATACACCAACAGTTGAAGGTTTACATCTACCCCATATTTTTCAAGGGACAAAGTAATTGTAAACATAGCTTTGCCAATAGTTTCGTTCACTTTGGATGTAATACCAATGTGTTTTTCTGTGTAACTCGTAATCGTATTAAGTACGTTTCAATTGCATTTTGTTGCATTTTTTGTGTTATTGGGGAGCAGGAAGACTGACTTACTAAAACGTCACGCATATGGTGACGTTCTTACAGCTGACCACGTTTTGTCACTTTTGAATGAGGTAGAAGAGAAAAAACAAATGGATGCCGAGTGAGAAGAAAGTGAAAGAGCCAGGAGTAAGCAAGAAACCAAGAAAGAAGCAAATGGAAAGGAATTCAGAAATCAAGTACAGCGAAGATGAGGAAATTTTGAAAGATTTGACTAACAATGACGGTGAAGAGTTTGAAATTGTCCAAACAATCAAGCAAAATATAGAAGAGTAGGGGAAGTATTTTGGAGCCATTCATTTAAGACATTGAAACAATTCCGTTTCTGCTTGTAGGTGTTGAAGGGGGAAATAGAAAGAAAACCCATTTTTCGTATGTATATGAAGGGTGGATGTCGTTTCAGAAGAGGACTTTGAGATTACCGGACTCAAATGCATCAATAATGCATAGACTAAATTCGTTGTGGTTGAAAAATACTAATTTTCTGTTACCAAAGACCATGTCAAAGCAATTTTACATACTCCTACGTGTTGCAAAGCAAAGAAAGGCGTAAAAAAATTTCCAATTCAGGGCACTATTAATGTGTAAGCAATATAATGTTTTCTTTTTGCACTTAAGTTTGTATTTTTTAATTTTAATTTATTTTAATTTTTAATTTTTAAATTTGTAATTTTCTGTTTTTTGCACTAAATACATTTTTTGTTCAGTAAATGTTTGAATTATTTTTGTTCAGTAAATGTTTGAATTATTTTTTTGTTCAGTAAATGTTTGAATTATTTTTGTTCAGTAAATATTTGAATTATTTTTGTTCAGTAAATGTTTGAATTATTTTTGTTCAGTAAATGTTTGAATTATTTTTGTTCAGTAAATGTTTGAATTATTTATTCGTATACATTTTCCTGGAAGTTCACCTCATCATCAATGCAAATTCATGGGTCACTATATTTTGCTGGGGTAAGAAGTGGGAGTATTTGGTAAATGTAAAGATGAAAATGGGGTTATTGTAAACATGGTATTAGAAGAATAAAAATACCTTCGGAGTTTCTTCTAATGCCATTACTACTGCTCATGCGATCACTTGTTCAATATTCAATATCACGAGGAAAATCGTTGTTTTGCCCCTACTTTCAGGGGTAATTGTAAACAGCAGAGTACGGTGCTAAATTTCTTTCCTGGAATCTTCGTACTATTTAAGTATCAAAGTACAATAGTGACAAGTTAGTTTAGTAGGGTGAACAATGTTTAATTATTTTCTCAAGGGTTTGAAAATAGGGATTGAAAATGAACATATGAATTTTGATTACCCTTATAAAGCTGCTTTTAATACCTTCATGTACCTTTATAACCAGAACGGGGCCCATTCAGTTGAATAAAAACCCTCAAACCGTTAGTGCCCACTTCTTCATCTGTACCATTTCTCGATCTTAGCCAATATTTCCCAACGACATGAATTACAGACCAAGTTTCGCATACAACTTCAGAGACTGGCATTGATATAACAAATACAAGAAACTTAAGAGATGTAGGAAGTATTCCCCTCAGTTCATGGAGTGCAATTTTAAAAAATTGTTTCAGATCTGGCGCATTACACTCCGTAACAATTTTGTATATTTTTTTACACATCCATTCACTGAAGATCTGATATTGAAACCACAGTCTTTCTGGAGTCCACAGAAGGCTCAACTAAAGGAAACACATTTAAATGTCATTGAAGCTCTTTTCAGTCAGTTTCCTGTTCACTTCTGCTTCATGTATGCTAATATTGGTTTTTGGATAAACCAAAAAGTCATAGTTGAACAAAAGACTGCTCTTTTCAATGACGAAAAAAAAATGTTGGTTTACCATCTGATTCAGTTGTAGAGTAATTCACTCTGAATTGTTCTATTAGAGATTTCACATAGCTTAATAGGCATAATATATCTCTTAGCTCATCACCTTTACTAGATTTGTGTTGTATTGTGATCAAAGACTCTTGGAGCTAATTGGTTTCTCAAGAAGGGAACCATCGCGTGAAAAAAAATGTCCGAGACTTGCGGACAATTTTTTAAATTGTTTTATTAGTACAGACAAAAACTTTCCGCAAGCAGATTTCATTGTCCGCGACAATGTCGCGGTGTTTCTACCACTAGGCTTGTATGAACCTTTGGAAAATACATTCTTTTAAAACAAAAGCTACAAAATATTTCCTTTTCAAACTTTATTTTTATACTTTTATCTTTTCTAACTTTCTATTCTAGTTCCCCGAATGCGTATTTCCTTAAAAAAACCAATACAGTCGACAATAAGACATCGCACAATTAGATTCTCTTAATTTCCGGTTACTTAAGATAATAGAATGGAAAGGATGAACACACCGCTAAAAATCTTCATGTTGCAGCATCTGATTCCGAAGGATAATTGTTTATTACGGAGCTTTGCATATTTTTACAAGGAAATGCTAATACGGACTGGCTTCAATCCAGGAAAAATAATTTTTTCCTGGAAGTTTTATTATGGACCCTCATTATTTTATATTTTCAAAAGATGACAACAGTGCGAAATGGAGCAAGGCATTCCATCCCTTAAGAGTCCTTAATGAGTAACCGGAGAGACGTAATAGTATCTAAAGCGATCATTTATCAAAACGTACAATCAATTATACGAGAATATGACATAAAATGTTCCATTGAACCGGTCACAGCATAGTACAATATTTAACCCTCCTACTCTCGTATTTTAACGGAGTGTCCGTCCAAAACGACATGACCAATACTGTGAATGACAAGATATCTTGTTATAAGGATATTACCGATTGTTTACTGATGACAAAATCTCCATCGGGTTAGTTTTCTTGTAATGACGAGTATCTACCAAGATCTGGTTGAATTTCTTCTAATAGAGAAATATCTTGTCTGCCAAGATCTGATCATATTTCTTCTACTGACGAAATATCTTGTCTACTAAGATTGGAATAGATTTCTTCTAATAGAGAAATATCTTGTCTACCAAGATCTAATCAGATTTCTTCTATTGACGAAATATATTATCTACCAAGATCTGATCAGATTTCTTTTATTGTGGAAATATCTTGTCTACCAAGATCGATCTGAAGAGATTTATTTTCTTGTAATGACGAAATATATTGTCTACCAAGATCTGATCAGATTTATTGTTTTGGCAAAATATCTTGTCAACCAAGATTTGATCAGATTTCTTCTAATAACGAAATATCTTGGTGATTGAATTTTTGTAGATTTAACAAGCACCAGCCCCCACTATACACAATGGTCTTTGATCGGATTTGTTACTAAGAGTAGGATAAATGACCGTATACAAAACAAATCAGCTGTTGCGAGTAGATTGAATCTCCCTGACAATATTTGAACTCAAGACTAGATTTATACTTACTTTATCAGGCCAACAGTTCAGATACGACTCTCCGAATACGTTTACCCGGCACACAGACCATCTAGGCCCTCCGAATTGGGTTACCCTTCCCGAAAACTAGACCTGTCTCTCTGTATACGTTTAAAGGGTACAGTTGTTTAGTTGGAAGAAGAGTAACTGATTCGTAACCGGAGGGTTAAAGTTCGAATCTAACCAAATACTTTCATATAAAAAGGCGGCTGGTACACGTTAAATATTTCATGGCCTTAAATGTATTCATGTTGACATAGTAGCTTGGAGAGTAGTGCCAACACAGGTGTAATTTAATCATCTGACCGTGGTTCAAAATTACGTGGTGTTGTCCTCGGATCTTTCCCCTTCAGGTTTATTCCCCGAACGTAGCCAATAGCTCGTTATGTTGCTCCAATCCGACGTTGCTTTAAATATAATCGATAACAAAAAAAAATCGACGCTCCAAGAAGGTGCAGAATTTTAGTGGTGCCGGGCTCGATGAACTTGGAACGGCGCTGACTGGGGAAGTATAGTCTTTAGTGACGAGTCCAGTTTCCAACTGTGTCCTGACGACAACCGCAGGCGTATCTGGAGACGTCCAGAGTAGTGTGGGTATCATGGCTTTGCTATCGCTCTGTAATCATTCCCACAAGAGTATGTAATGGTCTGGGGTGACATCGACTTTGATAGCTGGTCCCTTTGGTACTCATTTCTTGTACATTTAAAGCACATCAGTATGTAGACCACATTCTTGTGCTACCGTTTCTTTAGTGGCACCCCGCATTTATTTTTCAACAAGATAATGCTCGTCCGCACCCGGCTCGTGTTGCTATGACTTATGATCATGATTTCCCAACACTTTCTTTGCCTACTAGGTTTCCTGATCCGTCTCGCATAGAGCACATTTGGAACGTTATGGGAAGGCGATTGCAACCATCCTGGAATGTAGACCATTTAGCCAGACATTTGGAGACAATTTGGCAAGAAATTCTACAGGACACCATCTGTTAATTTTTCAGTCCATACCACGCCGGGTGACATCTTTTAACCAAGCCAGAGGTGGACCTACGCCTTATTGACTTCCTCCCTTTGTAACGGTCAAACTCTGAAATAAATCATTCAATTGTTATGATATTTTAATCAATTGTATTTCTATGTATGTTCTTCCATCAACCAATTTTTATTGCAATCGGACAACTCCTTCTTGATGGATCAATTTTTCTTTGTTTTAGAGTATACTTAGCTACCGTATAGGTTAATCCGGCCCATAAATGTTATGCGGACCTCCCGATAACATTTTTGTGTATTAGTATAACATTTCGTGTATTTGTGTATTAGTAGCATTATTGTGCCATTAAAAGACAAAATGGCTCTGAAAGTTTTGCCCGGAGAATTGATACACTTGGTTTCGTGTTATTTCTCCCCTATCTCTTGGTTTGGAGATTTTCTGTGCTCGTGGTATTCGAAGAAAGTAGGAATCATAATGCATGAGTTGGCGAGTGTGATGATAAAATTTTTATCCATTTATTTCGTTAGAAGTTTGATAACCAGAGCATACGAAGGCCGGCAGTGTTGGTTTTTCCTTGACTAGCACATTTTCTATTTGATTTACAATATATCGTGCTTTTACTATCATGTATGTGAAAAATCAATCTTTTTTCTTTTTCACTTTTTGTGGTTTTTGAAAAGTTTTTTTAAAAGAAAACTAGTTCCATTGGGCTCTATAAATCTTTTCCTTTTGGTTCTGTTTTCAACAAATAAAGAAGAGTGCTCATCAAACTGATAAGTCCCTTAAAAGGGAATGAGGACTCTTCTAGTGGTTATCTGGTTATTTGCAGGCTCTACAAAAATTATAGTACATGCAAATGACAGAGCAATGAGTCTCTAACAGGAAGTATTTTTGGATAGAGTGAAACTGCAGTGTCGTATAACGTATTGCAACTTAAGCTTTTATTAAGGTGATCCCCGAATTCAAGGAATTAACCCATTCGTAATCCTGTATTAACGTGTTGCATCGTAAACTTTTATTAAGATGAATCCTGAATTTAAGGAAGTCTAATTCGTAACAAATTGCTCGCATTTTTAGTGGCTTGGGGTTGTTCCAACAAATGTTTATAGAATGGATAACTTTAAATAACAAAATTATTTTACATTGTTTTACTGTGTTGATGCAAAGTTCATACAGTTTTGGGCGCTACAAAGCATTTCATTGCAAAAGAGAAGTGTTATATCTACATTATATATGCAAATTTTGATGTTGTTTTAAAGAAAGAATTTCAGCGTGCGAGTGGGGAAAAAATTGAGCTATTGAGTTGGGGCTTTTAAATTCTGTAAAGCATTAAAAATAACAGACAATAAGAAGTATTTTCGTCATATTATACAATTTTATTTCCGAAAAGGCAATAATGCTTTGCAGACGCAAACGTAAAGTAAATAATTGTTGTGTTGGGTGATTTGGCCGTTGACGATTCCAAATGCCGTAAAAGATTCAGAAAGTTTTGTCATCTGGATCAGTTTCTTTGCCAGATACCTCAGAATTTCTATGAATGCAAGATTATGCAGATCCTGGAAAGAGAAAGAGAGAGAAATAGCGAGTAGAGAGAATTGAGATAGAGAAAGAGAGAGAGATAGAAGAGAGAGAGAGAAAAAAAGAGAAGGGATAGAAGATAGAAGAGAGAGATATATAGAGAGAAGAGAGAGTGAGAAGATGAAAGAGAGAAGAGAGAGTGAGAATAAGAAAGAGAGAAGATGAATGAAAGAAGAGAGAGTGAGAAGATGAAAGAGAGAATAGAGAGATGGAAAAATTCACCTTACAAAGCGGCACAATCTATATAGATTTAATGTAATTTCAATTTTTGTCGAAGAAACGGAACGAAATTTGCTTTAACCCAATAAAATATGTCGCAACATAGTATAAAAATTTACAAATATTCATATTTATTTGTCCTGAAATACTTGTATTTGTTTAATTGTGCTATACACAGAACATAGAATTATGCATGTAACTTTCAAGAACAGTACAACTGTAGTCAATTACGTGCAACAATTAGATGTCTTAATTAGTTCTAAGCTGCTTTAACTTCTCTGATCAGTCCATTTCTTGCTCATCAATGAAAAAACTCTTTTAGTGTGAGCATTTGGGCCTGTGATTGCTTGAAACAAAGGCTAAGATAACACTAAGATTCTGTGTTTATCAATTTTTTTCTTCTATCTCTGAAAGTTTTGGACAATCATCGTTTTTTCTACACATCTTGTGTCCGGAAAAGAAAGCTCCGTTATCCGGTAATATTTGAAAAATTTTCAATAGTTACGGATGGGAGTACTCGGAAGTGTAAAGTGTCAATTGTAATGGTAGTATATCTGAATGCAGTGGGTAAGGATAATGAATAGTTCAAACTTCGCAATATTCATTGTTAATATTATATTCGGGAAATAGATCAATATGAGAGCCAGTAGAATACAAAAAATGTAGATTGGGTTGACGACACAGACCGCGATTTTGACGTGAATACTTGGGATGTTATTGGATTTTGGAATGAATGAAGCTGACATATTACGTTTGAACAATTGTTTATTAGAAAGTTTAAGCGCTTAATATACAGCTTGAACGATTAAAATATATTAATATTGATACATAATATATATTAATATTATATATATTATATAAAATATATTAATATGACATTAATATCTAATTATAATTTTAGTGTTTTAAGGATTTAAATTGTAGCATAATTTGGCATTTTTTGAAAGGCACCATTTGCGTAGTTTTCACTGCACGCTATCGACAGTTACACTGGCCCAGAGTTGGCCCAACACCGTCTAATTTCAACATATAGCGAACAAATATTTCGCATTGTAAATAATGCATCCCACATTATATTACAGAAATTTACAAATTTGCATATATATTTGTCGTGACCAATATGCGCCCCTTATCCAAACTCGGTGTGCTCATTTCGGATATGGACATCCGTTGTATCCACAACGCTATATTTATCGTCTGGATTTGTCTTCTAACTCTGAAATTATAACACAAAAGAGTTGTAGCGTTTTTCTTTTAACGATTGACTTTTACGCATGACCACCAGTACTATTTCGATTTTAGGGACGTATTCACGTTAAAAATAGCTCATATAATACGAGAATTACAGGGAAATACAGGAGACTCGGCCAAAAGTTTTGATTCCTCCTTTTGTTAGCTGATTATCGAGGATATTTATTTCTATTTACTTAGACTACTCTGGTGAATGTTTGTTCAGAAATTATTGGCAATCGCTATTTCTTCCACCTCATGATGTTTGAGATAGTAATGCGAGAATACTTGAGGCTTTATGAAGTTTCATGTGTTTTCAGATCCCGAAAATCAGTTTATGTAATAAACTATATACAATCATATTTTAATGAATTGTGTTTTAATTAATTTTAATGAATTTTTAAAACGGAAAGGGAAGTAGATTGCGATTTATATGAATAACACGGATTCACATTTTATTTTTCTTAAATTTAAATACAATTAAATACATTTCAATCAAACCTTAGTACAGTAATTCAGTTACCTTTTCTATTTTTTGCTTATTTAGAATACAGAGAGCTTTTTCAAAATATGTGGTAAATTGCTGAAAGGAATTATGCATAATGAAAAACCAAGTCATGATCAAAACCTAAATGTATAATTAATTTTTACATCTTAGAGACTATTAAATAATGATTTTTCCTTTTTTGTTAAAGGAATAAAAAACTTAAGAAAGCATTTTCTAAGGCAAAAAGCAATTATAGTTTGCATTATTTTTGTTAAGCATTCTTCAGTTAGGAAATAAATTTTGTCTGAATTGAATATTCATAAAAAATAATCTTACTAACCAGAAATTTGTTTTGAACTCGATAGATGTTTTTTAATGTGTTTTTGAAATTAATTTAGTAATTAAAACTGAATATTTTATTTTATTCGCTAATCACGATCATAAGAGCACACGTTATTGCCTCGTTATCACAAGCTTTCAAATGAAAAGAAAATAGTTTCATTATTGCACTAAGCGTTACGAGATTTCCGAGTAGAGTAGTAATATTTTTCCTCACAAAACATTTAAGGACAAATAACCAGACCTAGTGGTTCAAAGAATCCGTAGATTCTTTCAACCAAACGAGCATATTTTTTATTTTAAAGAGTCGATGGATGCGTTTAACCAAATAACCAAAACTATTAATTTAAAGAGTCGATGAATTCGTTCAACCAAATTACCACAACTATCGCTTTAAAGAGTTGATGAGTTACTATCAACCAAATGACCAGAACTATTACTTTAAGTAGTCGAAGGATTTACTCAACTAAATGAACAGAACTATAACTTTAAGGAGTCGAAGGATTTACTCAACTAAATGACCAGAACTATTGATTGAAATAATTTATTGATTCTTTCAACCTTTGGAAGTATTATGGTGGTATTTTACTTTGAACAGTATCCTTTAGAAATATTATATTCTTCCTTTAATTATAAAAGAATCCTTTGGGAACATCGGTCCCAATCGGTCTATTTGTCCTTTTTAATTATAAAATAATCCTTTGGAGATATTTTTATACGTCATTCATCTCGAAAAAATCCTTTGACAAAATACTATTCATCTTGCCCTAAAAATTGAATCTCTTGGAAAAATAATATTGGTTATTTACTAAAATGGAATGATTTTGAAAAATTTTGTTGCTCATTTCCGTAGACAAGAATACTTTGAAATAACGGCTAGCTTTTCCCAGAAAATAATATTTTAGAAATATTTTATTTTCCCTTTAATTAGAAAATAATCATTTTAGAAGTTATCTGATGACCATTTTATTTTCTTGTGAAAAGAGTCTTCTGAAACAGTTTCATTGGTCAATAATATCGAAGCTATTTAGAAGTAATGCTAGAAAAATAACAGGTTATAAAGGTGGAATTATGCGTGTGACCCCCTCAAAGGTTAAAACGGTTCATATGCGTGTGTTTTCTAAAACTGTCTAAATCTTAAAAATATCTTTAACAAAATTCTAAAACAATCATTAAAACAAACTATAACAAAAACTTCAAACTAAAACAATAATGCTAAGGACACGTTTACGTTTTTTTTTATATATGTAGAGTGTTCAGCACGGAACTATAAGATATTTTATTAGGTTATAAAAATGTTCGTTTAATAATGTTAGTGCTATGTACAAATTAAGCTCAGATAAAAGTATATTCAAGACAAATATGAAACATTTTATAACTATAAATTATCCATCAGCCCTTTCATTAACTGAATAAAGTATACATGAGAATTACATGTTATATAAAATAGCGATTCCATACATGTAACAGGCATGGTTCGATATTCTAAAAAAGGACAGTCCAGGATCACATTCCGAAGTGAAAGATTCGAGGACAACGTAATTTTAAACCCCTGTCAGATCACGAGGTAACATTTAAGCGCACACCCCAATCGCCAAACTTCCACACGACAACATGAGGACATTGAGGACTACAGGTCTAACGTGCAACAACCGCATTTGTATATGTCAGTCTTGGATTGGAATCGAACTCGCAACCCTCAGGTTGTTAATCCGTTATTTTTACAACCCGGCTTTTGACACCCCGTTAGAGAATTAATCTAACTTGTGGTTGTCTCAAGGCGGCATATTATCATCAACAAAACTTACGATATCTTGATGCACGAGTTATCTCGTCATAAGATTAGATATTAATTTAATCAACTTCGCAACACAACGGGCTAATGGCGACGGTCCGAGTTTAATCCTGAGGGGAAAGATCACACGAAATACACAAGTAATTTTGAACGGCGGCCAGTTGACAGCTCGTTATTGAAGAAAATTAACCAGATATTGGTCTAACAAATAGAAACTTGCAATCAAAACATCGATGACGAAAACCTCGTCATTTAACAAATTGGACAGATCTTGCTGGAATGGAAACCACTTTGATGTTCAAGGAACCTCTGATCTCTGACGAAAATATCGATAGAAGTATCTCAATAGTTTGCAAACCTTACCTCCGAAATGATCGATGAATGGATGTGCGGAATCGTAGGTATTTGATTAATGTCGCACTAGAGAAAAATAATGGGCAATTGGTTAAGTTCCGGGATCAATCCCGAGGAGAAAGATCCGAGGAAAACACCACATAATTTTGAACCATGGTCAGATGAAGAGGTCACCCCAAAGTCGACATCCCAGACTGTACAAAATTACGCACCATGCCAACGTAACGGCATTGGTTGAAACAAAACATTTAAATCGACGACGCAAAATGCAACGGCAGTAACGGCCTGAGTAGATTCACAAGTTCTGAGAAAGTCCCTCAAACTCTTCTCTTTCCAGAGAAAATCTCATTCCATTCAAAATGCTGCAACGCACATTAAATTATCGAAACTGATGGAACATTGCCCCAGGTACGGCAGCGTGTTTTGAATGTAAAAGGTAGAAGCGGTATACTGCACTTGTACAGTAACAAACAACCCCGTTGAATGCAGTGAAGTTTCGATCTTTATTCCCTTTCTACATTCTCAAAAGAACTTATGTACAATAAATACATTCTATGACAAAAAAAATTGACAAAAATTGACACCAAGAAAGAGTTGTCCGATTGAGAAAAAAATTGGTGGATGTAAAGAACATACATAGAAAAACAAACGATTACAATTTCAAAAACAATTGAATGATGTATTTCAGAGTTCAAGAGTTCAGGAGGAAGTCAATAAGGCGTTGGTCCACCTCTGACTTGCATAAATGCTGTCACCCGGCGTGGCATCGATTGAAAAAATGCCCGGATGGTGTCCTGCGGAATTTCTTTCCAAATTGTCTTGAATTGACAGTAGAAAGTCAGTCCGGGGTGTCACAAAAAGAACGGGAACACAGCCGGTCGCAGGATGTCGTCTACGTACAGCTGTGCTGTAAGCGTGCCAGAAATGACTACCAAAGAGGTTCAGTTATTAAAGGAGATAGAACCCCAGACCATAACGCTTTGTTGTATGCATGTATGGCGTTCGATAGTAATGGTGGCTTCACACCTACGGCGACAGCGACAAAAACATCCGGCTCTTCGCTTTGCGCATGTGTATTACAAACAAATTTTGTTTCTCCCGGTTCGTCTCTGTCGCTGTCGCTCCGCTTTCAAGTCTTGGAGGAAGTTCAACTTTTGTCTCTGTCGCCGTGCTGACAGCCAATCAGAATAAAGCCTAATCCGGTTTCGGTTGATGTTTTTCACCCAGCAAGCTACAAATTAATAATATCGAAATCCCATGAGCTCAGGAAGCTAAATAGCTAGGTATTATCCTAGACAGAAGACTCACATGGAATCGGAACACAAAAAACGTTATCCATAAATTCCGAGACGTAAAACGTTAACTTTTAAACCTAATTTCTCGGAATTCGCCAATGTTTATTGAAAACAAAATCCTCGAGTACCTAAGCTATCTCAAACCAGTAATCACATACGCATGCCAAATTTGGGGATCTATCTACTAATAACAAAAATATAAATTCACTTGAAATCCTTCAAACTTTTACACACTGAACCATCTCCAAAGCACGATGGTTCCAACGAAAAACAGAAATTATAAGACACGTTCTTAGAATTACCTCCCTTAAAACCCCTATCGTTAAACTTTCCAAAAAAAGTAAACCACGATATTTAATGCAGATAGCTGATTAAATTCTAACCCTTCTTTGAAGAGACATTATAAAGTAGCTCTCAGCACTATTTTTTCCTTGCCCAAAAATAAGTACTTTTTAACTATTCAACTGGTACCAGCAATAAACTGGAACAGTCAATATAGCAACGTTCCAATTATGTGTCACTATTTTTAAGCATCTCCGGTCGCGGTCAGTACTTGGGAGGGTGACCACGCAAGCTCCCTCGACTGGCAATCTGTTTACTGATGCGATACTACTTTTTAAACATTTATTACCACTTCATAGCTACTTATTTAATTCCAAACAGCTTATTTTACTTTATTTCTACTATTTTTTAAATTCTGGGCATTCCATTTTAGAATTAAGTCACTCCACTAAAATTGTTCTACCGGAGATAAAGGCCGCTAAGCACGTCCAACAAGAATAAAAGGAGTTTTATTAAAGGCGGAGAGGCGCGATCTGTCAGCCATCTTGCAGAATAAGAAATAAATGTTTTGCTTTCGAAAAAGAAGGTTATGCGCATGCGCAAAGATATTGTTGTCCTGCTGGTGTGAAGGCTCTTTTAGCAGCAACAGAGACAGGCGACAAAATGTTGACTGTCGCCGTTGGTGTGGAGCCACCATAAGGGCCTGATCCTCACGCTGCCCTTTTCGATTTCAGACACAGTTGGAAACGGAACTCGTCAGTTAAAACCATAGGACACCAGTCAGCGCCTTTCCAAGTTGATCGAGCCCGGCACTACTGTTGGACAACTACTTCTTGGTGCCTCGAATATTTTTATAGAGTATATTTTGCTGGCAAAAGAGATAGATTTTAAAAGAATGAGAGATTTTCAAAAATTGCACGCCGTTACCAAAAATTTGATAAGGATTCAGCTTTTTTCCGAAATGGATAAGTATAAATACCATTGCGTTGTATTGAGGCAAATTCATCAGGTTTAAGCAGCTTGACTTTATCTATCTCAAAGTGACGTTTCCTTGTGTAAATTTCAAGAAATCATTGTTTTTTTGAAAATCTATGTTTGAATATATTGCTTGTTTAGCCTATTACCTTACCATTTCTTTACCTAAAATGGTACGCAGGATTTAACTGATGCAACACATCGGGCTGTTAGTTACTAAATGTTTCGTGGATAATACCGTGTAATTTTGAACCACGGTCAGATGACGATGTAATATTTGAGTTGGCATCCTCTCTAAAAACTTCCACACCACGTCAACGTAAGGGCATTTGATGCTACGAAAGATTTAACAAACACTACTTACTTTTGTACTTGACGAATATTGGTTTTATTTGAATTCGGAACCCTTCGGTTTCAAATCCATAACTCTTCCAACCAGGCTTCCCTGACCTTCCTTACCAAAATGGATTGTAATCCATTAATACACATTGCAGCATTTTTCCATCGCTGAATTTAAGGCAACTTTAATTTCAGCATCTTGTACTATTCTACGACGACTGGAAATATTTTCTTTCTGGTGTAAATTGCACGATTTAAAGATTTTTGAATTCTATGGTTGAATAAAGACATTGTTTACGTAAACTATTTATACAGTATTTTTTGTATTTCTTCGTCGTTCTTAATGATCGTTTTCCATTGTAAGCTTCAAAAGTGTAAGTGATGAAAATTAATATTAATTTTTAAAAGCCGGGTCAAAAGTATTTGCCTAAAATTCCTTATTCGAAATTACTACTAAACTTCCAAGGTCAGAAAACTTATCAAAGTA
This sequence comes from Metellina segmentata, assembly GCA_947359465.1. Taxonomy (NCBI): domain Eukaryota; kingdom Metazoa; phylum Arthropoda; class Arachnida; order Araneae; family Tetragnathidae; genus Metellina; species Metellina segmentata. The sequence goes on from OX375874.1 coordinate 108,382,833, forward strand.
GTTATTTAGTTATTCTATCAATCATGTTGAAAAAAAATCTGAAATCTTACGAATTTTTGAAAATTTCCGTTACACATGTTTAGGCTATTTTGAAAAGTAAATAATAAACATTTTATTATGAAAGGACTGATATTAATTTGGTTAGTGGCAGAAATAAGCAATTTGAACGTTTAAAACACAGCGATTATCTGTCTTTCTACGTGCAGTTATGGAATTCGTTTATTAATGTTAATTTCGCTCAAGTATTAAAAAAAAAAAAAACGAAAAGTTTTGGTAAAAGCGTTGAGGTGGAATCAAGAAGGTTATTTAAATCGAATCGATTTCAGTTTTAAATAGTATTATTGTGTACATTACTATTTCTTGCATCTAAAATGTGAAATACTCTTCGTTTCGGATCCCAGGGTTAAAATAATCTGCTCTGAATCATTTGGTCTGTGAAAAAAAGTTTCTCACCAATGGCAAATGAATTCTTAAAATATTCCAATGCAATTCAGGATGTGTGAGGGAGAAGCTGGTAATAATATGCTCTTGATGCATGAGTAGAATGATTTCTGGACATCAAAGAATAGCATCATTTTCGAATGGAAAGATATAAGGCTGGAAAATTGAAGGCAATATCTCTCTTGATGTTTAATTGAGGTGCCAGTGATAAGAAGGTACAGGAGATGATCTGAGGAATTGCGTTTTCAGTACGCATTAGCCATACGTACACCTTCCAATGTTATCCGAGGAAAACAGTACAACTTTTACCCCGCCTTGGGTGCCTGTACCAGGAGTATATACTCCCGACATACCCGTTTCACCCTCTCGCCACGATGAGGTCATAGAACAGGACATTGGGAAAATGGAAATACTTTTTATTCAAATAGGAGTATCGTTTATTGACTGAATATATTGAGATAAGCTTAAAAACTTAGTCTTCTATTTCGCTAAACATGATGTATGCTTCCAAAGATCTGTGCAGTGTGATTCGACTGAATATCGTGCATCTAATGAATTATACTTTTGGTACAGAAGCCAGTTGTGATTTTAGAATTACAACGATGAACTGAAATTATGACACAATTTATTCAAATGATGAATATTGACGGTGAAGAGTTTGAAGTTCTATAAACATTCAAGCAAAATATAGAAGACTAGCTTGTAATGGGAAGTTAAATATTTTTGAGCCATTCATGGAAGACATTGAAACGACTACGTTTCTGCTTGTAGGTGTAGAGGGGTGAAATAGAAAGAAAACCCATTTTTCGTATGTATGAAGGGTGGATGTCGTTTCAGAAGAGGAGTTTGAGATCACTTGACTCAAATGCATCGACTAAATTCGCCACGGTTGGAAACTACTATTTTGATGTTACCAAAAAACATGTCAAAACAATTTTAGCAACTCTAACCTGTAGCAAAGAAGGCCGTAAAGAAATTTTCCAATTTGAGGGCACTGTTAATGTGTAAGAAATGTAATGTTTGCTTGCTTTTTTGTACCCAAATTCATATCTTTCAACTTTAATTTTTTTTAATTTATTAATTTTCTGTTTTTTACACTAAATACATTACTTGTTCAGCAAATGTTTGAATTATTTATTCTTATGTATTCCTGGAAGTTCACCTCATGATCAATGCAACTTTCAAGTGTCACTATATTTTGCTGGGGTAAGAAGTGGGAATATTTGGTAAATGTAAAGATCAAAACGGGATTCTTGTAAGCATGGTATTAGAAGGGTAAAAATACCATTGGAGTTTCTTCTACTGCCATGACTACTGCTCATGCTGTCACTTGTTCAATATTCAATATCACGAGGAAAATCGTTGTTTACAAGTACCCCTACTTTCATGGGTAATTGTAAACAAATGGCGTAATTCTAATAAGCCTAGTACGGTGTTAAATTTCTTTTCTGGAATCTTTGTATTAATTAAATTTCAAAGTAAAATAGTGACAAGTTAGTTTATAGGGTGAACAATGTTTAATTACTTTTCAAGAGTTTTAAAATAGGGATTGAAAGTGAACGTACAAATTATGTTTACAATTACCCCGCCTTACACTAAAGGTTTCAATTTTTCATTCTCTCTCTGACTTAAATTTAAATAATACCCAGATTAAAAACTACGAATGGTGATATGAAAAGATTTTACTATTCCAACAGCTATTTTATTGCTTGAAAGCAAAGGCAGAAAGAAAATTCCGAAATATTTCATTGTCTAGTTTTGCTTTTACGTATCGAAACAATTTTAGTTAACTTTTGATTGAATTTTAAAAGAATTTTACCTTTCTTTCGGAACAACAAATAACCACGGCAAAGTAATGCGCGCTCAAATGAATTCATTATTTGGAGGATTGCACTTCATATAGCACGAAAATTATGCCATATGCTATGTTGGGTTTTATCGCATATTTCCAAAACGCTTTCAAATCCAGATGTCGCATTTTCTTCCTTAAATTTCTTCCGATATTTTCTCTTTTCCATACACCAACACTTTTCTAGACAAACACGTTAAATATGAATCTTTTTGTAATCCCTGGGTGTTAAGAATGTAATACAAAAATTGTATCTCCTACTCCTTTCCCAGATATAGGAGTCTAGCATTTTGTTTCTGTATGAATTCAGTAGTATATATATAGTATTGATATTTATATATTGCTATTCGAAAACATATCTTTAATTCTGTCAGTTAATAAAAATGTCATAGAGTAAAGTGTACTGTGAAGGAGCAAAATAATCGCACACTCTATTTCGAGCACTATTCATAGCAAAGCAAATTCGAAGATATAATTCAATTGGGAATATTGTTCTCTACAAAGTCAAATGCAAAACGATAGAATAAGGGGACGTCTTCGTATCAATTGCTAAAAAACACAATTTGCAATGAAAACACTGTATGTCGTAACCTTAATTATACTACTAGTTAAGGTGTCAGCCTCTATATTGGAAAGTTTCTGGTTCGAATCTGGGTCATGGATATTTGTAAGCGTATGGTGTAGAGGCGGCTGGTGCACCTTAAATCTCTCGTGGCCGAAAGTACTCACGTTGGGTTGGTGTGGAAGTTTGGAGAGTGGGATGCCAGCTCAGGTGTTGCTTTCGTCATCTGACCGTGGTTCAAAATTACGAGGTTTTGTCCTCGGATCTTTCCCTTAAGGGATTGATCCCGGACCGTCGTCAATAGCCCGTTGTGTTACTCTAGTACGACGCTAACTAAAATTACCATTACCATTACCTATACTATCCATCGTTAAATTAGTCTAAATAAAAAAAATCATAACTTTTGTATCCGGAGGTATTCAATATTGAAATTGCCGTCAGGTACCGGAACCATCTCTGCATAGAATATAGTTATTTATAGATATAAATTACCAGATAGTTTTTAACATTCAGTTGATTCCTAAAATTACCATTATGAGAAAAATTTAACCTAACGCAAATTAAAATTTGATTGTGCTAAAATTTAAATTGGAGACGATCTCTTATAGAAATTGTACGCTATGAATGTATATAAGACAAAAGTTACTGCTGTTAGCCATATTTGAGTTTTATCTTCTGTTAAAATTGCACGAATAAAAAGGGGTGGTTCTTTCTTTTTTCTGCGACTGTATATGCTTAGCGTGATGTATATTGGTAATTGCTATCTCAATTTAAATCTAAACCTTTAATTTACTTCTTTTTCAAACAGATTAAATATCATAGTTAAAAAATGATATTATGCCTATTATATCAGAGTCGTAGTTGTGTACCTAAATACTACCCATCGTGATCGTCGCCAGAATCTGGGGTAGTTTGATTGGAAGAATAGCAAATTAGCAACCGGAAGTCCGAATCCTAAAAAGATCGTCGTGTAGAAATTTGGCTAGTTCACGTTAAATCTATAGGGGCCTCATATTTCCGCAAGTTGGAGAGGTGATGAAGTATGAAGAATAAGGTGCCAGTTCAAGTGTTACCTCGTAATCTGACAACTGTTCAAAATTACGTTGTGTTCTTCTCAGGCCTTTCCCTTGGGGAATAAACCCAGGCCACCGTTAAAACCATTGTGTCGCTCCATAGAGACATTAATTAAAAACTAACCTAAATACCACACCATTACCGTCGTGTTATCTTAAAAACGTAGCTGTGGTATTTGGGCTGTGCGCTGACTTCTGAATCAAAAATGTTCATGGTTTGAATCCAGGGTTTGTCATGGATATTAATTAGTATGTCAGGAATAAATGTGTGGCCTTTCTATAAACGGTTGGCTGGGGTAGCCTTGATAATAAAGTCGTGGATTAGCAACCAGAGTGTTGCAAGTTCCGAAACGCGATATAAGAAGAACCCTCGTGTACGTGTGGGCTTTACACGTTAAGTCTATAGTGATTTGAAATATCCTCAAGTTGGCGTGGAGTGGAAGCTAGGATAGATGGGTACGCGCTCAGGTGCGTCCTCTTCATCTGACCATGACTAAAATTATTTGGTGTTGTCCTTCTAGTCTTTCCCTTCGCGCTTGATTCCGCACCATCACCAATATCTAAGTGTGTTGCTCCAATGAAACGTAAATTAAAATACATTCATCCGTACCTAAAAACTATTACCAAAACAAAATTATTTCTTTGACGCTTGAATTCGAAGCCTCGTAAATTCATTTATGTTTAAAAAATTGCTTGTGCCAGTTAGTATACACTGAATAATCAACAAACTTTTGAATATCGGAATAAAAAATCCTCTTCTAGTCTCTTCTAGGACAGTTTTCTATAGTTCTATGAGTTGCCTGTATTCTATGAGAAATGCTCTAGAGAGTTCTATTGAAATCCTTTCCTGTATGTATTATGATGTTTAAGAGTGAACATACATCGTCTGACACCCCTTTCTTTCTTTACCTGATCTGGATTACCTCTATCTTTAACGAATTCCTGCAAATGCATTGTAGCTGAGAGGTTTATCGGACATAGCCTAACATGGACTATACTATAGAGGAATTAATAACAACTGGTCAGTACAGCATGTTATATGTACCTCAAATCAAAGACTTGAGACATTTAAAAGGTTACAGTACTTTTAGATGCTTTGGAAAACAAATCTAATCATGGTTAGCTTAGTTAGGTTCTGACTTACACAAGTAAAGTAAAATTAGATATAGTCTGACTTGTGAGTGAGAACTTAGAATTTTGATTTAAAAACAATTATTTAAAAGGAGATGTAATGAATTTTATGTAATCCCCCCTCCATTAATATTTTGAATTGTGTAATTTTTTTATTTCTGTTTACTGAATAGTAACTTTTATATCTGCAAGACATGTTAATTTTGTTGTAATTCACTTTTATTTACGTGATTCTGTTATGTTCCGTTCCTTTAAAAAAATAGAGACATACTCGGTATATTTTAGTCATCCCTATTCACGTATAGTTAATCTTAAATTTGGATGGAGAGTTGAAGGGAATATCTTGGACAAATGTTATACGTAACAAAGTGTCTCAAATAAGTATATTTTATGTGCAGGAATAAGACATGTTGTTAACTAACTCCTGTTATTATTTTTCCTTGAAATATTGCAGTAACTTTATCCCTGCACGTGGTAACGACGAGATATCTCGTCCATAAAGATCTGACTGATTTTGCTAATGAAGAGATATCTCGTTATCAAGATGTCAATTTTATTTATGTTGACGAGGTCAAGATCTGTCACGTTTTCACCTAGTGATGAGATATCGTCCAACAAAATCTGTTCAGTTATAATAACGAGTATCTCGTTGACACAATCATTGGAAAGTATAAAGCAAGTAGTTACATACATAATAGTGAATGGACCTAAAGTATTATATGAATAAACATTTAAATATATTCTTTACCTAAAAAATATGATTAATGTAGGAATCTGCATTTAACCAGAACGTTTATTCAATTCAAACTCAGACTGTACACATGCATTTACATGCATCTTTGTTACGCAACTGCACTTGAGAGATTAATTTAAGAATCAGAAAAGGAACGATGTACGCATCAGTCGTATTTATATCTAGTACATTTTTCTAATATCATAAATAATTTTTCAAGATAAATCTCTTATCTATATAAATAAGAATGGAGTGTTTGTTTGTACATTCAATATTTTCGACCCATTTCAAGTTTTCTATCCGTTTTGGACCCTTCTGATGCCGAATCCGCCTTTTTCTCCTTTGATGTCTGTCTGTCTGTCTGTCCGTCTGTCTGTCTGTCTGTATGTTGTGCCCTATACACGTCCACGCGGTTTAAGATATTTTCATGGAAATTTGCATACAGTGAGTACTTATCTTGATTTAGTGAGTGGAATTGGTTGCGAAAGTCTGTCTGTCCGTCTTTCTGTTCTATGCTCGATTTTGTGTTTGTGTGTTTGTGTAGGCATCACATGAATTGTATTCCAGATATTTGATTGCATTGTATTTTATTTTATACATTATCTATCAATGTAGTGAATGCAATATTAAACATTTCATTATTGTTATATTTAGACGAGTTTCATGCTAAAACACCTGAGTAAGTATACTTAAATCAACCATAATTTGGTAGTTTTGGAAAAATTGTAATGTCTATTGAATATTACGATTAATTCGATTGCTTTACCAGTACTGCTGAAAAAGTAATTATTCTTCAAAAAATTATTTTTTTTAAATGGAATTTCATCTCTGATGCGTCATTTATTTCGAGTCTTATTTTTATTCTTTGCGCAATGAAAACGATTTCCGAATATTTGGGACAGACGATATTTTTCAATGAAACGAGAATGAACACGATCGCGCGAGCAGTGATATTTTTTTTGGTTCTTTCGCTCTGAATTAATTTCACATTTCTAAATTTTGTACACTTTTAGTTATAAGTTGTGGCAACTGTGCGAGATCAAGAGATAAAATTGAATCACAAATTAATATCTTTGGAACAATTTTTTACGACATCTTTTATTTTGTTTTACTTCGCTGTTTCCTGTTTTAAATATTTTTATTATTTTAATAAATGTGTTTTCCTTCTCATCACACCCAACAGTACCACAAAGTATTAGACTTGAAAATGTTAGGTTAGTCAGTATAAATTTTCAGTAAATTTTAAGTGTAGTTATGCCATTATTGAAAGAATAATGCCGTTATTTAAAGAATAATGTCGTTATTGAAATAATAATAATGTTTAAAAATCCAAACTAGAACTTTTTCCAACATTAAAAAATTTGTTGTAGTAATGACAGGAGAAGATTGCAAAATTTCACAATGTCGCATACCGGAGGCAAGAGTGCCACAGGTAAAAAATATTGTTTTGTTGACTATGAGTGCGAGAGCACTCGCCATAAATCGTAATTTTAATTAATTGAGTTGCACATGAAAACAACTTAAGAAAGGGAATTCCAAATCTTCCTATAAATCGTCTTTTATAGTAGTAACCTTAGTATCACCTTTCGTCTTTTTGTAGCTTTGTCATACGGCAATTGTGCGATGTATGTGAAATGTATTACATGAATGGATATGCATGTGTAGGATTTGTGTCCAAAGTAAGTTGTAGAAAATATAAAGATGGCGAAAGGTGTTAAAATAAATTTTTACTCTACAAAAAACGTAAGTCATTATATATTTTGATTATCTCTTCAATCTATAAACGAATTCAAACCGAGTAAGGTCGGGTATTTTGCTAGTTCTAACTATAAAAAAGCAATGAATATCAAACAACCATTACCCAACAGAGGACATAAAAATACATTAAACTACATACAACGCATACAACGCATAACACGTTATATATAATAATGCTACATTATTAATATAATAACTACAAACTCCAATTATAAATCGCATTCAATTTTTGAAAAGTACATCAATGATGTTATTAGTCTTCCTTTCAACATGTTAAGAGCACTTTATCAAAAGCACGTCTGCTGCCTGTATTCTCCAATAACAAAGAAATGTTACATTTAAATTGATTTCCAATTGCAAAACGTAAGTATTTCAAAACATCTCTATCCGTAAGAATGATCCCAAGCTGAAAAGAAATACGATTCAATAGAATAATGGTGGATCATTACAGAAAAGAGCTATAAATAGGTTGTTATCTGCTGGTTTGCAATACGACATCGTTTTACTTAATATACTCTCATAAAATAAAAATGCTTATTTGAGTATCCATCCAGGTATTTTCTGATATCTGAGATGTTCGAAGGATTATGTAGGGAGTATGTTATAAGTTACGAAAGTCGATATGTTTTCCGTTTGAATTTAGACAGTGGAAAAGGTTTCAACTGAAAACGACTCTGCTGTAAAGACATTGCCTTGTTAATGTAAATTGTGAATATCAGTACTTGTTTTAGTCGAAATTGGTCTGTCACCTAGCTTTTTGTGAACTCACGTGAAGTATTATATTATTGTAAATTATGGATTTCAAAAACCTTAAGGCTAATTTAATAAGATTAAAATTTGTATGGAGTCTGAATATAAAATTAACACAATTTTTTTCGTTTAAGATTTTGTAGATCCCAAATTAATGCGAAAAGTACAATATTTACCAAACATTTCACCTTTATCCTATTGGTCCAGTTGGCAGATACAACTTAAAATAACATCTGAATATGATACTATATAAACATTTATCAATACAGAAATTTCTCAATCTGTCCAACTCTTTTTTATTTTCTTTGATATACTGCTATTCAAAAGTTATGCAAGAATTAAACATACTTAGTTATGCATATACGACGGAACAAGTTCATTTAGTGTTATTTTTTAACAACCGGTAAATGAAATTAGCTTTTCCATCATGGCACGACAAGGACGTATTTGAGAACCACTTTGCTTAACATTGGTGTACCTGGGGTGGATTCAAGTTAGGCCTTCCATTGCTACGATGCATTCTAGGCAATACCTAGTAAGCATTTCAAGAATGCGATTTTTGGGACATGCCACAGAGACGCAGATGTGTCGAGAAGAGTTAAATGTTAATTTTAATTCATTTACTATAGAACTATATACACATTATTAAAACCTCTTAATACCATTGTGGATAATCTTTTGTTTAACAAAGAATGTTAAATAGAACTCTAATCAGTGATCTTTGAAACACTCCAAAAACATATCTAATTACATATCCGGAATTGAACAGTAGGAACATCATGGAAATGTGTGTTCTTATCGGTTAAATGTGAACTAGGAAAGTTCTGAGGAGAATAGTACTCAATACGTTCTATCGCTGACTTTTGAGGTAGTTTGTTGTTGATCACGACTGCGACTCTCTCCAAACTCTGTTCTACGGGTCTCGAGAGTTGATGGTTCAACACTTTGATTAAAAGAAGAGTATTAAATTTTCAATCTTGCCAGCTCCATTGGCCAGCCAGGTCCATAAAAGTCAGCTTCATTACCAATACTGGGAAGTCCGCTCAACTCACAGTCAATTATTGTGGTCATTTCATTCCTCCTAATTTTGTTACAAGTACAGTGAAGTAAGTGCTTCTTATTTTGCATTGGATCACATGATATAAGTCCTTCTATTTTCTATATGCTGATTTTACATCATGGTTTATTTTTAACTGGCCCAACCCTCAGCTTAGGAACATCTTACAATGGTTGTGAACTTTAATTTTATGCTTAAGTGAAACTTTGCTGCCTATTGAAATGAATCGGCAAGTGACCTAAATGTATCGCTAAGGTGGGATGTAAAATATCTCCAAAAGTTTGCGGTCCCAAAGAAACATCATGTGTTTATATTATAGTCATATTTCAATTTTTGATGAATTATTAGAAGCAATTTTGGATATATGGCCTATAATGTAAGCGTGATATCTTAAAGAAGAAAAATTATTTTAAAATATTCTTATGAAACACGTAACTATTATATTATGTACTGCTACGTTATACATTTTTATTTTTCTATGTCATGTTGACCTTTAACGAGTTCGGCAAAATCGTAACTGCGACCTTTGTATAATCGTGATTTCGGGGTTCGCTATAATAAGGAAGAGCCATAACATGCATAATTGGTACATACTTGTTAGTTAATGCATGTGTAAATTGGCTCAAACACAAAACATACTATTTTTATACAAAACTAGCCACTGCGTGGAATGCCCGGCCCGTGGTGTTGCTTTGCGAACAACGGACAACGTCGTGATGTAAGGTTAATATGGTGTAAAATTTTCCCTAGATTTCAAATCCGTTGAAGTTATATTCATTTTAAAAATTGTTTATTTAAAGAAAATTATATTTTTAGGTATCATTCTTAAGTGATATTTTCCGCAGATTTCAAATCCGTTGAATTTTTTTAGAAAAAAGAACTAAGTGACTCCAGTTAAATTATTTATCGTCTGGCTGGAAAATCATTCCTCCGCGCAAAATCAAAGCGGAAATGAAAAAAAACCCCAATTTTCTCCTAGTTCCCCTCGATGAAAAACACTTGGCATGGTTCAAAAGTCTGACAAAGAGTTAACGTGGGTAGAAAAAGTTTAGATTCGGGTGTTTCTTCTTCCGGAAGAAACGAGTTGATGAACGAAGGTAGAGAGAGAGAATAAAACTATTAAATTCATTTAAAACTTATAGATTGAAATTTTAAATTCGCCGCGACCCAGAAATTGCAAAAAATTTGGACTACCTTTGTGCCAAATCTCATTGTTGTAAGTGCCATAGAATTGACACGAATTTTCGGTAACGAAACAGACTGACAAACAGACAAACAAACACTTCCTTTTATAACATTAGAGAAACTGTCTGGCTCTAAACAAACAACTATAAAGAGCTAATTATGTCTTCAAAATATAACTACTGAAAACTGTGATCCTTCTATTTTTGTTCGTGTACATCAGAAATAAAAAAACATATCAAAAATATATATTCTTATTTATACATATAACATTTTAGAATATGTTTTAGCTAAGATTTTAAAAACGACTTCCAATCGAACTGACAAATACAACACAATGTGGTGTTTTCTACGAATATAAGTCGTAACACGCTAAGAAATTGCTCATATACTTTTAATTCGCTATTTTAAATAACATTTTTTTTTCGCTCTTCAGCTATCACTGATTATTTATTTATTTATATTTTCATATAGAGTAACATGAGCTAGAATTTGTTTTATTATTTTTTTAGTTTTGTTTAAAATTAAAAATTTTCTTTTTAACCTCTTGTAAATTGTTTTTAATACCAAAAAAATGAACTATGTGCTTTTGAAGTATAAATTGAATGAGTCGAAATCAGGAAGGGTGGAAAAGATTATTATTTCATTTTGCCTAATGAATAGAATACGTTTTACTAGTTTTCTCCTTTAAAGTTCGTCTCTTAAGATGAAACCGTTTCAGAGGGAGGATCAACAAACTAATGTTTACAACGGAAATGAATGCATTTTGAAATATCGTAATACAAGTACAAAAAAATTATGATGACTGAATGTTTAATGTTTAATTATGATGACTGAATGTTTAATTTTTAATTATGATGACTGAATATTTAATTATGATGACTGAATATAAATTTTTAACTATGACGAATGAATGTTTAATGCGTACAATTTGTTGTTTGTAAAAACATCGATTCTCTGGAATTCCTTGTCAGACTGTGTTTACAAAACAAATAAAAATGTTACTTATGAGAATATCCTCTGTTTGTTTTAGAGATAAATTATACACTTTGACACAGCTTATCAAGTTTAAAGTACTACTAAAGAGAATATCTGTTCTCTTCGGGGTCAATCCCGACTGTCGATATTAGTCCGTGGTTACTCCAGTGTGTCTTAAATTAACTACTTCTCCACATTTTAATTAATATTTTATAAAAATTGTATGATTCATAAACTAAAGTATGGGACAGAAATTGTTGACAGGTCAAAAGTTACGAGATTTTTCACAGTAAAGTTTAACTTGTTTATATTAATTTGGAAAACATAAAAAAACGGAAAATATACTGTGGAAAACAAAATTAAAAATAAAAATTGGAAAGAAATCCTATTTATAGATAATGAACCTGTTACTAAAAGAAAATTACTGTCGGAAGTCCACAAAATTTTTGACCCTATGATACCTACTTGTTTTACCTGTCCAGTGACCTTGTACCCGAAACTAATGTTGCAAGAACTGTGAAAAATGAAAACAACTTGGGATTCGGAGTTTCCACCGATAATTTCTAAAAAATTCGAGAAGTAGAAATTCAACGACTGCATCTTGGTGTGTTGGATGGTGGGAGAGACTGATCGTTATTCTTAAAAGGTTATTGAGAAGAGCACTGTGCCGATCTACTTTAACTTATCAACATAAGTCGACGGTGCTATGTGATTGTGAATCCATAATCAATTCTCGACCGTTGACGTACGCCGCGGATAAAGCCACAGAGCTGGTTCCTTTGACTCCTTCAATGTTCCTGTAAGACATCAAAGTGAGTGATGTTACTGACTGTGATAGAATTGATCACCAGTGTTTTAACCAACATGTTAAGTATCGGTAAAATTTATGAAAAGCTTTAAGAAATAGATTTCAATTGGAATACTTGGGAGCTCTGCTTCAGATACCAGAACGTAAAAAGACTGCCGAAGTAGTAGTTGGTGACGTTGTCTTGATTGGAAACGACAACACGAAACGTATCAGTTGGCCTCTTGGGAAAATAGTGGCGGTAATCCCAGGGAAAGATGATGTCCAAGGCTTGTAAGACTAAAAACTGCAAGGGGTGAGTTGTTTAGACCGATACAACGCCTCTATCCTTTAGAAGTGTCAGCAGCAGAGTCAGTTCAAGTAAGAGAAAAGTTACCTAGTACAAAATCAAGTGAGCAACCAGCTCTTAGTCAATCAGTTGACTGCAATATTGAATCTTCTGAGGAGGCAAGAAAACTAAAGGTGGCCATATCATTAAGATACCACGTAAGCTGGACTTGTGAACTGTTTATATAATTTTGTTATTGTAGTTGTGACTATAATTAGTTAAAAGTTAAATTTTAAGATTAAAGTTAACTTAGGTGGGAGAATGTTGGATTTATACTCTACCTGATTATTGTCTTTGTTTTTATATATTTGTTAAGTTGCGAATGGCAACAGTCTAGTTTTATTAAATACGTAGAGAAATGACTTTTGAGTTATTTTTCAAATTTTGCTAGAGAAAATTGTGTTTTATTTACGCCATAAAAGCTACTGAGTGTTATTTTGTGATTTAAAGCAGAGTGTGCGTATGAGAACTGTAAATAAACTGTTTGAGTACTTGTGATATAAGGCGTTTTTATGGAACAGTTGATTACACCAACTACATTCTGAATACTTCTGATTCCGAAATTCAAAACGGAACAATGGAAGTGAATGTGAGACCCAATCTACCTTGAAAATTCCAATACGACTTGTCTGTCTCAAACAATGACAGATAGACACTATCACAATCCATGTAATAATGAGGCATTAATTTTAATAAGTTTTGCGTTTTCGAGACTGCTGAAGAAGAATCAGTCTTTATTTTCACTTCTTGTTCTATTTTTCTTAATTCGAATTTTCGACTATCTTGCCCTAGCCGTTCGGCAGAGATGACTTCTAAGCGAATTTCGCAAATCTTTCATCGTACTTATCATCTTTAATTATTAGTTCTACTATCTCATGGATTTTAGCACCAGGTTGTACAGTTAATCCTAATTCATCGGTGAGATTTAGGAGATCAATTTTTCGTACTCTTTGTAAGAATGTCATTTTTAAAGATTGTACTCACAAGATTGCTGTCCAAAATATCAACGTTCCATGCGATATCTACTGTATTTTTACGATTGCTGTCCAGGAGGTCAATGTTTCAGTTCGATAACAATTTCACAGAAGTTAGAGTACACTGAGTTCAGTGTCCTGTTTAGTTCACCAGCTTTTAAATTGTTATCACAACACCAACTTCACACCAGAATGTCCGTGTATCCCGGGCGAACCCCCAATTTGCAATAATTATGTTCACAAAGTTCTGGTAAAATTAATATTTTTAATGATTAAAGTGATTTTGATGAATTAATTACAGGTGATTATAGAGTTATACGGCGAGTACAAAGTAGCCAATGCTCGTCTGGCATCTCTAAGCCACAGTTCAAACAGTCCCTGAGCACGTATTGCTCATTCGATTCCTGTCAGAACATCAAAGGAACGTATTTTCTATTTTTAGGCTAACTTCATTCTATGTCCGATCGCATTCGCTGCTCGCGCAGCCCATATTTGGTAGAGGGCGCTGGTGATGAGAAGTGGGGGAGGTTTGTAGTTTCACTACTACATATATGATATCTCCGAAATATTATTTTCTAAGGAAAAGCTAACAGTCATTCCAAATTATTCTTGTCTAAGGAAATGTGCAACATAATTTTTAGAAATTATTTTGTTCAAGGAAATAACTAACAGAATCTTTCCAAGAGATTAAATTCAAACGGGAATAAAGAGATTACCTCCAAAGGATAGTATTCAAAGGTAAAAGACACCGTAATACTACTTTCAAAAGTTGAAAGTATTCATGAATTCCTTCAACAAATAGTTCAGGTCATTGGGTTGAACAAATTCATGGATTCTTTGAACAATTGGACTGGTTATTTAGTCATTAAAAGTTTTGTGGGGTAAAAATATTACAACTCTACTCGTAAATTTCGTAATGCTATGAGCGCTTTTTGAAACTATTTCCTCTACAGCAAAAATATTATCCTAAAGAGAGAATACGTGAGTTCTTATAAGCTTGCGAAGCCAATAAATAAAATATCTGATTCTAATGACCAAATTAACTTCTAAAATTCATTAAAAACGTCTTTCAAGTTCAAAAAAGAAGATCAACTGGTGTCATTCAAAAGCTGTTATATTGCGCTACAATTGTAAGCCTTGAATTAATAAAATTATACTTCAATATTTCTATCAAATTGCATTTTAGTCTCTCAAGCTGTATAGTAAATGCTGAAAATTCACAACAAATAGTCGTCCAAACTTAATGTGTCGGCTTCATTCATTCCACAATCCAATAACAGGCCCAAGTATTCACGTCAAAACCACGATTTGTGTCGTCGTCACAATTTACATTTTTGTATTCTCCTAGCGTTTCAAATTAACCGTGAAAATCCCAAAATTTAAATTTTTATTTCTACCCAATGAATTCCTATCGATAGACTTCCGGGTTTGTTCTGAAAATATTAAAAAATGTTCTAATATTATCGACGGTAGAACTTTTTCCGGATTGTATACAGGAAGGGCAGAAAGAACAGTGGTTGTGCAATATTTTCTGATATTTTAAAAACAAATTGATGCATCTAATCTAAATGATATCCTCGACTTTTTTTCATGCAAACCCATGCCCAAATGCTCATACTAAAAGTCTTTAAAATGATGAGCAAGGACTGGACTCATCAGAGAATTTGAAGCAGCTAAAATCTAATACCTCTAAGTGTTTTGTAGTGGTCAGGACAAAATAATATACAAATTTGTAAATTTTATACTTTACTGTAAAATATTTTATTGCGTGGATGCAAACTTTCGTTCTTTTTATTTTGACAAAATTGAAGATAGATTTAATCAATGACCTTTCTCCTTGACACTGGTAGTTTCTCCATCCCATTCTCACAGAAGTTTCGAGGGTTCTGTCTAATGAACTGACCCAGGTGACGACATTTTCTAGACCACTTCCGGCACGTTCAATCGTCAACGGCACCTTCACCCCACACAACACATCTTCTTTTGCGTCTGAGAAGCATTCTTACCTTTTTGAAAATACAAAAGCATACTATATCGAAATTGCTCCTTATTGTCTGTCATTTTTAATGCTTAACAAAATTTAAAAAACACTACCCAGTAACACAAAGGGCTATTGGCGACAGTCGGGATCAATCAAACCCGAAGGGGAGGGATCCGAGGACAACACAACATAACTTTGTTCCACGATCGGATGAGCTAGTCACACCTGAACGGGCAGCATATTACCAACCTTTACCTGGAATAGAAGACATGGGGAAATTTTAAGCCCGCTGATTCGTTGCTATCTCTCTCCGACATCTATGACGTCACTCACCCATAGTGCGCACTCGGCATGTGTGAAAAAATTCACTATTTACTTGCAACGTTTGAGAAAAAAAAGTTGAAACTGCTTCGACCGCAAATAGAATAATAATAAAAAAAATAAAGCGATAGCTTTTAGATGATTACCAAGCGACAGTTCATCGGCTTGTGCCATGTACTCGTAATTTGATCGTAATTGTTATGTGTTTAGTTTTAATTCCAGTATAGATTCTACACGCATGATTAAAAAATAATCCATTTTCGAACTTTAAAGGACACTTGGGACCTTGAACAGAATAGAAGGCGGAAACAGGGGAGTTTTTCGTTATTACTGGTGATCTGTTGTATAGATTCGTTATTTATGTTGCAGAGGTTTCGCCATCGACTTTCAGTTCAAGTAGAAACTACCGAGTAATGACAGAGTCCACGTGAAGCATCGCCATTAATGATGATGTCACTTAGTGATGTCATAGTCGACAGTTTGAAACGAACGAATCAGCGGGCCTAAAATTTCCCCATGTCTTCTATGCCAGGTAAAGGTTGGTAATATGCGAACGGGCACTCCACTCTCTAAACTTACACACCACGCTAAAGTGAGGACATTTAAGGCAATGGCAAATTAACATGCACCATCGCCTTTTGACGGTTAATCTTCCAACCTGGCTACCGTTGCCCTTAAACCTGTACGTATAAACGTAACTAATTTGGGGTGGGTAAAACAATCCCGAGGGCCTTTGAGATCTGTGGTTAGGGTAAACCTATTCCGAGAATCGTATATGAACTGTTAAGCCTGATGAAGTATTAGGATAAAATCTGGTATCCGTGAGTGAGATTCGATCTACTCGCGACAACTGATTTATGTTTCGCTTACCATCTTTTCTCGTAATTGAAATTGTCATCTTTTATCTAACTTTGATCGTAATATGGAATCCAATCAAAGACCGTCATGTACAAAGGGGGTTACTACACGTTAAATCTGTCACAGCTTCTAATGTCCTCACTTTGGAGTAGTTTGGAAGTTTGGAGAGTACGGTGCCAGCTTATGTGTGACCTCGTCATCTGATCGTGTCTCAAAATTACTACATTAATATTACGCTAATAAAATATCTATCTACTAGTTGTACTAAGGAAGAGCTATTTATATCTCACCCCCCTATGAGAGCCAGAACTACTTTTCATATTGTAAAGATATGTGGTTTAATATTCATCTCTGTATCTATTTAAATTGCATAAGTAAACGTTTAATCGTGATTAAGTGGATATCGTATCATGTGCATATTGTTTAAAAAAATTACTATAGGTCATTTTCAATTTTGTAACGTTTATTTCTGATTTATTTCAGTTACATATTGATTTTACATGTTGAAGTTACCATTGCGTCTTTTATAAAATTGTTTGTTACAAAAGTAAGTTTGTGAATATAGAAACACAATACAAAATTAACGCGAATTTGCTGAATAAAGACTGCCATAAAAAGATAGGATGCAACAGTTTATGTTCAAATTTGAGTCATTTCTGAAGAATCGAATTCTTAGCGGTTCATAAAAGGATACTCCATAACAACCTGTCCTAAATATTTAATACGAAGGTTGAAGAAAAGGAAATGCATACTTCCTATCTTCAAAGAAACTATTAATCTTTTAATCCTTTGAGACTTAACTTCCGTTCCATTGGAGTTTCCTAGAGCTTACACTTTGGTTTTGGTGGTGTCATCAGTCTTTATTTTCTCTTGGCGAAGGTAAAGTTTACTACTTGTCAGGAAGTAAAACTTCACATTGTTTTAGGTGCTAAAATGTTACTAACAAAAAACTGTATTCTACAAAAACGAATTTTTTTATTCTGCAATCAATATTTTAAGGGGATAGTAGTTTCAAATTCACCAGAATTGATTGAAAAAACTGTCTTTTTTTAAATTAAATTTTAAATTTTATTATTAAAATTTATTACTATGACATTATACACTATGACATTATTTTAAATATTAAATTTTATCATACGTTAAAGGTAACATAAATATTTTTTTTTCACTTATAATCACTTTTGGCATAGTTAAATTGACAATTATACAAAATATAAATAGTATGGTAGGTCTACAACAAGATTTCTCTTTCATTGAAAGTTTTTGACATTCGTCAGATATCCCTGTGCATTGATATTTCCTATAAAGGTTTTGGTAATGGAATTTGAAATTTGTTAATTAACGTCAGAAACACAACGGGCTATAAAACTTTTTGAGTTTTGTAGTAATCCTTTCGATTGTTTATAAATATCGAGATGCAAGTAATAAATTCCTAGTGTTTGAAATTTTGCTTTATTTCTGGTGTTGTTATGTTACTTAACGTATACATATTAGGAAACATTTTTTTTAGTTTACAACGAAAATGCATTAGCTTTACAATTGAGTGATACACTACTACTATGACGCAAATTAGGATAGTGGCAATAATAATTTCACCACAATTTTCAAGGTCATAGTTTAAAAAGTTTATTTTCAAAGTCCACAGTTCTTTCAAAAGAAAGACTAAAAACCAATTGAAATTGAGTAATACATTATTAAAATTATGTAAATTAGTATAAAAATGTCAATAATAATTTCATAAAAAGTTTCAAGAGTCATAGTTTAAAAAGTTTGTTTTCAAAGTCCACTGTTACCTTAAAAGAAAAGTTACCTCATTTCTTAATGTAAGAACTCTGCGTTGTAAATATCAACCATATTTCTTCACATTGTGTTTACGTTCATAGAATTTTGCGCCTCTTTATTTGGTTGTATGTCTGTCGAATGCCTGCCATACTACTTCAATGCAACTTTAATTAAATACCTGCCTACCGTCGCCAATACGTCCTTCCTATTTCACTTAATATAGCAATTTTAACGGAAAATAACTTTTAAAGGGAAGTGATATTATGAAATATTTGAAGAATTATCTACTTACATTTATTATACTTATATTTCTTAAATACAGATTCCTAAGCGTATTCAAATAATAAAAATAGTCTTAAAGAGTTAAAATAAAAATTGAGTGATACACTATTGCTATGATGTAAATTAGGATAATGGCAATAATAATTTCATAACAAGTTTCAAGTGTCCTAGTTTAAAAAGCTTGTTTTTAAAGTCTGCTGTTCCCTTAAAAGAAAGACTAAAACTAAAATTTTGCTTTCATAGTTATTTCATGGTTAAATTACGAAATTATGAGTATGGAAATAAATTTGGAAGTTTAAAGAAATATTATACTGATGCATCTATATAAATAAGAATGGAGTGTTTGTTTGTACATTCAATATTTTCGACGCATTTCAAGTTTTCTATCCGTTTTGGACCCTTCTGATGCCGAATCCGCCCTTTTCTCGTTTGGTGTCTGTCTGTCTGTCTGTCTGTCTGTCTGTCTGTATGTTGTGCCCTATACACGTCCACGCGGTTTAAGATATTTTCATGGAAATTTGCATACAGAGAGTACTTATCTTGATTTAGTGAGTGGAATTGGTTGCGAAAGTCTGTCTGTCCGTCTTTCTGTTCTATGCTCGATTTTGTGTTTGTGTGTTTGTGTAGGCATCACATGAATTGTATTCCAGATATTTGATTGCATTGTATTTTATTTTACACATTATCTAATAATTTAGTGAATGCAATATTAAACATTTCTTTATTGTTATATTTAGACGAGTTTCATGCTAAAACACCTGAGTAAGTATACTTAAATCAACCATAATTTGGTAGTTTTGGAAAAATTGGAATGTCTATTGAATATTACGATTAATTCGATTGCTTTACCAGTACTGCTGAAAAAGTAATTATTCTTCAAAAAATTATTTTTTTTTATGGAATTTCATTTCTGATACGTCATTTATTTCGAGTCTTATTTTTATTCTTTGCGCAATGAAAACGATTTCCGAAAATTTGGGACAGACGATATTTTTCAATGAAACGAAAATGAACACGATCGCGCGAGCAGTGATATTTTTTCTGGTTCTTTCGCTCTGAATTAATTTCACATTTCTAAATTTTGTACACTTTTAGTTGTAAGTTGTGGCAACTGTGCGAGATCAAGAGATAAAATTGAATCACAAATTAATATCTTTGGAACAATTTTTTACGACATCTTTTATTTTGTTTTACTTTGCTGTTTCCTGTTTTAAATATTTATTATTTTAATAAATGTGTTTTCCATCTCATCACACCCAACAGCACCACAAAGTATTAGACTTGAAAATGTTAGGTAAGTCAGTATAAATTTTCAGTAAATTTTAAGTGTAGTTATGCCGTTATTTAAAGAATAATGCCGTTATTTAAAGAATAATGCCGTTATTTAAAGAATAATGCCGTTATTTAAAGACTAATGCCGTTATTTAAAGAATAATGCCGTTATTTAAAGAATAATGTCGTTATTGAAATAATAATAATGTTTACAAATCCAAACTAGAACTTTTTCCAACATTAAAAAATTCGTTGTAGTAATGACAGGAGAAGATTGCAAAATTTCACAATGTCGCATACCGGAGGCAAGAGTGCCACAGGTAAAAAAATATTGTTTTGTTGACTATGAGTGCGAGAGCACTCGCCGTAAATCGTAATTTTAATTAATTGAGTTGCACATGAAAACAACTTAAGAAAGGGAATTCCAAATCTTCCTATAAATCGTCTTTTATAGTAGTAACCTTAGTATCACCTTTCGTCTTTTTGAGCTTTGTCATACAGCAATTGTGCAATGTATGTGAAATGTATTACATGAATGGATATGCATGTGTAGGATTTGTGTCCAAAGTAAGTTGTAGAAAATATAAAGATGGCGAAAGGTGTTAAAATAAATTTTTACTCTACAAAAAACGTAAGTCATTATATATTTTGATTATCTCTTCAATCTAGAGTAAACGAATTCAAACCGAGTAAGGTCGGGTATTTTGCTAGTTAAGATATATTATCCAAAGAATTTGAAATTTTAGTAAATTTTCGAAGTAGAGTCTACCACCGACAATGCTAACTTAGAATGTGCGGTGCACTTAAATACGTGAAAACTGGTAAGTATAGACCTAATTTTTCTGTTTAAGCCAAACGTTTTTCATGTATTTCTTAATGTAAGAACACTATGTTGCATATATAAACAATATTTCTTCATATTGTGTTTACGTATATAACGTTTTGAGCCTCTTTATTTGGTTGTATGATTATTTGTCAAATGCCTGCCATATTAATCCAATGCGACTTTAGTTAAATACCTGCCTACCATCGCTAAACCAATACGTCCTTCCTATTTCACTTAATATAGATATTTTAATAGAAAATAATTTTAAAAGGGAAGTAATATTACGAAATATTTGTAGCATTATCTATTTACAATTATTATACTTATATTTCTTAATTATATTTATCTAATGCGACCTTATTTAAATACCTACCAAAGCTAAACCAATACGTCCTTCTCTATTTCACTTAATATAGCAACTTTCACGGAAAATAATTTCAAAGGTGAAAGTTATATTGTGAATTATGTGGAGCATTATATGCATCATACTTATATTTCTTAAATACAGATTCCTAAGCGTATTCAAATACTAAAATAGTCTTAAAAAGTTTTAAAAAATGGTCGAAATGCTTCAGAAATTCCTGAAAATGAGATCTAAAATGTAATTCATTTACTTCAACGAAAGAAAACTAAACGCATACTGCAGTCATTTATGAGGAAATATTTGGCTCTTTTAATTTACTGCTTTGAACTGCATAAGCAAACTCGTTATTTGTATGTGACAATATTTTTCATCGAAAGTGATTGCTTGCAGAGGAAATTTCTTAGTTGAAAGTCACATTCGCGTAATTTAAGGAAGACTCAAGCTGTTCGTATTACCTAAACATTAAATTTCTCACAGAATGTATGTAATTATGCAAATGGAATGTACTGCTCTATTTTACAAATACTTAACTTCCATTTTACGTAAATGATTACACACTTGATAGATGTCGAATGAGCAAGTATATAACAAAATTGTACATTACTACTATCTTCTGTTTCTTATTATGTATAAATTATTTTACACTAACTATCTTTTTTAAGCCTATACTCATTTCATTGCAAAAACTAAATGAATCAGTAAATGCAAAACCCACATATGTTCCATTTTTAAAATTTAATGAAAGTGAATGTATAATTCCTATAAGAGTCAGAGTGATGTTATTTGTGCACACAATACATATTTTCATGACCTAATATTTACTAACTAAAGTTACGAACAAATGGTTACACACATCAAATTCTAACCCTAAACAAGCCAATTTATACACTAAAATCAGTTTCTAAAATTTTCGAACACTTTTGGTTTTGGGACTCGGTGCTTCGGATATTATTTCACATTTTTGCACCCAATTTATTATCGTTACATTTGGTATAAAATTGTAAAATAAGGAATCAATTATATTAAAAAAATAATTGATTTTAGGGAATGTACAAGTCTATTGTGCCAAAAAACATATTTATTAAACATATTAACGTGCAAACTATTTGTAATTGACATTCACCTGTGCGTTTTCAACGCGAATTTTAATGAAATAAAATATATAGGGAACAGAAGATTTACTCATATTTAGCTTTACATAACACAGGTTGTAGTTTCTAGAGTACATAAAATATAGAGTACATATTATACATTCAAACTCAAATTAGTTATTATTACAATAAATGTATGAAAATTATGCAATAATCTGTGTTTTCTTCAGAGTAAAGCGTCTACTCATTTCATAAATAATCGTCCAAGTGTTTTTGATAAGTAAACATGAACAAATTCTTGCATTATAAATGTCATCTCATGAGTTTTGAAGACACAGAGATGGGCTATTTAAAATGTGAAATGTGTTAATTGTAATTAAAATGTGAAAATTTACTCTAACGAGTTTATTACGAAGGCATCTCACTTATATTTTTTGAACATGGCAGTTCAGGTACAAAGAACAACAAAAAAAATTTAAACTTTTTATAGAGGTTTGTTTCCAGAATTTAAGAGGAATATATATTATCTTTGGTTAAAGAGAAACAAACGCTTAAGCTTTTCCATTTGACTTTCGTCCAATTTTGAGTCAAAAGCATTTCATTATAACTTTAGTTTGAGAATATATCAAACGAATGAAGCTATTTATATCTGTAGTATTTAAATCTGTTATTTTGATCTTCAGAGGATTCTGGGTCAATGTATCTCTTCAAGTACATTAATGTTCTTAAGAAAGTATCTAATATCTTCACCTGATCCATTAAAGTTTCTTAAAGACATTACATTCCGTGATTGAGTATACTTTTGGTGGCTTTTATGAAAGCAGTGATTTGATGTCTTCCTTCAAATTTCGAGTCTACAGCATATCATTATATTCTATGACTGGGTATATATCAAACGAGTGAGATTCTTTTTATTATGTTAAAAGTTATTTTCTTGATATCAGAGATAAATGTCTGTATGACGTATTTTCTCTTTATATTAACTTAATAAATCAAGAACCAGAGTCTTTCTTTCTTGCGATGATGATGATTTTTTTAAGGTTTGTAGAAATTATGATCCATTTCAATCTCCAAAAATCATTGCAATCTTTGGTAAAGTATACTTTGTAATGAAGGGCATGGGTGGAGTAAACGAACACTATTAATTTTTGACATCTTCTTTATGATAGAGTATATTTTGTGGTGGAAGTTATGTACGGAGTACGTAAACTCTATTCATTTTGACCTTTGTGATAGAATATACTTTTTACTGGAGTTCATCGACGGAGTAAGCTGATCACTCTTTTAATTTTCGATATGAATATTTTGATAGAGAATAGAGGAGACTGTTGAATCTTAGGTACAATTATACCTAGGGACAGTTCTGTAAACAACAAATATGCCAACTACTACGGATTCTCCGTAGTAGAATCGGAACGACGGATTACGGAATCGATGATTTTTTTTCTCCGGAAAAATTCAGTTTTATTTATTTTTGACACAAATCACTAATTGAGAGTGCTGAAATACGTAGAAAAAAAAAATATGTATATATATATATATATATATATATATATATATATATATATATATATATATATAATTCAAATACCACTGACTGACTGACTCATCACTGTATCTCGAGAACTACAAGTCCTAGGAAGCTGAAATTTTGCAGGGTGTTTCTTCTTATACTGTAGGGGTGCACTAAGAAATGATTTTGAAAACTTCGAATCCTAAGAGGCCTAAAATTGACCTAAGGCCTAAGCCAAAAGAAATTTGAAATCGCCATAGAAATAACATTGAGTTAAAACGATTGATGTACGCATCTCAGATTGCTTTACCAGTGTTGATCGAAAAACAATTTTCTTAAAACAAATTAAATTATAATCTTCATGTTTGAACTGAATTTTTACTTCTTCCCATGATGAAAATAATATTTATGAATATTTGATTGATGAAGAAATAAAATTTAGAACATTTAATTTCATATTTACTTAAATTTTATAATGGAGCTCGAGAAGCCCAAACGATAAACTCATTGATCATAAAAGTGTAATTTTGCTACTCGATATCTGGCAACCTCAGAATTAATGTTTAATTTTTTAATTTGATTTAAAATTCTTTTTTGGGGTATTTGAGTTGAAAACCAGATGGTTGCGATCATATTTGAAGATTTCCAAGTACTATAAATATGTGTTCTTTTTTGCTTATAAATCATTGTCTTCATCAATGTTGTTCAAATTTTTTGTCGAATTGTTTTACTTCAGAATATATTCAGAAAGTCGAAATTCAACACGCTAGAACAGATATTTTTTTCAGAATTCTGCCTTTTTTAAGGATTGGAATTTTGTTTCTGTTTACATTATGTGTTCCGGTATATTACCTATACCAGAAATATTATTTAGGAGTTGGATTTTATTTATTTATTTCCTGCAAAATATCACTAGACATGGGTACTTTCGTGGTGGTATATGTATATTTCCACCAACTTTCTTTAAATCTTTGGTTCAATACGTAATAGTGTGTATATATAAAAAAAATAAAATTTACGAATCCAAATATTTTTTAAGCGTGTAATTTGTTATTTTAAAATGACATGAAAAATTTCAAAAATAACTTTAAAACAAGATGGGTTACGTTAAATTGAAACTGGTAGTCATACTTTGTAGTTCAAAATATATTTCAAAATTTTGATATAGCTTTTCATTGAACGACGATTAAAATAAATTAAATTTCAGTTGTTTTTCGTGTTTCATGGGTGTAATTGAAAGCTGTACTCCATAGTAGAGTAACTACATATATCACTCTAAATAGATACGTGCTTTCCATTCAGAAACCAAATTTCTGATCTTAAAATGTACCATAAGGGCTCAATTTAAAGCTTTATGTGCGTTGGAGAAAAGGGAATTTTTAACAAGACTTTGTTGATCTTGGAATAATATCACACTCAGTAATTTTGAAAAATCGAAATTTTATGTCTTAAGAGGCAGAAAGTCGAGGTTGCTTACTCTATTTATTGAAGCTGTTCTTACGCAACTTAGATGCATGTGAATCGTTCGTTGAAAGTTATTTTCTTTTTTTAAAAGCGCTGCAAAATCAACCTTCTGTTTATTAAAAAATTGTTATCGATTGGGTTTAATTTGTCTACTCTGATGACATGTATTCCTAACAAAAGCTCTGTTATTCCACATGCCACTGAATGTAATTTTCTGGAAAAAGTGCCGTTTGCTGCAAAATAAATTAGTCGCGAATGCCGTACATTTTTAGCCCCCTTGGACAAATAGAACGCGGGTTAATATGTAGCTTATCATATCCGCAGGGTTCTAAAATATAAGTGTACCAAATGTGTGGATTAGTCAAAAGGTAGATTAGTGTAGAGAACAGACAAACGTCAACTCTGCTTTATATATCTAACAGAAGTCCCGTTATTCCACCTGCAGCTGAATGGAATTTTCAAGAAAAATTGCGTTTGCTTCAAACTAAATTAGTAACGAATGTTGTAACAATTTAATTTAACATCTTCTCATATTGATGATGAAATTCGAAAATATCGTATACTAGGTGAAAGAAGGACACAATGAAAACAAATTCATAGGAAAACTAAGTGCAAGACTATCCACCGAAAATTCGCCAGTTTTACTGAATTTGAATGCACGGGAATATTCGTAGTCACTCGAAAACTTAAAATCAACTTCAGCAGAAGTGTGACGAATATGAAATGGATTATATGGTTGGATACAACATATATATATATATATATATATATGCATATTTGGGTTCGAAGGAAATTGTAGAAACAATGGAGAAGTTAAATTGGCATTAAATTTTTTTTCCCGTACACTTAAATGATGCTAAGATTTTTTTTTAAAATAATTGATGATGATTTTTTAATTAACATATTATTAATTCAACCCGAGCAAAGCCGGGCTTTTCTGCTAGTATATATATATATATATATAATATAAATATAATATGTAAATATATTATGTATATATATATTATAATAGTGAAGATAATATTGATTGAAAGGTTGGTAACACTGGGCTAGGATGCCGTCAGTCACTCTTGTTGATAAATATTTGATATTTTGATATTTATGTAAATAATCTTAATTTATAGACAGTAACATCCCCCTCCAAGAACCTTTCAGGAGCTGCAAACTGCGTTGCTGCAGGAGTGGGACCTACTGTCACAAGGACTACTCAACTGCCTCGTATCCAGTATGCCGTCGCTCTGTGCTACCTGTCTGACTGTGAGAGTGTGAGAGGTGACAAAACCCCATATAAGACTCATTTTCGGTTGGATCTCACATCGTAAATGTTGGACATTCCTGCACTGATGAGATTTACTGACAATCATGCGTGCGTACCAAGATTTTGGTGTGGTACATCTCTTTCTCTGCTATAACTGTATATTCGAACCAAATTTAATAAAAATCTGTTCCTTAGGTTTTCAGAAATTACACATAATGTGCACATTTTCTTAATGTTGAACGTGAGTAAATTAACATATATCATTTCTACAATAGGTTTGCTTGGTGTGTTTGCTTTCCCATAGTGTTTGTGGAAGTGTGTGAACAATTCTACAGGGTGGTCCCGAATTCATGGTACAAACTTTAATGGTAGGTACAGGACATTGTAACAATGATTTATTGTATAGGAATGTATAGTCGCAAGTGACGCGGTGAGGCGAAAACAGGGGAAATAAAAGGAAAGAGAAATGGAGTGATCGGTTGGTATCATTGCCGGTAGAGGGCAGTAGATGTCTAGCCGCTCTTGAACATGATGCATCGCAGTAGGGAAAAGCGCCATTCACAATTGTGCTGCCGTAGACGATGGGTGACTTTACGTATGCAGAAAAAGCAGACATGCATTACATGTACGGCCGTGCAAATGGTAACGGCAGAGCTGCGTTACGAATGTATCGCGCGGAGTATCCTGATCGACGAATGCCGGATCATAGAATTTTTCAACGGTTACATCGTCAACTTTGTGAAACAGGTGCGTTCGACGTCAACAGACATGGCGCTGGTCGAGTAAGAGCTGTACGCACTCCAAGGCTGGAAGAAAGCATCTTGAACATTGTGGCTGATAGACCCGAGTCAAGCACAAGAACTGTTGCGCGTGACGTAGGTGTGAGTCATCAGATTGTATGCAGAGTGTTAAACGAAAATCGCTTACACCCCTTCCATTTTCAGAAAGTACAAGCATTGAATCCGGCAGATTATCCTCGCCGCGTGAACTTCTGCCTGTGGGTGATGCAGCAATGTGCGTTGCAGCCGGATTTCGTAGATTATGTGCTATTTACAGATGAAGCGACATTTTCACGCGAGGGTGTCTTTAATGCGCACAATTCCCATGTGTGGGCAACCGATAATCCACATGCAACGCGTCGACATGCGTTTCAACAACGTTTCAGTATTAATGTGTGGGCTGGTATTGTGAACGACTTTTTGATTGGCCCATACTTACTACCCACGCGGCTCACTGGCGGAAGCTATCTTATTTTTCTGAAAGAAGTGTTACCACAACTGCTGCATGATGTTCCGATCGCCATTCGTAACCGCATGTGGTTTCAGCACGATGGGGCGCCAGCACACTTCAGCATTGATGTACGGAATTACCTGAATGCCACGTTTGGTACTCAATGGATTGGGCGTGGTGGATCAGTCCCTTGGCCACCCCGATCTCCCGATTTATCGAGCCTCGATTACTTTTTATGGGGACATCTAAAGCATCTTGTTTATGAGACTCCAGTTGACTCAGATGAGGATCTCGTCGCTCGCTTATCTGTAGCTGCTGCAGGTGTGCGTGAAATACCAGGCATCTTTGAACGTGTACGCCAATCGCTCCACCGACGCTGTCAAGCATGTATCGATACTGGTGGACGCAATTTTGAACAATTACTGTAAACATGACACTTGTCAACAACGCTTTCAATAAAATCTTTGTTTTTCCTTTCGGCCGTTATTTCCCCTGTTTTCGCCTCACCGCGTCACTTGCGACTATACATTCCTATACAATAAATCATTGTTACAATGTCCTGTACCTACCATTAAAGTTTGTACCATGAATTCGGGACCACCCTGTATAGCTTATTGCTGCAAATACGTATAAAACACCATTTTGTGTTATCCGCGTTAGGCTACTCTCTCATAATTTTCTGATCCACAAACACTTTTTATTTTCAAAAATATCATAAAAAAAAGTTTTACTACTTCTTTAAATTTTCTTATATATATATATATATATATATATATATATATATATATATATATATATATATATATATATATATATATATATATATATATATATATATATATATATATATATATATATATATATATATATATATATATATATATATATATATATATATATATATATATATATATATATATATATATATATATATATATATATATATATATATATATATATATATATATATATATATATATATATATATATATATATTTCCGTTTTGTAACTTGTCAATTATCTACAAAAAGGGATTTCTTTCAAATTTTGACTTTCCATCGTGTTTTCCACCTATGCTCAATTTATTTTCCGTTTTTTTTATGTTTTCCAAATTATAATAAACAAGTCACATTTTACTGTGAAAAATCTCGTAACTTTTGACATCTTTCAACAATTTCTGTCGCATACTTTAGTTTATAAATCATACAATTTTTATAAAATATTAAATAGCGTAATTAAAATGTGGAGAAGTAGTTAAATTACGACATACCGGAATAACCACGGACTATTGTCGACAGTCCGCGATCAACCCCTAAGACAATATATATTCTTTTTAGTAGTAGTATTTTAAACTTGATAAGCTAAGTGAAAGTATGTAATTTATTTCTAAACAAAACAGGGAATATTCTCATGAGTAACATTTTTATTTGTTTTGAAAACACAGTCTGACATGGAATTTCAGGGAATCAATGTTTTTACAAACAACAAATTATACACTGTAAAAATTAAACATTCAGTCATCATAATTAAAAATTAATATTCAGTCTCATCATAATTAAAAATTAAACATTCAGTCATCATAATTTTTGGTACTTGCATTTACGATATTTCAGATTACATTCATTTCCGCTGTAAACATCATTGTGTTGATCCTCCCTCTGAAACGGTTTCATCTTAAGAGACGAACTATAAAGGAAGAAACTAGTAAAACGTATTCTATTCATTAGGCGAAATGAAATAATAATCTTTTCCACCCTCCCTGATTTCGACTCATTCAGTTTATAGTTCAAAAGTACATATTTCATTTTTTGGAATTAAAAACAATTTACAAGAGGTTAAAAAGATAATTTTTAATTATAAAGAAAACCAAAAAAAATAATGAAACAAGTTCTAGCTCATGTTACACTATATAAAAATATAACTAAACAAATAATCAGTGATAGCTGAATTGAAAAAACGAATTTAAAATGTTTTCATCTGAACTTTCCTTAAAACTGTCGAGCTTCTTTTTTTGTTTGGGAAAATTCGCGGGTATCTGGTGTGTCATAAATCCTGCTTAAGCATCCGGTTGAAAATCCACCAGAGGAATTCGAATCGGTCACAGACCAACTGTCACCCCTTCCAAACCACAGATACTCAGTCACAGCTTTCAATGCTACCGAATCACCTATCCTAGTCGCAATAACCGATCGCAGTAGCAGTAACATTATCAACAAAGGTATCAGCAAGGTATCACCCAAGGTATCAGCTTAGCGATATCAGTTTAGTCGCTGTTACCGAATCACTTATGTATCACCGCTACTCAATCACTGCTAGCCAATCAGTGTTATTTGGATATTTGAGTAACAGGTAAGAACTGGGATTCACAAGTATTGGTGATTGAGTAGCAGTTCTGTGATTCGCTTAAAATCCCTAGTTAGTTTTTTTTCACAGGAAGAAGCAGAAGGTTTAGAGAAACTGAAACGCGTTTTAAAAGTCGCTGCAGACAATGGTCTAGAACTTAATTTCAAAAAGTGCCTATTCTTAAAAAGAAAGATAGAATTTCTCGAATATGTAATTGAAAATGGTGCAATTCAACCCTCCACTAGTAAAACTTAGGCTGTAAAAAATTTTACGATCCCTAAATCTGTAAAACAAGTGCAATAATTTATAGGATTGACGGAATATTTCCATAAATTTATCCCGCAGTACTCATTAATCGCTAAGCCATTAAGCGACTTGCTACAAAAAGAAAAAGTATTCACGATTCGGGCAAAAAATTTAGAATCATTTAACAAATTGAAGGACATTTTGTCTCAAAAACCTGTTTTACACATTTTTAAACAGGTAGTAACACTGGAATTGCATACTGATGCAAGTAGTCTCGGATTTGGATCTGTATTTTTAATGAAAACCGATGATGGAAATTCACACCCGAAATTACGTGCTCAAAGAGTTGACAGTAGTTGAGTCTTTAAAAAAATTTAGGAACTATTTTTTGGGTTCAAAGTTCAGAATTAAAAGAAAAATAAATTCTCCAACTCAACTAAAAAATCTCAAACTGAGCGCAAATGACATTTTATTCGGTTTTTTATCTGCAGCAGCACGCAACTTTAAGAAACTTGATAAGAGTATAATAATAATTTCAATTTAATCATGGTAATGCTAAGTTCAAATTACGCTTTAAGGAAATAATATTAAAGGAAAATATGACAAGCTTTAAAATTAAAAATTATCCATTAGCCCTTTCTTTTACTACATAAAGTAGATATGAGCAATTACTTATTATGCAAAGAATTTAGTAATATTACCTATTACTAAAAGGTCAGAACTCCTATAACGTAGAGTTCATTATATTTTAACCAAACACGGAATCTATTTACGTAAACGAGCTATTTTCAAACGCATGTGGAGTAAATTTAAATCAACATAAAATGGAAGACAATAGTTTAAAAAAAATAACCTAAAAAGTACCATTTGAGGACTTTTAGTATACTCCTCCTTCAAACAGTGATAATACAGTTTACTACAGGACACCTCCAACAGGACTCCTCTAGGTAGCATTGAGGTCATTTTATATATAGGTCTCCTTCAAGAATTTTCCATCGGATACTTTAAACACAAATATGTTTAGCCTATTCAAATAATTAAATGGACTGCACTTTATTTACATTTTGGAGCAGTTCCATAGAAATGAAGTGACGCTTCTAGAGAAAAACAATACGTCCAATACAAAGTGCGTTATCACTACGTTTTACTGGAGAGCGAATCGCATACATAGAGATTACGCGTAGTTGTGATGTATCAAAACGTCGCCAAGGCGATAATAATAAGCAAATTTGATATTCAAGGGATTCATCAACGCTTCAAGTGCACTTGCCTCATCTCACATTTCTTCATATTTTAGAAAAGTTATCCATACATTTATTATTTATTCGAGAGCCTAAAAACAAGTAAAAAGTACGAATTCAGAGATACATACATAGTTACAGAACAATACATACTGAAATTTACTCAGTTCTATCATCTGGAAGATTAGGGAATCAAAAAACCTCTGAACAACCCAAAACATCTCAAAGATTTGTATCCTTCAATTCGGGCAGACCAACCGGTATAGTGGTTAAGGTGTTAGCCTATAGATCGGAAGGTTCCTGGTTCGAATCCGGGTACGGGCATGGATGTTTGTAAGCGTATGGTGTAGAGGCGGCTGGTGCACCTTAAATCTGTCGTGGCCGAAAGTCCTCACGTTGGGTTGGCGTGGAAGTTTGGAGAGTGGGGTGTCAGCTCAGGTGTTGCTTCGTCATCTGACCGTGGTTCAAAATTACGAGGTGTTGTCCTCGGATCTTTCCCTCAAGGGACTGATCCCGGACCGTCGTCAATAGCCCGTTGTGTTGCTCTAGTACTACGTTAACAAAAATTATCATTACCTTCAATTCGGAATTAAACAATTGGTGGTCATCACACACATGCGGGGTACTGTAACTCAAAAACCAAAATTAATAATTCACTGATGAGTACATAGTTGCAAAGCAATATATACTAAACTTTACTCAATAAATGTTTTTAACAGCGGTTAGATGACGAGATAACTTCTGAATTGTTACCCCACTCTTCAAACCTTAACACCACGTCAATAGGATGACATTTGAGGCAACGACAGATTTGATGTGCACCAGCCTCCTTTGTATACGACTATCTTCAGTTGGAATCATATTCGCAAACCTCCGGTTGTTAATCCGTTATTTTTACAACCCGGCTACCACAGCCGCATTGAAGGTTAGGGAATTAACCGTCCTTATTATTGCCTCATCGCGCTATCTTGTCACTAACAAAAGAGACCACATCTTCATTATTATCTCGTCACTATAGGTTGATAGGAATTTAATCAACGTCGTAGCACAAAGGGCTGTTCACGAAGAAATATCGATAGAATTTCTCAGCCATTCGCGTACCTTAGCTCGGAAATTAACAATGAACGACAGTGCGGTATGGTAGGTATTCAATTGACGTCGCACTGAAGCAACATAAAGGGCTATTGGTGATTGTCCTGGATCAACACCGAGAGGAGAGATCCGAGGAAAACACAACATAATTTTGAACCATGGTCAGATGATGAGGTCACCCCAGAGCCGGCATCCCACTCTATAAAATTACTTACGCACCTCGCCAACGTAACGGCATTTATTGAAACAAATCATATAAAGCGATGACGCATAATGCAACAACGACCTGAGCAGATTCAGATGTTCAGAGAAAGCTCCTCTAACTCTTCTTTTTCCAGGGAAAATCTCAGTCCTTTTAAAACGCTCCAATTCAGATTTAATCATCGGAACTGATGGGCCATTGCCCCAGGTGCGGCAGCGTGTGTTGAATGTAAAAGTAAAATCGACTTATTGCACTTTCGAGTAACAAACAAACCCATTGATTGCATTGAAATTCCGATCCGCTATTCCTTTACTGTGTTCTCACAAGAGCTGATGTACGATACGTATTTTGAAAGGGACCTTAAAAGAGTGAGGGAAATTTACCATAAATTTTATCAGGATTCAGCTTTCTTCCTAAATGGATCAGTAATTCTTATCAATGGATTGTATTAGTTTGGTATCGTTGAATATGTGGCTGAAATTTTAAGTGTTAGCATCTTGGCTTTATCTGCGTCTGAAATTATGTTTTCTTGTGTATATTGCAAGGAATCATTGATTTTGTAATCTATAGGTGGATAAAGTTTTTTCTTGCTTAGCTTATTACCATACCATTTCTATACCTAAATGGTATATAGTTATTTTAATTAACGTTGCATTGGAGCAACAGAACGGGCTATTGGTTACAAAGGAAAATATTCGAGTACGTAATGTTGAACGACGGTCAGATGACGAGGTAACACCTGAGTTTGCATCCTACTCTCCCGAACATCCACACAACGGCAACGTGAGGGCATTTGATGCTACGACAGATTTAACACGCACTAGCCCCTTTTGTGCTCGATGGTCTTTGCTTGATTCATATGATCTTTATTACCTAAGTGGATAATAATCCATAGATGTACATTGCATCCTTTTTGTATCGTTGAATTCATGGCAAGTTTAAATTTCAGTATGATGTACTTTTTTACTATGGATGAAATTATATTTTCTTGTGTAAATTGCACGAATTAAATATTTTTTAAATATATGGATGAATAAAGAAATTGTTTTAAGCTGTTACTATGCTATTTCATTTGATTTTATCGTTCTTGTTAATGTCTCATCTTGCGCTATCTTGTAATTAACAAAACGTTACGATCGTTTTCCCTTCTAAATTTCCAGATTACAAGTGATTAAAGTTAAAACTACTTTGTTAACGGCGTGTCAAATGTATTTACTTAAATTTTCTTATTTAAAAGTACTACTAAACCCCCCCCCCTTTCAAGAAATTAAACTTTTAAAAGAAGTTATTTTAGTAAGTCCATCAATCATATGCTAAAACAAATCTGAAATCTTATGAATTTTTAACAATTTCCTTTATTTATTTTCTGAGCTATTTTAAAAAAGAAAATATTAAAGTTCAATATGAAAGAGCTTTGAGTAACTTTTTTTGTTGTTGAAATAAGCAATGCGATTTTTTAAAACACAGCAATTATCTAGATGTGTTTATGCAATTTATTTTATTTCTAAATTTTCTTTTTTACGTCTAAATTTGAAAAAAACTAAAACTTTTGGTACAAGAGTTGAAGTTGAATTATGAAGTTTCTTTTAAATTCAATTATTTTAAATTTTAAATAGTATTATTGCGTAAATTAGTATTTCTTCTTATAAAAGAGGGAAAATGCGCTTCTTTATGATACCAGTGTAAAACGCTTAGTCTTTTGGTCTGTGAAAAAAAGTTTCTGGGCAAATGCAAATGGGTCCTTATAAATATCTTCATGTCTCCAATGCTATTCAGGATATATGAAGAAAAGGCTGGTAATAAACTGCACTTGGTACGAGTGTGCAAGTATTTCCTGCCACAAAAAATATCATCTTTTTCAAATGGCCCTCGAAAAATAATACAACGATTAACTGAATAATTTATTGAAATGAGATAACGAACCTAAAGGAACAAATAAGTACATTAGATAGCTCACTATTATTGGCAATAAATCTGAATAAAAATCAGTTAAATGAATAATAATCTCACCAATTAGAAGGATTAGCTTAGCTTTGTGTTCTACCAATTTGTCTCTACTTAGCTATATTCTCGTCAGCAGTTTGAATCCCTACGTTCAACTGCTTTCGGTTCCTCTTATTACTTAAGTCTTACGGCGTAAAATCCACGTTCAATTAGACAGGACGATGGAAAGGCGATCGGAAATATATTTTGTATTCCGTGCAATGAAGTAATATTTTAACACCTTTTCGACATCATTATAATTTGTACAACATACGTTACACATAAATGGTTCACATGCATATCTATCCATGTTTCTTTTCATATATTTCGGACCGTTGTTGTATGACAAAGCTACGAAATGATGAAAATATGAATGAAATGATGAAAGAAATGATAAATGAAATGATGAAAGGTGACACAAAGGTTACTTCTAAAACAGATGATTTTGCGAGGGATTCGTAATTTCCTTCCCTAAGTTATTTTCCTGCTCAAATCAATTAATAAAAGTGACGAATCTTCCTCGAGTGATCTTGCACTCCTTGTCAGCAAAATAACTTTTTTTTATGGGTACTCTTAGGGCATCAGCCACGCGGCTGTCAACAACCGCTATCTTTAAAGGAAGAATGACAAATTAATTTGAGAATATACAGGGTGTTTCAGTGAACCGTTTCAGAACTTCTAAAAGGGGTAGGCTACATCCTGACGAACCAAAATCATATACCAATGGGCAGTCAGAAATGCCTTCCTGACGCGGTAGATGGCGTTGTGCGAAAATCCCGAGCTTTCGTGTAGGGAATCTTCATTTCGCACAAGAACGCCAAGTTAGTAGGATGGATGATTACACGATCGCAGAGTTAGACTATATGCATTTGGCGTACGGGGCTGCAAATTGTAGTGGGCCAGCCGCACAGCGTTTGTACGCGGAACGTTATCCGACGAGGCGTATTCCCAGTCATAATTTCTTTGCAAGACTGCACCAGAGGTTAGCTGAGACAGGTTCATTAGAAAGAGCTGACAGGGACAGGGTAAGAACAGCACGGACTGCAGACGTCGCACAGAATGTGCTGCAGCATGTACAGGGGAATCCAAGAACGAGTACACGAAGTGTAGCAAACGCAGTCGGGGTTTCCCATTGCAGCGTCTGTAGGATTCTCCGAGAAGATGACATGCATCCGTTTCACGTGCAGCGTGTCCAGACACAGCAACCGGAGGATTATGCACCTCGTATTGCTTTCGCACAGTGGTACCTTGGAAAATGTGCTACAAATCCCCTTTTTCCTGCTGAAGTGTTGTTTTCCGATGAGGCATCCTTCACAAGGGAAGGAATTTTCAACACGCATAACGACCATATCTGGGCGGTCGAGAACCCGCATGCAATACGACGTCGTGCAGCACAGATTCGATTTTCGGTCAATGTATGGGCCGGTATTATGGGAGATCACCTCATCAGACCTTACCTGTTACCGTCTCGTCTAACCGGACCTAACTACTTGCTCTTTCTGCAGCAAGTATTGCCACAACTTTTGAGAGATGAACAGATTTCTGCATCGACGCAACAGACAATGTGGTTCCAACACGATGGAGGCCCTCCCCATTATAGCGGAGACGTTCGTAACTACCTGGATGTCACATTTGGTCAGCAGTGGATCGGACGTGGTGGTCCCGTGCGTTGGCCTGCTCGGTCACCCGACCTATCATGTCTTTATTTTTATTTCTGGGGTCATCTGAAATCGCTAGTTTATGACACCCCTGTTGACAATGTTGAGGAGCTGGTTGCAAGAATTGCAGTAGCTGCCGGAGAAATTCGAGATATGCCTGGAGTATTCCAGAATGTTCGGATGTCCATGCGTCGGAGAAATGAGGCGTGCATTGTAGCCCGTGGAAGAAACTTCGAACACTTACTTTTATCCATGTACCTTTTGCTTCTTTTCATGTATTATTAAAACGATTTCTCACTTACGGTCTCTTTTCTTTATGGTGCTTCTGTGTACAACACCGCTTCAGGAAAGCATTTCCGACCCCACATTGCTATATGATTTCGAGCTGTCAGGATGTACCCTACCCCTCTTAGAAGTTCTGAAACGGTTCACTGAAACACCCTGTATGCGGTCACTAAACGTTTTTAAAGCAAACACACTTTTGCTTGAAAATTACATTTTGTGGCACGTTCAAAAATAAAATAATTTGTTATAGAATTGAATGTCTTTAGTATAGAACTACAAAGGTATTACCATTAAAAAAACAGAAATCGATTTGTTTCCATAGTTTTAAAAGAATATTATTGTTTTCCATAAACTTTTAACAAGTGTAACAAGTTGCTAAAAGATACTTCTATTCGTAAAATAATACAGATTGATCTCCTTTGATTATGACAAAGAATTTTTTAATGTTTCTAAAGTTCAATTTTAGATTTATTCTCACAATAACGGCAAAATTACGCTTACAGTTTACTTCAATCTGATTTACCAGCCACTTTAAATCGAATATTTTGTTGTGGTGTTGCGTGTTATGAAAATGTATTGCAATTTATTAAAATAATGCATACTTCAAACGAAGAACAAAACAAAACAGGGAGATATAACAAAATAAAATTTGTTATAAAAACATATAAATTCGTGCTTATTTTTTATCTTTTTATCACGCAGATTTAACACAACTAACAACGAAAAATAAGGCAAAAATTGAAACGAGAAATAAATTCTGGGTGAAAAAAAAACCAGAAACTATATATGTTCGTACTATATTTAAGTACATGGCAAACGAACATAAGTTTACGTTACGTTTCAGAATTTTGTTTGTTCCATATATTCAGAAATAGTTTATATTTTCAAAATAAAATAAATGAAAATACAATTAGAATTTAAATAAAGTAAAAATGGTTCATGGAAAAAAATTGATTTTCAGCAGTACTGGTAAAACACTCCAAATAATTGCATTGCTCAATTTACTTTCAAGCTACTCCAAAATTACCAAATTATGGTTGATTTAGTGCAGTTACTCAGATGTTTTAGCATAAAACTTGCCTAAATATATTAGCAAAGACATTTTAAGTAATGTATTCACTTAATTAATATATGGAGTATCAAATTATAACATCGTATTCAGATGGTTAGACAGACGTACGCAACCATGTTGAGTCAATAAATGAATGCAAGTACTCACAGTATGTCAAGTTTCCTGAAAATACACTCATTGGCATAAAAATTT
Source organism: Metellina segmentata (assembly GCA_947359465.1). NCBI lineage: Eukaryota > Metazoa > Arthropoda > Arachnida > Araneae > Tetragnathidae > Metellina > Metellina segmentata. Next base: position 108,421,010 of record OX375874.1, read on the forward strand.
GAGCACCAAGAAATAACTGTGGGATCGTAACGAAACTTGGCATGAAGGTGCATGTAGTCTAGATATGCAAATGATTAGAAATGCAGCATGATTGCGGTTAATTCAACACTTTGATTTAATATAACACTATTTTACACATGTTTCGTTTTTTCATATTTTAATACATTTTAAAACGTATGTCCCATATTTGTCTCAACACGAAATATAAAGATTTATTTTGATGTAAACGATTACTATACGATTCAGAAATGAAAAACAAAAATAAAATGAGGTATTTCAATAATTTTTAGACAACATAGATTTAAGTCGTACGAAAATTAATTTTGGAAATACACTAAATTTTTGGATACATTTGTTTAGCTTATTTTATTTGATTTTAATCCTCTAACGTTCTGAAACTTATTCCAAAATTTTATTTACTCCTCTCTTCATAAGACTACATTATAAATATATTAAACTACAAAAAGGAATACATTCAAGCACATTTAATCTAAGAACATACATCCAGTTACATCTTGAGCTGTTTTATTATGAAAGGTATACTTTGTCAGAGTATATCAGTAATATTTTAAACCAAACTTGAGAGGGGATCATTGCATATTAATTACCTATCTTCTATGCTAAATCTGAACTTTCTTGAAAGATTAAAAGCTTACTTCCTATTTGTTTTGTAGCTATAGAGTCGAAGAGTTTTAGAAGTTTTCAGTACTCTGCTTTCAGTACCTAAAATGATGATACAGCAGTGTCGACGTATTCGTAGACTTAAACGTATAGTTAGTAACGTTTCTTAAATTGTGTGTGAAATACTTTTTCTAGAATTCTTTGAAGACTGAAAGTGATTTAGTAAGAATTGAATGCACTTTTGAAGAGTAACTGTGCTGCTTTTATTATAAGACGGATTTCAAAATTAACGACATGTATCTTTGAATAAAATCTATCTGTTACACATGCGAGTACATATAGATCTTTTAGCACCTTCAATGGATGAGTATAAAATTATATTACCTGTTCGTATAATTCATTAATTTGTAAATTTAATTACATTAGATTGATTTATTGTTTGATTTATTCTTATTTTCATTAAAAAAATTATGTATTTAATAACTACAAAAATGTTTATAGATTTTCACCCATTTTATTTTGAATTTAGACTTCTTTTTATGGAGGCATTTTTGATTCTCTAATTTATATAACGTAACTGTCAAAATTGGTCTCACGAAATGATATATAGTTGGAGAAAAAAACGTCTATATAAAATTATCAGTTATATTATGTGCCAAATTTTAGAAGTCATATTAAAATCTGTGTATTTGCGGTGCAAATTGTTATTTCCAGCTGTTGTTATGAGGTTGTGTAAGATTGAATCATAAAATATTTTAAAGTACTTTTTTTAATTAAAAGCTCTTAACTATATTCAATCGTTGAGTTAGGTTTTTGATTTCCAGAACTTTTGACTTTAATTAATGTATTTAAATGAGTTAAATATATTCAAATGTGTTGAATGAGTACGGTACTTAAGTTAAAATATTAAATGTATTTCATACTTTTTATTCCAATAATTCAATGAGAGAGTTAAATGAAAGGTTAAGTGTGTTAAAAGAGGCTATTTAATATATTTTTGAATATATTTTATTTCGAAAACTACGAAATGTGTTACTTTTGATATAAAGAGCTATATATACATAGTGTCCATAAAGTCATATAATTTCAAAATTATATTACAAAGACAAATAAAAAGACAGATAAGTGAAAATTATTACGAAATGAGACGTATATATTTAAGTATTTTTGCCTTATTTATTACACCTCTACATGGGCACTGTTTGTTGTTCGAAGCACATCAAGGCAATACCCGATTTATTGCCATATTCGCTGTAACATACCTTCATCAATGGTGGCAATGAAATTCACTGTATCTTTAACATAACTCATAGAAAAAAGTAGAAGGGAATGATATCCGATGATCGAGATTGCCACGACACGAGAGGACACCCCTTTCAATCCACAGGTCTGCAAATGTTTCAATAAGGAACACACAAACATGAGTTCCCAATGTGGTAGTGTATCGAACAAAGGATGCCATTATCACCATTGATGAGGGTATGCTACAGCGAACATGGTAAGAAATAGAGTACCATGTTGATGTTATTCATGCAACTAATGGTGCCAATATAGAGGTGTGTTAAATGAGGTAATAAATAAATAAATATATATATAGATATAGATATATGTATATATATATATATATATATATATCTTATTTTGCAATAATTTCCACTAATCTGTCTTCTCATTTACCTTTGTAACAAATTTTTGAAAATGTAAAGAGACACTATGAAAAAAGTGTATATCAAAGGGTGTCAATTTTCCATTCTTTTGCTGACTTAAATTCAAATAATTCCCTGATTAAAAACAACGAATAAATTATTAAAAAAAAAATTTACCATCCCAACAGCTATTTTATTACTTTGAGAAATCAAAGAAAAAAAGAAAAACCTGAAACATTTTATTCACCAGTTTTGCTTTTACTTATCGAAACTATGTTAGTTAACTTTTCACTGAATTTTAACAGAATTTTATCTTTATTTCTGAATAACGAATGATCACATCAAAGTATTGCACGCTCAAATGAATTTATTATTTGGAGGATTGCTCTTCATTAAGCACGAAAATAATACCATCTGTTATGATGAGTTGTATTGCATATTTGAAGAACGCTTTCAAGTCCGGATGTCGTATTTTCCACCTTAAATTTTACGCCTATGTTTTCCCTTTAGCATACACCAACACTTTGCTGGACAAACACGTTAAATATGAATCTTTTTGCAATCCCTGGGTGTTTAGAATGTAATATGCAAATTGCATCTCCCACTCCTTTTCCAGTTACAGAAATCCATCAATTTGTTTCTGTATGAATTCAGTAGTATATATGTGTCTTTGATATTCATGTATTTCTATTCGAAAACATATCTATGTTGCTATCAGTTAATAGAAATGTCATAGAGATAAGTATACTGTCACGGGTAAAAGAACCACATCCTCTATTTCGAGCACTATTCCTAGTATAGTAAATTCAAAGATAGATATCATTCAATAAGGAATAAAGTTCTCTACATATTCAAATGTAAGACCTTTGCATAAGAGAAAGTCTTCATATCAATTGCTCGAACAACACACTTTTCAATGGAAACACTGTGTTTCGATGTCTTAATCATACTATGCATCGTTAAATTAGTCTAACCTAAAATTTCATGAATTTTATAACCGGAGGTATTCTGTTTTGAAGTTGCTGTCAATTACAGGAATCATCTATATAGAAAATAGTTATTCATAAATAGTATTAAAGTATAGTTATAACTACCATAATTTCAAATTTGAACTCATTAAAACCTAATTGATTGCTCATGCAGATGATACAAGAATTATTACTTTTACTATGCAAGTCAAAACAATTCGTGAGATAATTACATTATTACATTCGCAATGCAAGGGTAAACGATCCGAGAATTGTTATCAGAGGTATATCAGATAGTTTTTAAGCATTTAGTTGAAACCTAAAATTGCCATTATGAGAAAAATATATAACCTAAAATAACGTTTGAAATAAGCTGACATTTAAATTGGAGACGATCCTTTACAGAAATTGTACACTTTGAATATATATAAGACTTAAGTTGCTGCTGAGAGCCATGCGACGTTAACTAAAATTACCATTGTCATTACCTATACTATCCATCGTTAAATTAGTCTAAATAAAAAAAATTCATGACTTTTCTATCCGGAGGTATTCAATATTGAAGCTGCCGTCAGTTACAGGAATCATCTCTACATAGAATATAGTTGTTCATATATATAAATTACCAGATAGTTGATTCCTAAAATTGCCATTATGAGTAAAATTTAACCTAACGTAAATTAAAATTTGACTGTGCTAAAATTTAAATTGGAGACGATCTCTTACAGAAATTGTACGCTTTGAATATATATATAAGACTTTAGTTACTATTGAACCCCATATTTTAGTTTTCTCTTCTGTTATAATTGCTCGAAAAAAAGGGGTGGTTAGTTCTTTTTCCTTTTACTGTATATGCTTTGCGTGATGTATATTGGCAATTACTATCTCAATTCAAATCTAATACTTTAATTTACTTGCGTTTCAAACAACTTAAAAATTATAAGAAGAAAATGGTATTATACCTTTGACATCAGACAGTTGTATTCACATACCAAAATACTACCCACCATAATCGTCATCAGAATCCGTAGTAGTCTGGTTGGAAGAGTAAGAAATTAGCAACCAGAAGTTCAAATCCTACCAAAGATCGTCAAGTACAAATAGGGCTAGTGCGCGCTAAATCTGCCGTGGCCTCAAATGTCCTCATGTTGGCTTGTTGCGGAAGTATGGAGAGTAAGGTGCCAGTTCAAGTGTTACCTCGTAATCCGACCGCGGTTCAAAATTACGAGGTTTTCTCCACAGACCTTTCCCTTGGGGAATGATTCCAGGCCACCGTTAAAAGCATTGGTGTCGTTCCAGAGTGACATTAATTTAAAAAAAACCTACCTAAATGCCACAACATTATCGTCATCTTATCTTAAGGGGTTCTGGGACTCAAAATATGAAAAAAGATTAATTTTTTTGTTATTATCTTAAAAAATAACATAGATATTTCTGAAAATAATGACACTTAATTTTTTTTCTACCATCATAGAACCGGAAATATTCAACTTTTGATGATGATGATGATGTCCTGTCCACGACGAGTCTTGTTCTAATGGTGCCATGAACAGTTATCACAGCTCTAGTAATCTTCATTATATTGTCCTCGTACAGGTTCGGTTCCGAGAAAAGGACCCCGACTTTAACTTTCAACTTTTTAAAAACATAAAAGCTACAAATCTAATGAGCCTTCATAATTTTAAACGCTCTTTTTCTCCTTTTGTGTTAAACGGGATTTCAATAGTAAAAATCGATATAACTTAAAAACTACTGGTCAAAAATGAACGAAATGTTCTACATTCACTTTACAAACATATTTCTTTGATACGTCTTCAGCAATTGTGTTTATATGTAGTGCGCAACTCTGCACTAATACTGCAATAACGGAACTCTCGATTTGATAACAAACGACAAACGATTTATTGAATAAACATGAAAAATGAATGCGGTTACACAAATTACACAATTAATTTCTCTAAACCAATATCTCTGGATCACTCAAAAAACATCTCGCTCTCTCTCTCAAAAATCGCAATCGTCAACTCTTATGTTCTATTAATTTTCTCGTAACTGAATACTAGAATGTGACTGGCTCATGCCAGTTTTGCCTTACATTCCTACAACAATGCAACTGACTCCTACCAGTCTCGTTCCTCTTATAATAAGCTCTTTCCAAACTAGTAGACAACTCTACCGTGGACTAGTATTCTTACATATATACACAGTCCAGTCACATTAATGTGACCACCACCTAATTTCGACGTCAACGTGAAATAACCAATCACAAAAGGCAGGTGGCAGCACATTGCAGTGGAGTGTATATAAAGGATGTCCTAGGGCATCGGAAAGCATTTCAATCGTTGGCGTAAGGCAGAAACGTAGCGATTTATCCGACGTTCAAAAGGGCATGATTATTGGCTTTCGGGCCAAAGGTGGAAGCATTTAGGAAACGGCTAATTTTGTGAATTGTTCGCGTGCCGCCGTGGTAAAAGTATACCGTGCATGGCAAAATGGCACTATCCAAAATCAGCGGCGTGAAACATTTGGTGCACCATGGGCTATAGATGACAGAGGCGAACGAAGACTACGGAAATGCGTTCCGACGAATAGACGTGCAACTGCTGAGCAACTGACCGCCCAGATGAACCAAGGGGCTACCAAGAGTGTATCCTCAACAACGGTTCAGCGAACGTTGCTGCGCATGGGCCTCCGCAACAGACACCTTGTTAATGCACCTATGCTGACTGCTGTTCATCGGCGACGAAGGCTAGAATTTGTGCGCCAGTACAGCAAATGGATATCCACAGAGTGGCGACAGATGACTTTTTCCGATGAATCACGTTTTATGCTCCATCGGACAGATGGACGTTGGAGTATACGGCATGAAACGTCTGAAAGCAAACACTCTGCAACAATTGCCGGAAGTATCCAGGCTGGAGGAAGGATAATTATGGTTTGGGGAATGTTTTCCTGACATTCACTGGGTGCAGAAACCTAATCGACTCTCTTCTTGCACGTCTCGCAGCGGTCCGCTCTGCCAAAGGTGGTTATTCTGCCTTTTGACAGGTGTTCACATAAATGTGACAGGACTGTATATATATATATATATATATATAACACAATTTATAGTATGGAAGTTTATAGAAGTTAATTAATGCAAAAAAAATGAAGTGATTGGTTACAAAACAATTTAAGATATATCAATTTTGCCCAATCTAGTAACTAGGACATTTTTAAATAGTTTTAGTAAAAAAATGTTAAGTTTTGAAAATGTGAAATAGTTATTATAATTTCAAAATAGAGTGAAAAACATACAGAAAAAATTTCAGAACAAAAACTTTAAAATTGAAGATTGTAGAATTTTGAGTCCCGGACACCCTTAAAAACGTGACTGTGATATTTGGGCAACGTGCTGACTTCTGAATCGAAATTTTCCTGGTTGGAATCCAGGGTTTGGCATGGATGTTAGTATGCCAGGATTAAATGTGTGAATTCTTTATAAATGGTTGTCTGATGTAGCCTAGTTGATAGAGTCGCGGATTAGCAACTAGAGGGTTGCGAGTTCCGAAACGCGTTACATTAAGTACACTCATGCCTCTATAGTGACTTAAAATGTCGTCAAATCGGCATGGAGTAGAAGCTAGGGTAGATGTGTACCAGTTCATGTGCGTCATCTTAATCTGACCGTGATTCAAAGTTATTTAGTCTTGTCCTCGGATCTTTCCCTTCGAGCTAAATCCCGTAACATCGCCAATATCTATCTGTGTTGCTACAGTGCAGCGTAAATTAAAATACATTCCTCCGTACCTACAAACTATCATCAAAACAAAATTATTTTTCTGATGTTTGAACTCGAAACCTCGTAAATTCATGTGTTTTTAAAAAAGTTTTTTATATCAGATATCGTATACTGAATTATCCACAAAATTATTAATATCGGATAAAAATAATTTTCTAGTGTCTTCTTTGACAGTTTCTTTTAGTTCTATAAGAAATGAGTTGTCTCTAGCTCTATGAGAAATGTTCTAGAAATTCTATTGAAATCATTTCCTGTATGTTTTATGATGTCTAAAAGTGAACATACATCTTCTGACACCTCTTGCTTTCTTTCACTAATCTGGATTATTTCTATCTTTAACGAATTCCTGTAAATGCATTGTAGCTGAGAGGTTTATTGGAGACTGACCAACATGGGCTAGACTAAACAGGAATTAATAACAACTGGTCACTACAGCATGTTACATGAACCTCAAATCAAAGACTTGAGACATCGGATAAAAATCATTTTCTAATGTCTTCTTTGACAGTTTCTTATAGTTCTATAAGAAATTAGTTACCACTTGCTCTATGAGAAATATTCTAGAGATTTCTATAAAATCCTTTCCTTAATGTGTTATGATGTTTAAGAATGAACAGACACCTTCTGACACCCCTTGTCCCTTAAAAAATTCCTTTAAATTCATTGTAGCTCAATGGAATTTGTCGAACATGGACGGTGAACCTTTTTAAAAAGTGGGTCAAATTTTGTTCATTATTTTTTTAGTACTAGCTCGTGGGTCACTTGGAAATAGAGAAGGGAGCATGGTAAAAAACTACTTTTTTATTCTCAATTTTTTAATCCTTTAAAACGTTAACGATTCCTTTTTGTTTTACAACTTTTACTTTTTCAAGTGAAGAGCAAAAAATGGATGTAAAAAGGGAATAAATCATGCCCAGCCCCCTGCACTGAGTTTTTAATGAACAAGGAAAAGAAAACAACACACACACACACACACACACATATATATATATATATATATATATATATATATATATATATATATATATATATATATATATATATATATATATATATATATATATGAAATATATATTTTAATAGATAATATATATATAGTTACAGGCATGAGTATGTACAGTAAAGTTAAAGTATATTTAATGAGAAATCTGTTGTTTTTTGTCAGATAATTTCTTAATATTAGGTTCATATTCAGTATTCATCAGTTTAACGCATTTTGCAGTCAATTCATTTCCTAGTTTATTTCTATAGGTACACTTTACAAAATTCATCGAAGAAAACAATTTTTTACATGAATATTTGGATCCAAACATTGTTAAAAGAGCATTAGCAAGTTTCTTCATTGATATATTTGGTAAATACGCGTAAAATACTAATTTCAATTTTTAGTGTGGGATCATTATAATTTGCACTAATTTCAGACATATTCCCTTCGAAAATCAATCATCAAATTTATTTTTCCAAACAATGCTACTTTGAAATTAAACTAATTCCAGTTCTAAATCATGGATAGCTAGCCACTTTAATTCGTTTAACTCCATTGTTTCGAATTTCGTTTTGTATAGATATAAAATAAAGTGAAATGTATTTTCTATACTTTTAAATTGATTAAATCTCTCCTCAAAGGCTTGTTTTATTTCCTGTACATATAATCATTAATTACTTTTTTTTTTGCATTTCTTGAACGTCAATCGTATTTTCCATTGTTACTTAAGTTGTTGAGAAAATCTTTTTGTAACTGAGGAAATATTTCATGATTTTCAATTCCAAATCCCTTGTAAAGATGTCAAGTTGCGTCATATAAATATCTTAATATTCTCGTATACATTTTAAAACAGCATTATTATAATCAATAAATCTAAAACCTTTTACAAAAATCATTTATACATTTTCTTTTTCATTTTAAATTCTTTATTAACACTTGTATTTTCTTCAAATATTTTTAAAGAGAGGTTCGAAAAATAATTAAAATTATTTATGTATATGATGAAATATATGATGATAAGTTTATAAAAAAATCAACGCGTGTGTCATTCAAAAAGCCTGCGTGGGTCAGTGTCTGACCTGCGGGTCATAGGTTCGCCATCCCTGTGCTAGAATAAAGCGGACTTAGTAACAACTGGTCAGCACATCATGTTCCATGTACCTTGTGACGTCTGCCTAATACTGAACAAAGTGACAAACATCCTGCCACGTTGAGTGTGGACAAAAAAGGAATCCTATTACGAGGCTAAGGGAAGAAACATATTTCATTCACTACTTCTAAAAATATATTTCTCTCAGCACCACTATGGGATTACATAATGTAAAGTGGGACCCTTCAGCGTGGCTAGGAAAGACATCTCATGACCATAGACAGGTGTCATAGAGTCTAGACGCAGCGTCGGGGAGACGAAATAGATGATTAACTTAAGAATCACAGAAAAGGAGCTATACAGGGTGGTCCCGAATTCATGGTACAAACTTTAATGGTAGGTACAAGACATTGTAACAATGATTTATTGTATAGGAATGTATAGTCGCAAGTGACGCGGTGAGGCGTAAACAGGGGAAATAAAAGGAAAGAGAAATGGAGTGATCGGTTGGTATCATTGCCGGTAGAGGGCAGTAGATGTCTAGCCGCTGTTGAACATGATGCATCGCAGTAGGGAAAAGCGCCATTCACAATTGTGCTGCCGTAGACGATGGGTGACTTTACGTATGCAGAAAAAGCAGACATGCATTACATGTACGGCCGTGCAAATGGTAACGGCAGAGCTGCGTTACGAATGTATCGCGCGGAGTATCCTGATCGACGAATGCCGGATCATAGAATTTTTCAACGGTTACATCGTCAACTTTGTGAAACAGGTGCGTTCGACGTCAACAGACATGGCGCTGGTCGAGTAAGAGCTGTACGCACTCCAAGGCTGGAAGAAAGCATCTTGAACATTGTGGCTGATAGACCCGAGTCAAGCACAAGAACTGTTGCGCGTGACGTAGGTGTGAGTCATCAGACTGTATGCAGAGTGTTAAACGAAAATCGCTTACACCCCTTCCATTTTCAGAAAGTACAAGCATTGAATCCGGCAGATTATCCTCGCCGCGTGAACTTCTGCCTGTGGGTGATGCAGCAATGTGCGTTGCAGCCGGATTTCGTAGATTATGTGCTATTTACAGATGAAGCGACATTTTCACGCGAGGGTGTCTTTAATGCGCACAATTCCCATGTGTGGGCAACCGATAATCCACATGCAACGCGTCGACATGCGTTTCAACAACGTTTCAGTATTAATGTGTGGGCTGGTATTGTGAACGACTTTTTGATTGGCCCATACTTACTACCCACGCGGCTCACTGGCGGAAGCTATCTTATTTTTCTGAAAGAAGTGTTACCACAACTGCTGCATGATGTTCCGATCGCCATTCGTAACCGCATGTGGTTTCAGCACGATGGGGCGCCAGCACACTTCAGCATTGATGTTCGGAATTACCTGAATGCCACGTTTGGTACTCGATGGATTGGGCGTGGTGGACCAGTCCCTTGGCCACCCCGATCTCCCGATTTATCGAGCCTCGATTACTTTTTATGGGGACATCTAAAGCATCTTGTTTATGAGACTCCAATTGACTCAGATGAGGATCTCGTCGCTCGCTTATCTGTAGCTGCTGCAGGTGTGCGTGAAATACCAGGCATCTTTGAACGTGTACGCCAATCGCTCCACCGACGCTGTCAAGCATGTATCGATACTGGTGGACGCAATTTTGAACAATTACTGTAAACATGACACTTGTCAACAACGCTTTCAATAAAATCTTTGTTTTTCCTTTCGGCCGTTATTTCCCCTGTTTTCGCCTCACCGCGTCACTTGCGACTATACATTCCTATACAATAAATCATTGTTACAATATCCTGTACCTACCATTAAAGTTTGTACCATGAATTCGGGACCACCCTGTATACGTATCAGTCGTACTTATGTATATCTAGTATGTATTCCTAATATCAGACACAATTTTTCAAGATTAATCTCTTCTACTGAGGTTTAAAAAGCAATGAATTTCTAATCATTATGTAACAGAGGTTATAAAAATATAATAAACTACTTACAACGCATAACACGTTAATAATGCTTCAATATTACTATAATAACTACAAACTCCAATTAGAATAGCGTTCAATTTTTGAAAAGTACATCAATTATGGTATTAGTCTTCCTTTCAACATGTTAAGAGCACTTTATCAAAAGCACGTCGGCTGGCTATATTTTTCAAAAACAGATGCTACATTTAAATTGATTTCCATTTGCAAAACGTAAGTATTTCAAAATATATCTATCCGTAAGAATAACCCTAAACTGAAAAGAAATACGATTCAATAGAATAATGATGTATCAATATGAAAATAAGCTATAAATAGGTTGTTATCTGCCGTTGTTTGCAAGATGACATTGTTTTACTCAGTAGACACTCATAAATAAAATTGCTTTATTGAGTATCTGTCCAGGTATTTTCTGATACCTGAGAAGTTGCTCGAAGGATTATGTAGGGAGTATGTTATAGGTTAATAAAGTGGAAGTGTTGAAGTTTGGTGAACGAGACAATAAAAATAGGAATTAACTCTTTAAAAGCAGAATAATTTATTGCTAAGCCGTGTGTATCTGTAAGGGACACTGGATAATAATGAAAAATTCAAAAAACCACTTGAAATCTAACTTTAGGTAGGCAAAAGAAATGAGAAAAAAGGAAAATACGACATATCTGTTGAAGTCACCACCTTAAAACTACATGAGTGAATGATTGCATCCTAGCCCAGTGTTACCAACTTGTTCAAACAATATTCTCTTCTCTATTACTTGCAGAGACTGTCCCTGGGTATGACTGTACACAGAGACCTTAGGTACAGCAGTATCTCCTATGCTCTATCAAAAATATTCATGTCGGGAATGAGTAAAGTTCGTCGCATACTCTGTCGATGACCTCCATTAAAAAGTATATTCGATCACAAAGGTCATATAAAAAATGAACAGAATTTACATACCCCGTACATAACCGCCACCACAAAATGTATATTATCATAATGATCATGCCAAGAATTAATAGTGTTCGTTTACTCCACTCATGCCCTCCACTACAAAGTATACTCTACAACAAATTGCAATGCTTTTAGGCGATAGTGATGGATTACCTACAAACTTAAGATGGGGAGTCCTACAAACTTTAAAAAAACAACAATTATCATCATCGCAAGAATGAATACCTTAGTGCTTGATTTATTAGGAGAGTAAATTACGGAGGCATTTCACATTTTAATAGCCTATCTTTGTGTCTTCAAAACTCATATAAGATGACATTTAAGATGCAAGGCATTGAGTTATACTTATGAAAAAAGCTCGGAGGATTTTTTTGTTATGAGGTTGTGTAAGAATGAAATGGGTTCACGCTTTACTGTGAAGAAAACACATAGTATTGCTTACTTTTCATACATTTATACGAATATTAACTCATTTGAGTTTAGGATGTATAATAGGATGCGTAATCTCATTTTATATACTTTAGAAACTGAAATCAGTTTTATGTAAAGTTAAAATTAACTAAATCTGCTCTGTTCTAGAAATTTTAACTCACTAAAATTCAAGTTGAAGACGCACGGTTTTGAGTATCAATTCTAAATAGACTTTGTAAGAATTGATATTAAATATGTTTTTTGATACAATAAACTTGTACATGCTTTAAAATTCAATATTTTTTTAGTATAATTCAGGGCTCGAAATACCCGGGTGCACAGGTGCACTGTGCACATGAAAATAAAATTGTGCACCTAATTTTTGCCTTCTAGGTGCACGCAAGGCACCTAACATTAAAAAAAGTGGGGGGGGGGAACGTGTTTTATGTTATTTTGATGTTTGAACAAAATATTGGTATCGACCTCTCTCGCTCTAAAGGAACGTAATTAAAATTCCTAAACACGCACTATGCGAAATCAAATTCGCTGGACCGTAAAGGGTTTATACAGGAGGAATATTTACTTGTGTCACTGCCACATTTTCCAGGTGGCTCTGTTGAAGCGACTGTCGCGACAGCCGTACGCCGAAAAAGGGAAAATATTTCGATTTTAAAATATTTTTATTTGCTATCTATTACGAACTTATATAAACATACCCAACTAATAAAGCTATTTACATTACATTAATACTCATTTATTACGTTTTTTTTTTAATGTGTACCTAAAATATAACCTGTGCACCTAATTTACAAACTTAGGTGCACCTTGTGCACCTGTATTAAAAAATCTTATTCGAGGCCTGGTATAATTCATTTTATATTTAACAAGTTTATTCCAAATTTAACGAGGATAAACTGGGTGTAAAAATGTTAAATAATATACGAAGTACCCAGTTCTAAAACTAAAGGAGTTCGAAAATTTAAGAAACTGATTTTAGTGCATAAATTGGCTTGTCTAGGGCTGGAACTTAATGTGTGTAACCATTTGTTCGTAATTTTTGTTAATAAATATTAGGGTCATGAAAATATGTATTGTATGCTGAAATCCCATCACCCTGTCTCTTCTAGGACTTCTACATTCACTTTTATTAAATTTGAAAAATGTAATATATATGAGTTTTGCATTTACTGATTCATTTAATGTTTGCACTGAAATGAGCATAGGCTTAAGCAAAATAAGTGGTGTAAAATAATTTATACATAATACGAAACTGTCAGTAATGCACAATTGTGTTATATACTTGCTTTGGTGGTATATTTGGAGCAAAAAGAATGGTTTAAGTTCAAAAAATAAATATTTGAAGTGACATCATTCGACATCTTTTAAGCGTGTAATCATTTACGTAAAATGGATGTTAAGGATTTGTAAAAAAGAGCAGTATATTACATTTGCATAACTACGCTCCTCCTGTGAGAAATTTAATGTTTTTGTGACATGAACAGATTAATTCTTTCTTAAATTACACAAATGTGACTTTTTACCTAAGAAATTTTCTCTGCGAGCAGTCATTTTCAATGAAACATTTTTTCACGTACTAAGTAACGAGTTTGCTTACGCAGTTAAAAGCAGTCAACTAAAAGACGAAATATTTCCACATAAATGACTGCAGTATGCGTTTAATTTTCTTTCGTTGAAGTATACAAATTACATTTTAGATTTCATTTTCAGGAATTTATGAAGTATTTCGAACATTTTATTTAAATTCTTTAAGACTGTTTTTGTTATTTGAATACGCTTAGGAATCTGTATTTAAGAAATGTTATTGTAATAAATATAAGTATATACAGAGGCTGTTTGCACATTTTTTAGACGATTTTGGTTAGCGGTAATGAAAAATCGTTTGCTGTAAAAGAAATTATTGCAGTCGTAATATGTTTTTAAAAGTTCAAATTATCCTTTTCAGCTTGAGAGGTTTGTTTTTATTCAAAATGGCGTTTTTAACGAAGCAGTGGTTCGAAGGCTATATTTATGATCTTTTCGAAGAGAAATATTCATATTCCGTTACCCAAAAACGATGTGAGAGTCATGGTTTTGTGATATCTAAAGCGTCGATAGGTAATATCGTCAACAAGAAAGGAAGAAAACGTCAAATTGGAGCCTTAAGTGGGACAAAAATTCCTTACAAGTATCCAAGGAAGATACGGACATCTTCGACTACTGCAAAGGTACGTTGTTTACTGCTAAAAGAAAATCCCCCTAGCTAAAGGATAGTTTCAAAATCATTAAAATGCTCGGTGTCATTGTTAACAAAATGATAAACGTTGATTTAAACCTTAAGAAAGCGAAAAAACGCAATGTGCATCGTTTTTCTAAAAATTATATCGCTGAACGCAGGACACGCTGCCGAATTCTATATGAGAAACACTTATCCAAAGAAAAATGGAAAAAAATTGTCACAATAGATTAATCATGGGTGTATTTAAATGATTGCAGCAAAAAAAGAGCCATTTATTATCATAAAAGGGGAGAAAAAAATTTAAGTACATGGTTCACAGAATCGAAAGAAATTTTTTCTAAGGGATTCATGATTGTTGCTGGTTTTTCATATAATAACAAGTTAAAAATCAAGAGAGTGGAAAAAAAATGTCAAGATTAACTCCAAATACTATTAGGAACATATTTTATCGCCAATTTTTCTGAATGAAATACCATCGGTTTACCCACAGTACCATCAATCTGTGGAACTCCATCAAGACAAAGCTACAGTCACACATCAAAATCTACTGTAAATTTTCTAAAAGACATGGAACAAAAAACCGGTATCAAGGCCATACCCTTCACTGATATCCTTACTAAATCTCCCGATGTATCACCCATGGATTTTTGTGCTTTCGGACTTTTAAAATCTGGATTATCGAAACGTCGTCCCACAACCCTTACAGGACTCTGGAAAGTTGCTCAGGAGGAATGGGATAGAATACCTCTTCTGACACTTCAAAAGGCATTATTATCCTGGAAATCACGGGGTCGAAAAAGAGTTCAGAATAAGGGATATCAAATAGATAATTTAAAACACAATAATTTTATGTAATTTAGTTTTGTGAATACAATATATATTGTCTAAAAAATGTGTGAACAGCCTCAGCATATAAAGTGGAATAGAGAAGTGAGTATTGGTTTAGGGATGGAAGGCAAGTATTTAATTAAGGTAGCACTGAAGAAATATGTCAGGCATTCGACAAAATAATCATACAACTTGATAAAGAGGTGCAAAACGCTGTATACATAAGCACAATGTGAAGAAGTTTTGTTTACGTATACAACGTAGAGTTGTTTCATTAAGAAATACTTGAAAAATGTTTTCATGAACATAAAAATTAGGTCTATACTTGCAAGTTTTTACGTATTTAAATGTATCGCACTGTCTAAGTTAGCATTGTCGGTGGTGGTGTACAGACTACTTTGAAAATCTCTCTCTATTAAAAAAAATGTTACCGCCGCCGCAGGATTGAAAACTCGCGTTTTTCGCTCGATTCTTAGACGGTTACCCGAGAAAGTACGAATCAGAAAATTACCAAATTGACATTGTTTGTTCACAATTGGATAGGGAACAAGACAATAATTATTTTTTCCTATGCTGCTTTTAGTTTAGGGTTTCTTAAGTGTCAAAATTGAAAACGCGAAATTTTTAAAGCGAGTGAGCAAAAATACTTACAAATTTCAGTTCAATCTTCAGTCGTGATTTTTAGTGTTGAGTAACTCTAAACTATAAGCTTTGTAGAGCGTATAGTTTCTTAAGAAAGTGTAATTTGGTTCCTGATAATATTTTTTTTTGAAATTCGGGAAAAATCGGGACATTTTCGTTATTTTTTTAAACTATCACATCTATATATTATTACTATTAGTTTATAACTTTGAAAACATCGCAGTATACCTTAAATATACTCTTTTATACGGTTCAATTATTTTTGAAATTGGTTAACAAATAAATTAGATTCGATCAAACGATGGTCAAATTTCGGAAAATTGGGATATTTTCGCTACTTTTAGTTAAAACTTCCATATCTAAAGATTAATACTATTATTATTTATTTAATTTTAAAATAACACTGAATACCTTAGATTGTACTCTTTCTTATGGTGCAATTATTTTTGAAATTAGTTAATAAATAAAGTCGATGGAATTAAAAGTCGGTCATACAATTTTCGGAACTTTTAGCTCGTAATTTCCGATACGAAACAAAAATTGTCATATCTATAGCTTAATACAATTAGATTTAAAATTTGAAAATATCACGTGAAAGCTTAGAATGCACAGTTTCTTACGGTAAAATTATTTTTCAAATTGGTTCATAAATAAATTTGATGCAATCAAAAGTTGGTCACACAAATTTCGTATTAGTTTTTCCGCGGAGCATGTTCTTCACGAAAATGAAGGTTGCATTTTTGACTATCGGGTTTGCCAGATATCAAATTTATCGTAGCAACAATTGCCATAAAAAGTTTTTTTTTTTTTTTTTTTTACTAGCGAGGAAAAGGGCTTGCTTTTTTCACTCTGTCCTCAGACTATTTTCCGATAAAGTACAGATAATGTTATTAGATTAACTTAGTTTATTTAAATTGTGCAGTGAACAAGATGGATAAGTTTTTACTGGTGAAGCTATTAGTTTAGGGTGCATTAAGTGTTAAAGTATAAAAAAGGGAAATCACTTGTGAAATCAGTCTTGTTTTGCGAAGCAAACCTAACGGGATTGCGTAGCAATCCTCGGGGGTTGGCGATCGTTAGCGAGAAGGGGGGGGGGAGAGTCAGGGAGTGACGTAATAGACCGTATTATTAAAATAGTTTCGTCGTCGCAGGAGATTGATGCTGCAAAAAGAATGTTGGTTAAAATGGGATCTGAGAAAGGAATGTTGGTTAGCAAAGCAATCCCGGGTGGTTGGCGAGCGAAAGCGTGCAGGTGCGAAGCCCTCGCTGTTACGTCATGAACCGGAAAGTAAAATCAGGATTATACGAATTGTGAAGATAGTTTCGTAGTCTTGGAGATTCGCTCTGCGAAAGTAATGTTGTTTGCGAAGCAAACCAATTGGGATTGCGTATGAATCTCCGGGAGTTGGCGAGCTTAAGCGAGAAGGTGGCGGAGCCCCTAGTTTACTAAAATTTAATATTCTTTGGATAATTTAGTGTAATGCTCCTGTATAACCTTTTTTTAAACTTCCAAATTTCTATTAATACTCATAATTTCATAATTTAACCATGAAATAACCATAAAAGCTAAATGTTTGGTTACAGTCTTTCATCTAAGGGAACAAACGATTATGAAAAGTAACTTTTTTAACTATGACCATTGAAAATTGTAATGAAATTATTATTGCCAATATCCTAATTTACGTCATAGTAGTAGTGTACAAAGAGTAGTGGCAGTATTGTAAAGCTAATACATTTTCGAAATAAACTTAAAAAAATGATTCCATATATTCATACATTAAGCAATATAACAACACAACAAATAAAAAACATTTCAAACATTAGGAATTTCTTACTTGCATCTCGATTTATACAAAAGATCATAAGGATTACTGCAAAACCCAAAACCTTATATATTCCGTTGTATTTCTCCATGGCAACATTAATTAAAAAATTCCAAATACCATTACCAAAACCTTTAAGGAAATCAAGAAAATATCA
Organism: Metellina segmentata; assembly: GCA_947359465.1. Taxonomy (NCBI): domain Eukaryota; kingdom Metazoa; phylum Arthropoda; class Arachnida; order Araneae; family Tetragnathidae; genus Metellina; species Metellina segmentata. The sequence continues at coordinate 108,439,137 of OX375874.1, forward strand.
ATGCACACGGAGATCAGATGAGTGTCAAATATTTTCAATAAAAGAGATACCTTGTAGTAGACCTACCATACTATCTATGTTTTGTATAATTTACAATTTAATTATGCCAAAAGTGATTATAAGCGAAAACATCTTTCTGTTATCTATAGAGTATAGTACAGTTTATTATTTAAATTAAAAAAAAATAATAAAAAAATTTTTGGATCTATTCTGGTGAATTTGAAACTACCATCTCTTTAAAAAATTAATTGCAGAATAAAAAAATTCGTTTTTATAGACTAAAGTTTTTTTTAGAATCATTTGAGCACCTAAAAGACTTTAAATAAACTTTCTGATAGGTGATAAACTTTACCTTCTCTAAAGGTAAATAAAGACTGATGACACCAACAAAACTGAAGTGTAAGCTCGAGGAAACCCCAATGGAAATGAAGTTAAGTCTCAAAGGATTAAAAGATTAATAGTTCCTTTGGAGATGCGAAGTATGCATTTTCTTTTCTTCAACCTTCCCATAAAATATTTTGACAGTTTGTTATGGAGTATCCTTTATTGAACCGGTAATAATTCAATTCTTGATACATGACTCAGATTTGAACATAAACAGTTGAATCCTATATTTTATGGTGAAGTCTTCATTCAGTAAATCCGTTTACGTTTCTGGTTTTTGTTTCTAAATTAACAAACTTACTTTTGTAACCAACAATTTTATAAATGACGCAATGGTAACTTCAATAGGTAAAATCACTATATAACTAAAAAAAATCAGAAATGAACATACAAAATTGAAAATGACACACAATAAATTAATTTTAAAACAAAAAATGTATCTTTGTAAATGGTCATTTTTTCATTCAGACACACATCAAACGATATATACTTAATCACGATTAAACGTTAATGCAATTTAAATTGATACAGAAATAAATATTAAACTAAACATATTAGTATTTTAAGAAGTAGATCTGGCTTTCATCGGGGGGTAAGATATAAATAGCTCTTCCTTATTACAACTAGAAGTAGGTATTTAATTAGCGTAATAGTATTAGTAGTAATTTTGAAACACGATCAGATGACGAGGTCACACATAAGCTGACATCCCACTCCCCAAACTTCCAAACTACTCCAGTGTGAGGACATTTGAAGCTACGACAGATTTAATATGCACCAGGTCGCTTTGTACGCGACGGTTTTTGATTGGATTCTATACTAAGATCAAAGTACGATGAAAGTTGATAATTTTGTTTACGAGATAAGACCATACGCATAACATAAATTAGTTGTAGCGAGTAGATCGAATCTCATTCACGGCGACCAGATTTTATCCTAATACTTTATCAGGCTTAACAGTTCATATAAGGCTCTCCGAATAGGTTTACACGGCCCACAGACTTCATAGGCCCTCAGGATTTTTTATACCCACCTCTAACGTTACTCCGTTTCTCCACACAAGTTTAAAGGACATAGGTCCGTTTCTCCATACAGGATACGTTTCTCCATACAGGTTTAAAGGACATAGGTCCGTTTCTCCATACAGGATACGTTTCTCCATACAGGTTTAAAGGACATAGGTCCGTTTCTCCATACAGGATATTTTTCTCCATACATGTTTAAAGGACATAGGTCCGTTTCTCCATACAGGATACGTTTCTCCATACAGGTTTAAAGGACATAGGTCCGTTTCTCCATACAGGATACGTTTCTCCATACAGGTTTAAAGGGCATAGGTCCTTTTCTCCATACAGGATACGTTTCTCCATATAGATTTAAAGGACATAGGTCCGTTTCACTATACAGGATACATTTCTCCATATAGGTTTAAAGGACATAGGTCCGTTTCTCCATACAGGATACGTTTCTCCATACTGGTTTAAAGGACATAGGTCCGTTTCTCCATACAGGATACGTTTCTCCATACAGGTTTAAAGGACATAGATCCGTTTCTCCATACAGGTTTAAAGGACATAGGTCCGTTTCTCCATACAGGATACGTTTCTCCATACAGGTTTAAAGGACATAGGTCCGTTTCTCCATACAGGATATTTTTCTCCATACATGTTTAAAGGACATAGGTCCGTTTCTCCATACAGGATACGTTTCTCCATACAGGTTTAAAGGACATAGGTCCGTTTCTCCATACAGGATACGTTTCTCCATACAGGTTTAAAGGGCATAGGTCCTTTTCTCCATACAGGATACGTTTCTCCATACAGGTTTAAAGGACATAGGTCCGTTTCTCCATACAGGATACGTTTCTCCATATAGGTTTAAAGGACATAGGTCCGTTTCACCATACAGGATACATTTCTCCATACAGGTTTAAAGGACATAGGTCCGTTTCTCCATACAGGATACGTTTCTCCATACTGGTTTAAAGGACATAGGTCCGTTTCTCCATACAGGATACGTTTCTCCATACAGGTTTAAAGGACATAGGTCCGTTTCTCCATACAGGTTTAAAGGACATAGGTTCGTTTCTACATACAGGACACGTTTCTCCATACAGGTTTAAAGGACATAGGTCCGTTTCTCCATACGGGATACGTTCCTCCATACAGGTTTAAGGGGCTTCAGTACCCAAAAATCGAAAAAAAAATAGTATTTAAGATTTATAGTGCATATTATTCTCTGAATTCTTACCTTTCTATTGGTATATTGCTTTTGTTTCTACGCGGTCTGGAAGTAAGTTAAATTTCGTTTTCAAAAAGTAAACAAATAATTTCGCTGAGGGAAACGCCCTCTTTTGAAAGGCAAAACGTAAACAAACCCACATGTTTTAATCCTTAACTTTGTTTTATTTTAAATTTAATTAGTCTAATATTTAATTTTGAGTTTATGTTGGTGGGATATGCATTCACTGCGACTTTGACTGTATGATTCTTTCTGTTTATTTACATTCAGTTTAAATTCAAACGCGCTGTCTTTTTCAAGATTCGTAATTTGCTTTTACTGATTCTTTTCTTATATTTCGCTTGTCAAGTTTGTTTCGAACTTTATTTGCTACTATTTCACTGATTTCATTGTTGAAATAGAAATATTTAGTTTGATATAATAGCGTTTAAAATGCCTCGATCAACCACCAAAGTGTTCAGAAAGAGGAAGGGTAATTTCTATGGAAAGAAACAAGTTACTGAAACAGAAACTTGTTCATCACAGACCAAGACATCTACCAGCGAGAAAAAAATTCCTGATTTAAATGAGAGTTATTCAAACTCTTCATACTATGAGGCAAATATCATCATAGATGCTGGTATTCTAGCTGGAGTTTTTAAGCAGCACATGAGATGCAAAGTGTGCGAAAATGGACTTGATCTGACTCTTGGCAAAAATTCAGGCTTGTCTGTAGAGTTGCACTTGAAATGCAGTGAGTGTAATTTTACCCTGGATTTCGACACGTCTGAGAGGCAGGCAGATAATTCAAAGACGCACGTTGTAAACACTCGATTTGTGTATGCGCTTCGATCCATCGGGAAAGGTGCTGAGGCAGGAAGAATGTTTTGCGGCATTATGAATTTGCCAAATCCTCCGTCAAGGTTTGCCCGACACACGACTCAACTTCTAACGGTTATGAAAGAAGTGTGCGAAGAAACCATGGTGGAAGCGGCTGCAGAAGCTGTTGCCGAAAACAATTCCCCAAATCTAGCTGTGGCAGTTGATGGATCGTGGCACAAACGAGGCTACACGTCTCTGAATGGTATTGTCAGTATCACAAGTGTAGATACTGGCAAAGTGTTAGATGTTGAAGTGCTGTCCAAGCATTGTATGTGTAAGGACAAACGAGTGCATTCTGCAAACTGTAAGAAAAACTTCAATGGCGTCAGCGGAATGATGGAAGTGCGTGGCGCTCTTTCAATGTTTGAACGATCCTCTGAAAAATATGATGTGCGATACACAAAATACTTGGGTGACGGGGACTCAAAAGCATACAATACTGTCAGCCAAAAGTCTGTATATGGCAACGAGTACCCAATTGAAAAATTGGAGTGCATAGGCCATGTACAGAAACGAATGGGCACAAGGCTACGCAAGCTAAAATCAAGCATGAAGGGGCAAAATCTTTCAGATGGGAAACGTCTCGCTGGAAAAAATAGTTTAACCGACACCCAAATAGAGCTTATTCAAAGCTACTATGGACTGGCAATCCGTAGAAACCTCCAGAGTGTACACGACATGAAGCAGGCAGTGTGGGCAATATTCTTGCATAAAGTGTCGACCGATGCCAATCCACAGCATGGTTTCTGCCCCAAAGGCGAGGATTCTTGGTGCAGATACAACAAAGCCGTTGCCAAGAATGAAACGTATTGCCACAAGAATAGCCTGCCTGTTGCTGTAATGGAAACGTTGCGTCCCATTTTCAGAGATTTGGCCCACCCTGAACTTCTTAAAAAGTGTTTGCACGGTAACACCCAGAATCCAAATGAAAGCCTGAACAATGTTATCTGGTCGAGAGTTCCTAAATCGACTTTTGTTCACATAGACACTCTGTCCTTTGGAGTATACGATGCTGTTGCCTGCTTCAATGTAGGAAATGTGACAAAAGTCAAAGTGCTCTCCAAATTGTCGATTGTGCCAGGAGAGTTCATGATAAACTCAATGAAACGTCTCGACCAGGAACGTCTTTTGCGAGCAAGATGGGAAAAAAGACACCCAGAACACACCCAGAACACAAAAAACAAAAGGAGAGAAAAAAGGCTTAAAAGGAAGAGGGAAGAGGATAAGCTAATAGCTAATCCACAAAACAATGTGTATGGTGCTGGCATGTTTTGATAAAGTAAGACTTTAATCTTTAAATGCGCTTTTCTCAAAACATGAAATTTCAAACTTCGATGTACCTTTTCTGCCAAACTACTGCATATTTATGTGTAATTATTTTTTCCAGTTATGCACTGTATAACATAGTTTAATCTGAGGTTAAATTTTCATAAATTATTTAAGTAATTATTTTTTAAAAATTTAAAAACTTTGAAAATTTACACATTTTTTTGGTTGTTTACGTATAATTTAAAAAAAAAATCTAACAATTGTTTTAAAAAACCATAACCTTAAAGTAATATACAAGACTTATGTAATGCACAAAAAAAAAATTCAAGTTGATACGAACAGTAGTTTTTCACAAAAGGTACATCAAAATTGAGCAATTTAACATTGCGTGTATACAGGGTACTGAATCCCCTTAAAGGACATAGGTCCGTTTCTCCACACAGGATACGTTCCTCCATACAGGTTTAAAGGACATAGGTCCGTTTCTCCATACAGGATACGTTTCTCCATATAGGTTTAAAGGACATAGGTCCGTTTCTCCATACAGGATACGTTTCTCCAAACAGGTTTAAAGGACATAGATCCGTTTCTCCATACAGGATACGTTTCTCCATATAGGTTTAAAGGACATAGGTCCGTTTCTCCATACAGGATACGTTTCTCCATATAGATTTAAAGGACATAGGTCCGTTTCACCATACAGGATACATTTCTCCATACAGGTTTAAAGGACATAGGTCCGTTTCTCCATACAGGATACGTTTCTCCATACTGGTTTAAAGGACATAGGTCCGTTTCTCCATACAGGATACGTTTCTCCATACAGGTTTAAAGGACATAGATCCGTTTCTCCATACAGGTTTAAAGGACATAGGTCCGTTTCTCCATACAGGATACGTTTCTCCATACAGGTTTAAAGGACATAGGTCCGTTTCTCCATACAGGATATTTTTCTCCATACATATTTAAAGGACATAGGTCCGTTTCTCCATACAGGATACGTTTCTCCATACAGGTTTAAAGGACATAGGTCCGTTTCTCCATACATGATACGTTTCTCCATACAGGTTTAAAGGGCATAGGTCCTTTTCTCCATACAGGATACGTTTCTCCATACAGGTTTAAAGGACATAGGTCCGTTTCTCCATACAGGATACGTTTCTCCATATAGGTTTAAAGGACATAGGTCCGTTTCACCATACAGGATACATTTCTCCATACAGGTTTAAAGGACATAGGTCCGTTTCTCCATACAGGATACGTTTCTCCATATTGGTTTAAAGGACATAGGTCCGTTTCTCCATACAGGATACGTTTCTCCATGCAGGTTTAAAGGACATATATCCGTTTCTCCATACAGGTTTAAAGGACATAGGTTCGTTTCTTCATACAGGACACGTTTCTCCATACAGGTTTAAAGGACATAGGTCCGTTTCTCCATACGGGATACGTTCCTCCATACAGGTTTAAAGGACATAGGTCCGTTTCTCCATACAGGATACGTTCCTCCATACAGGTTTAAAGGACATAGGTCCGTTTCTCCATACAGGATACGTTTCTCCATACAGGTTTAAAGGACATAGATCCATTTCTCCATGCAGGATACGTTTCTCCATACAGGTTTAAAGGACATAGGTCCGTTTCTCCATACAGGATACGTTTCTCCATACAGGTTTAAAGGACATAGATCCGTTTCTCCATACGTGATACGTTCCTCCATACAGGTTTAAAGGACATAGGTCCGTTTCTCCATACAGGATACATTTCTCCATACAGGTTTAAAGGACATAGATCCGTTTCTCCATACAGGATAGGTTTCTCCATACAGGTTTAAAGGACATAGGTCCGTTTCTCCATACAGGATACGTTTCTCCATACAGGTTTAAAGGACATAGGTCCGTTTCTCCATACAGGTTATGTTTCTCCATACAGGTTTAAAGGACATAGATCCGTTTCTCCATACGGGATACGTTCCTCCATACAGGTTTAAAGGACATGGGTCCGTTTCTCCATACAGGTTTAAAGGACATAGATCCGTTTCTCCATACGGGATACGTTCCTCCATACAGGTTTAAAGGACATAGGTCCGTTTCTCCATACAGGTTTAAAGGACATAGATCCATTTCTCCATACGGGATAAGTTTCTACATATAGGTTTAAAGGACATAGGTCCGTTTCTCCATGCATGATACGTTTCTCCATACAGGTTTAAAGGACATAGGTCCGTTTCTCCATACAGGATACGTTTCTCCATACAGGTTTAAAGGTAATCGTAGCCAGACTGGAAGAGTAACGGATTAGCAGTCTGAGGGATGCGAGTTCGAATCCAACCAAAACCGTCACAAGGCTGTTGGTGCATGTTAATCTGTCATGGCCTTAAATGTCCTCACTTTGGCCTGGCGTGTAGATTCGGAGAGTTGGAATGCCTGTTTAGGTGCGACATCCTCATCCGATCGTGGATCAAAGTTATGTTGTGTTGTCCTCGAATGTTTCCCTTTCGGATTTGATCCCCGACTGTCTCCAATTGCCCGTTACATTATTGGGTAGCGTTTTTTTAATTTTGTTTATCATTAAAAACGACAGACAATAAGCAACATTTTTGATATAGTACGCATTTTTATTTTCAAAAAGGCAAGAATGCTTCGCAGACGAAAAATAAGTTTTGTGTAGGGTGAAGGTGCCGTTGATCATTCCACGTGACGCAAGTGTCAGAAAATGTCGTCACCTCGATCAGTTCCTTAGCCAGAAACCTCAAAAATTTTATGAGAACGGGATGATGAAACTTCCAGAGAAAAGGAGAAAGGTCATTAGCTATATTGATTAAACACCGTACTACTCGTATATTGATTAAATGCATCTTCAATGTTTTGTCAAAAAAACTTGTATCAACACGATAAAATATACGCACAGTACATTATAAATTTACAAATTTGTACAATTATTTGTCCTGACCTGTATGTATTTGTTTAATGATGCTACAGAACAATGCATTTTGTAAGTTTAAAAAACACTACAAAACAATTAGATGTATTAGTTCTAAGCTGCTTTAACTACTCTGATCAGTCCAGTCCTTGCTCATCAGTGAAAATACTTTTAGTATGGGCATTTTGGCCAGGGTTTGCATGAAACAAAGTCGAGGATATCATTTAGATTAGATGCATCAATTTGTTTTTAAAATCTCAGAAAATATTGGGCAACCACTGTTATTACTACCCTCCTTGTACCCAATCCGGAAAAGGAATTAGCCTATATCATAATGCATTGGTTGGAAAATATAATTTAAATTTTGAGATCTTCACTGTTAATATGAGATGCCAGGAGAATACAAAAATGTAGGTTGTGACGACGACACAAACCGTGATTTTGACTTGAATACTTGGGCCTGTAATTGGATTGTGGAATGAATGAAACTGACACAATAAGTTTGGACGATTGTTTAATGTGAATTTTCAGCGTTTAATATACAGCTTTTAAGATTCAAATGCAATTTTACAATAATTATGGAGTATAATTTTATTGATTCAAGGCTTGAAATTGTAGAGTAATTTGGAAGGTTTTGAATGACACGAACTACGCAGTCCTCACTCTACGCTGTTGAAAGTTATGCTGACTCAGAGCGTGCCCTACACCATCGAGTTTTAACATATTGCGAACAAATATTTTTCATTGTTACAGTATACTTTAAAGTGTCCAAATTTGGATATTTCTTTGTAGTGACATACATGCAACCACTCTCCTCACTTGGTGTGGCCATTTCAGATACGGAAATCTGCACAGTGGTTTGGTGAATAATAACTCTGATTACAGAATCTAACATTATTTATATTAACATATATAACTGTATATAATATTCTACATACTGCGTTTTACTAAACGCGATATTGTGCTAGAGTAGTTACGCCTTCTCTGATCCAGTCGTGGGTCTCCTCTAAGTAGAACAGATACTGTTACAGTTATATCTGCAAGAAGCAGTTATGAGTTACTGAGTTACTGATACAGTTACTGAGACAAGAGTATGTATGACCCCAGTACTGTTCTGATTTTACGGTCGTATTTACGTTAAAAATAGCTCCTATATTAGAGTTTCAGAGAAATACAGCAGAGTCGCTTCTCTAGTTTAAATTCATCTTTAATTTAACTGTATGCCAATCACATTTATTTCTATTTACTGTAGATAGAACTATCCTGGTGAATGTTTTAGGTAGTAAATATTGGCAATCACTATTTCCTCCACTTCGTGATACCTGAGATAGTTATGTGATAGCACTTGAGGCTTACGAAGCTCTTATATAATTTAAACGCCCGTGATTCAATTAATGTAACACACTATATACAATAATAACTAAATTAATTATACAGGAATTTTTCAAAACAGATAAAGAAGTACAAAACTTTTTTATGTGACTAAAGCTGTTTTACATTTTATTATTGTCAAAATTAAATACATAAAAATACAATTATTACAATTAAATATATTAAAATACACTTAAATCAAAGTTTAATAGAATAATTCAGTTTCGTTTTGTTATTCTTTTCTAAAATAGAATACCAGAGAATTTTCTTAAAATCAACGCTAATTTGCTCAAAGGAATTCCACATAATAGAAAACAAAGTCGTGATCAAAACTATAAGTATGATTAAGGTTTACATCTTAGAGACTACAAAGTAATTATTTTTCTTTTTTGCTAAAGATAAAAAAATTTAAAATTGCATTTTGGGGAACACAATCAATTATAGTTTGTATTATTTTTCGTTATGCATTCTTTCAGTTAAGGAATAAATTGTGTCTGAATTGAATATTCATAAAACCTTTTTAAAACATTACTTATCTGGTACACGCAATCTTTTTTGAATTCGAAAGACGTTTTTAATGAATTTTAGAAATTACTTTAGTCATTAGAACCATATATTTTATTTTATTCGCTTATTACGCTTATAAGAGCTCACGCTATTGTATCGTTAGCATAAGATTTCTGTTGAAGAGAAAATAGTGTCTATGTAACGCTCTGAACGTTATGAAATTTTCGTGTATAGTTGTAACATTTTTACCCCACAAAACATTTAATGGCAAAATAACCGGACCTATTGGTTTAAAGAATCCATGAATTTGTTCAACCAAATAACCAGAACTATTGGTTGAAAGAATTCATGGATTCTTGCATCCTTTGAAAACATTACGGTGGTCTTTTCCTTGGAATACTATCCGTTGGGGATAATCTATTGGTCCTTTAATTTGAAAATAATACTTTTGAAACATTCTATTTGTCATTTAACTCGAACAGAATCATTTGGTAAAATTTTATTCATCTTCCCCTTTGAATAGAATCTCTTGGAAATATTATGTTGATTATTTCCTTAAAATAGAATAACGTGGAAAAATATATGTTCCACATTTCCTAAGACTAGAATACGTGGGAATGACTGTTAGTTTTTCCTTAGAATGTAAGATTTTGGAGAAATCCCCTCTATTTGTCCTTTATTTAGAAAAGAATCCTTTCAGAAGATACTAATTGTCTACCTCTTAGAATAGAATCTCTTGATCAGATTTTGTTGGTCATGTCCTTAAAATGTAACATATAATTTGGAAAACAGATTTTTTGCTCTTTTTCTAAGATTGCAATACTTTGCAATACGTCTTGCAAAGTTATATTGGTCAAGATGATCAAAACGTTTAAGAACTCATGCTAGAAAAATTATGGGTTGCAAATTAGCGTTACATCTCGAAATTCTTCATATATTTTGTAAAGGTTATTACTACATTTATTGTTAATCTGATATCTTGGAAACTAGTAAAATGCAAGAATTCAGTGATACGTACATAGTTACATAACAATTCATATTGAAATTTACTCAGTTCAATCATCTGGACGATTAGGAATTCAAAAAACCTTTGAACTCCGACCAATACATATCAGAGATTCGTATCCTGGAATTAGGAAATAAACAATTGGTGGTAACGTGGGATACTGTAATTCTATAAGAAAATTAATAATTTAATTATAAATACATAGTAGTTACAAAGCAATGTATACTAAAATTTACTTAATCAATCATCTGGTAGGTCAAGTAGGTAGGTATTTATTTAACATCTCACTAGATAAACAAAGCAGGCTATGATGACTGCTCAGGATCATAGACACATGTTCAGGACCCCGGTATCACAGCCACATTGAAGGTTAGAGATTCAACCTACCTTTCTATTGTCTTAACGCGTTACCTTATCAATAACAAAACTGACAATATCTTCATGATTATCTCGTCATTAGAGGTTGCTATGAATTTAATCAACATCGCAATACAACGGGCTATTGATGAAGAAATATCGATAGAGTATCTCAGCAATTCGCATACCTTAACTCGGAAATGTTCGATACTCGATCCAACAAAAAACCGGCGGATAAGCGAGGGCTGGTGCATGTTAAACATATCATGGTTTCAATGTCCACACGGTGTTGTTTTTTAAGTTTGTAGAGTGGGTTTCCGTCTCAGTTGTTGACCTCGTGATCAAAATATGAAGTGATTTTAAGTGACGAGATGTTGTCTTTGTGTCTTTCCCTTCGGGATGGATCTTGGACCTTCACTAATACCGGATCGGGTTGCTCCAGTACAAGGCTAATTAAATATATACTTAACGTCGGATATGTTTGAAACAATAAGAACGTAAACGCATTTTATGGATTGGAAGTGTGATAAAAATATAAACAAAAATTAATCTTACTAAAATTTAGTAGTAACTGGTTCCTTATGAAAATAAAAGAAATTCGTACGGGCCCTAAATTGACCGGCATTGAATCATCAATACATTTAAATTTTGAACTCTCTGTTCACTGTGTAAATAACAGTCAGAAGAAGTGAGTTTAATAGAGATCGTGGATATTATTTTAACTTTATATAGTTCAAGTATTGAACAGATGGAAATATATATTACAAATCCCAATTGCAGTAGTTTGTTTATTGAATTTGAATAGACACTTACAAATAAACGCTTGAGAAAACTACTACTAATAAATCATAAATCGAATGCATGCGGCTTTGCTCTTATTGTAACTTTTTGCTGTCATTATTTTGAACGGATGGAAAGTATTAGAAAATTCCCCCAAAATTAAAGCCACTGTTTACTGTTGCTACTTGCATGAGTCTTTGGAGAATCCATTCTTTTAAAACAAAAAGCTACGAAATATTTGCCTTTTAAAGCTTTATTTATATATTTTTTTCTTTTCTAACTTCCTATTCTAGATCCCGAATGCGTATTTCGATAAAATAAATACAATCGCCGAAGTAAAACATTGCATGCTTCGATTCTTTTAATTTCCGGTTCCATAAGATAACAGAATGGAAAAAGGATGAACACACCGCAAACAATCTTCATGCTTCCCTATCTGATTCCGAAGGATAATTGTTTCGGACAGAATTTTGCATTTTTTCATGGAAAGTGTAATACAAACTGACTTCAAACCAGGAAAAATAATTTTGTCCTGGAAGTTTAATTACGGGACCGCGGGCTTTTATATTTTCAAAAAATGACGCCAGTGCGAAATGGAACGAGGCATACCATCCTTTAAAAGACCTTAATGAGTCCCGGGAAAGACGTAATAGTTTCTCTGGAAGAACGCTGATTAATCAATGAAGGATTTCTACTTCATTAAGACAGAATAAATTCAACAAAGCGATCACTTATCTAAACGTACAATCAATGCTACAAGAAGAGGACATGAAATGTTCCATTGAACAGGTCACAGCATTGTAATTAACCCTCCTTGTAGTACTAACGAGGTATATAGTTCATCAAGACCTGGCCAATTTTGTGAACGACGAGTATCTTGTCATAAGCATATTGCCGATTGTTTTCTGATGATGAAATCCCGATCTGATCAGTTTTCTTGTAATAACGAGTATCATGTCTACCAAGGTCTGGTTGTATTCCTTTTACATGTCAAAATAACTTAAGTACCAAAATTTGGTTAAATTTCTTCTATTGACGAATTATATTGTCTATCAAGATCTGATCAGATTTATTCCAACGAAACACCTAGTCTGCCAATATCTGATCCGATTTCTTGTAATGACGAAATATACTTCGCCAAGACAACTACCAGGATGGTTAATAATGGTTGAACAGCAAAATGAATATTTCATGAATCAATCACACATATGCCTCTACATTATTTTAATACATATATGAATGCAACCGTCAAGTGGCATTTGCGCTAAACTTTCTTAACCTCTTGGTTGATAATCATCGAGTCGAAAACTACACTGTGGTTGCCAGCTTCTGGTGCAAAATTCTGTTCCAAACTCACCAGTTCTGGACAAGGAACAATTTGATTTTCCTACATAGTTTTTCATTCCTTTCGGAGTAGTTAGGGAGTTTTGTCTCGACGAGGTATTTGCAAAATTGTCCTGATCTGGACTAGATATCATGTCGAAACACCTGGAGAGATAATTGCTTATATATATTAAAGACACTGTAGTCCACCACAGTTCATATCTTACTACAATCCATTTAATAATTATACCATTGTTATCCACCATAAATGTATTTCATAACAAAATGAAATAAAATTTTCCTTCTTCATTTTCATCCCAGTGTAAAAAGAAATACATTGAATCTGTGCAAGAAGTTTTTGGGGCAATGTCAGATGGCTCCAATGCAGTTCAGTATGTGTGGGAGCAAGGGTGGTAATAAGTACAGGTACATTTGATACATTTGGTACAGGTGGGAAAGTAATTCATTCCATATGGAAATATCTTCTTTCTCAAAAGGGTAAGTCGGAGCCTGGCAAGGATAGAGAAAGTTTACCAGATCAAATTTAAGGCAAACGTTATTCCACAAGTCCATGAAATGGATAGAGCATGTATGCTATTGATCATAAGATCTGGCAGCCATGTCTGTAGTAGTCCAAATTAACCACATGTTTACCTTCCTAGGTAAACCAAGTAAAGCAGCACAGACTCACGCCTTGGGTGACACTACGAGTAGTATATTCTACCAACGTACTTCGTCTGTGCCAACTTTTCAGAGTGAACCTTAGTACCACCATCACATTAGTCTTTGCACAAATAAAATTATAAATTCAATTTTCTGACTAATGGTGGCATTGTGCGATATGTTCTCTGATTATAGATTGCGGTTTATGCTACAACTTCATTTTTTAATTCATGGGGACTTTTAGTACTGTTAATTACAAATACAAATTCCTGTTACCTTTCCAACAGTATGGTAGCCCCCAAATACAACCAGTTATCTAATCTCGCTAGCTATTTCTCTGTCTACTTCGTTTATACTACCCGTTTTACCCTCTCGCCATAACGAGGCCAGAGGATAAGACTTTTATAGAGTTTAAAAACGCGTAAAAATTATACAAAACTTATATAACAGTATTTAGTTTACTTTTACTTACGTTAATTCTTATCAACATTCTTAATAAATAATTCTTATTATTTTACTTATGCAAATTCTTTCAATTATTCAATTTCAAATAAATGGGAAACAGCGCACCACTGTCTTGTTAACACTGTTAGATTGTCTACTTCAGATGCATATCTTCTTATTCATTGAGGATTCGCCCTTCTTTATGCTAAACCTATGTTCGCTCATTATTTTTACCAACTTTTTCATTGCTTTCCGTAATGAGATTGTAGTAAAATACCATTAGAGCAGAAATATATTTCGTGTAGTTGTAACAATATTATGCAGCTCCATAGCTCGTCAAGCATAAATAAAAAAAAGCTGCAAAATGTGGTGAAAAAAATCCCATTGTGGTTGATTTTATATTGTTTACCTCCATTTGTTTCCGTTCACTAATATATAAGGCCCATTTCTGTGCCACTTACGTTTTGAGATATGTTTAGATTTTGATCATTATAAAATCTTGTAATCGAAACTATGTCATTTAACTTTATTTCCCTCAGTCAGACAGATATCAAATGTTCCTATTTTTATAGAAAAGTAAATATCAGACAAAATCGTAAATTCATTAAAATGTTCAATATGTCTTAAGTTATATATTTTGTGAATCTCTTAAGTGCGATTGTAATCTTTTTCCCACAATCATATGACACACTTTCATACTTTTGTTAAAAATTAGATTCCACACGAAATTTTACTTTCAACAATTTGTTCAGTACGTTTTAAATAAGAGTTTACTGCAATCGAACACTGATGAAAAAAAATTACTTACTAATTGGAATAATGAAGGTTCAGTCAATTAAAATACTTAATAACATTACACACACTAATATAGTTTTAATGCTTCCAAAATTCAACATTGTTTCTTCAAAACATAATATTGTTTATGGTAGACTGGATTGCATTGGAATTTGGTGAAAGGTCCAAAAGTTTTCAAGCGGCGTCAAGGAAGGGGCTGGATATAGTTCTAAAGTCATTCTTCACTTAGTAATAATCATCTATTTTATCGAGATTTTACGTAAAAGCTTTGCAGAGCAATCTCAACCATTTCAACATAACTATGAATAAATCGTTATTAAGCCTTTCGTTTTGTTATATTTAAGTCACGTTCCAAGTAAATCAAGATGCTGAGTACTAAGGAGTACACACAAGGGAAGTAAATGTAATAAGAAGTAATGGAGTAATTATATAAGTAATTATATTTATTATCGCGTCACTCAGTAATATGCTTCGTTTAACACGCTTAAGCAGAAAATTGAAAATTCCACATGCCTTTATAAACTTGGTTATGCGTGAGATTAAATTACATAAAAGTTTATACGTTCTCAGTAAAGAAACTAAAATTATCAAGACAGCTTTTCTGAGAATATGCACCTAACAACGTTCAGGGCTAACATTAACAAGGAAAAATTCGAGTGTATGAGAGAGAATCAACTTTACAGGTGGATTGATGTCATTGGAACACAGAACGAGATGTAATTTTTGGACGCTAGAACTTTTACTTAACCTTAAACACAAAATAATCATTTACAAGAATAGAATGTCCCGATCTCTTGTTGCATCAGCCCCTTTTTGATGTTGAGTGTTGCGAAATTTGCTTCTAGAACTCTTATAGTATTATTCCTAGCATTCGTAAATTAATTAGTGCTGAGCTCCATCGTTTCTAATTGAGTTCCATTGTTCATAAATTAAGCTCCATTGTTTATTAATTTAGCTCCAGTCTTCACTAATTGAGCCGTCCTTCTCATTCACGATCGAAAGAGTATAAATGTGACAGGAAGCAAAAGGTAATATGCAACTGACATTTGAGCATTCGAGTATGCGATACCTATCACTAATCGCCAACACATCTTTAATTTGCGACTGTGATGCTTCTCAAAATCAGCAAAAATCGTGTTGTACAAAAAATTATCCCTTAGTTTGAGGCCACAACTATTTACTAAATCCAATACATAAAAAATGGAAACAGATTTTGATATGTACAGGTGCTCTAGATCAGTGCTCCCCAACCTTTTTATCGCCGCGGACCGGATCAACGTTTGATAATTTAAACGCGGCCCGCTGGGAGGGGGGAGGGGGATACGTTGATTGTTTATATTTTAGATTGTTTTTATTTAATAATTTTAATTTAATTGGATTTAAAAATGCCTTCAAAATAAAATACAGTTACACCAAAAAATGAATATAACGTGATTTAGTATTTTATATAACTCACTAGAACGCTAAATCAATAAAATAGTTTCCCAACCACAAAAAACCCACGAAGCGCTCGAACTCTTTTAAAAGCAAAGACAGGTGATCGTGCACCAACTAGCAGAATGAATGTTTAGGCTCAGTCTCGCCTAAAATCCCCGCTAATGTCTGAAACATGTCCAAAATGCCTCTGTTCAAGCGCCGTCCCCACAGCTTGAGTTTGGATTTAAATGCAGCTACTTTGTCTGCCAACTTGAAAACAGTTGTCACATTTGCCAAAATTAGAAAATAGAGACATACAGAATTCAGAAATCATAATTGAAGCTCTAGTAACAGAACAAATTTCAAGTTCTGATTTACCGCCTTCTAATTTGAGTGGACATTTCATAGATTAGAACCGCACAAACCCGAGATAAATACACCAAAGTAAATAAAATGGAAATAATTTAATATTTCTTGCACGGCCCGGTACCATTTGATCCACGGACCGGTCCGCGGCCCGGAGGTTGGGGACCACTGCTCTAGATGGTTGGATTATCTCAAGCTGAAAGTTTGCTTTACCAAACATATATACAAACGTAAATTTATTTCGCCAGAATATGCGTATACGAATTTGTTGTTTGTGTGAAGCTTTACTTTAATCTTCCTTTTATCATCACATTAAATCATATTTTTGTTCAGAGAACAAATGTAAACTGACATCTTTAAATTAAAAATAATACTTTTAAATGTTTAAACAATGATTTACAATGTTAAAAAATTAGGTCCAAATTTTAATTCACAATTAAGAGCATAATTTTTTTAGAATACACTGGGTTTTGAAATAATAATGTTATCCTTTTTTCGGTTCGTTTTTGTTTTCCCTAATAGCAAATTCAATTAGTTATTTAACATTCCGAAAATTACATAGTCATCTGATTTGCAAAAATATTTTTTTCTAACCAACACTGCTCACATTTTGTGGTTTGCATTTATATAGCTAATCTTTTTTTCGTACGAAGGTAGTATAAGGTTATATTATTTCAATAAAATTAAATAAAGTGTAGCTTAAAATAGAATAAGCTTTCGCACAAAACTTTCAAAAATCAAAACCGTTCAAGATTCAAAATCTATCAAAAACCAATATCTTCTTTAGCTTATTTGGTTTAAATGACTATAAATCTGGTAAAGCACACACATCCACATGTATTGAAAAGCGTGCCATTTAATTCATACTTTTCAGAAATAAATGAAATCATGTGTATCGAACATTTAGAAGTACATAAATTATATCTTTTGAGATTGTTTTGCATTATGGGTGGAAAAAAGTTAACTCAACTCGAAAAACAAAGCAGGCTCATTTGATGTCTACTTCCCAATTGTAAATTTTTGTTTCTGAAATAATTTTGCAAATAAATTTCTTTTGATTATTTTGTGTTAGGTAGAATTGTCTAGGGATAGAAGTCATATTCTAGGAAAATTCTCTAGTTCATTAGCATATTTTTCAAATCACTCCTTTAAATTGTTGTCATGTAAATGGAACTGCGCGCAAATATATTAAATGTACACAAAAACAATTAGGCGTTATTTTTTAATATATTTACTACTTACTCAGTTAAAAATTATTTGTCATTTGTATATAAATAGTTTATTGTGAATATACTCCAGATAATTGTGCTATTCGAGTGTTACTTGAATATAAAACTATACTTCGAAAATACATCAGATGTTGCTGTTTTATTTGTAAAATGACGCTATTAAAAATAAAGATGTACTTAATATATTTTCTAAAGTGTAAATACATATTATGCAGCGAAGCGTCAAAAAATTTCTAGAATATGAGTTACACTCATAAACATGCATGCAATATATACTATACAAAACATATCAAAGAAAATCTTTAAACGATGCACGTAAACGTCGCTTCACCGACCATTTGGAACTTCAAGGAAGTTTCAAACCAATAACTGTTATGAATAAAAGTTTGTCTTAGCAATTCTCTTGGTTTTTGTTGTCATCGGGGTTAATATGAAATCGACTCAAACTTTACACGTCAAAAGTGCATTTACTAACATTTTCAGTGAAGTTTTTGATGATAAATAAGTCAATAATTTCTGCTAGCAAGAAAAATATAAAGCTCTCAAATAGGGTGTGTGAAATGAAACGCCATTCAGTTTGACGGTATGGAAATTATAAATCAATAGATTGAGCAATGTTTCTGGTAGTTGGTAATTGAATTTATATTGCAATGGAGCAACACGACGTAAGGTTTCTAATTAAAAAAGTGATTGTTGAAAAGACTCAAATCAAATCACGAAATTAAGAATCGTTCAGCTGAGTCAAAGGTTTCAAAACCAAAACTAAGCGAAAGGAATAAGAAAACTTTAGTTTCTGCAGCTTTATAGAGAATTTTAGAGGCAATAAAATTGCAGAAACAAATGAATTATGAACATCTGTGCGTCATCTTGTGACTAGGTAAGAAAATAAAGGATGATTATATGGACAGAAAGGCTGTTGTCTAACATCACACACTAAGATAAGTACATAACGTATAATACGTTATTGCTAGGTAACAGATATTTTGATTTAGGTACTGAAGATACACAACGTGGACAAAAGCATTTGGACACTACATGTTTTTCAAAAAAGGTTCTTTATTATTCTCTTCAATAACGGGTAGGCCCTCCTGACACAGATGCAACACAGCTCCTATTACAGCTGCAACACGTTGAGGAATACTTTCCACAAGGTCTTTGTATATCTGGCGAGATGAATACTTTCCACAAGTTCTTTTTATATCTGGCGAGAGGAATACTTTCCACAAGTTCTTTGTATATCTGGCGAGAGGAATACTTTCCACAAGTTCTTTGTATATCTGGCGAGAGTAGCTCGCCTTACCTCTTAGAAGGCTGTGAGCAAAGATTGTTGTAAATATTGGCGTGCTTACTCGTCACTCCAGTTTGTTCACTAAGTGACCGATCGGATTAAGATTGGGGCTTTCAACAGGCAAGTCTAGCAAATTCACCTCAATTTTAGAAAAACAATCCAGCACACGCTGTGCAGTATGACATGGAGCTCGTTCCTGTTGGAAGAAACAACCATCATCGCCGTAGTATTGCCATAGTGCAGGGAAGGCAAAATTATAAAAAAAACATCAAGATACACGTCAGCGTGCAAGATACCAGGTACATAAAGCAATGGGCCGAGTTCTAACCAGGAAAAACAACCCTACATTTAGATGGAACCTCCTCCGAAATCCTGCATGGTCCAAAACGTTTTTCCATTGAGTGTTTTAGCTAGATTTGAATCTAATGAATGATTATTTCATCTAAACAAGCGCAAAATGAAGTACAACAAATGAGTGACCATTTTGATTTTGTCAAATGAATGCATAAATTATTCCATGATATAATTGAAGCCAACGGAAGAGCATGATATTGATATTTTATTGTGTACAAACTCCCAAATTAATGTAAGTTTTGCATATTTCAATTGATTTGAAGTTAATAATTTCTGCCATAAAATGTAAACTTCTCGCAAATTAAAGTACAATTTAGAGCATTCATATAACTAGGCATTAACTTCGAATAATAATATAGTTGGAAGTTACAATGCTTATTCTGAATACTACAGTCCTTATTACAAAAATTTAAAACATTAAAAATGGTATGCAGGTGAAAAGGAAGAGGAAGTAGAAACAATAAAGTTAAAAAATAAATTGAGGAAATATTTTCAAAACAATGTATAAAAAATTACCTTTATAAATCATCACTCATATGAATTTAAATTAACTAATAAATTTCTCTGAGTTAACTCTCAAATATCAGTTTTAACTTTTTATTCCACGGTGTCTATAGTCGGCTTTAATGGAAGTTAGAATGTATGTCTGTTGTCTTTGTAATCCTTCGTTAAAAACCTTACAACACAATACTTCCGAACACACATGTATATAAAATCAAGAAACCATACACTGTAAAGACAAATGAACTAATTGAAAACTCATTCCGAAGAATGTAATTGAAGTTCAAAAGAGCCTATGAAATCATTAGAGAGGGCAATATTCTGTTAGCACGATTTATAAAAGTTAGGCTGCTCAATAGAAAAAGTGAATACAAAAAATAAAAACATGGCGCTGCAATACATCAAACAAAATGATAAGTTTGCAAAGGTAGTATTTTGATAGAAAATTTATTGACAGTAGAATTTGCTAAATCAGAAATGTTTCAAAGATGTTATCTTTCCAATATTCTTCACAAATAATTATTATTCTCAAAACATTTTCATTGATAAGATTTGTGGCATAATATACCAAATTAAAGTTTAATGTTATAGTTAGAGTTATATGAATTTATTTTTCTAACTGTAAAAGTTCGTTATGTTTATTTAAAGTAAAATAAATCAAAAAATTTCTTACTGAAATCATTATAGAGTGGGAAAACTTATGATTTGGACATCTACAGATGATATTATTATTATTTTTTTCTTTTTCTTCAATATTTATAACTTGCGAATCCTATTCAAAGATACACAAATTCCCAAAACAAACTTAATTTTTTTCTAAATACCAAAAATAATAAATTCTGAAATCACTCTAGTGTTGAAAATATTACAGATAAAAAACGAGATTTAGGCATATAAACTACAAAAGTATATAAATAGTTACTGCAAATATAAATTAATATATACTTCCAAATATATCAGTAAAATAATTTGGTTTGAATGTTGTCCATTTGAGTTTTTCACTTTCACATTTCAAAAAAAGTAAACGTTTAAAAATAATCAAATAATTAAAATAATTGTAAGACTACTTACCAAAAATATAATGAAGTGCACACCATATCAGATTAAGAAAAATATTATTAAACAATACTTAGCATGTTTAATATTTCTAATATTCAGTTGGAGTTTTTATAGAACTAATTTCTGAATGCCTCCAAAAAAATCTTTAAAACGTCAGAAGAGCAAAATTTAAGCTGTAAATCAAGTTGCTAAAATTAATGCATGTTTGATTTAAATCTAAAATAACACATAAATTTCAATTTAAGGGTTTTATTATTTGTGATAAATCACATATTTATTAAAATTGAAGTATCCGTCGTCATATTTGCCATATAATCTTATTCGTGGAAAGTTGTTTTCTCATTGTGTTGTTTCATCAGGGTAACTGTAGCTCTTGTATTTTACACCATTCACTTCTTCGCACTTCTGAAATGAAAATATTCTCAAAATTAACATAAATTCACATCTCTAAAGCTCCTTTAAAATTTGTTTAGCAAAATAATACGTTGAGATACACTGATATATACTCATTAAAGTGACAGAAAAACTGTTATATAGACGAGCCTATGCAAAACATATAGCAGCGCCACCTATGGACGTCATTGGCTGCACCTGTCAGTGTTTATATAAAGCGAGAGAAGCACACATCTGTGAAATCGTGTAGAGCTATTTCCGCCATGAGAATTGCAAATAATCACAATTTAAACAATTTTTGGATTTTGATATGGGGCTCGTAAAACGGGTTAGACTATTTCGGATGCAGAGGATATGTTTCAATTTTAAGTACTTAATTTCAATGGTGTACCGTGATTACAAGGATTCTTGAAAATCTTAAAACATGCGACAGCAGTATATCCTTAAAAAGACTTTGAGTGCACTTGAACCACTTGGACTGGCAAGAATATTTTCCCGCAAAAGGCGTGCAACACTGCATCAAAAAACATCGAAATCGAATGCTAGGATCTCAACAAGTAAAATAGTGAAGACTGTGCAACTTTCCCTTGAAGATGTGAGTTTTAGGAGCCGACACCCATCTCGAGTGTCCTTAATGAGTTACCGACACACAGCTATACGCCTCTCCTGGGCTCGGAAACACCATCACTGAAGAATTGACGACTGGAAATGACAAGCCTGGTCTTATGAGTGCCTTTTCCAACTGTTTCTGTGGAGATGAAAGGATCCAGTGTCGAAAAAATCCCATGAAGTCATGGATCTCGCATGTTAACATGGGACAGTACACACTAACGGTGGCACTGTGATGGTATGGGGGTTTGTTCAGCTGGCATTCAGGTGATCCCTGATACATCCACAAATGTATCTGACAGATCAACGCTATATGCGTATCCTTTCTAACGAGTTGCACCCGTTCATGTCATGCGTTCGTTTGTAAAAGTATAATCACTTCTAACAGGAAATTCGCCTCCAAAAGAGTCTAACAACAAATAATGTTTTTGAAGGAACTCTCATCTGTTTTTGTAGTCTTACCATTCTTACCTAAATTACCAGATCTCAACATTATCGAATTCATCAGAGATTCCATACAACCTTTAGTGGAACACAGAAATCCTACTTCTCTGAATACAATAGAATTAAGGACAGCTCTGCAGTATTTATTACAAACAATGCCTACAGAATACCTCATCAAGCTCATGAAGTCAATGCCACGTCATATATTTCCAGTTCTACTCTTTAGAGGGAGGCCTGCCGAGAATTTGATTAGTATAGCAATTTTTCTGATACTTTCGTGTATAGTACTAAAACTAAATATGAAACTTTTAATTTCACGTTTGACATTAATACTGTTAATCTTGCAGGTTAAAAAAATTAATTAAGTCCGAATTGATAAATTTTAGGTATAATGAAAGAACGACTCAATTTCTTGAAAATAAAAAGTATGCAATGTATATTCTTTACTAAGAGACATTTTTCTAAAACAATTTAGTCACATATTCAGTTTCCAGTTTAGATTCAAATTTATACTTGTTCACAAATGTCTTGTCTCTTATTAATCCTTTGCGATCTGGATAAAGACATTTCACCAGCATATTTCATACAACTTTTTTTGGCGTAAGCCATTTAATCTATTAAATACAACAAACCAAGCGAAGATTACAAAGTGTAGCATGTCATATCGTGTTTAGCAATAATCATTAGGTAAATAATACAAGCATCAGAAATAATTTAAATGGGTAATCAAATGGCTAACCATGTTTTGCATATGTATGATTCGTTTTCTATGTGTAGATTATAGAACAAGGATAATTGAAACAGTACTAGTAATTTTATCGTATTATACATACTGCTTTCGTACTACAAAATATACTTTTTATGTACAAAACCATAAACCCTATAATAAAAACAAATGTAAAGGAAAGCATCGGAAAACTTAAATTTCATTTTCCTGATCCTTTACGTACAAAAATACCATCTGCGAAAACTTGAATTACCATTAACACAAACCAATTACAATTCGGACTGGACAGTTAAGGTGCAACAGCTGATCAGCAACTTTTTTTATCCCCACATCAAAAGTACAGTTAGGTTTGAATAAAATAATATTACATGATTGTGAAATTTTGGGGGAATAAATTAACTTCTATAAGGTTATAAATGTCCAAACGAAACATTCCTCTTCTACATTTAGGTCTACGTAGAAAGGTGGTAAATTGTTGATGCATAAGACCTACCTCCATTCCCTTACATAGATGGCAATGTGGGTACGCTAGTCAAAATAGATGCTAGGGTTTTGGTAACATTTAAAGTTACAGGCATGGTCACAGTTGGTACTGTGATTGGCAGGGCTACTTCAAGACCTAAAATGGAAGATGGTGTTAGTATATCTACAAAGTTTATATGTTTTCACTAGCATTTGTTTAAGGGGAAGCCGAGACACAATTTTCTATTTTTTTTGCTAATAAAGATATTTCTTTGAAATTTTTTAAGAAGACATAGCATATAATTTAGAAATAGAAAATAAAGAAAATTTACTTTATGACTGTTAAAAAAAAGTTTAAATTTAAATTTTTTCAAAAAAGTGACTGTGTTTACTTTTGATATAACTTGAGAAATTACTTATGAAAAGACACAGCATTAACATTTTCTAAAAGCAGATAATATATTTAAAAATTTGTCTGCACAGTTTTTTAATACATGCATACAAAAAAATATGAAAATTTTTTTAATTAAAAATAAGCATTTTTTTAATTTATAATTTATAAAAACACTCATATTTTGAACCATATCAACAATATTTAAAATTGCTGAAGACAAATCACTTAAATATGTATGAAGAATATGCGTAGGAAATTTCATACAATTATATTGAATACATTTTGAGTTATACCATTTTAAAGTTGGGAAAAGTGTAAAAAATCCACCATGGAGAAAAATCACTTTAAAGTTTTACTTTTGAAAATCAGTTACAAAAGTGAAATTTTAGTACCTTAGAAACCTCCTGGTACGTATGTAAATCCATTACTGTCTTTAGATCTTTGAATAAGGTTTTTTTTGGCTAATAGTGCCTTTCTACGGTACAATTTGTTTGCAACTGTACTTTTGGTATCATCTTTTCCGATATGTCGATATATTTTTCGTTTCAAAACTTAAAAAAAAAAACAGCTGTCAAAACATTCTTTTGTTTATATCTTCGGTTCTACTCAAGATATCATCATAAAATTGGTGTCAAACGAAAGAGAATTAAATTACAAATTTTTAGAGAAAAGAAACATAAAAAAGACTTTTTGAAGATTTTTTGTGTCCGGCCCCCTTCTCGTCTCCCTTAAATTTCATTCACGCTTGCTTCAAATTTCAAAGAATTTTGTATTAGGAAGTGTATATTAGAAATTCTCTTATAATTTTATCATTGGAGTTTAATATGAAATCGATTAAAAGTATGCATATTGAAGGTGAATTGAGAAACATTGTTGTTTAATGTTTATATTGGAAAATTCGATTGGGAGCTGCAATTTGGACTTGCTATTATCACTGCTTTCTGGTTAATAGTTGAATTTTCGTCGAACTGAAGGCAACGCAGTTGACTGTTGACCGTCCGGGGTAAATCCCGAAGGGAACGATGTTAGAGTAACTCCCTCGGATTTTGCACCACGGTTAGATAATGGTCATATCACTCATCTTGAATGAATACAGAATAAAATTTTGAGATATATTTATTTTAAGAATAATGAATCGTCAAGTGTGTATTTTGAACTGCTAAACATTTTGAGTTCATTACTTTAAAGCTCAGTAGACATGGTTCTAACAAACTTTTTTTACAACCTTCTACATAACAAAATTGATTGATTTTTAGTTTCGTGTATTGTTTTTGACGTACCCAGATATATCCAACGAAACTGTAACTTATTTTTTGTTAAACCCTTAAAAAAGAATGGGTATAACCATTTTGCTACAAATAGATTTTCTGAAATCGTAATGTTTCTTTCTAGCGGATTATTATATTTTTTAATGATTTCAATTCAAAATGTATTTGCTACAATACGAATTTTTTTTGTTGTATCTCTTATTTAACTGTAAATGTGGGTTATGTCTTCCTTCTGGAATTTTATCTATATTTTTATTATCTGTAATTGGATATTTTTCTGATGAGAAACAACAATTAAATAAATAAATAATCCCAAATAGGATTTAGATCTCGAGAAAGTCATTTTTTTTTCATCATACAAAGATATTTCTTTCAAAGCTCTTTCCACATGAAAACTTTTCAATATACTTATTTTCTTTAATGAAGAAACTCCGAAATTAAATTTAAATCTCCTAAATATGTATTTTTTAAAATTCAATTCAATAATTTAAGAATATTTTTGTTGCACATGCTGGAAATAAAATAAAATGATGTATTGATATATATTTCTCAATGATAAAAAAAAACCACACCACTTTCATTTTATTCTAAATTTATGTAGCACTTCAAAAATGATAATGTATTCACATATAAGTTTACATTGAATTTGAAGCAAGGTTAGCAAATTTTTCTACTTATTTTTCTTAGAACCTTCCACTTTAAGAATATGTAAATTAAAATGAATCTTGCCTTTTGTAATTCTATTAGCAGATTGAAACGTAATTTATCAATTAAATCAGTTCTAATTTATTTAAATAATAAGCCTGAGATAATAGAGATTAATAAATCAAATTCGGTTAGATAAATTTTAGAGCTTTAAAGAAGCGTTAGAACAAATGATTACAACAAAACAAATGTTCCGTATAATGTATTATTGTTTAGTTGAAATGCTGAAATTATAAGGATCCCAAACAATGCTTTAATAGTTTAAGATCGTGATTAAAAGTATTAATTTATAAATAAATTTTAGAAATGATCTTTGTATTTGGGTAAACTATTTCGGTATTATTTTTTTTAAAGAGAGAGATAAATTATTTACTAAAGTTATGCTTATTGAATTAGAGGCTTTATTTTTATAAATTAAGATATCAGTTATCTGTGAGATCATAGTAATGTTTCTTAATTCAAAGTGTACTTTAATTCATAAGTCATGTAGCGTAAAGAAAGTTTTTCCAATACATTAATTTATATACCGTTTAAAGCTTAAAGTTACTTTGTACTTATTATTTTCGGTCAAGTACTAATTTTTTGTATATTTATTACTGCTAAATAATACAGTAAATGTTCATTTATGTTTGTGTAAATTAATAATTACTTTAAGTCAACTAAACAAGCTTGATTGAAATGCAATTGGACGAGCTTTATTTTTTAGTCTAGGTTGAGTGGGGTCTCAAATAGTATAGGATTCTTCATATCAGAAGAAATTTCTTAACAGTCAAATTACAGAAAGTAATAAGAAATCTAAAAGATAGAAATCCGCGTAAAAATGAAAATTTGTGTGAGCACGAAATTAGATTTCGGATAAAAAAAATGCCACTCCTCTCTCTTGACTTTAAACAAAATAAATGGAATAAATTTGAAGTGACCCTTCAGATATTATACGGAGGTAACGCGATTGAGTGGTACACTTTTGATGATGCATTTTACTGTGCAAATATAAATTAAAGTGACACCTGTACGTTCACGAAATACTATTGTGTATTTTTGGATAACATTATTTCATTTGGAAGTAAAATATTTTAGTGCCATTCAACATATCATTATAGATTATACGAAATATGGTAACAACACTTTTTCATGATCAGATTTAAACAATTAACAAAGTTGAGCACATGTGATATGCACAGGTATACTAGTACAAAATATTGTACGAATTGTATCTAAATAATAAGGAATGTAATTGCTAAATTTATACAGTTAGTTTAAATAACTGAGTTGCATAAAATCAGATTAAATATCTCACGGGTTAGGATTTGATATTTGGATGAGGCTATTCACATTTTAATAACACTTTCAAAATCAAAACAGTTTTTTGAAATCACAATGATCTACGTTTTGTTTATTTAACTCTGTTTTATTTTGGGAAATTAATTGTTTTCAAGTATTTAAAATTACTTTTTGGGGCATTAACACTTCATCCAAAAAAGTAGTAAAAGCTAATGAACATATTAATCTGGAATATCACAAAAATGTCAATCGCAATGTTATATATTTAAATATTTAGTTCTTTGGATTATGCAAAATTAAAAACACCTTACCTGCCAATAAAAGTAACATGAAAACGGTTAGAATCAAATAATGATGCACGTGAGACATTGTATTCATATTGATTCCTTCTTAGAATCCCAAGTCTGGATTTGTTCCAAGTTATGACAAGTTCTCGTTAAACTGCCATTCCCTTATATACCGATGTTCTTTCATAATTAAACCGATTTCTGAAACATTTCTTTTTATTTTCATCAAACATCTTTTGAAATAGTTCACAATATCTAAACATGTTGTGATTCATATACTCTTTCTGAACGTTGGTTTATATTCTAATGAGCAAATATAAAATGCTATTTCATTGGATTTTTTGTTATCAAAAATTCGGATATTGACAGAGGATAAACATATGATGGCAATTAGTACGGATGTATTTTACATAAGGCACACGGGTGTTTACAGAAGGTTTCTTAATCTCTAAGAAGAGGATAATTGCTTGAATCTGAAAAAGTTAAGTAATGTATCGAAAAATCTTCTGGAATTATTGCTATTTTTTAGACTTTTAATATAGTTCTTAATCGATATAAGTTTTTTTAACGATATTGGTATATTCTACTAAAATGAGTGCAGTTTTTTTAATAATCAATTGATTTAAAAAAACTTTATACATAAAATGTCCAGTTGGAACAATTCAAACCAATCAACTGCTATAAATATTGTACTCCATTTTAAAGTTTTGCAAAAATAATGTTCACATCATTTCTAACATCTATACTTGAGTTTTGCGCTAATAAACTTTATCAAGGATGTTCAAATAAAACTATATACTTTTAAAGTAAAATTATAAATAAATAATCAGTTTGGTTTCAATAATTGTTTTTTTTAAACTTAAGTTCTGTAATTTGTCGTGTATGAATGTAATTTTGAAATTCTATGTTCCTATGAACGCGTATTTAAATTTAAATTACATGATAAAGGTTTGTAACATCTAAATAATAAATGTTTTATACATTTGCACATAGTTATCTATTTATAAGGAATAACTTATGTAGAAATTTTTTTTTCTATAGGCTCTATTCTATCACATATAGAAGTAAAATAGCTGTGAAATAAGAATACTTCAGATACATATAAACGAATCCAGAGTTGCCCAACTACTACGGATTCTACGTAGTTTCTACGGAAGTGAATCGGGTAATAAGGATTACGGAATCGATCATTTTTTCTGAGGAAAAATTTAATTTAATTTATTTTTCACAACACATCAATTAGTTTACTTATTTCTGTACTATTTTCTTTATTATTATATTTTTTTGTTAAATGGGAGAGAGTGCTTAAATTTAATTATTATATGTTTTTTATATATACTTCTTTCAAACAGTATTATAGGTTCTACTTATGTGTTTTCATGTATGATATAAATTACTAATTATAAATAATATAATGTGTTGCATACATGTATCAAATTTGTAATTAAATATTTGAATTAATGATGCATACAAGCTGTTAAGCCGATTTCTCAAATTTTTACTTGACTTCGGAAACGTTCTTAAAACTGCGGATTTTTTCCTTTGGTACAACGGAAAACATCCATCGCAGGTTGGTATCTCTGCGAATCTAGAAAATTCATAAGAATCCATGTAATAAGGGATTAAAATAAAGCGAAAATTCAATTTGATTGGTATTCAAAATTAAAATATGTATTTGGATTTTGGGAAATGTGTAGGTCCATGTTGTACACATAATTTTTATTTTAAACATATGGACAGTTATGTATTAGTATTATAAAATGTTTTATATAATCCAGTCCATGTGTTGCATTACCTATATCATAAGGCGAAGCAAATATTTACAGCTTTTTGTGTTTGAAAATGTTTTTTTTTCACATCAATAAAGTAGACATATTATTCAATTAATGAAAATGAGTTTTAATTATTTGTTTAGTGGGTGTATTATTTTTCACAAAATAAAGTAGAAATATTATTCATTTAATGAAAATGAATTTTAATTGTCTGTTTAGTGGTTGTATGAAATAAATTATTCTAAAACTTATGTTGAAAGCAAACAAGCTTCTCATACAGTATACTTGCAAAAAAATAGCAGAGAACATAAATAGAATGAATATTTTTCTATAGCAATTAGTAATTTATTTTCTCAAAATTTTTTTTTATTTCAAACTCAAAAGTTTGAAATATACCTCTTGACATCCTTCTTTCGGTTATAGGATTCATTAATTATTAGTCACAGGCAATTTGTGATAGTAAGGCTTTTCAACCATATTAAAATTAATTAACTGAAAAGTTAAAAAAGTGAACTTAACATATCGCACCCCGGCAAAAAAAGTGACGCGTCAAAAATTAAAAATTTTGGTGTTATGTCATTGAAAAATATATATTAGGTGTCCCAGCGTGTTACATTACTATTCTATAGAATATAATAGAAGCTAACACCATATATAGTTCCCTAAAACTTAAAAGAATCTTATACTAATTCAATAAAGTTTTATAGTATCCTTTAACACTAGAACGTCCGCCATTGCGATTACCTTTAAACGTCAGCCGGTGTCATATCGACACCGGTAAATAAATCGCATAAAATAATAACAATAACAAATATTCCCCAGACTAATATTCAGTTGAGTTAACTTTTATGATTATTTCATGAAATTTACATAGAATATGACCCTAATGTACCAAAAAAACAATATATGTAAAAAAACAAGTTTCGGAAGTTTGGGATAAATCTATCCCAAACTTCCGAAATCACAGCCATACTGTTGGCCCGAATTCTCTGAGAACGTGTGAATTTTAAATCAAATCTTGAAAATCAAAGGAATTCTCTAAATTTATTTCGACCTTTTGTTTCTTTACAGTAGTTTTGGCTCCAAGAGTCAGAGCTTTGGGAATGCAGTTCAATGTTCTTAACACCACTAACTCCGCGAGCATAGAATATAGCATGAAAAGCACATTGTTCATCAATGGATACAGACTAGCTGATATCGCTCAAAATTCATCTAGCTTCAATATTTGTGCATTTTATTATGTGTTCGAATATGTAACTGTCGATGAAAAGTAACCACGAACAATGAAGTATTCATTGACATTTTGTTTCGCACAGTTAGTCGGACAACTACTTTGACGTAAAACAAATCTTGCAGAAAATCTGCCTGTGATATTGACATTATGCGGTATCCATTCTGTGCCGTCCCTAGCGGCATATATATCCGGATTATTTGTGATATTATCGGTTTCATCTGCACTTTCTTCAGATTCTTCGCACTCACTTTCATGAAAATTCGAACAAGAGAGCTCCCTACCATCCAATTCATTTTCAGCAAGTTTTCGCAACAAATTACTAAGAATTTATTCAGGATTTTGAGCTTTCCAACGAGTCATCGTTTTTTTGTCTGCACTACAAGTACACAAAATTCGAAAATCGAATCTGTTTATTTTATAAGCATATAAACAAATGTAAACGACAAAACACTTAGACCCAATCACACTAGTATAATTTATTCTTTTCCGCTATGAAAATGTAAACATTTTATTCAAAGTCAAACAGATGTGCGATAAGAATTTGTTTGGTTAGCTAATAATGTTTGCTATTCAAGGATCTTGTATTAAGTTAGACTGAAGCTATGCAGAAAGATAAATTCGCTTGGTGTAGAAACGACAACAACGGATGTTCTAGGTAAATTTAGATGTAAAATTTTTATAAATGAATCTAGACAAACGAAATTTTTATAGTGTATTCATCTAGGAAAATGATTAAAAGTCACCAAATTCTTCAAATTCAATTCACAAATGTGGAAAGAACAAAATAAACATAATCCGGTGTCGAATCGACACAGACGGACGCTCTAGTGTTAAGTTGATGTTTCTCTTATTATGCAATTTTGATTTGAGTTGCGTCACTTTTCTTACCGGGTTACGATATGTTGAAAAATGACTTTGGTAAAAATAAATGCACTTTAACAAGAAAATTACATTCACTGAAAAATAAACTCACTCTCCTTCATTCGAGCAGTTTTAACAGCAGTGAAAATTGAAAGATGATGTTTGACAGGAAAATAATGCATTCTGTGAATTTAAATTCATAAAATTTGCTTTATGGGCCGTCTTTATATTCAATTGGCACAAACGTCATAATTTCCAATAAGAACCCACAATGTCGACACACAATTTCGAATCCATATCAAAATTTAATTTCAGATACCAAATTTCATGTCATTAGGTCTTACCATTTCCAAGTTACGAGTACAGAAGGATTGGAGGTCCTAGTGAGTTAAATCAGTGTCTAACACTATTATGCATATCCTAAATAATATTTCTATAGCGCTGATATTGTGTACTATGGTACAGTTAAACAACTCAAACAAAATAGTTTTTTCAACTATTCCCAATATTTTGTTTCAACACTAATTTTTAGTACGTAATAATAATTATTGAATTAATGTTTTTGAAAAAAAATTATGAATTGGATTACTATATTTTGATGGTAATTGAATCGAAATGATTTATGGACATGCCCAATTTCAGCTCACTCCGATAGTTAGTTTTGCGCTACATAAAATATTCCTCATTATTCCCGATTTAAAGGAGAAACCAAAATTTTAAAAGACGTTTAACAAATCTCTAATGGTAATTCTTGGATCGCTTGCACTTGTATAGTAAATATAATATTGTAATTTGCAAATCGGTTGGGTAACTAAATTTCGGGTAGCCATGACTACACTTAACCCTTAACTGCTGTGTTACAAACCGTCTAGAAACAAGTGTGGCGGGGTCTCTCGGACCTCGCTCACTAAAGTGCGTATAAAGTTGATTAATATAATATATTAATGAAAGATTCTTTAGATAATTATTATTTATACATTTTAAATTTGGATAATTCAATTCTTAACATAAAATATATTTTATATTACTGTATAAGTTAAGTAGATTCCATGTCTCTTCAGGCTTAGCTTTCGGACCTAATTTTGCTGGACGTTTCAACCCTGGAAACTGTAAAACTATGTTGTGTTTTGGTGTTCTTACGACACGATTAGGTTCCCTCCCCTCGGGCATCCCATTTGAAGTTTTTTTTTCCCGTAGAAATATTTTTCTTGTGAAGACGCACTTGAAATGTCTTCATCATCATCTGCATACATTTCCTAATCCGTTTCGTGTTCGCTTTCAATAATATTATCCGAAATTTCACTGTCCCAGTACTCTATTTCCGATCAATTATCAACAATATCCTGAATTCCTTTTTGTATAAGATACACAGGGGCAAAAGTTCCGCAGAGCACCTTCTTGGCGATATTTTTTATTTGAACTTCTGTTGGCGATATTTATACAAAATTAACAATCGCTTCGCTTGCATTTGTCTCTGTCTACTTATCGTTCGTGTTTGTTTACTTGAATAATTGACTGCAATTGGCGACTTTTAAGTTTGCAACATTCAGCTGGTTATCGTACATCGGAAAGAGAAGATCGAGAAGCAGGTGCCCTGCGAAACTTTTGACGACGATTTCATTCAACAAAAACAGTAACGCAAATGCTGTGAAGGGGTCTAAGAGACCACGCGGGAAATGCAAATACAGTATAACTCCAATTATCCGAATCAATTGCGACCGGACCCCATTCGGATAATCAAAAATTCGGATAATTGGATATTTTCCGAAAAAAGGGTCTAGTATGTATTTTAATTAATTACTGTGTGTATGTATGTTGAAAATGGGAGAAAAAAAACTATTTTTAAAGAAAAAGAGCTTTTAATTAATTAAATGAAAAGGCAACACTTTTACATGCTAAGCGCACTTACAAGTGTTGTACATTAGTACAGTATGTACGTACCGTATTGTAAATGAAAGTCATTGCTTACTGAACATAGCGGAGAGAAAGACAATAGCGCGTAGACAGATTCATTATTTTGCGAATCGCAGTACGTTTCCGTCTTATTTTTGTTTCTTCTGAAATTCTGATAGCGATTCGGATAATCAGCGATTCGGATAGTCGGAGTTCGGATAATTGGAGTTATACTGTAGTGTAAAATACAAAATAGTTGGGGCAGTCAAACCAGTCTAGGAATGTGGCTTCTATTGGACGTAGTAGGAAGGTACTGAATAGGACAGGGACCAATATTCACTTCACTTTGGAAACGACCTGTCAAAAATGAATCGGGGTCTGTGAGACCCATGACAGCAGTTAAAGGTTAATGTTGATCTACAAATAGCAACTTTCTATTTTGAGATTATCTCTGAAATTTGCACAAATTTTAGGATTGAATATCTCGCGATATTCATAGGTAGTAAAGTCATGATTCACATTTAGAAAATAATTTAACGATGCCGAATTTGATTATGGCATCAAAATATGGTGCTTTCATTAGAATTTTTGTTGTTTGTGCAAAATTTCATTCAATGCCGTTCTCTTATGCAATTTTTAAAATTTAAATCTGTAGAGGATGTTATTTTCTATTGAATGATACTTTTGAATTTGCTCTAGTATGAATAGTGCTTGAAATAAAGGAGGTGGTTCGGTTTTTTTTTCCGTGACTGTGCATTGGTTTTTATGCAAAGCCAACTTAACTCAACCTGACGTCATAGAGAAATCACAAGTCCAAAAATGTATACACCCTACGTCTTATCGATGACGTTACACAAACAACATGGCGGCAACCAACCGTTGCCACTCACATGAAAAGTTTCATCCTGAAGGAGTACGAAGGGTGATTGACAGGTGCCACGCCCCTTTTTTCCCCGGGGAGGATAACTGACAGGTGCTACGCTTCTTCACATTGTGTTCCCCATGCACTACTGGTTACTACCTCCCGTACTCATTCAGGATGAAACTTTTCATGTGAGTGGCAACGGATGGTTCCCTCTATTTTGTTTGTGTGACGTCATCGATGTGACGTATGTGTAAAAATTTTTTACTTGTGATTTTTCTCTGAGATTTCACTGTGACGTCATGTTGAGTTAATTTGGGTTGTCGGATTCCTGCTTCTACCACCATTAGATAATTTTTATTTCTAGGAATAAAGGTGAGTTGTTTTAATTTGAATTTTATTAATTACATGCAAGTTTACTTACTGATGAGTGACAACACCAAATGTGTGACGTTATATGACATGTTATAACATCTAGGTACCTAATCACAGTGATTTGTCTACGGACGGAAGTGCGGGGGAATACAAGCCGGGGAATGACGTCAGATGACAAATGTTTAACCCTAAGGTTGGAAACCATTCGCCAGCCGTGGAATATTTCTGTGAACTGGTGTGGAAAGAATAAAATAAAACATTAACATACAGGATTTACCCAATTACAATTTATTTGAACATAACACATAAATACTTAAAGCTGCAGCCGAATATAATGCTTCGGAGAATGCATAGGGCATCCCAGGCTTGGTGGCTTTCTTGAGATCGGATATAGATCCTCGGGTTGATGGGTTTGTAACAGCAAAAAGAAACGTTGAAGTTAAAGATGATGTCCCTGGAGATTCCAGTCAGCCTGTAGAAATTTGGTGAGTGTATTTCAGTCAGCCTCAAAGTGTTGTGGAGTCTTAGGCTTCCTAGAGATCAAGCACTTGTCCTATAGAGAATAGGCTCCTGGATTATCATACTTTTATGACAGGCGCTAAAATTTCACCGAGGAAGGTATGCTGTCTTCGGCGTTTTTGTGTTAGTCTTGAAAGAGTGACGAAGGAGTCTTAGGCCTCGGTGCAGTGCGCCTGGAAAATTGGCGTCCTTGATTCGCCTTGTTGAGAATAGGAATGTACCACGTGGGTGTTGTTGAGAGTGGAGCTTCTTGCTGACACTCTCGGCGAGACCACGTGATCGTTCGTAAAGTAATGTGATTCAAAACAATTTAAAAGACTTCCTGAATGGCACGGCTTCGGGTGTGAGCTTTCTTGATGAGCTCCCTCCTTTTTCTTGAAACTTGAAATTATGTATCTCAGCGTAATATTATTGTTTGTTGTGTTGTTGTACCGTTTGTACTGTTTGTTTGATGTCCGAAAATAAATCACAAGAAGACATTCTTGGACTCGATGATTCTTGGATTTGATGAATCTTTACACGCCTTGTTTCAGATCCAAAGTGAAGTAGCGAAAACCCGTTCCAATCTTCCCCAGCAGTGAGTCCCTTCTCGGTATCGCCAACACAGCCAAGTTTGGCCTTGTATAAACTGGTTTTTGTGTTTTCACGAAATGGGTTTCAGGTTTATCCCGCCAAAGTCAGCAATTCCTATGTCCTAATAGTCCCTGCACTTCACATGGTTGTTCTCAGTCCAATAAGTTGAGTGTTGCAAGCAGGAACCAAACGAATAAATTGAGGACATGTTCGTCATGGAGATGTCCTTCATTCACCCTTTCTGAAGCAATCTGGGTTTGTGCTTGTAGAATGCCAATCTGTGATACACAATATCACAAATATGTTATCATGAGAAATTCAAGTGCTGGACTTTACAGTTTACAACAAAATCTTTTGCAACTAAATATCATCAGTAGTTTTCAGTTATTATTCCTATGTTCTTTATATTTCACAAACTAATTTATTTCATGCATAAGAGAGTTTGAAATTCTGGATTTTAAAATACATTGGAGCTAATGATAAAAAACTATATTTATAAAATTTATCATTTTCTTGCTATGCTTAATATTTATGTATAGCCATTATGATTATTCTGGGTTTATGTGTAGAACCGAAAAAATTAATTATGTATATTACCTTGAAACTGTAAAGTAGTACATTTTTCAAAAGGATTTCAATATATTTTTCATTTTAGAGCAAAGTTATAGGAAAAAAAAAATGGAAATATGCATGATTGATTTTCTTGATACTCAATGCACAAAATATATAAAATAGCTTTTTAAACTTAGAAAATGGGCTATATTTTTGCATGCAAAATTTAGCTGTAAAAAAAAGAAATTTAATCATGAAATAATGCTGATTTTTCTTCTGCTCTTCTCAGATCAGGTGTTCCTGTTATCTGACCGTAAATCAAAATTAAAAGGTGCTGTCCTCGTATTTTTCACTTCGTGATTGAACCCGGACAGTCGCCAAAAGACCGTTGTGTTACCTCTCAGCTCGATGTTAATACAACTATACCAACCTAAGTCTTCTGCTGATCTACTGCCAATTCAAAAACTGTAATATTGTACTGAAACATATTCAAACTCATAATTTTAAATTACGTTTTGTTCCACACGTTATTTTGCTTTTTTTCTCTCGACTGTATATTGAATTACGACAAAAGTACATGAAAGAAACAATAGTCCTGAACATATTGTATTGTAAAGATTTGTTAACAATGCTCAAAATTACGTTTATAAAACCTTTCAAAACACATTTGAAATACAATACCTTCCAAAAAAATGAACGAAACGCAATTTATCCAATAGGAAACATTCCTACTGAAAAGGACAAAACTTACTATAGATTCGAAAATAATCTGCAAATGTCGGAATGTTAAATTTGAAAAAAGTAAGGCATGTGTTTTTAAGAATTGCGTTTGATGAAGACTATTATTATAAGAATAATGTCTGAGTAAATATGAATGTAAGTTTATACCTTGTAATTACTCAATAATACGTGGGGAAATCTTTTGCATGGATTGAATATTTATTTATGCATTTGACAATTTGTTCGATTGTACCGCAAGTTTAGTAACATAATTCCAAAAGAAAGGAATGGTGATAAAGACTCGTTTTGACATTCCCGGGGGTTATCCAATCCTAAGTCTGATTTATATTTTTCTGGACAGACGTAATCATATAACGGTTCTACCAGATTTGCAAGTGGTTCTTGCATTAGCCATAGAAAAGTCAGTATCGATCAATTATGTGGTGTGCAGAATGAATACATGATACAAAAGAGCGCTTCGTTGAGCAACAAGGAGGGGATAACACATTTATTGTGGTGATATAAGAATGGTGGCGGGAACAGTCGATGAAAAAAAAGAACCCTTTCGATTAGTCTTTTAATTTGAGCACTATTCATAATCGAGCAAACTCAAAGATATCATTCAATAGGGAAGAACAACATCCTGTGTTGGACCGGTCCAATTCGGACTTTGGTTCAATTGAGGTGACTTTTATTTGTATATATATATATATATATATATATATATATATATATATTTTTTTTTTAATTTTTATTTATTTTTAATTTTTTTTTTATTTTGAAGTATCCTACCTAGTAATCAAAGTATCCAACCTTTGAAATAGATGAACAAAATTATTATCGTAAATTGTAACCAGAACAGTGTTCTGCTTGCCAGCTAAAATAACATTTTTGCTACCTACTTCAAAGCAGCCTAAGAAATTTTGCCATGACTTTATCCAACAATTAGTCTAACTGAGACACTAAACAATCATTACGTGGTGCATCTGAATTCAACTCCAATCGGGTAAGTGAAGTCAAATACTCCGAATTGCAAAAGCAGAAATGCGTTAAATATTCACTTGTGCAAATTATGCACCAGAATAAAAATAATATTGTCTTTGGATCAAAGGATTAAGCTGTTAAATTGTGGTTGTTGTAACCAATACAAATCACACCATATATTTATATACACTTCTATGAATCATATTCTGTCTGATTAAAGTATGTATGCTTGAATAATGCACTTAAAAATATTTTTAGACAGATGGTAATCGATGGTGTTCAGTTTCATATTTATTAAATACTAGCCAGGTGTTGCCCGTGGATTTGGTTTGCTTCGCAAACAGGCAACGCCGTGACGTAAGGTATTAATCTGGTGTAAAATTTTCCTCACATTTCAAATCCGTTTAAATTATTAATCTATCTTTAACGATTCCGAATTTACGAAAAAGAACTAAGCAACACCAGTCAAAATGTTTTTATTTTTTATTTTTTTGCTCAACGCTGAAATTGAAAAGGGCAGGAAATGTAACTTGTTATTTTTTAACGCGAATGGTAGAAAATGCAATCTGTTTATTTTTGGAAAAAGAAGGTTGACGTGGCGTCACAATCTCTTGCGAAAATATCAAATA
Source organism: Metellina segmentata (assembly GCA_947359465.1). Classification (NCBI taxonomy): domain Eukaryota; kingdom Metazoa; phylum Arthropoda; class Arachnida; order Araneae; family Tetragnathidae; genus Metellina; species Metellina segmentata. Next base: position 108,477,817 of record OX375874.1, read on the forward strand.
AACATCAAATTTGAAATGATTTATTTAAAAAAAATTATATTTTTAGGTATCGATCTTGACATTTTCCGCAGATTTCCAATGCGTTGAAATTTTTACTCTATCTTTAACGGTCTTGGAAATAGAAAAATAAACTAAGTAACGCCAGTAAAAGTTTATTTGTTTTATATAGTCGGCTGGAAAATCTTTCCTTCGCGCAAAATCAAAAAACGGAAACGAAAAATATAAATTTAGAATCTGTGATTTTCTATTCTGTTACATTCAATAATAATTAAATTTCATTAAATTCATTTTAAAATGTTTTACATTAAATTTAAAAAAACGCCCCGACACAAAAGTTGCGAAAAGTTTGAACTAAATGTATGCGAAATCCCATTACTGTAAGTGCCATAGATTCGTCAGGACTTTGCGTGCAAGAAACAAACAAACAATCACTTCCTTTTATACTACTAGGGGGTTCCGCCCTCTGCTCGCTTACGCTCGCCAACCCCCGGGGATTGCTACGCAATCCCATTTGGTTTGCTTTGCAAACCAACACTCCTTTTACATATGGCATTTGGTTTGCTTCGCAAACCAACATTCCTTTCGCAGAGTGAAACTATCTGAATAATTTGTATTATCCTGATTTCGCTTTATGGTCCATGACGTCACAGCTAGGGCTTCGCACCCTGCTCGCTTACGCTCGCCGACCCCCGGGGATTGCTACGCAATCCCGTTTGGTTTGCTTCGCAAACCAATACCTCTTACGCAAGTGATTTCAATCTTTTTTTACTTTAACACTTAATGCACCCTAAACTAATAGCCGCATGATTAAAAAATCTTCTGCATCTTGTTCCCTGTACAATTTTAAGTAAACCCTGTTATTCTCCAAACTTTACGATGTGTACTTTGTACTTACTCGGTAAACCGTCTGAGAACAGAGGGAAAAAAGCGAGCCTTTTTCCTCGCCAAATAAAAATAAATCGTTTTTATGGCAATTGTTGCTACGATAAATTTGATATCTGGCAAACCCGATAGTCATAAATACAACCCTGAAAAGCTCCGCGAAATAAAAAATACGAAATTTGTGTTACCAACTTTTGACTGCAACGAATTTATTTATGAACCAATTTTAAAAATAATGGTACCGTAAGAAAGAGTACATTCTGAGGTATACTGCGCTACTTTTTAAAATAAAAAACTAATAGTAATACGATATAGATATGACAATTTTAGTTAACGGTTGTAACAAAAAGTTGCGAAAATATCCAAAGATTACGAATTTTGTATGACCAACTTTTGGTCGCATCCAATTTAATTATTAACCGATTTCAAAAATAATAGTACCGTAAGAAAGAGCACATTCTGAGGTATACTGCGATATTTTAAAAATTAAAAACTAATAGTAATAAAATATAGATACGGCAGTTTTAAAAAAAAGTAACAAAAATGTCCTGATTTTTCCCAAATTTCAAAAAAATATTATCAAGAACCAAATTGAAATTTCAAAAAAAACTCGACGAGCTGCAGAACTTTACGTTGAGAGGTACTCTTTAAAAAAAACTCACGACTGAAGACTGAAAATTTGTATGTGTTTTGCTCACTCGCGACTCAATTTTGACACTTAATAAACCCTAAACTAATAGCCGCATCAGAAAAAAATCTTAATAATTGTCCAGGGAATACGATGAAGAACAAATCATGTTAATTTCGTTTTTTTCCGATCAGTACTTTCTCGGGAAATCGTTTAAGAATCGAGCTAAACAACACAGTTTTCAATCCTGCTGCGGCGGCGGTAATTTTTTTTAAATATAGAGAGATTAGAGATTTAGTATTGAATTTTACTCCCGACATTTAATCATCGATCTTAATAAAAATACAGCCCATTTTGAAAGCCGTAATGAATTTCATAGAAAATATAAATCCAAATCGGATTGAAAGCAAATTTTTTCCATAAAAAATAATTACCTTCACGTTAATTCAATTAGAGCCTTTTTACAATTTAAATTCTTTAGTTGCTGTTTAAGTATAGTTAGCAATTGGTGTATAAGTGGCTTAATTATTCAGAGTAGTTGCATAATTGAATTCGTCTAGACCTGTTTTATCTATTACCGCATGCATCAACCCATTGTGCATTTTATTCTTGAGGGCACATTACAAAGATTTGGAACTAAAAATAAATATTAAGCAATTAGCTATATATATATATATATATATATATATATATATATATATATATATATATATATATATATATATATATATATATATATATATATATATATATATATATATATAGCTAATTGCTTAATATTTATTTTTAGTTCCAAATCGGCGTATATATATATATATATATATATATATATATATATATATATATATATTTGCGTATTTCAAATTTTTAATTTTTTGTTTTTCATCTTAATAAGACTGTTATTTAGAAACTTTTAATTAACATGAATTTAAATTGTAATAGAATTGGTGCTTATATTAATCATGTATCTAGTGGTATTGTAATGATTATTCGTGTTTTATCACACTAAGAGCAATAGCATTACCAAGCTACGGAAACGAAACGAAGTATTACGCAACATGTTAATTATGTTTTCTCATATACGAGAAATGTACACATTTCTATGTGTAAAAAAGGATGTGTGTGTATATTCTCTATGCAAATCTACACTGTTAGACCAATATACATCAAATTCGGTATACTTATACTTTAGAACACTGTGGAAAACATATGTTATTTCTTTCCTGTCTTCGGACTAATATTTAGTCATCAAAATTAGCACACAGGTAGTCCTAAAAGTGCCCCTCGAATCCCCAAATCTAAAATCTAAAGTTTCTTTTCCTGCAATAAATGGACCTGGACAGGGAAACATGTCATGGAGACGTCCAGGGCAGCGTGGGAATCAACCTCGTTCTATCGCACGCCACACATGTCCAGAACAAGGCGTTATGGTCTGGAGTTCCATCTTCTTTGATAGACGGACCCCCCTTTGGTAGTCATATCTGGCACACTTACAGCACAACGGTACGTAGACGACATTCTACGTCCGGTTATGTTACCTTTCATTTTGCGACACCTCGGACGTAGATTTCAACAAGATAATGCCCTGCCGCACACGACACGTGTAGCTATGAAATGTCTTCAAGTTTTTCCCAACACTTCCTTGGCCCCAGCTAGGTCTCCTGATCACTCTCCGATAGAACAAATTTGGGACGTTATGGGAAGGTGATTGCAACCACCTCGGAATGTTTACCATTTAGCTCGACAATTTGGAAATTCTGCAGGACACCACACGGGAACTTTTTCAGTTTATACCACGCCTGGTGACAGTTTGCATCCAGGCCAGAAGTGAACCAACGCCTTATTCATTTACTTAATTCTTTGTAACTGTCAAACTCTGAAATAAATCATTCAATTGTGCTGAAATTTTAATTGTTTCTTTTCTATGTGTGTTCTTCACATTGACCAATTCTCATCGCAATCGGACAACTCCTTCTTGTTGTATCGATTTTTGTGTTATAAAGTGTAGTTATATAACTACCTAAGGTCTTAAAACTATAATTCTTCATACAATCATATCAATACGAATATGAAAAAAACATTCAAAATCACAAATACAACGCTTTAAACCACGATAAATAATTTTCATCAGCTAATCCTTAGCTCTACTGTCAGCAGAGGAGAATTATTCTTCCCCGGACAGTTCAATGGATTCCGATGTCCAATCATATCCTGCCAGCGAAAGCTTCTCTCTTTTACACATGGCTTCGATCGCAGAGAATGCAATCCGGATTCTATTTAAGGTTCTTTTCGATCTAAGCTCCAAAATCATCAGCAGAGTGTTTGCTTTGTCCGGGTGATTCCCGCTGCAAATGATGGCACCCGAATCGGCTTAGCGGAACACTGGCGGAAACCCATTATTTCTGTAGCGTGCTTTGAATAAATGTCAGTAAATATAACCTATTAAAGTGAAATAAAGAGTCTTATTTTTCTTGTATTCGATCTAATCCCGGGTTTAGCTCCTGTTAGAAAATAAAGGACACTATAAGAATAATCTCTTTGTATATCGCAGTGCTTCTGAAAGGGTTTGTCGCGGCACGGTTGGATAAATATTTAATTTTGCATAAAATATTCCCGTCCACTCTATCATTATCCCGACTAGAACCTTGTCAGTAATTGTTTGATTGGATCCATGCATGTGTACATTTATTAACGTCATATGTATATTTCAACTGACTTTCTTCAAAAGTCATTGGCTTACGTCTCGTGTGGTGGATGTCACGACAACCATTGAGATGGTGTGCCGTCAAAATCAAAACCTTAAACCGATGTTGATGGACGAGTAGAAGAAAACGGACCAGATCTTGATTTCCAGATCATCAAAAAATCGGAAATATATTGATGACGAGATATGTCGTCATTAGCAAAATTAGCCATATCTCGTCGAAACCACTTAGAGGGTGGTTTAAATGTATCAGTACGGTCAACTGATGTCATCATAGGGCACACACGTGTACCATAGCACACCATCTTAAAATTGTTGATCCAAAGAAATTTCTGCAAATGCATTTCAAAACGAGAAGACCATAATGTTATCACAAAATTACTTCCCATGCTGGTGTGATTTGATGGATCGCCAAAGATCCTTTTGTGGTAACATCCCGACTGATTTCGCATAAACTATGAAACATCATCCTCCGCAGTGAAACGCATTTATTGCGGACAACCCTGTCTAAATGATATCATCAATATTGCGCGCTACTAATTAATTCCACTCTCCGCTAACCTCGTCCTCAGCACAGAAGAATGCCCGATTAGAATGATCGGCTATCCAATTCTCCACTACTAAACGTCCCCAGCATATTACAACGGATATAGAAATACCAAACTGTCCATTCTACGGGAAATTTTCACATTCGTAATTTTCGCACTTTCATCTGCAAAAGAAGTTTTAACCAGGTCGAACATTCCTGTCCACCAAACCAAAGTTGCTCGTCGAAAGTTGTTCAATGAGCAGGTCTCATGGCGATATACTTGGAACTGACAACTCTTCTTTTCTGTAGTACTACGAGTGATATCTCAGTCGGCATTTTTTTATCGATACCTATGCGTTTTGGATGAATACCTTGGAAGAATTAATACATTTGATATAATATAAGAGAACAAGGTCGGTACTGCATCCAGAAAAAAGTTACCGCCTTTGAATGTCAGTGATTTGGTAAAGTTCCATTATCTTCAAGTCCTTGCGAATGGTGACGTGAAATTTAAGTCGGTATTCCTTCGTGTGCATCTTAAAGTAGTTTAATTGTTACTGTATTCACAAGAGTGTCCAAGTAAAATACAATGGATAATCTTTCTTGTGGGAAAAGCCTAGTAATATACTACAGTGATCCAAAAGTACACAAAATGCTGTCATTAAACAAAAGGTATCAATTTATTGGTAAACCTTTATTACATCTCCTTCAAAGTGATCTTCTCCGACTTCAATACACTTCTGGCAAAGATTTCACCAATCCTCAAAACAAACCTTAAAGTCGTTTTAGTTAAAAATGTCATGTGACAGCCTATTCTAGAGTAACATATTTAGATTTGCATTTTGACCTGTTACTTATTTCTGCACAGATGAGGGGAGAACGTCTTGATCCACCAAAAAGGCAACTGCCGATCAGCATTTGCATTTGTTTAATACAAATTTCCCTATAGTTTTCATCTATTCATCTCTATACTTTCGTAGTTTTATATTGTAGATTTGATATAGCATACAAATATCAATGTTAGTAAATAATTTCAATACCTTACCTTAAATATTGACCTTATATTATGAACAGAACTGATCGCATTGTTCTACCTTTGTTTGAATTGGAGCAGACAGGCCTTGTATGCTTGCAGTGGATATTATTTCACGTAGATTTATTTGGTAAGAAGATAGCTGATTTCCTGGCAAAGCAGGATTTCGATCGGAACACCTCAGCAACTAATGATCGATCTTACTGCCACGGAAATCTACATCTGGTACAAATCGAAGGAACATAAAAGATGCTATGCCTTTCCGCCAAATCCTTGATATCTCTCTAAACGCCATGGACTGTCATTGCTTTTTAAGGTCCAATTTTGTATCAGACTTCTCTTGTAACACTCAAAAGTGTGCAGACAAGATGTATAATTTTGTGAGAGGAGTTACACACTATCAATTTTTCCATGTTCTACGAATCTAACAATTCCTTTGCATATTTAGAAGTATCTGTGGGACAGCTTCTGTATGTTCTGTATGAACAGTTGGACACTATAAGACTAGAACAACAAAGTCTAGAGGACTTCATGAGATTATAAATTTAAAAATGTCATTATTTAAGGTGTCAACTACATACATTTTTGACAAATGTCTTTGGACATTGTAAAAATTCGGAGGATGATCCATCTTAGTATGGGGTTGTTTTCCTGGTTTGGACTCGACCCATTGCTTTATGTACCTGGAACCATGAACATTGACGTGTACCTCGACGTTCTGTATATTTCGGCCTTGTCTACACTATGTACAAATACAAATATTGACGACCAGCTACAGGCTCAAGCCCAACAAGGCTGGTCCTTTGTTTATGAACTCCCCAATTCCCACTGACTATCCAATTGTATCTTAAATTCGTACACTCCCTTTAAATTAACTATGTTCTCTGGCAACGCGTTGCAACTGTCTATTACCCTATTAAAGTAGTAGTTTTACCTTAAATCCCGGCCCCCAGGGGCATTCCTTCTTTAGGTTTGTACGGGCTTCACAACCCCGGGGTACCTGAGTGATCTTCCCTCCTTTTCGTTCTTCTTCTCCTCTACCCTTAGCGTTTTGCTTTTTCTTCCTCCCTCATTGTGGTTGCCTCTTCGGAGGTGAGGGCTCCCCTTGAAAAGCTTTTCGCCAGTCTGTGCTTTTAGCTCCTCTTGGGGATTATATCACCCACGTGTTTGCCGTGCGTGGAGACCTGTGTCTTCGGAAAAGGTGATCCTGGTGATTGAGGGACAACATAACGCCCCAATACATTGCTTCGGCTCCTGCTTCGGATAAACAGGAAATGTACTTCGGTCCCAGTACATTAATCGGCTGGTGGGTATATCCTGCTTGGGCTAAGGACCCGCTCACCAACTAGCTCCTTAGGGCAGTCATAGGGGTGAGTTGGGTTCGTATAGTCCCTGGCTAGCACCGGTACAGAAACCTGTATCCCCTCGTTGGACTCCATGGTGGGTGGTGCCGCCGGGGACTGAATAATTATTTCTAAAACATGGAAAATCAAAATTCTGCTTCTCCTTCAGTGGAGCATTTATGTGACAAATATAATGATAAAAATATACCGGAACAAAAATTCTTTATAATGAAGAGTAACCAAGGAAATTTAAAAAACTTATCCGCTATCTTGCTTTACAAAACAATATTGGGAATGGTTGGTGAGACCAAAAATATAAAAAAAAACACTAGCAGGAGATGTACTCATAGAAGTATTAAATAAAACACAATCTTTAAACATACAAAAAATCAAATCCGTTGGTCAAATAGAAGTAACTGTAACACCCCATAAAACTTTAAATTCATCTCGAGGCGTAATATCTGAATCCGATTTAGTTCATGACACCGAACAAGATATCTTAGAATCCCTGTCCAATCAATATGTAATCAATGTAAAAAGAATAACAATATCAAGAAATGGCCAGATAATACCCACCAAACACTTAATAATAACCTTCAATACACCAAGCATACCAAAACACGTAAAAATAGCCTATATGAATTGCCCAGTTAGACCTTTTATACCAAATCCAGTCCGTTGCTTTAAATGCCAAAGATTCGGCCACTCTTTCATGGCTTGCCGTGGCAAAGAGACCTGTGCAAAATGCTCTAGTACAGATCATAATACCGATATCTGTACATCATCATCCCTTTGCTGTGTCAACTGCAAAGGTGATCATCCAGCTTTTGCCAGGTCTTGTCCTAAATTTCAAAACGAAAAAGAAATACAAACAATAAAAGTTCAACAAAACATTTCATTTCCGGAGGCCCGAAAAATTATAAATGATCGCACCCCAAAACCTGGAATTTCTTACTCTCTTCAATAGTAAAAAAAACTTTCAAAACTAACGGAACTCAAACCGATGTAACTATTTTTAAGCCATCTGCCCAACATAAAACTTCATCGAACCAACCTATAACGCCTCTTTTTTCTAAAGCATCAGCTACAACCTCATCCAATACAAAACAGATAAATCAACCAAATCGATCTATCAATACTTCTTTAAAAAGAGCCATATCATCTGAACAAAGTAATATCAAAATAGCTAAAAGTACTTCTCAAACCTCTCTTCAGCCTGATGTTACATCCAGAAACTTGATAACTAATCCTTCCACCAACGACCTCATAAATCTATATAACACTGAAAGCGATATTTCATCTGTAGAGAGTGATGGCTTGGAGACTTCGCCACCCAAGTCCAAGAAGGATCTTCGGCAAGACAGATCTCGTCCTAGGACGAGAAAACACAAGTAGTTTTCTCTTTTCTTTTATCCGTTATTTTTATGGCTTCCTTTCTTTCCTGGAACTAACGGGGTTTTCGACAAAAAATTGATGATGTTAAGGACATCATAAACAAGCACAATCCAGTTGCAATCGCCCTCCATGAGACCTATCTAAAAAACAATGATACCACCAACATCCGTTATTTCAGTATATTTAGAAAATATTACGATGATAGCCAAAGAGCATGTGGAGGTGTTACACTCCTAACCTCCCATGACTTTCCAGTTACTCAAATTAACCTAAAAACAAATCTGCAAGCTATTGCTGTTAGACTTCATGTCAATATTTTGATAACAATATGCAATTTATACTTACCTCCTAACACCCATATAGCCACTTCTGACTTAAATAATTTAATAGATCAACTTCCGCAACCATTCATCATACTTGGTGACCTAAATGGCCATCATATTCTCTGGGGCAGTTCAGACATTAATAATAGAGGCAAACAAATTGAAAAAATAATAACAGACAATGATTTATGCATCATGAATAACGGTCAACCTACCTACTTTCATTCACCTTCACTTACTTATCATTCAATAGATCTGGCAATTTGCACTCCTTCAATTTTACCATTTTGGACCTTTTCTGTGGATCCTTACCTTTATAATAGTGACCATTATCCTATAAAACTAAAAATATGCAGGCCAATACCAACCTCTCTCTGTCAGCCAACCTAACTATATATTTGAAACTGCCAACTGGCCACTTTTTACTAGCCTTGCTGACCTTACTAATATGGTAGAAAATGGTGATATAAATGAAGTTACTAATAAAATTACAGACATAATTATAGCAAGTGCGGACGCCTCAATTAAAAAAGTCAATAATAAGTCTAAAAAACAGAAGAAACCTTGGTGGAATGAGGAATGTAGCGATGCCTATCGGAAACAGAGGAAAGCCTGGAATATTTTTAATAGATATCCAACAAAAAAAAAAAAGTGAAAACTATATTTTTTATAAAAAAAACAAAAGCGGCCTTTCGAAAAATCCAACGACGTAGTAAGAGGGATTCTTGGATGAATTATATCAATAGTATAAATAGTAAAGTCACTAGTAAACAATTATGGAACAGAATTAAAAGAATTTCCGGTGTTTACCCCAACAGACAAATTCCGATTCTAGAATGCAATAACCAAGTACTATCAACACCCAAAGATATAGCAAACGCAATTGCTTCATGCCTTTCTGAAATATCCAGCTCCACTAACTACCCTGACAGTTTAAAAAAAATCCAAATTGCGTCTGAAAAGAATAAAATTAATTTTACTTCAAACCGCATATTATCTTATAATTGTGACTTTACTTTTCCGGAATTGATAAAAGCTTTATCTTTAGTCCACAAATCAACTCCTGGCCCAGATAATATCAGTTACATCATGCTCAAACATCTTTCAAATAGTTCTCTAAATCATCTCCTCAAATTTTACAATAGAATTTGGACCGAGCATACTTTTCCGCACTCTTGGAGGTATGCTACTATAATACCCATACTGAAACCGAACAAAGAACCCAAGAATCCTTCGAACTACCGTCCAATAGCCCTAACAAGTTGCTTATGCAAAATTTTAGAAAAGAAGGTCAACGCGCGGTTAATGTATATCTAAAGATAAATGTCTCTCCCCACTTCAAAGTGGCTTCAGGAAATATCGTTCGACTATTGACAATCTAGTCGCTTTCGAGTCGGAAATCAGAAATGCATTTGTTGAAAATAAACATCTCGTCTCGATTTTCTTCGACATCGAAAAAGCTTACGATCGAACGTGGAGACATGGGATTTTAAAAGACATATTAAAAAATGACATAGGAGGAAATCTGACTATTTTTATCCAAAATTTCTTAGAGAAAAGATATTTTAAAGTAAGGATTGGATCTATTTTATCCGTAGTTTTTATTCAAGAGGAGGGAGTGCCACAGGGCAGTGTTTTAAGTGTTACTTTATTTATTTTAAAAATTAATGATATTGTTTCTCAATTGCCTCCTTCAGTGAAAGGTCTTATTTACGTTGACGATCTGTAAATTTCATGCGCAGCTAAAGACATTCGTTTAATTGAAAGACAACTTCAACAGGCAGTTAACAAAATCACACATTGGACTAACGAAAATGGTTTCAGTTTCTCACCTTCAAAAACCGCGTGTGTTTATTTTTGTAAAAAACGGAATCTTCATCTTGACCCTGAAATATTTTTCAAATATATTTTAATTAATGTTGTGGACAGTTTTAAATTTTTAGGTATCATATTTGACAAGAAGTTTACTTTTCAACCGCATATTTTATATTTACGCAAACGTTGCGAAAAGGCTCTCAGCATATTAAGAGTTTTATCAAAATTATCATGGGGATCTGATCGAGCGTGTCTTTTAAAAATATACAGGGTGGTCCCGAATTCATGGTACAAACTTTAATGGTAGGTACAGGACATTGTAACAATGATTTATTGTATAGGAATGTATAGTCGCAAGTGACGCGGTGAGGCGTAAACAGGGGAAATAAAAGGAAAGAGAAATGGAGTGATCGGTTGGTATCATTGCCGGTAGAGGGCAGTAGATGTCTAGCCGCTGTTGAACATGATGCATCGCAGTAGGGAAAAGCGCCATTCACAATTGTGCTGCCGTAGACGATGGGTGACTTTACGTATGCAGAAAAAGCAGAGATGCATTACATGTACGGCCGTGCAAATGGTAACGGCAGAGCTGCGTTACGAATGTATCGCGCGGAGTATCCTGATCGACGAATGCCGGATCATAGAATTTTTCAACGGTTACATCGTCAACTTTGTGAAACAGGTGCGTTCGACGTCAACAGACATGGCGCTGGTCGAGTAAGAGCTGTACGCACTCCAAGGCTGGAAGAAAACATCTTGAACATTGTGGCTGATAGACCCGAGTCAAGCACAAGAACTGTTGCGCGTGACGTAGGTGTGAGTCATCAGACTGTATGCAGAGTGTTAAACGAAAATCGCTTACACCCCTTCCATTTTCAGAAAGTACAAGCATTGAATCCGGCAGATTATCCTCGCCGCGTGAACTTCTGCCTGTGGGTGATGCAGCAATGTGCGTTGCAGCCGGATTTCGTAGATTATGTGCTATTTACAGATGAAGCGACATTTTCACGCGAGGGTGTCTTTAATGCGCACAATTACCATGTGTGGGCAACCGATAATCCACATGCAACGCGTCGACATGCGTTTCAACAACGTTTCAGTATTAATGTGTGGGCTGGTATTGTGAACGACTTTTTGATTGGCCCATACTTACTACCCACGCGGCTCACTGGCGGAAGCTATCTTATTTTTCTGAAAGAAGTGTTACCACAACTGCTGCATGATGTTCCGATCGCCATTCGTAACCGCATGTGGTTTCAGCACGATGGGGCGCCAGCACACTTCAGCATTGATGTACGGAATTACCTGAATGCCACGTTTGGTACTCGATGGATTGGGCGTGGTGGACCAGTCCCTTGGCCACCCCGATCTCCCGATTTATCGAGCCTCGATTACTTTTTATGGGGACATCTAAAGCATCTTGTTTATGAGACTCCAGTTGACTCAGATGAGGATCTCGTCGCTCGCTTATCTGTAGCTGCTGCAGGTGTGCGTGAAATACCAGGCATCTTTGAACGTGTACGCCAATCGCTCCACCGACGCTGTCAAGCATGTATCGATACTGGTGGACGCAATTTTGAACAATTACTGTAAACATGACACTTGTCAACAACGCTTTCAATAAAATCTTTGTTTTTCCTTTCGGCCGTTATTTCCCCTGTTTTCGCCTCACCGCGTCACTTGCGACTATACATTCCTATACAATAAATCATTGATACAATGTCCTGTACCTACCATTAAAGTTTGTACCATGAATTCGGGACCACCCTGTATAGAGCTTTATATAATACGATCTAAATTAGATTACGGCTGCGTGGTATATGGCTCAGCAAGAAAATCGGCCCTTCAAACTCTGAATACTATCCACCACACAGCTTTACGTTTATGTACTAGCGCAATTAGAACATCACCAGTAAGCAGCTTATATGTGGACACCTTTGAAACTTCTCTGGACCTTCTCTGGACAGTTTTTGTCCTTAGAATATTATTTTAGAATTTCCTCAATCCCTCATCACCCATTGCATACCATTCATCATAGCCCATATTTAAAACGCCTTTATCAAGCAAAAACATCCTTCATCCCTACATTCCACTTAAGAATGTTGGATGTGATGAACGGATCCGAACTTTCATCATTTGACGTTACCCATAAAAAACTTTATTATTTCTCTCCTTGGTTTAATCATGATTTTAAATTTCAAAACCCATTCCAAAATTTCAATAAATCAGATACTTCTGATATTATCTACCAACAACTATTTCAAAAGCACATAGAACAATACTCTAATTTTATACAAATTTTCACGGATGGGTCTAAAAGGGCAAACTACGTTGGAGCTGCGTTCACTATTAATCACTCTGTTCACACTTTTAAACTTCATTCTTCATGTTCTGTTTTTACTTCTGAAATCATGGCCATATATAAAGCATTGGAATACATATCTGATCATTGTCATAAAAACTGTACCATTTTCACTGATTCATTAAGAGTTTTACAGTCATTGAAACATCCTGATCATGACAGCCATCCCATTGTTTTAGAGTCACTGAAAAAAATTTGTCATCTTTCATCCAAAAATTTTAACTTGTTATTTTGTTGGGTTCCATCTCATGTTGGGATATCTGGAAATGAATTAGTTGACAAAGCCGCCAAATCGGCTGAAAAATAATTTTAATCATACCATTCCTTATCGCGACTTAAAATCATTCATTTACAAAGTTATAGAACAAAAATGGCAGAAGGAATGGAATGAACAAACCGAGAACAAACTTCACGCTGTTAAACCAATTATAACTGAATGGAAATCGTTACCTCTAAGAAGACAAAATGTAATACTAACACGACTCCGTATTGGACATACTCGAATAACACATAGACACCTCCTCCTCGGAGAAGATAATCCCATTTGCAATTACTGCATTTGCCCATTAACAGTGAAACACATTTTGATAGAATGTTCTCATTTTAATTATCAGCGTCTTAAATATTTTAATTCTTATACCTTGACTTTAGAAGACATGGTTGGGGGAGAATCCTGATCCAAATATTTTTAGCTTTTTACATGACATTGGTTTTATCCATCACATATAATTTCATATAGTATTTACTCATTATGTTTTGACTCATCTCATTTCATTATTATATTATGAATCTGATTTTTATCTTGAGTTTGGCATAATATGTCCCAAGAGGACTCAATGCCACAAAACCAAATCCAATCCAATCCAATCCCTTAAATCCCGATTAAAATGTGTCTTATTCAATTTATACCCATGGCCCCTTGTTTTGTTATCCCTATTGAAATTTAAGCCCTCTGTGTCCCCTTGTTTTACCAACTTGAAAAGCTGAATCAAATCCCCCTCTCCTTCTTCTTCTTTCCAGTATATACATGTTTAGCTTACATAAACGTTCATTGTAGTCGAGATTTGCTATCCCCTTTATTAATTTTGTAGCTCTGTGCTGAACCCTTTCAATTAATTCTATATCCTTTCTCATATATGGAGCCCAGACTTGTACAGCATATTCTAGATGTGGTCTTACTAAACCCTTATATAACGGCAAGATTATATTCTTATCCCTTGAAGTTACAGTCTTTTTAATATACCCCGATGATGGTTGCTACTTCCAACAGGATCGAGCTCCATGTCATTATGCAAAACGTGTGCTGGACTGGTTTCTTGAAATTGAGGTGAATTTTCTTGACTTGCCTGTTTCCGATCGAGCACTAGTAAGACAAATTTGAGTGACGAGTACGACACCACAAGGAACGCCCATCTTCACAACAATCTCTACTCACAGCCTTGTTAGAGGCATGGCGACCTATTCCTCCCCAGACTTACAGAGAACTTGTGGAAACTATGTCTCGACGTGTTTCAGCTGTAATACAAGCAAAAAGAGGGTCTATCCGTTTCTAAATAAAATATTAAAGTACTTTTTCTGAAAAGCATGCAATGTCCAAATACTTTTGTCTATATTGTGTATATTAATGAATCAGATTTAATGGTTTTGGAAACTATTCGGGCTAATTTTAATTTTATTAACCAATTTGATGGTTGCCTCGAAATCTCGAATCTTGTCATTAACAAAACTGACCCGTATCTTGAGGAACAAGATAGAACGTTATTAACGAAAAACACTGACCACACCTTCACCTCGTCATCAAAAAATCAAAAAATATTTGGGAAAAATTGGTCCTTTACTGATGGACGAGATAACATCGAACAACTTGTATTTCTTATTCAGTTTTGTAAACGATGATATTTTGGTTGTACAGATCAATGCATTCCTATTAATATTTTATTTCTTCATTTCATGAGCATAGTTGCAAAATTTTTCAGGTCCAGAAAATTATACAAATCTTACATGCATTGCTTTCTCTATTTAACTATCGAAAACAGACAGAGTTAAGCGTTATTACCATATAATACGGGAAAACTTTTTTCTTAGTACTACTTAAATTTTAGTTAATTCAGTGAATAGTTTTATTAAACCATTGCTTAAAGATCGTTAATTTGGAAGTAAATTTGTTCTATTCTCAACCATAAAATCTATCGTAAACTTTTGGAAAAACCGTGAAAAAACGCGTTTTAAAGATTTTAATATGTGTCAATATGGGTAAATACTCTTGAAATCTTTAATGATCTAGGGTATCTATCTTGACATATTGTGTTCAGTATCTAACGAAAATCTAATTAATTTTGAATATTTTAAGAATATCTAGGGGCTTTCCTTTATCTTTGTCCTAAGCCGCCGTATTTAATTAAGTTTTTCCATCCATAACTACTAAAAAATAAATGTACTTTAAAAATTTAAATACCCAACAGACTTAGACCTAATACTACACAACTCTTATAGTAAATACATATCAAACATACGAACGGTTGAAAAAAAAGAGTAGGTAAAAACTGGAAACGAAGAAAGCAACCATATCCTGGAGAAACAAAAACGTGGCAGAACAAACATACTTCATTAATTCTAAACATTTTGCAATATAAGCCTATTTTTAAATTGCAGAATAAACTAAATTTCTTTAAGAAATCAGTTATTTAGACACTTTTTTTCCACCTGTAAATCTTATTGTTTTTGTTTACGAACATTTTCTCCTCAAAGTATTTCTTATTTATTCACGGGACAGGTTTTACTCATCGCCATTCTTTTCAGAATAATTTGTGGAGAATTTAGATTAAATATTTAAAAAAACTCCCTCAGTTCAAAGGCATCTTAGATCTTTGATATTTGGGAATTCTAGGTAATTAGTAAAGAGCGTTTCTTGATAAATTCTTTCTTAGAGAATTTTTAAGATTCCTTATCAAAATGTAGGAGTGATTATTTTTGAGGAATTTAAAAGAATTGTTAATCATTAATGGTCCGGAGGATTACTTGAAAGTTTTAATTAAAATAGAATATTCTTATCGTTCTACTGAATTCAATTTAAAAAATTAAATGATAGTATCATTAATAAATGTGGAGAAGAATTAGACCTCCAAGTATTTCGACGGGATATGTCGTTCACGATCTGGTAAATTTTGTTAAGGATGAGGTATCGGCATTGAGACAAATCTCCATATTACTTCAAGGGGAATGTAGATCCGAGTATGTAGTAAAAACAAACTGTATTTTGCTTTACTTAGAACTGGTGACTGTTTGGACAGGATTTTAGAACAGATTCTGCCCACTAAAGGGCAGTTTTGCACGTAAAGAAAAATCACCAGGAGGGTTAAATCGAAAAATATTTACAAAAGTTACGCCTTTTAATCTTTTAAAAAAAGCTGTTTTTGTAGTTTTGAAATGCATGTTGCCGTGTATAATAGTCTTCCTTTCTTAATAGTTCCGCTACGCAGTGTAGTATTGTCGCCTCAAACGGTAGAGTGAAAACAGTACGAATCGTACACAAAGAGAAGACAACTAACAACTAAGATTTTTCAGTTCTTATGATTCGAAGAACGTAAGAATGGTTGGTTGGTGTCGTGTCATGAATAGAAAATAAATTTAAATAGGACCAAAGGTCAAATATACAGCATCTGCGATTTGAAGGCAATTTTCTTCATATAAGACCTCCCTCGGATTGTCACTTATTTGCTGCAATTGTGCCGAAATAGCGGGACAGGTGAAAATATGTTTGGGGATTAGTTCTATGTCTGGGCATATTTTTCGGAGGCAGTAAGTCCTTGTCCCGTCTTTATTAATATTCATTCTCCTAAAGTGTCCCTTCCGGAGTCTTGTTAGTGTGCTGGCGAGAGTTCTACTGATACTGATTTCGGAGCTTTGGTGTTTGATTTTGATTTTCTTATCGTTGAGTTTTGCACTAGCCACTGAATTGATATCGCTGAGAGAGACATGAGTAACCTTGTTGGTGTTTAAAAGTCTTGCTTCTTTTGCCAGGGCATCAGCAAACTCGTTTTCAGCAATGCCAACATGCGCGGGAATCCACTGCATGGTGCACTGTTTCCCCAAATGGAAGATCTTACGAAGTGTACGGTGAATATTTATAATGAGCCCCGAAGAAACCCTTTGAATTGCCTGAAGAGCAGCTTTGCAGTCACTGAAGATGATTAACCCTTTGGCTCTTTTATTTTCTTCAAGATTTATATACTCCTCTAGGGCTTTTTGGATGGCAATGAGTTCACAAGTCTAAGAAGCTATTTTGCCTCCTCCGATTTTAAATTACTTTGTGCTTCTACTCTGTGGGAAAGAAAAGTTGACACCAGCTCCTCCGTTGTCTAGAGTTTCATCTGAGGAACCGTCAGTGAAGGCAAATACAAAAATTTCTCCAGAATACGAGGCAATGGTTTTGTCACCTTTTGTTTTAATAGCCGAAGTTACTTCTTTTTTAGAACACGATTCGAGAAGGTGAGTTATAATATTGGTATTATCCGGAAGAGTCGAAGACAAAATTGGCTCTTGCAGAATTTCATATGTGTTATGCTCTAGTCCAGTTTGCAATCTGACCATTAGGTCATAGTGTAAGGTGGAGGATCGCTTGAGTCTTGTATTTTCGTCCCACTTCAAAAAGGTTTGTTTACAAACATGTTCCTCCTCACGACTTCTTATCTTGTTAGTAAAGCTGATAACACTACATTTTCTTCTAATATCGAGTGACTGCAGACCACATTCCTGTTGTGATTTAATGTTGTCTGTGGAAGAGACAGCACCAGTTATAATCTTTGAGGCTTTTGCCTGTATGTTATCAAGCTTCTTAAGTATCGAGGTCGAGGCGTGAGACCAGATGGACGAAGCATATTCCATAACTGGCCAAATCAATGCGGTGTAGGTAGTTTTTAAGGTTTTGGGGCATGCTCCCCAATTTGTGCCGCAAAGGTTTTTCAAGATTCTTAATTTTTTGAGTGATTTATTGGCGCATTTCTGAATTTGTTGAGTGAAGTGTAGTTCGGCATCTAGAGTAAGTCCCAAATAAACAGAGTTTTCTGTCTTTGTTAAGGGCATTTTGTTGTTTAGAATTAAGTTTTAAGATAATAGGTGCCTGTGTTTTCTATCCGTTGAGAAGATGCTGTACAATGTTTTTTGTGGGTTAAGTTTCAGCTTTCGGGAGTTTGACCACTCCAAAATTCCTTTCAGGAAGCGTTGAGAGATACAAATACAAATACAAATATTGACGACCAGCTACAGGCTCAAGCCCAACAAGGCTGGTCCTTTGTTTATGAATTCTCCAATTCCCACTGACTATCCAATTGTGTCTTAAATTCGTACACTCCCTTTGAATTAACTATATTTTCTGGCAACGCGTTCCAACTGTCTATTACCCTATTAAAGTAGTAGTTTTTCCTTAAATCCCGATTAAAATGTGTCTTATTCAATTTATACCCATGGCCCCTTGTTCTGTTAACCCTATTGAAATTTAAACCCTCTGTGTCCCCTTGTTTTACAAACTTGAAAAGCTGAATCAAATCCCCCCTCCTTCTTCTTCTTTCCAGTGTATACATGTTTAGCTTACTTAAACGTTCATTATAGTCGAAATTTGCTAGCCCCTTTATTACTTTTGTAGCTCTGTGCTGAACCCTTTCAATTGATTCTATGTCCTTTCTCATATATGGAGCAAATAATTGTACAGCATATTCTAGATGTGGTCTTACTAAACCCTTATATAACGGCAAGATTATATTCTTATCCCTTGAAGTTACAGTCTTTTTAATATACCCCAGTAACCTATTAGCCTTTTTATCCGCAGCTGAACATTGATGACCCATTTTAAAATCCCTGTGAATTATCACCCCAAGATCCTTGACTGTTTCTCCCTCCTTTACCTTTACTCCCTTCAGCCTGTACTCGGCTCCACTGTTCCCGTTACCCATATGCAGAACTTGACATTTCCCTACATTAAATGACATACCCCATTTTACAGCCCATTCCGATATCTCATCAAAATCCCCTTGTAAATTTTCTATCTGCAACTAGATATCCACTGTCCCCCATATTTTTAAGTCATCTGCAAATATACTGATTCTATTCTTTATCCCCTGACCTATATCATCTATAAAAATTATAAATAAAATTGGTCCCAAAACTGATCTCTGAGGCACCCCCACTTATAACTTCTGTCCACTGTGAATAATTTCCTTTTACCTGCACTCTCTGCTTTCTACCCAATAACCAATTCTTTATCCATATTAATGTTTTTCCCTGAATCCCCAGCCTTTCCAATTTAAACAGTAATGCCTCGTGAGGTACTTTATCAAAAGCCTTTTGAAAATCTATGTACATGATATCTACACTGCTCTTATTATCCAGCTCCTCAGTAATGTTTTCGTAGAACTTCAAAAGGTTTGTAGAGCAGTATCTGCCATTCCTAAACCCATACTGATTCTCTGATAACAGTCCCCCCCTCCTCCAAGTTTAACATTATATGCTTAGTTAACAGAGATTCAAATACTTTGCAAATTACTGATGTTAGACTTACTGGTCTATAGTTGCCCGGATCACTTTGTATTCCCTTTTTGAAAATTGGAGTTATGTTGGCCAACTTCCGATTCATTGGTACCCAACCTGTGCTATATGTTGAATTAAATATCGTGTGAACTACTTCCCCCAGTTCTTCCGCGCATTCCACTAGTACTCTCGGATAAATATCGTCTGGCCCTGGTGCTTTAGATGGCTTAATTCTTTTCAACTGATGTACTATTTCTTCCCTGTTGAATTTGCATTCTTTAATTATACCCCCTGCAAAGGCTCCATCCTTGGGATCCTTTTTTAAATTATAGTTACTATTGAAAACCCCCAGAAAAAAGTCATTTAACACGTTTGCCATTCCCACCTCGTCTTGAATTAATTCACCTCCCTTCCCCTCCAACGGGCCCAGTGTAGTACTAAATTTATTTTTACCACTTACATATGCAAAAAATTCTTTTGGGTTTATATTTATTTCCCTTGCTAATTTTTCCTCCAAGGACACCTTTTGCTTCCGACTAATAGTTTTAAACTCCTTTCTGGCTTTCTGATATGCCTCCTTGTCCCTGTCATTACCAGTGCTTTTATATAACCTGTATGTTCTTTGTTTTAATTTTAAAACTTTGTGTGTTTCCCCTCAAAACCACATAGGGAGCAATTTTCTAGATTTTCCTATTTTCCTGAACGTTACATGTTTTTTTAACACCCTGTCTAACTTATTCTTGAATTCCTCCCGTTGTTCAGAATGATGCGGTGCTAATAATCCCCCTCTGAATGTTTCCTTTAACTCTTCCCTTATCTTATGAAAATTTACCTTTCTGAAATTTGGAATTATCCTACTATTGATTGTGTATGCTGACTGAAAATTTATACTTAATCTGATACTTCTATGATCACTTTCTCCCAGTGGCTCACCTATAACCAAATCCTGCACCCTATCCTCATCATTGCTGAAAATCAAATCCAATATTGCATTGTCCCTAGTATCCTCATACACCATCTGGTACAAAAAACAATCCTGTATCACTTCCAAAAATTCTGCCCCTTTCCCATTTGTAGCTAGATTGTTTGTCCAGTCAATATTTGGATAGTTATAGTCCCCCATTAAAATTAATTCTCCTTTTTGACATGCTTCGTTTATCAGATTGCACATGCCTTTTTCCTGCTCTTCACTACAAACAGGAGGTCTATATATACTGCCCAGAATTAGTCCTTTGCCTTTGTCTGTATTCAGTTTCACACAGACTTATTCTATCCCCTCAGTTTTACTATTTAACTTTATTTCCGTACAGTTTAAGAATTCTCTCACATAAATCAAAACCCCACCCCCTTTCCTATTCACTCTGTCCTCCCTAAAAATTGTGAATCCACTTAATTCTAAAATGTGTGCATCTTCACTGCTTGCCCAACTTTCAGTAATCCCAATGATATCTATATCCTCTGCTTGTGAAATTCCCTTGAGCTCATCCATTTTATTTCTCACACTGCGAGCATTACAATAAAATACTTTTAGCTTATTTTTTACCCTTATATTGCACTTTCCCCTTGTATTACTTGTCTTGGTATTGTTTTTCTCCCTTACATTGCACTTTCCCTTTGTATTGTTTGTCTCCTGCAATTTAGACCCTGTTAGTTTTCCTAAGCAATTACTATGTACTGTCAACCCTCTATGTCCTTCCCATCCCTGCTTGTATACTAGTTTTTTGACTCCAGAATATTCAAAATCCGCTTGCCAACCTCCCTATTGCCTATCAAACTTAAATGCAAATTGTCCCTGCTTATCCAATCCCTCCTACACTCCTACACTCCTTAACTGCTTCAACTACATGTTTTACCCTGGCACCTGGCAAGAACACCTTGCAAAATTGCGCTTTTTACGCCCTACCATTTCTCCCAAAACCCTAACCATTGAATCACCAACCACTACCCCTCTAGTTACCTTATCCCCCTGATCAACATGCCCCAAGTCTACACATTGGACACCCTTTTCCACTCCCTCTGCAGCCCTCACCTTCAAAGCCTCCAGCTCCTTCTTCAAATCACCCACCTCTAAGCAACTCTTGCAAGTAAATTCAACCTTCTCTGACATTTTAACCCCACTCACACCCCCCTTTCCTGCCTCAACCATATTCCCACACAGGTCACATTCCACATAGAACTCCCCACTGGCTCCCTCTGTCCTCATCTCCTTGAACATTCTAACTATACCCATGCTTATCCAAAGTAACAATCAATGCACAGAAAAAGCACTAAACAAAATCAAACATACAGAAAAAGCACTAAGTCAAATACACAGAAAAAGCACTGCACTTAAAAAAATATACAGAAAAAGCTGGAATTAAATATCCTATAACCTTATTGTAGTCAACTATCTGAATGAAAACAAACAAGACACAAAATATTTAGGCCCAACGAGACATACGTGAATTAGGCCTAACGAGACTTGACTTATTACTACTTGACAAGTCAAAAACTAAGTACAAGAACTATAAAAACACCTTAAAAACAATTAGAAATGTTTGAACTGGTAGAAATAGAAGTAATACAGTGCTTAGTACTAAATAAATGAAGAATAACGCAAAAATAACTTGAATTTCGCGGGAGCTCCGAAAACGCGACGCACACTGCTCGACACCTAGCGGCCTTTTTTTTTCTTTTAGATCTTTCAGACTGCTCGTGTTCGAATGCCAAATGGCAATGTCAATGGCATAGCAAACTACTTTTGCTTCTTTGTGAAGGTGCATGTGGATGTTATTGATATAGATGAGGAACAACAGTGGGCTGAGGACAGATCCCTGTGGCACACCGCCCCAAGTCCTTTTTTCCTTCGATTATACACCGTTTAAACGCACTTTAATTATTCTATTTTTGAGGAAGTCTGATATCCAGATTAAGGCATTTCCCTGGATACCCATTTCATGAGAAATCTGTATTAGCTTCCCTCTCCAAACAGTGTCAAAGGCTGAGGTCATGTCAAGGAAGACCACAATAGTCTTTTTATGTGGTTTGGTCTGTAGGCCATCAATGATAGATTGGCAGATCATAAAGAGTGCGTCTTCAGTCGAATGTTGTTTCCTGTAGACGCTTCCTGTGGGGCGCGCCCCCCCCCCCCCAAGGGGGTCGAGAATATCTAAGAGAAAATATTATTTAAAAAAACTGATTAACTGACTTAAAGGAAAGCACACATACACATAGAAAACAAAATACATTTCGACATATTTAATAATTAACTTATTAAAGTAAAACAACTTCTAAATCAAAACTTACTTAATTAAAACATATCAAATTAAAAAAAAATTTAATAATTATTAGTGACTACCTAGGGCTTGTCTTGCTGAGCAAAGTTTTTCAAAGGAAGGCTTAATATTAGAAATAGCCCCTCTCAGTTATGTTTCTATATTTAGCCGAGATCTATATTTTGTCTTCAAAGAAGCCAGAGCAGAAAATCCAGTTTCACAAAGGTAGGATGTTTAAAATGGTAATAGAATGGGAAATGCCCTTATTTTTAGTGCAGAAAAATAATCCTCTACTCCTGACCAAAATTCAAATAGTGATTTATTACTAAATTGTCTTTTGGTTTCGCCACTTGTCGTGAAGTCTATGAATTTTTCTTCCTCATCAATTGAGAGTCCTTTGGGAGTCTTATGAAATGGATCCCTAACCCACACGTAACTTGCTATCAGTTTGTCGTCAGCAAGAAAATACTTTTTAAAATTCTTTGCCAAAATGGCTAAATTATTTTCAATTTTTACAAAAAAAAATTTTTACATGTTCTTCTTCAGCCTTGTAAATTTTAGTACAATCATTCACATTTGCAAACATTGTTAGGTTTTTTTGCTTTAAATTTCTGCTCCACAGTTCCAATTTTCTACAAAAAGCATTAACTTTATCAATCGTATCCAACATATGTATATTTGCTCCTTGAAGTTGAAGATTCAAGTTATTTAATTTCTCGAATATGTCGACCAAGTATCTCAATTTCAACACAAATAAATCATCGCGAAAATTCTTGGCTTCCGGTCTATTTTCTTCTTCCAGGAAAATGGCGATTTATTCTCTTAATTCATAAACAAGTTGCAAGAATTTCCCACGTGATAACCATCTTGCCTCTCTATAAAATAGTAAAGCTGCATGCATTGCACCCATGTCCTTACAAAGTGGAGAAAAGATTCTTGATTTCAGGGGTCTCATTTTGATATAATTTACTACGGTTACAACTGTAGTTAACACAATATTCAGACCAGGACTTATTTCTTTGGAAGCCAAAGCTTCTCTGTGGATCATGCAATGTGTAGAGACGCACTGAGGCGATTTTTGTTTTACAAGTGCTTGTATACTTTCGAATCTTCCGGACATTGAACGAGCACCATCGGTGCATATTCCGACGCAATTTTTCCATTCTATATTTGCCTCGTTCATAAAATCATTTAAAATAGCAAATAATGCGAGCGCTGCTGCTTTGAGTTCTATCGGTTTGCAAAAAAGTAGTTCTTCTACTACTGACATAATATCACAAAATCGAACATAAGCAATGAAAGGAGCATCTTTATTATTATCTGTTGCTTCATCAAGCTGTATTGAAAACAATTTGTCACGCAATTTCTAGAAAAGCTGACACTGTACAACTTCAGCTTTATCACCAATTCGACGATCAAAAATATCATTTGAAAGAGGTATGGACTGCAATTGTTTTGAAAAATTATCTCCAAAGATAGTTTCTACAATCTCAATTGCTGCTGGCAAAATAAGCTCTTCACCAACGTTGTGAGGTTTTTTACATCTGGCAATTTTATATGAAACTTTGTACGATGCAATTAAAGCTTTTTTACTCACAGACAAAGTTTCTTTAAAAAATGATTTTTGCTTTTCATATGATTTTAATTTTAACTCGAAGAATTATCTGGGTTTGTTGACGTAGTGAGCGTTTTCAAATGTCGTTTAAGTTTATTAGGTTCCATGCTGTCTGCGGCCAACATTTTTGAACAAATGATACACAGGGGCCTTTTTTCTTCATTTACTTCAAAACTGGTAATCCCCAAATTTAAATATTATTGAGAATATTTTCTTGATTTTATTTTTGGAACCACGCTCGTCTGTGTACTTGTTGATGCTTGATTATCGTCTGATGCTCGTTTACGCTCGCTTAAAAAAATATCCATGGGTCTGCATAAATCTGCTGCAGTGAATATTTAATATGTTGATTTTAATTAACACGAAAAAATGCATAACATACGATAGATTTGATAGCGATCGACTCGAATGAGCATTGAAACTTGCGTTATCGAACATTTTCCTTTTTCCTATGAAAAAACATTTGCTCTGCGCATGCTCGAGACGGCTTCCACAAACCATATTACTTATTTTTTCTCTTTTCTTTAGTCATGCTTCTGTTTTATTTCTTTTATTATTCCAAAAAAAGTATTCCCAGTTTCTAACTTTAGCTCACCCCGTCTAGGTTAATTTTCATTGACGAATTTTTGTACTTTCATATTCTTTTAACGTTATCTCCCTGTTTGGCTTTGATTTGAAAGATAATATTGAAATTTTCCCCGCTTCCATTCGCTTCATCTTGTTCTGTTTTTGTCTTCAGCTTGGAAATCGAGTTTGCTCATCTCTGAGTAATGATTTACTAACAGATTTGCTGATTTCTTATTAGTGTTAGCAATATCATTTGAAGACTGAATGATATTTGAAGTTTGAGCATTTGTGTCATTTAGGCCACAATTCAAGGCTTTGACGATTTTCCAATGTTTAGCATCCTTTTTGGGGTCAAAAGAAGTACAGAATTCTGCCCACTTAAGTCTCTTGTATTCAGCTATTTTCTCTTCTACACTCTCAGTAATTTCGGAAAGTCTCTTCCTATTTTCTGGTGTGTTTTTTGTTTTAAGAATTTCGTTTAAGCTGTCTCGCTCAGTTATTAAGGAGCCGATCTGAGCGTCTTTCCAGTAAGGAATACATTAGTTTTTCCTCTTTCCTCTAGGAATATTCCTTTTAGCTGCTAGTGTTATGTTTTGATACAACAGTTTCAGTTTATCCTCTAGGTTTATGTTAGTTGGAGCACCCTTGCATAGATCATCCAGAAGAAGAGTAAAACTGATCCAATCTGCCTTGCGAAAGTTGCATGATCTCTTTGTTTGATCTTCTGCTTCAATGTGTAAGCCAAGACTTGTGATGATTGGTCTGTGGTCACTAGTGGCATTCTTCAAAACTCTCCAACTACATTCGGTAGATAATTGGTAACTTACTGCTGTAAGGTCAAGTGCTGACTCTGTTCCTGATGTCCTGGAAAGATAGGTTGGCTGTTTATCGTTTAAGATGGTAAGTCCAACGTCGATGAGCAAGTCCTCAATTTGTTCACCTTTTAGATCTAAGACAGTAGAGCCCCAGGTGGAACTCTGCATTGAAGTATCCCAGAAGAACGGCAGGCTCAGGATTATTTTTACATATTTGATCCAACATTTGTGTATTGATATCAGAGTTGTCAGGGTGGTACACATTGATAAGTATGAATGTATTATTGAGGAGGTATATTTTTAGAGTTAGAACTTCAGTGTTGGAAAAAGGGTCTTCATTTGTCGGAACGACAACTTCCTTGAACTTGGTATTATTTTTAACGAGAAAGGCTAATCCCCCGCCTGTTCTATCAGCTCTGTCTCTTCTAATAGTTCTATAGCCTTTGATTTCTAATTTCAGGTTTTTGTTAAGCTTAGTTTCCTGCAAGCAGGCAATGTGTATATTATTCTCCAACAAAATACACTGCAAGTCTTTCTTCTTTTTCTGAGTACCATTAATAATCAGTTAAAATATATTGAGGGTCCTCGTAACATACTTGTCGTCTTCATCCCGGACTGCAGATGGAGACGCGTCGGCTGCCCCGGACGCGGAAATATGATCGCTATATAAATCAAAATCTCTATCCATGAAAAAGGGTTGCCAGAGCCTCGGAAGAGGTTGGACTTCTGCCTGTTGGTCCGCGGAGAGTATTTTATTTCCTCTCTACCACCCATTGGAAACCAATGGAGGCGTTCCTCTATCCATCACCCTGGGACGCGCCCTATAGGGGTTGCAGGCTCCACCAAGGGGAACGTAAGAATATGCACAGTATTTACATCATCGTGTTAATAGCATTACACCACTACATGACGACATTTGTTCTCGAAGTCCAGCTTGGTCTTCAGCGTCACCATCTGCCTCCTAATCTCTCTGCCGTCTCTCTCGTGCTCTCCTAACCATAGTTCATATCCACAGTTTAAAAAAAAAACGAACGGTAAATATCGAAATCCAATGAGAGATTTTCTGTACGATCACCACGTGTTGTAGTAAAGTGGCTGACGAAAGAACAGCAGAATTCTGGTTAATATTCTGCTGTATATGCATGTTTCAGCTGCTTGCATATAATAATCCCGCTAATTAATGTAATGTAGTGGCCCCAAACGGTAGCGTGAAAATAGTCCGAATCGTACACAATTATAAGACAACCAACAGCTGATTTTTCTTATTTTTACAAGAACGTAAGAATATGTACTTCAGAATTTATATCTTTGCAATAAAATTATTACATAAACACATATCCGTATTTGTTCTCAAAGTCCCGTGTGGTCACCAGCGTCACCCCTTGCCTCCGGCTCTCTCTGTTGTCTCTATCGTGCTCTCTAACTGACGTTCGTCCGCAGTTCAAAAAGAACCCAACTGTAAAAGAGATTCAATCAGAGATCTTCTGGACGAACACCACCTGTTCTACTCAAGTTTTATTAAAACGGCTAACGAAAGAACAGCAGCTGGCACGAAATAATAACCAGTCAGAATATATTCGGCATTCCAACAGGTATGAGAAGGTGGCTTGAAAGTCTTCACAGTAAGCTGTCGGTTAATTAACCTCTTACTAGAACAACAACACAACGTGCTATTCGTAACGTTCCAGGGTCGACACGAAGGAAAAAGACTGAGTACACCACCTCGTAATTCCAAACCACGGTTACATGACGAGGTCAACATCACCACTCTGCAAACTTCAGCACCACACCAAAGTGAACACACTTCAGGTCACAATACATTTAACCTGACCAGCTCGCTTTGTGTTTAGTTGGACGGAGCGCTGTACTCGCAACCATCCGGTTGTTAATTCGTTATTATTCCTACTGGGCTACCGCTGTCAATTAACAACCCTGGAATAATTATAATCTCGGTGTCTCTGAGATTTCACCTAGCTAATTTTAGCATTTCCTTTTCATGGCTGTGTGAACTGTTGTCATAATTTCTGCTTTACTAAGTAAAACGATTTTGGAAGTTGACAGTTGGTGCACAGTTCCGCGCTCAAGATGATCCTTGTGGATAATTTTGCAGTTTGAGCGTTAATGACGGTGCATTCACAAATCTAGATGCCTCAATTAGTACAAAAGATAATAATTACGAGACCCATTTTAGATAATTAAGAAATTGGAATAATACATTCATTTCAAAATATATTCATTAATTTTCCACTCCCCATGATATACTGAATGTTTTGAAGTATATTTTTATGGAAACAGGTTCTAAGAGTTGGATGTGTTACGATCATAATTTTACACGAAAAAGAAAAAGCAGAAATTCTATGTTCTTAAAGTAGGAATAAAGAGGAAATATTTAAGACATTTTAATAAGTTGTTAGCAGAAATCAAATGCAGACTTGAAAGTTTGATCGCATCAATATTTTCATAACTGTTATATGATTTCTTATTTATTCCTATGAAGAATGCGCAATTAATTTAACATGTTGATGGTCACACATGTGGGCATTAATATAACTGAGGTTTCGTATGATTTTGAATATAAATTTTCAGTGGTACTAATAAATGTACGAAGCGTAAAAAAATCCTTCACTATCCTTATCATTCTATATTTATGATATATTGTATGAGACATAATACGTTATATTAACTCAGTCTATACTCACTAAAACATCTCGCTCGCGTAATCTAGTGTACCACAAATTTCACATGTTGACTTTTTAATACCATTTTTTACAACCTATGTAATGATATTCACTTGAAATTGAATTTAATATTTAAAAGCATTTCAATTTACCGTCACTTATGTGTAATGTAATGTGATTTGCAAAAATAATAATTTAAATGATGTTATTTATTCAATCTTATGAATATGAAACTAATGTATGAGGTGACAATGTGTGAGGTCACAATTATTGTTTTCGTCATGCAATCGTGATTGCAAATTACATGGCGTTGTCCTTGTAACTTTCCCTTAAGGACTAATCTCAGACTGTTGATTGAATACCAACTGCCGAACAATTTATCATTTGCTTCCCGCTTAGTAAAAAGTTATTTTTTAGTTGAATTCCAGAATCATCTGATGTCATCTCAAGAGCTTTAAATTTACTTTGTGTTTCAGTTACGTCTTGGAACATCTGATGTCACCTCCATTACATCTCTGTGTATCTTTTCTTCCAACAGAAAACTTTAAAAGTAATTCAGACATCTGAGAACTAACTGAAGGTCGCAAATAGGATTGTGATGCATATTTCTGGGGCAATAACAAGAATGAATTTGAGAGTCAGGCATTATATCGTTACCACCACGCCAAAGACACTAATCAGCCTTTTGACAATTTTAACCCAATTAGATTTTTTGAGTCACCGTTTCATGTTTTATACTACGACAAGGCCACGAATCGTGTAAATGCAGATATTCATGAGAAAACAGCCTTTGAGTCGTACCTCAATTTTTCTCTAAGCATCAAAACTCTGAACATGTTTTTGTAGAAACGTCAATTTTTCAGATTGGTTCCTTTGGTGTGGTGGTAACGATGTTATAATTTAAGGATGATTGTTAGCTATCGTAGCGTGACAGGTTAAGAAGTGAAAGACAACGCATAAAAGCAACAACCAATACCAAATGGAACTACTCACATCATACTGCATATAAGGAATTGGAAGAGGTCACGCAGCCACAGTGGTTGAGTATGGTGTGAGTTCATCCTGGCATTGGGTGTGAAGCTGGCAGTTATTAAGTGTGGTGAAACCGACATCGAATAGAAATTGGGAATCTTTCGTGAGATTTGAAAACGCTGATACTGGATGACCGGTAAAGACGAGCTCCTCAGTAGATCCACACGTGGAACCTTCAAAAAGTATACCTAGCTTCGTTGGTTCATCGTCATCTCAGTTTGCCCTGAATAAGCAACACCCAGGCGGCCAAAGTTAGAGAGCAGTCTGTCCATACCACGCTCTTGAACTTCCCATCTATCCATTCCGATTCATGTCAGGTGCAATCCTCCCTTGTCAGGTGCAATCCATGATCTTGTAAATGATGACTCATTTCATGCTCTCGCTCATTGATGAACCAAAAAGTTAAAACATCATATCCCAATACCCATTCCATTGTCGATGGAGCATCTTAGCCGTGAATCAATCATTCCCCAGCCCAAATGACATATAAAAAATTCGGTAAGAACCGAAACTTCTAAAAACCGGCCATCAAATTATATTGGACGCTTCACAACTCATATACGTCTCTATGAATTTATATCACATGGTGTCTTTAATTTTACCCCCATGACGCAATTAATGGCATGTAATATTTAGTGTTTCTGGAATTAATGCTTTAAATTATCACTGTTTAGAGTTGTGTTAACATTAATTATTACACAAATGACTGGGGAACGAGACAATCGACTCATGCGACCTCGGAGTCGCAACCATTAATTTTTCATGAACCAAAACAACCATGCAGTTCAAACGCATGGAAGTAGATGTAGCAGTTGTGGAATTGTTTCTTGGTCATATGTATCGGGTAGTAGGACGAAGGAGCAGAGTATATAAGGCGCGTCAATTTCGAGGATGATTACATGCTTGCTAGCAGAACATTTCTGTAGACACCCACTAGATTGTAGCACCAAGCTACTGATGTGACAACAGATGAGCAATAGTAAGATAATCGGGCAAGTAAACAACGTGCTCGTCGATGTCAACACCATGGTGTTGTAGCAGCCTACCTCGCCGGCTGAATGGGAATTATACATTCAACGAAACCATAAAGATTCACTTGATACTTCTAATATAATCTATCTATGATTGCCATGTATGATTCCATTCAATCAGTAGAGCGTCGTGATTTATGGCCCAATAAAAGACATAACCTTGTTTCCTTTTTTGCACTTATCCTGGATACTAATCCTTATTTTGAACTGGATACCAATATCCAATTTTGACCTCAGGTTCGATCAGAAAGAGCGGAATTCTCAATCGGTATCGGATGAAATAAGAACATACCTTTATCCATGGTGACAGTCAAGATGAAGTTGTGAAACGTCGCGATTTGGAAGTTCTTTCTGTACTGTACGTCTCTGGTGTTGGAGAAAATAAGGACACAGCCGGGTAATTAAAATTTGTTTATTCGTATTCGTTTCCTCGACTGTACGGCTCATAATTGGACGGAGTACCACAACGGACATGCTTTTGTTATTATTTCTTTTCCTCAGAGATGGAGTCGTTCTGTCGTTCACACCATCTGGACCCCTCCAAAATCTGGGTGCTTCTCCACGACCTCTTCAGGGGAACAATCCTTCTATTGGCGGAGTGACATCACGCCATCTCAGACCTCAACCCCATTGGATGAAGGGTGAAAAGGCACCTGTCCCAATTTCTCGGTATCCAGTGGTGATGATCTTCATTGTTTCTTCTCAAGTTGAGGGATTTGTTAGGATATTGGAAATTGAAACAAGTAGCTTGCAGGTTTTGCAACCCTGCTTTTAGGGCAAAAACAATGGTTGATGTGACTGTCATATCACATCACTACTCATGCGTAAATCAACGCAAAGATATGCAGCCTAGTGATGCTATGCAGTTATCAATATTTATGTGATAACCTTGAGCGCCGACCAACCGGTCTAGTGGTCAAGGTGTTGGCTTCTGGATCGGAAGGTTGTTGGTTTGAAACCGGGATCAGGGCATGGATGTAAATTGTGCTGTCTTTTGTTAGGGGCAATGAAGTCCACCCACTGGGTGCCCCTTCACGAGTGACCATCACTTCGGCCTTGTAGAGGCCAAGGACAAGTCCTTAGTGCCCGCCATTGGAAGTAGCGACCATCGCTTCCGGCCTTGTAGTGGCCAAGGAAAAAGTCCAGTGCCCGCATTTGGAAATAAAAATAATATTTTTGTATTATAATATCGTGTTCTAAAACTATTAATCTTGATGCATAATGTTATTTTAATGCCTAAACATGCATATGGTGTGCATCTTTATGAATGGTTTTAAGACTAAATAAATTGCGACGTACGTCCCAGAACAAAGTCTTTGCAGAACACTTTTTCCTTAATTTTATAAAAATTTTGGTCGATTTTTTCAATTATAAGTTACGAAGTTCTACAGTCCAAAGCGCGCTCCTTTCCACGCCTTTTATTTTCTTTTCTAACTAAGGAACAACCTTCCTACTCCACACAAATTACCACAAACACTTTATAAATAACACATCTTCTACGTCAATGACAAAATATTTAACTTCAAAAGAGTGTGCGTCGCGTTTTCGGAGCTCCCGCGAAATTCAAGTTTTTTTTAGTTATTCTTCATTTATTTAGTACTAAGCAGTGTATTACTTCTTTTTCTATCAGTTCAAACATTTCTAATTGTATTTAAAGTACTTGTACTTAGTTTTTGACTTGTCAAATAGTCCTAAGTCAAGTCTCGTTAGGCCTAATTCACGTATGTCTCGTTAGGCCTAATTCACGTATGTCTCGTTGGGCCTAAATATTTTGTCTTGTTTGTTTTCATTCATTTCATTCAAGTGCAGTGCTTTTTCTGTGTAATTGACTTAGTGCTTTTTCTGTGTGTTTGATTTTGTGTAGTGCTTTTTCTGTGCATTGAGTGTTACTTTGCATAAGCATGGGTATAGTTAGAATGTTCAAGGAGATGAGGACAGAGGGAGCCAGTGGGGAGTTCTATGTGGAATGTGACTTGTGTGGGAATATGGTTGAGGCAGGAAAGGGGTGTGTGAGCGGGGTTAAAATGTCAGAGAAGGTTGAATTTACATGCAAGAGTTGTTTAGAGGTGGGTGATTTGAGGAAGGAGCTGGAGGCTTTGAAGGTGAGGGCTGTAGAGGGAGTGGAAAAGGGTGTCCAATGTGTAAACTTGGGGCATGTTGATCAGGGGGATAAGGTAACTAGAGGAGTAGTGGTTGGTGATTCAATGGTCAGGGTTTTGGGAGAAATGGTAGGGCGTAAAAAGCGCAATTTTGCAAGGTGTTGTTTGCCAGGTGCCAGGGTAAAACATGTAGTTGAGGCAGTTAAGGCAGGTGTGGTTAAAGGGGAGTATAAGGCAGTAGTGTGGGTGGGAACAAATGACGTAGAGAGGACTACAAATGTCGAGTTTAAGAGGGAAGCAGAAACACTTTTAAGAGGCATTAAGTCTCATGGGGCAGAAGTAACAGTATTAGGATTACTACCTAGGTATGGGTTAGGCAATGGGTGGTTAAATCAAAGGGCCAATAAGATGAACGGGTTGTTAAGGGATTTGTGTGAGAGGGAGGAGGTTAGATTTTTAGATGTTTGGAAGGAGTGTAGGAGGGATTGGATAAGCAGGGACAATTTGCATTTAAGCTTGATAGGTAATAGGGAGGTTGGCAAGCGGGTTTTGAATATTCTGGAGTCAAAAAACTAGTATACAAGCAGGGATGGGAAGGACATAGAGGGTTGACAGTACACAGTAATTGCTTAAGAAAACTAACAGGGTCTAAATTGCAGGAGACAAACAATACAAAGGGAAAGTGCAATGTAAGGGAGAAAAACAATACCAAAACAAATAATACAAGGGGAAAGTGCAATCTAAGGGTGAAAAATAAGCTAAAAGTATTTTATTGTAATGCTCGCAGTGTGAGAAATAAAATGGATGAGCTCAAGGGAATTGGACAAGCAGAGGATATAGATATCATTGGGATTACTGAAAGTTGGGCAAGCAGTGAAGATGCACAAATTTTAGAATTAAGTGGATTCACAATGTTTAGGGAGGACAGAGAGAATAGGAAAGGGGGTGGGGTTTTGATTTATGTGAGAGAATTCTAAACTGTACAGAAATAAAGTTAATTAGTAAAACTGAGGGTATAGAATCAGTCTAGGTGAAACTGAATACAGACAAAGGACTAATTCTGGGTAATATATATAGACCTCCTGTTTGTAGAGAAGAGCAGGAAAAGGGCATGTGCAATCTGATAAACGAAACATGTCAAAAAGGAGAATTAATTTTAATGGGGGACTATAACTATCCAAATATTGACTGGACAAACAATCTAGCTACAAATGGGAAAGGGGCAGAATTTTTGGAAGTGATACAGGATTGTTTTTTGTACCAGATGGTGTATGAGGATACTAGGGACAATGCAATATTGGATTTGATTTTAAGCAATGATGAGGATAGGGTGCAGGATTTGGTTATAGGTGAGCCACTGGGAGAAAGTGATCATAGAAGTATCAGATTAAGTATAAATTTTCAGTCAGCATACACAATCAATAGTAGAATAATTCCAAATTTCAGAAAGGTAAATTTTCATAAGATAAGGGAAGAGTTAAAGGAAACATTCAAAGGGGGATTATTAGCACTGCATAATTCTGAACAATGGGAGGAATTCAAGAATAAGTTAGACATGGTGTTAAAAAAACATGTAACGTTCAGGAAAAAAGGAAAATCTAGAAAATTGCTCCCTATGTGGTTTTCAGGGGAAACATACAAAGCTTTAAAATTAAAACAAAGAACATACAGGGTATATAAAAGCACTGGTAACGACAGGGACATGGAGGCATATCAGAAAGCCAGAAAAGAGTTTAAAACTATTAGTCGGAAGCAAAAGGTGTCCTTGGAGGAAAAATTAGCAAGGGAAATAAATATAAACCCAAAAGAATTTTTTGCATATGCAAGTGGTAAAAATAAATTTAGCACTACACTGGGACCGTTAGAGGGGAAGGGAGGTGAATTAATTCAAGACGAGGAGGGAATGGCATTAAATGACTTTTTTCTGGGGGTTTTCAATGGTAACTATAGTTTAAAAAAGGACCCCAAGGATGGAGCCTTTGCAGGGGGTATAATTAAAGAATGCAAATTCAACAGGGAAGAAAAAGTACATCAGTTGAAAAGAATTAAGCCATCTAAAGCACCAGGGCCAGACGATATTTATCCGAGAGTACTAGTGGAATGCGCGGAAGAACTGGGGGAAGTAATTCACACGATATTTAATTCAACATATAGCACAGGTTGGGTGCCAATGGATTGGAAGTTGGCCAACATAACTCCAATTTTCAAAAAGGGAATACAAAGTGATCCGGGCAACTATAGACCAGTAAGTCTAACATCAGTAATTTGCAAAATATTTGAATCTCTGTTAAAAAAGCATATAATGTTATACTTGGAGGAGGGGGGACTGTTATCAGAGAATCAGTATGGGTTTAGGAAGGGCAGATCCTGCTCTACAAACCTTTTGAAGTTCTACGAAAAAATTACTGAGGAGCTGGATAATAAGAGCAGTGTGGATATCATGTACATAGATTTTCAAAAGGCTTTTGATAAAGTACCTCATGAGGCATTACTGTTTAAATTGGAAAGGCTGGGGATTCAGGGAAAAACATTAATATGGATAAAGAATTGGTTATTGGGTAGAAAGCAGAGAGTGCAGGTAAAAGGAAATTATTCACAGTGGACAGAAGTTATAAGTGGGGTGCCTCAGAGATCAGTTTTGGGACCAATTTTATTTATAATTTTCATAGATGATATAGGTCAGGGGATCAAGAATAGAATCAGTATATTTGCAGATGACTTAAAAATATGGGGGACAGTGGATACCAAGTTACAGATAGAAAATTTACAAGGGGATTTTGATAAGATATCCGAATGGGCTGTAAAATGGGGTATGTCATTTAATGTAGGGAAATGTCAAGTTCTGCATATGGGTTACAGGAACAGTGGAGCCGAGTACTGTCTGCAGGGATTAAAGGTAAAGGAGGGAGAAACAGTCAAGGATCTTGGGGTGATAATTCACAGGGATTTTAAAATGGGTCACCAATGTTCAGCTGCGGGTAAAAAGGCTAATAGGTTATTGGGGTATATTAAAAAGACTGTAACTTCAAGGGATAAGAATATAATCTTGCCGTTATATAAGGGTTTAGTAAGACCACATCTAGAATATGCTGTACAATTCTGGGCTCCATATATGAGAAAGGACATAGAATCAATTGAAAGGGTTCAGCACAGAGCTACAAAAATAATAAAGGGGCTAGCAAATTTCGACTATAATGAACGTTTAAGTAAGCTAAACATGTATACACTGGAAAGAAGAAGAAGGAGGGGGGATTTGATTCAGCTTTTCAAGTTTGTAAAACAAGGGGACACAGAGGGCTTAAATTTCAATAGGGATAACAGAACAAGGGGCCATGGGTATAAATTGAATAAGACACATTTTAATCGGGATTTAAGGAAAAACTACTACTTTAATAGGGTAATAGACAGTTGGAACGCGTTGCCAGAAAATATAGTTAATTCAAAGGGAGTGTACGAATTTAAGACACAATTGGATAGTCAGTGGGAATTGGAGAATTCATAAACAAAGGACCAGCCTTGTTGGGCTTGAGCCTGTAGCTGGTCGTCAATATTTGTATTTGTATTTGTATTTGTAAAAGTTATCGACATAGTTGCAAATTCTTAAATTATGTCTTGTTTTTAAATAAAGTAAGTTAATTGATTTTGATGTTTTATTATAAATATGTGTACATATTTAGCTAATGATTGTGTTTTACATCTGTTTGGATTTCACTGCAGTTTTCAAAATTCGGACAAAATGCACGCAGAACAATTGCAATTGATTGCAGTTGTGTTGTAGAACACTGAATATAATTCTGCACCTGGGTGCCGTGGTAAAGTTTAAAGGCGAAATCATCGGGTTCCAAAAGTTATCACAACATTACCCCACGCTGTAAAACTAGTATACAGGTATTATAAGCAATACGTTTTAAAAAATTGAACTGTTGGATTTGAGATTATATTGAACACATTGCATTTCTTTAAATGCAACTTCCCTTCAAATTTTATAATCATATTTCTCCTCTTCTCTCTTTTGAAAACATAAAAAGAACAAGCTTTGGGATTTCCGATCATGTCTGCCATTTAATGGTACTATAACCAGAAAGTACCATTTATACCATTTCTTTAGCCATTATCCTTTAATCATACGTTAAAATACTAATCCGTACTGTCAAAAAGGATAAGCTTTTAATGCTTTTGGCTTGAATAAGGATTTCGATAGCATTTATTGAAACGTCATCGAACTTTTAAAGGATCTTTGTGGATGATAAATCTAAAAAGAGATGGAATATAGTTTATTCCTTTCATAGAATTTAAATTCTAAGTTCCCGAGGTGAATTGTAAATTTTTGGGTATTCGATATTTTCTCTCTAAAGAAGACACAGTTTACGAATGTTATTTTCTTTCTGAAAAGGAAAAGGTCTAGGGCGAATAAAATTCCTTTAGCAATATCTTTATGTGTGCGCACTTACCACTTACTCAAGTGAACACATTGTGAATAGGGTTCCAGATTTAACCTGATTTTTCTGCATTCTTTGTGAATTCCGTTTTATCTTACTTGTTCACCCAAGTTTCTAACTATATACGAATAAAGAATGTGACGCCACATCCTTTTAAATTCAACTCAAGTTGTTCGCTTTTGAATGAAAACAGCCATTCATTGAGAGGAAGACTATTAATTTAATTTGGGTTTTGCAATTCCGGGAACATAAAGCCGAGACTTTTTTCTTGTGCCATTTTGAAAAATTCTTTTGAACATTTTTCGTTCTTTTTATTATTTAGACTTTCTAAGTACAGAAACGGATTTTAAAGTTAAAGAGGGTCAAATTTAGATATAGTTAAATGTAAAAAGTACCATTGCACTCGTCCTATTAAAGCTTTTCAAAAAGAGGCAATTAAAGACAGTGCAGTTTTGTGTTCCTAAAAGTACATCCTATCGGAGTTGGGTTGTCAAACCATGTTTATTAGTTACTTTTTGTAGAAGTAGCTAAATTCACCGCATATATAGCGTAAACACCATTCTCTGCCTATAATGACAGACAAACCTTAACGGGAATATAGTATAACTAAAGTAACACTTGAACAATTATCATTAATGAAAACATTTTGTGTATTCACTGCAAAATATAATTATGAAGATATCCTGTCGTTATAGGCTATTTTTACAGACTGACTTCTTACTTCAAAGTCACTTCTAGTACGTATAGTGAATTTTGTTTCTGGGTCAGCTGTTTCATTAAAAATGTAACCCTATGCGACTCAAGACTTCCAACGCAGACAAACCGTTTATTTTTTTTCATGCCCATTAATGGAACATAATATCTTCAGTTGAAGAAGTTAAACTGTTGAAATATCCTACACAAAAAAGAAAATAGCGGATGCTTGTATAGCTTGTTTCACACATATAACTATTCCTTTTCCTATCGTGTCTTGCAAAGTGAAGTACATTCTTTAAAAGGGAGATCATTCCATCAAAATCCAACTGACCGTCGAGACCTCAATTTGATCGGAAAAGTGACCTGTAAATATATATTGGTCTGCTTTTTAAAGTACTCTGTTTCATAGAGGATTACTATGAGATGCATTAATCTTCTACTGTCGCATATTTGTTTTTATTAAATAGGTAGTATCTTTGTGCCATGCTTAAAATATATATTTTCTTTTATATCTGCTTAAATAACAGCATATACACTGACTAGCCTAAACATTATGACGATCTACACATTTTTCAATAAACTCGTCTGGATGACGTGGAGGGCACGTGATTAAGTGAGAATGGTAGTTAACTGCTGCTGGAGAAGGTAAGTAATCATTCTTACATTTACTTTTGCGAGTGATGGGAAAGGCTGCTGATCTAAGGGAATTTGACAGACGGCGGATCGAAATGGCCCGAAGACTAGGAACGAGAATAACCGAAGCTGCACGACTGGTAGGTTGTTCAGGATTTGCCGTTGTTTCTATTCATACAAAGTGGATAAATGAGGATGACATCAGCAGTAGACGCCAAGGTGTGGGTCGTCCACGCGTCATAAAAGAAAAAGGACGTCGGAGACTGTCCCGCTTGGTAAAGCAAAATCGGCGCGAGATAGTGGCTCAGCTGACAGCCCAGTACAATGCAGGTCCAAGCGCAAGTGTTTCGGAACACACAGTTCAGCAGACACTGTTGAATATGGGACAGTGTAGCAGACGTCCCACTCGTGTGCCTCTGTTGACCAAGCGTCATCGTCAACTACGCCTACAGTGGTGAACATCGATACAGCCCGTGAACATCGAGTCTTTACCATGAATGAGTGGAATAGAGTTGCCTGGTCAGATGAATCCCGATTTCTCATTCATCACGTCGATGGTTGTGCCAGGGTACGCCGTCTGCCAGGCGAACAATTGCTCCCCTCTTGTACAACAGGTCATACACAGACTGTTGGTGGCGGTTGAGGTGGTGGTGGCATTTGAGTCCACGTCAGATTTTACATGTGTCAGTCCCCTACGTATACGATGATCTTTAGTTGGATTAGAAGTCGCAACCCTCTCCCCTTCGGTATATATATATATATATATATATATATAACAAAAAAATCGACGCACCAAGAATAAATCCTCCAATTGCTTTGAATTTTCGTATGCAAAAATGTTTTGACCAAATATGCAAATGATAAAAATTTGGTGTCCAAGAATGAATAGTGAGATCTCCAGCTCATCGGAACTGCGCATCCAGCAGATGCATAAAAGGAGTTGTTCTTCAACTGTTGTTAAAAATTTCTGCTGGATTGCGATTTAGGATACCTTTCAACGACTGAAAAAATACCTCGCCGCAGGATTCGAGCTCATTACGAGCAACTTTCAGAGTTTGAAAGAGGTCGTATCATTGGATTGAAAGAGGTCGTATCATTGGATTGAAAGAGGCAGGTTCTGCATATCGGAGAATCGCTCGTCAAGTGAGTCGTAGCGATGCGGCGATTAGAACATGCTGGCAAGAGTGGGTGGACGATGGCAGATTTCAGCGTCATGATGGTAGCGGTCGAAGTAGGGTCACAAGAGATCGCGAGGACAGAGTGATTGTCAGATCAGCTGTCACAGCGCCTGATTCATCGCTATCAACCATCAGTAGTGCGACCCACACACGAGTATGCACCATGACTATTCACAGACGGCTGAGAGAGCGAAATCTAGGCTCGTACCGACCGTTACGCCACTTGCCACTCAAAACCTTCACACTGTCGAGCCAGATTACTGTGGTGCTTGGCTCGATCAGGCTGGAATGATGCTGACTGGGGACGTATAGTCTTTAGCGACGAATCCCGCTTCCAACTGTGTCCTGACGATCATCGAAGACTTGTCTGGAGACGACCAGGGCAGCGTGCCGACCCTGCTTTCACTATTGTACGCCACACGGGCCCTCAACAAGGAGTTATGGTCTGGGGTGCCATTTCCCTTGATAGCCGGACCCCTTTGGTCGTCATTAGAGTACACTTACTGCTTTACGTTGACGACATTCTGAGACCTCTTTTGATACCGTTCCTTTCGCAGTACCCTGGACTTATTTTTCAGCCAGACCACATACGGCACGTGTTGCTATGAATTGTCTTCAAGCTTGTCAAACACCTCCTTGGCCATCCAGATCACCAGATCTCTCTTTCATCGAGCATGTCTGGGATATGATGGGAAGGCGACTGCATCCGGTGGGGAATGTTGATGACGTTGTCCGACAATTGGAGCAAATGTGGCAAGAAATACATCAAGAGACCATCCGGGAGGTTTATCGGTCTATGCCACGCCGTGTGGCAGCTCGCATCCAGGCTAGAAGCGGGTCAACACCTTACTGAGCTCGTTACTGTAATTCTGAAATAAATCATTCAATTGTTCTGAAATTTTAATCATTTTCTATTCTGTACATAATTTTCCTATCCACCAATTTTTGTCTCCATCGGACAACTCCTTCTTGGTACGTCGATTTTTTTTTGTTATAGAGAGTACAATAAAAACAAATGTGACAGTAGAATATTAATCGCATGTGACATATAATTTCTTTTTGGTACTCTATTGTCTCTGGTCTTGTTGTTCTTCATAACGAAATTGAAATGAATATTGCATTGGATGGATTTTCATTTCTTTATACCAAGTAGTCTGATACATTCATTCATGTGAAAGGATTTGAAATCAAAAATCGAGAAAAGAATGACGGTGGAAATGCAAAGCGGAAGAGAGTGGAATTTTCTCGCCTTGGTAATAACCAGTTTGTAAAATCAGGTGGCAGATTTATGTATTATACATCAGCTATATACCAACTCAAAGATGCGTCATTTTTACTGACCAGCATAATTCATACGGTTGCGGATTTAAATAGTTCCTGAAGCTTCGGATGAACTTTGTATCATCTTATACCAATTTCATTCATGATTCGACAGGTTCCCAAACTGTTGACCCTATGAGATCTTGAGATTTCCGAGTAAATAATATTGCTTCGCACTACGCACTTAATATTATTAAATCAACGCATCTAATGGTTGAAAGAATCTATTCTTACTTTCCTTAGAATACAATCCCTTGATTAGATTCTATTGGTCTATTCCTTGATAAAGGAATCCTTTGGAAATATATAGTCCCTTTTTTTTCAATTAGGACCTTTGGAAATATTCTATTGTTCCTTTCCTTAAAATGAAATCCTTTGGAAAAATTATATTGCTCCTTTCCTTGAAATAAAATCATTTGGACGAGTTCTATTGGTCCAATCTTAAGAATAGAAAACTCAGGAAATATCATATATCTCCTTTTTGGCATAGAATAATTTAGAAAAAGTTACTGTTACTATTTTCCTTGGAATACTATCCTTTGGAAAGATTCTATTGGTCAAGAAAGTCAAAATTAAATCGATGTAAAACAAGGAAGACTACATGGAACGAGGTGGAATTTTGTCTTAGCACCGCTATAAGGGTTAAATATCATCAAAATTTCATATCAAAGCATTAAATATTATTTTAACCCTCCATAGTGTTGAAATATTTCCCAATAGTGTATTATTGTTTTTACCCCACAACGTATTTAGTGACTAAATAACCGCATTAATTGATTGAAAGAATCCATGTATTCTTTCAAGCTTCGGAAAAGTTTTATCATTTTATTGTTTTTTTTAATTTTTTTTATATAGTTCTTACATTTTTCATTGAAATATATTCTTATATTATATTCTTATTTTCTATCGGTATAGTAGGGTCATCCTTCTTTTCCGACTTGAATCCCATTGAGCAGGCATAAGAGATGTGTCTCTGTCCTCAACTAACATCCCTCACCCCGCCGAGGCTTTCGCTGTCTACAGGCCTCATGGACAACTTCAATAAACCACTCAGGGGTTAGTCTTACACATATAGTCTTACACGCAACATATAGTCTTGCAACATATAGTCTTACACGCAACATATAGTCTTGCAACATATAGTCTTACACGCATTGCTTCTGACAAGCTGACTGTCGCAGAGGCGTTGCGAAAATCTTAAAACGAATATTGCGTTAGTCATTAAAAAATGGTATACTCAATATAATATTTCTTAGTACAGTGAAATTTCGATTAACCGTCGCTCTTTTAACCGTCAGTTAATTATTTATAAAAGGTAATTAATTAAATAATAAAAGTTTATTAGTAATTACTGCTGAGTGGCGGTAATGTACTTATTCAATTAATGTAATTAATGAAGTAATTTACATGAATGTAACTAATATAAATTACTTCATGTAAGTTGTGTAGTGTTTGTTTCTGTCAGATAAAATAAATGCATCCACAATGTATTTTCAGTTCGTAAACGTACATTTTTTACCCTTTGATCATACGCAATGGATGGAGTTGTTGTTTAAGGTTTTCAGTTAATTCGTCTAGTCGATTAACCTTAGCGGTTCCGGTCGAGACCCTGACGTTTAATCGAAGTTTTACTGTAACATTAAGGAAACTATCTTGTGTAACAATTTATGTTCAATCGAACTCTAAACAGTAGATCATTGAAGCAGTGTCCAACAACAGTTTACATTGCGTATAATTAATTTCACAGTTATTTCAGCTCATATGATTTGTTGAGCGGTCTGAAGGGAATTGTTGGTAAGTTCCTAGGAGAATGGTAATCAACGACTTTGGTCTCTTTAACATGGGCTGGGATTTGGTTGATATCGGGTGCGATGCTCGTGGAATGATTGATTCTAGTGTTGGGATTTGCTGCTTTAACTCTGGTTGATCCTTGAGTACGTGCATCACAGATCCTCGGATTCCGATTATTTTAACCCATTAACGACCGCACTACTTCTCGCTAGAAGGAAATGAACAAACATCATTTCTTAGACGTATTAGAGTCTAATTAAGACCAAAAAAATGTAACATGAAAAAAAAATTTATTTGTATAAAAGATACGAAATGTTGCGAAAACGCAACGTCAGTCAAAGCCGACTACTTTTGGGGAAAAATGGAAATCTTTGAAGCACTTGCTATGTAACGGTTTACTACAGTTTTTTCATCTTTTTCTTTGGTTGGTTGGATATTTCTCGATAATATGACTTTTGAGATCCTAGGCCACCACCATTTCTTTCCCTTTACTTGCACTCTATACATTGCAACGAAATTATCAAGCAGGTCCACCCCACCCATATGTTTGTTGTAATCCCCGATGAGTTTAGTTTGCTTTACAGATGCGGATTTCTTTATTTTCTTTAGTATCTCATCTCATTAAAGATGGATTGATTGTATCAAAGTTGGTGGCCATAGAGTAACAACGGAATTTTTGTTCCAACGAACTTCTGCGATACTGTGCTCCTTATCAAAGACGAAGTCATATGTTCCTAGTTGTTCTTTTTTCATTTTGATTACAGGTGTAATAGGACATTTTCCTAATCTGTTGTCACGGATCATTCCAGTGGCGTGAAACCATGACCTTTTCAATTTCGACAACAACATATGTCATGTAAAAAGTTGTCAAAGTATACATAGTGGTTTGAATTTACTTCAACAACACTTAAAAGATGTTTCCACTTAACCCAGATCCGTCGTTTTATCTACATATTTACCTGCCTTTTATTAAAATGATATAAGTACCCTTCAGAAGAACACAAAAGTCAAACTTTATACCCGAAATGAACGGGTTTTACTTTCAGAAACATTTTGCACGAATTCTACCGAAATAAGGTATTTTTTCTTCATCGATAGAAATATTTGATGAAAAAACACACGCCACTGCATGAAATTGGCATTTAAAATGTTTACACACGGATGAACCAATACATTGTTATCCGCTAAATGCAAATTCTGTTTGATAGCAGTATGCATAGAACGTGTTAGTGCTATACGTAATAATGGACAACTGACATCTTCTGCAACTGAACAGTAAACTCTCTCTTGAGGAAGACATATATAGACAATGTAAATGAGAAATACTATAAAACGCTTCAATATAGGAACAGAAAGAGGAAAAATTTTGAAGATTTTCTGTTGTGCATATATTTTATACTTTCTTGAGTAATATGTTCCAAAAGATTCTGATTGTATAATTGTAAAAATAAATCTACTGGCTCTAGATCATGCAAT
Organism: Metellina segmentata; assembly: GCA_947359465.1. Classification (NCBI taxonomy): domain Eukaryota; kingdom Metazoa; phylum Arthropoda; class Arachnida; order Araneae; family Tetragnathidae; genus Metellina; species Metellina segmentata. The sequence goes on from OX375874.1 coordinate 108,521,977, forward strand.
TTTTGTATAATTACTTCCTTTTTTGCTTTTTTTAAGGTTTCTTTGTCAGCAGACATTAGTGTGTATACGGGAGGCAAATTTCTACAAACAATATTTGTTTAGGGGATGTAGACAAATGTTTATCATTTTGTGATGACTCCGATAAATTTTAAATTTTTTTTGAAGAAAAAAGTTTGATCACAACTATATCTGCTTGACCTTGACAGTCTTCAGATGATGACAATTCAGAAACATCTTCGTGATCTAACTCTCATATATTCTAAAGCTTCATTCAAAGTTAAAAACCGTTTTCTTCGACATCCGTTATTTTCGGACAAATGTTCATAAAGACACTGCTTTGGACTGACGTTGCGTTTTCGCAACATTTCAAAAAATGCATATTTATACAAACAAAGACAAAATAGTAACCTTACTTTTTAATGCCATTTTTCAGACCTATGTTTCTAAAATATAAACGTCTCTTCATCAATTCCTTTGAATTATTCTGCCGTATGTGAGATTTTTTCAAATTAGTATAAAAAAATCGCAAAAAAATGACAATTTTAGAAATTTATTTTATAAAATCTTGCATTGAGAGAAAAACAATTTTTTCCCCCTGAAGACAATGAAGCTTTGTCTACAATATACAAAAAAAATTATATAAAAAAAACGCAATACAGAATAAGAACAAAAATGTTTTTACTAATGTTGCGAAAACGCAACGTCAGTCGTTAATGGGTTAACTTGCCGGATCCACCCCTCAATAACCCTCAACTTCACATTAAATGCTCTGACCAATTCCAGTCAGTAAATTCACCAAAAAGTTAATTATGGTTATTGTTTTATCACTCTCAATATATATATTTCTTACTGTCACAACGACGTCACAGGATTCAACAGAAAATTGAAGTATTTGTGTGATTGCGTGTATAAGATATCTCCCGTTTGAAACTTGGCCACTTGGCCCTTTGGTGACCTGTTCAGTCCTATCTCCGTTACGTTATAATGGTCAAATTTTAAGTCGTATGTACACACTAAAAATCCTAATCGAAAAAAAAGTTTAAAATTTTGTTATTGCTTCAAAATATTCTTCAATTCTTTTAACTTTCAAACGATGCCAAGATCTTGCAAATATTCGAAATAGTTTTCTAGTTACAAGGGTTTTTGTTGGGTACTGTTACCAAGAACAGACATATTTATAAAACTTTAAACTCGATTTCTGAAGAAACAGGATTTTGCAATATGGTGCTTTGTTCAAACAGTAATAACTCTACAATAAATTAATCTATTGTAATTATTTTTATATCATTATTATCTATATAATACAGTGGATGTTTTGGCACTCAATCAGAGAGACAATAATAGTTAAGAATAAATTTTTTATTGATTTTTAAAATTTAAATTTCTAGATAAAATCTTGATTTTTTTATGCATTAGTGGCGAAAAAAGTCGTAACGGAAAAACGTTTCTCTCTAGCAACTTGATTGAGTTTCAAAACATGAAAAATAATATTGGATATTATTTCCAACTATAATTATCTTTCTAGACTAATTAGAATTTGAGATATCACTGTTCTAAAAACATGCTAATTAGCTCATTACATCTTAAATAGCTAATTAATAATTAGCTTAATATGAATTTTACTCTCTGAAATGGTTTTTTAAGTATAAACCAATGACCAACCTAGAAAAAACTGGATTTTTAAAGTTAAAATTTAAAAAAACTTATAGTGTGTATGTACACAGCAAATAAACATATTCTTAGAATCTTTTGCGTCAATTGATTTAAATTTTTTTATACAGGTTCTGAAGGCCTTTTAATCATTTCAATACAGTGACTTAAAAAAAAACTTAAAACTTGAAATTTTGATCTTTTTGTAACATCTGATTTTTTAACAAACTGTTACAACTTCGATTATTTTTTTAAAAAGACCAATTTTCATACTTTTTTAACAAACAATAAGAACTTTTCTGCGAATATAGAAAAAATCCCTGTGTTAAAATGTGTTAAAGCGTTTGTTACACTTTTTAACCAATTTGTTTTTATATTTTTTTTAATAGACTTTGAAAATTTTTTTCTTTAGTAATAAAAATACTCGTTTTGAGATATTGAAGTCTAAAGCATAAAATTAACCTTTTTTCCAGGTACATACAGGTATTTTTCAAAAATTATTTTATTTTAAATAATTCTATTTAACGTATTTTGATAAATAAGGTATGATTTTAAACACAATTGTATAAACATTTATTTAAAGTTACAAAAAAACTAATTTTAATTTGAAATACTTTTTGTGGGCACTGGTCCGATCAACCCAAGAAGTTCAAATTATCTCCCCTTGCCGACTCTACCATCAATAGAACTCACCTTCTCAACCAATAATCTAGATGATGCCAGCAAGTCCATTCATCCCATAACCAATTATTGTGTATGTTTGAGCCGTCATAATTGTTTGCGTTTGGACAGTGGGGTGTCATCTGAGGTATTGTCCTCTTCAAATGACCATGATTCAAAATTACGCGATGTTGTTCCTTGATCTTTGCATTCGGGATTTATCCTGAACCGTCTCCAACAACCCGTTGCTTTGTTACACTGGGTTTCAAACTCAAAACCTAATTTTGTGACGATACTGTGACATAAATCTTTTTTTTTATATTAGATCTAGTGACGACATGGTGATATTGATCTTGAAAAATCAAATATCTCTTAGAATTCTTTCAACCTATAGATGTGATTATTTAGTCATTGTTGCTGGGGGAAGTAAAACACATATAGGAAATGCAGTCTGTCTCTCAGATGGCTTCGAAAATGGAACATTGATGTTGGTCTTGTATTGCTGTTCGGGGTGAATGACATGCTTTATTGACTTTTTGCTCCTTAATTTGTGTACGAGTGGATATTACTTTTATTCTTTGTATGTCTCAGATCAAATTTATGATGTAACTCAAATAATATTTTTCTCCTGAACCATAAGATAGGATAAGTACCACATTCATATCTAATTCAAACTGTCTGAATAATTTTTAAGTTAACCGATTTTCTCATTTGTTCTTTAGTTATCAAAAACATAGTTTATGTGTAAGCTATACGTTCCTCTGTTAGAGCTGCATAAATTATATTTTTATAACTTTATATTTTATACCCATAGATATAGAGTGAGTCACAACTGTCCAATTGGTTTCAAGCTTTCTTTAGTAAGCTAATCTACGTGCTACAAAAAGGATAGAAAATGTATATCCTTTTATGATAGTAGAGATTTCAGGCTCAACTTCGTTCCATATCTTGCAACATGTCCCTCCGGCCACTTCTTAGAAAGCCATGCGTAGGTCCAACATTTCGACATTACATTGGCAGAAATGCGCATGCATACTAATATGTTTAACGCCCAGAAACGAAACGGTGCACCCTTCCACGTGTCGTATGTTTTGTTGCATAATGCTCAAGTGAGCGGACGGGCTTTCTCTTGCCAAACATCGGTTCACATGAGTCTTTCGACACTGATTTGGCAGAAATACTCATGCCTGTCGCTATGTTTTCTGTTCTGTACAGAAACAGTGCTCGCATGTATGTGTCGTATGCTTTGTTGCGTTTTCCAGTGAGTGGGTAGGCTTTGTCAAGCCAGACGTCAATTCACATCAGTCCTGCGACACTAAATTGGTATAAATACGCATGTCTACCGACATATTTTCTGTACAGAAATGTGTCGGTAGGCATGCTTATCTAGTAAGTGTGCGGGCTTAGGCAAGACAGATGTTCATATGAGTCCTGTGACACTAAATTGGTAGACATATGCATGTCTATCGATATATATTTTGGACAGATGCGTACTTATGAGTACTTATGCGTTTGTCGCATTCTGCTCCAGTGTGCGATCTTAGTGAATCTTCTACCTTTACCAACGTGATCTCTCTCTTTGTCTCTCTCTATCTATCTGTCACTCTCTCTTTGTTTCTCTCTCTGTGTCTCTCTTTCTGTCTGTTTCGCTCTCTATCTCTCTGTATCGATCTCTCTGTTTCTCTCTATCTCTCTGTCTTTGTCTCTACGTATATCTCTGTCCCTCTGTCTTTGTCTCTATGTATATCTCTGTCTCTCTGTATTTATCTCTATGTATCTCTCTGTCTTTGTCTCTATGTATCTCTCTGTCTTTGTCTCTATGTATCTCTCTGTCTTTGTCTCTATGTATCTCTCTGTCTTTTTCTATGTATATATCTGTCTTTGTCTCGATGTATCTTTCTGTATCTTTATCTCTCTCCGTTTTTCTCTCTCTATCTCTGTGTCTATATCTGTCTTTATCTCTTACTATCGCTTTCTAACTGTCTTTCTCTGTCTCTCTCTGTATTTGTCTCTTTCTGTGTGTCTCTTTGTCTATCTCTGTATCTTTGTCTATCTCTATTTCTATCTGGCTATGTGTGTATCTCTCTCTGTATATCTATTTCCCTGTATATCTATTTCTCTGTGTGTATCTCTCTTTCTATATCTCTATCTATGTCTGTCTCTGTATCTCTCTCTCTCTGTTTGTACCTCTCTGTCTCTGCCTCTTTATCTCTCTCTCTATCTCCCACCCTCTTTCTTTCTCTCTCTATCTGTCTATCTATCTATATTTGGGAGTCGGGAACCTACGGCACTTTGCTGAAAAATGAGTGGCTCTTAAATATTTAATAAAAATCTGCTGTGGCCTCCTCAGATCTAAAATAGTAAACCATTTTTCTCTACAATGAACTACATTAACTTACCCTTATTTAAACATTGACACTTATCCCCATTTTATGCATAATTTGAAGAAGTAGGTAGTCAATATACATATTTGGTTGCATTTACGTCCGTCTGCAAGATAACTATAAAGGGGAAAATCATTAAAATGCTTTTTAAAATGTTTGAATTAAGTAATAACTTTCTAAAGTTCTAAAGATTACAACACAAAACATTTACAACTTCTCACCAATCCCGAATAGTTTCTAAATTTTCGGTTGATATGATCGAACATTTGAATAAGTTTAATTTGAAGTTACAAAGACAAGAAATACAGCTTTACAATTGTTAGAAGAAGTCATTACATTTGCGCAGAAATTAAGAGTGATTTTGGAAGACCAAGTAACTTGTATTTTTTTTAATCTAAGGTATTATAGGTTGAGTATCAATTAAGAAAAAATTGATTTCGAAATATTCGCATAAATAATTAGTTTATTTTTATTTTACTTTTTAAACAGATTTCAGGATTTTAGAAAACATCAGATGATGAAATTTGTATTACATCCTCTGAATTGGGATTTAATATTAATAGACGTCAAAACATTTCCTAGAACATCTATTGCAGATCTACAAATGGAGATTCTGGAAATTCAGAATAAAGAATATGGGTGCAAAAACTTCAGAAAATGGTAGCACAGGTTGAAAAAAAAGAGACAACTATGGAGGAAACACTACAGGACATTATATTTAAAGGCTGAAACTCCTTTCCAACTAATTATTCAAATGCCAAAAGATTAGCTTTGGGGATTTTTACCTTATTTGGATTCACATACAATAGTAAATCAATTTTCTTTACAATGAACTACATTAACATTAAAAGTAAACATAGAAGAATACTAACGGAAGCATGTTTATAAGCGGAAGGAAATGCTCTTCACATTTGATTAATTTGGCAGAGAAAATTCAAGTCCAAAAATCGTATTGAATGTGAACTGTATGAAAATTGAAATACATGATTGTAATATTATTTTTGCAAAATAAAAAAAAATATCGTTTTATTTATATATTGCACCCACAAAAAAAACCAATAACTATTATAAAAAAGTAAACATGACAACTTTTTTAATACTTGCAATCGTATAATATGTGTTTGCAAATACAGAAAAAAAGAAGTAAATCAAATTCAAATTGCTGTTCCTTAAATTTAATTTTTTGTACGTTTTTTTTTTGTTTTTTTGTTGAAATGACTGTTGTTCAATTTGTTTCTGAAAGGTTCCCGACCCCTACTTTAGGGGTTGATCCAAAAGTCCCGCATAAAAACTGTCCTCTTTTTTGCAGCTATAAATCTGGTGTGAATTTTTTTCCTATTCATGATCACCTCCCCAATTCTTACAACCAATCATAGAGAACAAAAATCATGTCATAGGCAAAATACAATAATAAAAACATTCAGAAGAAATTTTCTTTTGGAATACAATAAACTCGTTTTTCTCAGCCTTTCCTTTTACTTGGAAATATATTATTAAAAAGGATACAATAAAAGAGGATTGGAACTAAAAGGATAAAGACTTCCTTCCATGTTTATTTTTATTTCATGAGCATTTTAAACCCTTAGATAGCAATAAAAAATAAACCATGGGGAACTCTTTAGAAAGAAGTTGTTACAAAGCTTTATGAAATGCAAAAGTCCAGAACTATTGTCTAGATATTTTCACTCGGACCACTTGGTTCTCTGGTGAAAAGAGCCATAAAGTTATAAGAATAATAATTTTCTTTATAACAGATGGATTTATCACATTCGGTCTACAGCTTTTATAGAATTGCTTCCTATTGATTCTTGCATTCCGTTTTAACCCCATGGGAAATTATCCTCTGTTCTTCTGCAGTGAAAGAAGAAAAATCCATGGATAAAATTATTTGAAGTTTATTATGACAATTTTTTTTTATTCTTTCAAATTTGTTAAACAATAGAGTAACTGAAATAACAACACTTTGGAATTTCATCAAAAGTTAAATTGAATTGAAATTTAAACTAAAATTTTAACATGTACACTCTGTGAGAAATGTATACGAACACATCTAGTTATTTGTCTCTAAAATGCATAAACAAGCTATAGTGTCATAAGATTTGAAATTATGTGTACTTTGAACATCAACATTTAGTTTATTTGCACGAGGATACGTTTTTATATTAAAATATGTATCAACTCGATTTTTCAAAGCACGTAACCCCTAATTTCCATTGTGTTAATCACAACAACTAGAATTAAAATATTTTAGTCATTTGTGATAACATATAAGTTACTGAAATTTAAAGCTTGCACTGTTAAATGAGTAATTTTTCGAATACATTCTAAAATAATTAAAGTAACTTTAAGAATAAATTATATTATAGTACAATTATTATTACTACCCAAATAAAATGTGTGCCTTCTTTACGTTCAAAAAATATATTTTTACAATTAATTAATTTATTCATAACCGAACAAATTATAAATTGAGATTTTTACACTAGTTATCTATAGTGGTCGGACAAAAATGTGGAAATACCTCGTGAAATGCATGCTTGTAGAGAAATGTTTATTCTAGTAAAATGTGTAGGTAGCACTGATGTTTTTGCCTACTGACGCCACCTATAAAACGTCGTAAATATGTTTCGCAGGTCAGTAGTTATCGGGGCACTGTTCTGGGAAGTTGTAAATGCATCAGGTCAGAGCTAACAAACTTCGTACATGGGTAAATTGTTGGAGCTCGTCTGATAGGTGCTTCCGTAAAAAAGGGAGCCCAAGTGTTTAGAGTTTCAAAAGGTACTGCGTTTAATATTTATTCTGCTTATTTGAAAAGCTGAAAAACATCTTCCGCTATGGCACAGAGCGAATGAAAGTGTGTATTGAGTAATCGTGACAGACCACATTAAGGAGGATTGATGTCGTGCTCACAAACCCTGTGAGTACCAGAACAATAAGAAGGCAGCTCCATAAGTAGGGTATTTCTGGCTGAGCTGCAATTCAAAAACCATTCATCAGTGATGCTAATGGCTGTAACATGAAAAAGTGGTGTTTAAGTCCTAAAGTCTGGGACTATGGAGCAATGGAAGAGTAATTTGGTCGGATGAGTCTTCTTTTGGCCTGTCTCCCACTTTTGGCCGAGTTTACGTCTGGCGAAAGACATCCCAAGCCTATAATACAGACTGCTCTTTGCCGAGAGGGAAACAAGGCGGGGGTTCTGTGATGGTTAGGGCAGCCTTATCATGGTTTTCTGTGGGCCCCATGATTACTTTTACAAGGGCACATTAAGGCCAAGGATTATGTGAACATTTTAGCTGATCAAGTTCATCCCATGGTACGAACTTTGTTCCCCAATGGTGTTGGTGTCTTCTAAGACGACAAACTCGCTGTTAAAACAGTTCACATCGTCCAGGACTGGTTTTCTGAGCACGAGGAGGAATTGTCACATCTCCCCTGGCCACCACAGTCACCAGACCTCAATATTATTGAATCTTTGTTGACTTCATTGGAGAGGAAAATGTGTGATAGCTATCCGCCTCCATCATCGTTATCTGAACTTGCCACTGTTTTGCTGGAAGAATGGTACAACATTCCCTTGGCAAGCATACATGAACTGTATTTATCAATTACGAGAAGACTGCATGCTGTTTTGAATGCCAACGGTTTTCCTACACCATATTAGGCAAGGTTATATGTTTTTTTAGGTGTTTCCATATTTTTGTCCAACTCTTGTACTACAATTGATTCAGTAGTGTTTCAAAACAAAATGTACAATATTTCAGTTTATTAACTCGTGGGATTTTGAGATCGTTTCTTCTTAATTCAAAAACTACTATGAACGGTATACTGTATTTCTCCTATAAGGAACTCGTATATTGTGAAATAAATTATTACATCATGCCCCATATACACTATATGGACAGAAGTATTTGGACACTGCAGAAATTCGGAGGAGCGTCCATCTTAGTGTGAGGTTGTTTTTCCTGGTTACATCATTGCTTTATGTACCTGGAGCAATGAGTCCTAACGTATACCTCGACGTTCTGGATAATTCGGCCTTGCATCGACTGTGGGAATACTACGGTGATGATGGTTGTTTCTTCCAACAGGATCGAGCTCTATGTCATACTGCAAAACGTGTGATGGACTGGTTTCCTGAAAATGAGGTGAATTTGCTTGAGTGACATGATCAGAGCCCCATTCACAATCGGATTGAGCACTAGTGGTACAGCGACGAGTACGGTACGGTACGGCACAATCAGGAACGCTCATCTTCACAACAATGTCTGCTCACAGCCTTGCAAGAAGCATGGCGAGTTATTCCTGCCCAGACTTACTGATAACTTATGAAAAGTATGCCTCGTTGTGTTGCAGCTGTAATGCAAGTAAGAGGAGGGTCTACCCGTTACTAAATAAAATATCAAAACACTTTTTCTTTAACTTAAGATTAGAAACAGAAAAATCTATATCTATAAAACACTAACGTACATTGACCCGAAATGACGTTTTTTGTGTATCGTCGAATGGTAACAATCAACGTAAATAAAATAACCCAGATATTTTGAATTATTGCTGTTTTGAAATAGCCGAAGGTCAATTTCTATGCAAAATAAAGAATTAAATTGTAATATTTATGTTTAAACTGACCTTTTATTTCTTCCTTTGATGTAAAAGTAAATTAAACGAAATCTGGTATCTGGCCACGTCAGAATTAATGTTTACTTTTTAAATTTGATTTAGAATTCTGTGTTTGTGAATTTGAGTTGACTGCGAGATGTTGCTTACATACTTGAGGATTCCCAAGTATTATAAATGTGTTCTTTTTGTTAATAAATCATTATTGTCTTTGTCAATATCGTTGAAAGTCTTTTGTAGCATCATTCTATTTCACAATATATTCAGGAAGTCGACATTCAACACGTTTGAATAGATAAGTACGTGTTTTTTTTTTAAAGATTTTTGCATTTTTTCAAGAATTGGAATTTTATTTTTGTTTGCATTATGTGTTCCGGTATATTAACTATTGCAGAAATATTATTTAGGAGTTATATTTTAATGATATGTCTATTTCCTGCAAAATATGCTTAGACATGGGTAGTTTTGTTGCGGTTTATGTATATTTCGACCAACTTTACTTAAATATTTGATTGAATACGCAATAATTTGAAAAATTTTTTCATAAAATTAAATCAAATATACAAATCAAAACATGTTTAATTACGGTGTGTAAAAATTAAAAAAAAGCACTATTACACACCGCCGAGCGCTAGCCGGCGCAACCCGGCTAGTTCTAAATAAACGATTCATTGTTTCAAGGAACATATAGATTTAATGCTACAGTATCTAAGCTACAATGTTGGAGGGAACAAACAACATGTCTGTATTATTCTCTAAAAGACTGACTGTACTTTTCCAGAAGAATATACTCACTTTTCTTTCATCCCTAGTAAGTCTTTCAACCATGGGTTATACTTACACATCGCAACATGCGAACAGTGTGGGAAAGCATGGACCCGGAACATATTTTCAACAACTTTGAGAATTCGGAGGGTTTTTATCCGCGAGAAACTTTCCCAGAGATAAGGTTTGACGTGAAGAAATGCTGAGAAGAGAAAAAAAAGGAGAAATTTCGCGTTCGAAAGAATACTCCGAACTCAAAAGAACACGAACCAAGTCGAGACTGTTTTTTATCTTGTTTCTTTTCTTGGAGGCGAAAGAAAGTGAGAAAGGCGGGCACTCTTGCGGCTTGAAAGAACCAACGCGAACGGAACTGCGGATGGATCGACGGAGCGAGATAAGATTGTTTTCGACAGTGTAAGCTTGAAGAGGGCCAACTTAGTAAAAAGGTTGGCGCGAATATATTCAACGTAATATACAATAAAAAAACAGTAGATAGTGACGACACACCTCTCAGCATCAACTAAATTCACGGTTTTTGTGTTCTTAGAGATTGGATGTCGCTTTTTAATGTCTTGTTGCGTGCAAACTCTTTTTTATACCAGCAGCGTTTGCCCTTTTCTAATACATCAGCTTTTGGCTTTAATTTTCTTGAATGTTTTATATTTTTTTCTGTTAAACGTATGAATATATCAAACCTTTTTATGCCACACGTGCAAAAGGGGGGAAAGTGAGCTAATGTAGGATACATTTTTAAAATTGCGTTGGTGACTGTTTAATAAAAAATTTAGCACACATATTTTTGATTTTCAACACTGCCACTAAAATTGTTTCGAAATTCTGATGGATTTTTTTGGCAAAATTCATTACAAATATGCGTTTAAGACTGAAAATATGTACGTGTTTCGATCACTCGTGTTAAAAATTTCGCTTTTTTCGGCTTTGACACTTGATGGTCCCTAAACTAATAGCCACATCGGGTAAAAAAATCTTCCCTTGTACAATTTTGAACACACCATGTTAATTTCGTAATCTTATGATCGATACTTTTTCGGTAAACCGCCTAAGAGTCGAGCGAAAAAAGCGAGTTTTTAATCCTGCGGCGGTGGTAATTTTTTTTAATATAGAAAGATGTTATGCATTCACAATGAAAAAGATATACAAGGGTGACAAAAAATATTTTAATACAAAACTTATTTATTTACGTAAAAGCTTTTCACTTAACGTAACAACTTACCACATACGTCTATAGATCAGTCAAAAAGAAGTCTTCCGCACCCTTAAAAGCTATGTGCTACTATAGAGTGTTACTGAAGTATGGGTTGGCTTACAATAAGAAAGGTTATGTTTACAATGACTCTACAGTTATCAGCTAATAGTTCAAGGCTTCATAGATGACGACACCACACAATAAAGATACAAGAGTATCTTATATTAAGCAAGTACACTACAATAATGAACCGGACGCCAGCGGATTTGCATAAAATTTGACTACTTGTTTGGGGGTGTTTTTAGTGGTACTGCCTGGGACCTTTGCATGCTGTTCATTGTAAATTGAACACCGACGCCTACATGAACATTTTGGATAATCAGGTTCTTCCTACGCTCTGTCAATTTTATGGAATGGACGACTGTTACTTCCAGGACGACAACGTTCCATGTCATATTGCAGCTTCTGTCAAGCAGTGGTTTCAAGATATGGATGTAAGACGTCTTCTCTGGCCTGCTCAGAGTCCCGACCTAAACCACATAAATCATTTGTGGGACGAGTTAGAGCGACGCTTACGTACCATAAAACCAAGTCCGAAATCTACAACTGATCTGGCAACATTATTGCAGCAGGGTTGGACACAAATACCGATAGCTGTAAATCAAAACCTTGTTAAAAGTATGCCCAAAAGGATTGCTAGTGTAATTGAAGCACTTGGGAGATCATCCCCCTATTAAAGCATAAATTATTTCTCTTATATCATCACATCTTGCTGTCCGGTTCATTATTGTATGGTAGTGTATCTCATATTAGGAAATTATCTCATACCAAGAAAGTATCTCACATTAAACAGGTATTTCATATTAGGTAAGTATCTCATATTAGGCACGTATCTCATATTATGCAAGTATCTCATACTAAGCAAGTATCTCATATTAGATAAGTATCTCGTATTAGACAAGTATCTCATATTAGGCAAGTATCTCATATTAGGCAAGTATCTCACATTTGGTCCTTTTTTTTGGTGTATACAAAATTCGTACGAATACACTCTATAACAAAAAAAATCGACGTACCAAGAAGTAGTTGTCTGATGGAGACAAAAATTGGTGGATAGGATAATTATGTACAGAATAGAAAATTATTAAAATTTCAGAACAATTGAATGATTTATTTCAGAGTCACAGTAACGAGCTCAATAAGGTGTTGTACCGCCTCTAGCCTGGATGCAAGCTGCCACACGGCGTGGTATAAACCGATAAAGCTCCCGGATGGTCTCATGTGGTATTTCTTGCCAAATTTGCTCCAATTGTCGGACTACGTCATCAACATTCCCTACCGGATGCAGTGGCCTTACAATCATATCCCAGCCATGCTCGATGGGAGAGAGATCTGGTGATCTGGCTGGCCAAGGAAGTGTTTGACAAGCTTGAAGACAGTTCATAGCAACACGGGTCGTATGTGGTCTGGCATTGTCTTGCTGAAAAATAAGCAAAGGGTACTGCGAAAGGAACGGTATCAAAACAGGTCTCAGAATGTCGTCAACGTACCGCAGTAAGTGTACCTCTAATGACGACCAAAGGGGTTCGGCTATCAAGTGAAATGGCACCCCAGACCATAACTTCTTGTTGAGGGCCCGTGTGGCGTGCAATAGTGAAAGCAGGATCGACACGCTGCCCTGGGCGTCTCCAGACAAGTCTTCGATGATCGTCAGGACACAGTTGGAAGCGGGATTTGTCGCTAAAGACTATACGTCCCCAGTCAGCATCATTCCAGCCCGATCGAGCCAAGCACCACTGTAATCTGGCTCGACAGTGTGCAGGCGTGAGTGGCAGGTGGCGTAACGGTCGGTACGAGCGTAGATTTCGCTCTCTCAGTCGTCTGTGAATGGTCATGGTGGACACTTGTGTGTGGGTAGCACGACTGATGGTTGATAGCGATGAATCAGGCGCCGTGACAGCTGATCTGACACTCACTCTGTCCTCGCGATCTGTTGTGGCCCTACGTCGGTCGCTACCATCATGATGCTGAAATCTGCCATTGTCCACCCACTCTTGCCAGCCTCTTCTAATCGCCGCATCGCTTCGACTCACATGGCGAGCGATTCTCCAATTTGCCCAACCAATGATACGACTTTTTTCAAACTCTGAAAGTTGCTCGTAATGAGCTCGAATCCTACGGCGAGGCATTTTTTCAGTCGTTGAAAGGTATCCTAAATCGCAATGCAGCAGACATTTTTACAACAGTTCAAGAACAACTCCTTATATACATCTGCTGGATGCTCAGTTCCGATGCGCTGGAGATCGCACTATTCATACATTGGACACCAAATTTTAGTAATTTGCATATTTGGTCAAAATATTTTTGCATACGAAATTTTAAAGGAATCGGATGATTCCTTCTTGGTGCGTCGATTTTTTTTTGTTATAGAGTGTATTCTAATGTTTTAATATTCTTACTGGAAAATATGGCAGATATAGGTGAAGACCATTCTACCTTGGTTAAAATAGCAAGCCCTACTATGGTCAAAGTAATCTATATATCGTCACTCAAAGTGCAAAAGGTCGTATGTCTAAAACCTACATTTTTCAGGAGAGAAAAATAAATTTTTTTCCTTATGATCTGATTAAATTAATATATACTCTGTGCTTTGTTCTTTTTTTAGAGCAGGTTATTGCATCACAAAATTCCACATATAGGAATAATAAAAGAAAAAATGGAATTTTTGAAGTAAAGATGTATGGTCATTGTTTGTGGTATGTACTTAACGTTACCATAGTGAACTAGTCGGGTGACTTGAAAAAAGATTTGCGACAAAATAAAGAAACATTACCAACAGTAACAGTCACTGTTTGTTTCATTCACGATTTTAACAGACACAACGCACAAAAATCGCAGTTTTATGTTTGCATACAGTGGAGGATTTCACTTCGGATCCCATCAGTCTTCGAGAATCTTTCTCGGTATTCTCGAAAAATCCCTTTTCATAGCTCATGAATATACAAATTCAAAACAGGGTGAGTTTGGAAACAGTACATATTGGTTGTTATTATTGTATCCACTACGATGTATCACGAGGTAATAAGAGTTTGGTGACACTCCAGCAGAAGTTCTTCGGAAAATAAAAGTAGATTCCCTGTATCATCTATCTCTTGTCACACCCCCTGATGCTTGTATGCGCTTACCCCAAGGGGTAAGCGTAAAACCATTTGAGACCATGTTCTAGAACATACGTGTGGTACTTTCGGAGGTACGTCCCTTGTGAATATGGATCAATTTTGTATTCCCTACATCAGACATTGTCAACATTTGTTAGACCGATGCCAAGGATCTCGTTCCGAAACATTTACTCGTATATACCTTTCAATATTTTTTAAAGTTCGTACATTGAGCTAGGGTCCGTCTTGATTCAGTGGGTAAGACCACTGCGCTAGCAACCTTCGAGTTGTAGGCGAAGCACGTTCGATTCCTGTCACGAGAATTCATCTCTGTATGTCTTGCTTCTGTATTGGTAAAAAACGTGCATTGTGTTGACTATTACTTGATATTATTTGATTGGCGCAAAAATGTGCAAATATGGCCCTTGCGCCATAAAACACGAAAGAACAACCAAACATACTTTAAATTGACATATTAATTAATCATGGGATAATCATAATGAGTGTTAGTACACCTATGTGTACTCTTTGAATGTTGACAAACATATTAAACGGCGATGGTTAATTACATTTGTACCAAAATTAAACGAGATTCCTATTACAATTTAAATTAGTAGACTTCCTACTGAAAACTTCCGACACTCGGGTACAATAACGAACATAAGCTGCAATGCGAACTTACGAGAAAAGTACATTCCCTGTTACTAGATTTGAAGACAGAATACAGATCGCCTTAATCTCTAATTTTAACAGAGTTTGATACATCTACTTGGTATGGTATGATATATCTACTTGGAATGGTATTATATATATACTTAACGTGACACTGGAACAACAAAACGGGCTATTGGTGGAGGACCAGGATAAACCCCTGAAGGGAAAATCCGATGACGTCACCGTGTAATCTAGAACCACAGTCAGATGACGAGACAGCACATGACTTGGCACACCACTCTCAAAACTTCCACACCACACAAATGTGTGGACATTTGATACCACGACAGACTTAACGTGCACCAGACCCTACTGCGCACGACGGTCTTTTGTTGGATTCAAACAAGCAACTCACGGTTGCTAATCCGATGCTCTTCCAACCGGACGGTTCCAATCGTTGTCCTTGGATCTTTCCCTTCGGAATTGATCCCGGACCGTCAATATTACGAGCGTGTGTTGCTCCAGTGTGCCGTTAATTACTTACCTATGTGTTAGCTAGTATTTTAAATTATGTAATGCTCCTATGTGGCGAGCTATTACTTTTTTAAGGTTATGGTTTTAAAGTTATGGCAAAGACAATAGATAATGCTTAATTATACATAATACTTATCGGATCTTTCCCTTAAGGGACTGATCCCGGACCGTCGTCAAAATCCCGTTGTGTTGCTCTAGTACGACGTTAACTAAACTTACCAACTTACCATAATACTTAAATGGCTGGACAATAATCGTTTTTACTATCTAAGAACTTGTCTTCAATTATTACATTTAAGAATAATAGCTAATATATGTAGACTCTTAAAAATAAATTTCTAATAGTACCATAACTCTTTGGACAAGAAACTAAATGGAAGATTAAAATTATGCCCTTTAAAAACTTTCTAGTCAACAACATCGGTAAATTTTCAGAAGTTAAAAACCGTTCGTAGAAAAAATTAAACTGACTATGAAATTATTGTTTTATTATATTACATAAAATAAAATAGTATCCTGCGTTTCAGTGGCTGTTAAAGTTTTGATTGGTTGTGTGATATCACGAGCGAAACGAGATACGAAATATTTAAAAGCATTACATTTGAAATCGCCATGGAATTAACACACACACACACACACACACACACATATATATATATATATATATATATATATATATATATACAGGGTGGTCCCGAATTCATGGTACAAACTTTAATGGTAGGTACAGGACATTGTAACAATGATTTATTGTATAGGAATGTATAGTCGCAAGTGACGCGGTCGCTTCATCTGTAAATAGCACATAATCTACGAAATCCGGCTGCAACGCACATTGCTGCATCACCCACAGGCAGAAGTTCACGTGGCGAGGATAATCTGCCGGATTCAATGCTTGTACTTTCTGAAAATGGAAGGGGTGTAAGCGATTTTCGTTTAACACTCTGCATACAGTCTGATGACTCACACCTACGTCACGCGCAACAGTTCTTGTGCTTGACTCGGGTCTATCAGCCACAATGTTCAAGATGCTTTCTTCCAGCCTTGGAGTGCGTACAGCTCTTACTCGACCAGCGCCATGTCTGTTGACGTCGAACGCACCTGTTTCACAAAGTTGACGATGTAACCGTTGAAAAATTCTATGATCCGGCATTCGTCGATCAGGATACTCCGCGCGATACATTCGTAACGCAGCTCTGCCGTTACCATTTGCACGGCCGTACATGTAATGCATGTCTGCTTTTTCTGCATACGTAAAGTCACCCATCGTCTACGGCAGCACAATTGTGAATGGCGCTTTTCCCTACTGCGATGCATCATGTTCAACAGCGGCTAGACATCTACTGCCCTCTACCGGCAATGATACCAACCGATCACTCCATTTCTCTTTCCTTTTATTTCCCCTGTTTACGCCTCACCGCGTCACTTGCGACTATACATTCCTATACAATAAATCATTGTTACAATGTCCTGTACCTACCATTAAAGTTTGTACCATGAATTCGAGACCACCCTGTATATATATATATATATATATATATATATATATATATATATATATATATATATATACGCAACTCCTATTGTTTTACCAGTGATCAAAAGTTAAGTTTTCTTGAAATATTCTTTTACTATTATACCAGGCCTCAAAATAGATTTTTTAATACAGGTACACAAGGTGCACCTAAGTTTTTAAATTAGGTGCACAGTTTTCGTTTTAGGTGCACATTAAGAAAAAACTTAATATAAGAGGATTGATATAATGTAAACTACTTTGTAAGTTGGATATGTTTAGATAGGTTAGTAGTAGATAGCGAATGAAAATATTTAAACATCTAAATTCTCCAGCGCACGGCTGTAGCGACAGTCGCCTCAACAGAGCCATGTGGAAAATGTTTCGATCATCGGAAAGTTCTGGTGGCTGTGGCACAAGTAAACTTTCCTCCTGTATAAACCCGTTACCGCCCAGCGATTTTTTTTTTCGCATAGTGTGTATTTAGGAATTTCAATTATGTTCCTTTAGAGTGAGAGAGGTCGATATTAATAGTTAGTTCAAGAAAAAAATAAAAATAAAAACATTCCCTCCCTCTTTTTAACGTCAGATGCACTGCGTGCACCTAGCGGAAAAAAATAAATTAAGTGCACAATTTTATTTTCATATGCACAGTGCACCTGTGCACCCGGGTATTTCGAGCCCTGTATTATACTATTACTATTATTGCTCAAAAAACAACAACACGCGATAGGAAGGTAATTTGAAAGATAGTGGTGGATAAAAGCTTATAGAGAGCCAGTTCTCCACAAAAGTTGATAGATAGTGATGAAAAAAAGTTTATACACAGCCAGTGATCACGCACCGTCAGGTTAAAAAAAAATATATATATAAACTAGGGGGCCTGCCCCCTGCTCGCTGACGCTCGCCAACTCCCGGAGGATTGCTTCGCTGCGCGAACCTATGCTCGCTTCGTTCGCCTCAATGAAGACGTGTGTCCTAGCAGAAGGGATTGTTTACAAAATATGTTACCAAAAAATGTTTTTCAAATCTAAATTTGCTGTATTACAGAAAAAATATATAGAGTATCTCTAAAATCAGAATTCAAATGAAAACTTTGTGTAAATTTTGACTCGAAATGTGAGCGTTGCTTTGGAAATTGAATACCCAGCATGTTGTTTGTGTGTACATTTTCCCAGCACTCAAACGACCCACACTTTTTCGTTGAGTTTGTTGCCGAAATTTGTAGTGCAAGCTTCTTGTTGAACTATAATTGTTGGCCCTGAAAAGATCCTCCGCTTTCTTTGATTTCTATTATAAACTAACTGCAACAGCTCATTAAAATTTCCTTTTTTTTTCAATAAAATTTCATCCGATAACGCTATAAATTCAATCGATGAGCGAGACTTCGCGATAAACAAACAATCGTACAGTGTTGCCAAAACGCGATTACAAATAACGTATTTTTTGCGTGCCACGTAAGAGAATTATATATATAGATAGATGAAGTTTGACCAAAACAAATAATCTTTGTTACGGACATGTCGTATGACGAGCCATTTATCCTAGTTTTATTATAAAGTTTTACACAATGTCGTGCCTGAAAGTGATAGGCGAGGCATATATATATATATATATATATATATGATACTTGTTTTCCTTCGCTTAGTTACAGAAGATTAATTATTCCTGTCCATTTATAACATATCATGTGGATTGTTTTCCTGTCCTTTCAAATAGTTGGACAGATTTCTGTTTCAAGATAAATAATTTTAATCCTGAGTTATATTTATAAACTAAAAGTGTATCTTACTCCCATTTAAATAATTATTCGATTTATTATTATTATTATTATTATTATTAACTAATTATTATTTAACTAATTCCTAATAACTAATTATTCGATACAGTGATATGGGAACATCGCAAAAAATTAGATATTTTTATTTTCATACCACAATATTTTCCTATAATCTGGTAATTTTACCCTTTCTTTTTAGTCATTAACTTAAATACCCGCACAGAAGTCTAAAAATAACTCAAATTGTCAACAGTTTGAGACATGATAAGCATTAATATTTAATTTAAGACATTTATAAAGTCATTAACTCTGGATTGAAGAGCAATATTTTAAGTGTAATAGTTTATGGTTTATGTTCTTGTACATTCGTAGTACAAGTAATAATGGAAGATATTTAACTTAAATGCAGAAATTTTTTATTTATGACTTGGTACTTTTTTAATGTCATAAATTGCTTAGTGACTGCTTAACGTATAATCACAATTTAAGTGATATACAATTTACCCATTTGTAAAAATTATTTTATTATTACAGGTAAACAAGATACTTTTATGTAGATCACTTAAAATTTAATGTCTTCAAAATCTAATACGAAAACAATAGATTTTTTATAATGACTGACCCAATTGAACATAACTCATCATGGCACTACAAACTTGGACCACTTTGCTTTAACCTGGTGCCACATGTGGGTATGTTCAAGTACATACTACAGCCCTTTTATAGGGGGCTATACATTCCAAACAGACAACTATCAATTCCTTACCATGATTTGTAACAGGAATCTTTTGATCCAGAATTCAGCACTCTGAGCACAAAACCGATTGTTAGGTTAAGAACAATAGCTAAATGAGATAATTTTTAGAATAAAATGAGCAAATGTATCGAACCTTAAAAGGAAGAGACAAAATACTAAAACAAATGTCAAAATCTTCAAATGTCTTAATATAACTAATTGTAATTTATGAATAAATCTAACTGTCATACGAGCAGAAATGGTCACATTTCATGTTTGTAATAGGAACACACTTCTTTATATAAATAAATGTCTTAATACGTATGCATTATTTCTACAATGAGTTAAACAATTAGCATGTTGCCATTAAAAATAAAATAAAATTGCATTTCTGTAAATTACTCTATTTTTCTCCTCAAGAAAAGCAAGGGAATGTACTTTCTTTTAGCAGACAGAAAAATTAGTTCCGTACTCTGATAAAGTAACACAATTACTTCTAGGATTTGCACCATTTTGTACCTCTTACTAGAATAAAAAGTTCTGCTTGACATAAATGCTCTTTTAAATCATTCTAGTTAAGAGGAAATTCGCTAGTTCAACATCCAAGCAGCTAAACTCTCGTCGAGCTCAAGATCTTCAGCACAAAAGTCTAAGTGTCATACTTCAAAAAGAAATATTTTTCACGAAATTAATTCAACGCACCACTATGGAACTCAGCTGTAAACGACGTCTTTGGACTTTGTGTGACCATTCCAAAATAAAAGTTTTAGATTATAACGAGCTTGACTGCTGAAATAATTTTTATCGTGATATAAATAACTTTCAATTTGAAATCGAGAAAAAAGATTTCATCGTTGGCTTATGCATATATTTGGGATGTATTTTAGTTACATCTGTTGTAAATGCTTCGAAAAAGCGATAAAACCAGAGCAATTTTATGCTATGTGTGTGAATACTTCCTACTCAATACCTGAAGCCCACAAAAATAATAATGCAGAGGTTTCGACACAGGCAGTATACAAGAGATCATCGGAAAAGACAAAGTTCAATGGTATAAATATCTTGCAAAATGAAACCACAAAAAATCGATACCCGTAAAGCAAAAAAGCATTATCCGAAAATGCACTTTTTGAAAAGTGTGATTTACTCATTTCTTCAACTGTGAGCAGTTGTTAATTGAATTCCCATCACACTGAAGCAAAGCAATAAGATTTTGACGATAGTCAGGGGTTAATCCAAAAGAGAAAAGTCTCTGGACAACACATCGTATTTTTTGAAATTTGGTCCAACATCTGAGCTGACAACAGGTGCAGGATTGTATTCAGTGTTCTGCAACACAATTCCAAGCAATGGCTATTGTTCTGCATGCTTTTTGTCAGAATTTTGAAAACTGCAGTAAAATCAAAAACAGACGTAAAACACAACTATCGACTAAATATGTATTACATAATTATAATAAAACATCAAAATTAATTAAATTACTCTTTTTAAAACCAAGGCATACTTTCAGAATTTGCAATTCTCTCGATCATTTTTGAAGTTAAATATCTTGTAATTGACATAGAAGATGTGTTATTTATAAAGTGTGTAGGGAGGTTGTTCCGTGGGTAGAAAAGTAAAAAGGTGTGGTAGGAGCTAGGGATGCGACATCAATGTCGATGTTTTCAAAACATCGATGTCTTTTTAAAAACATCGATGTATTTAACATCGATGTATTGGGGTCGATGTTTTGGTAACATCGATGTTTATACTTATCGATGTTTTTACGTTGTCGATGTTTTATTTTTAAATGAAAAAAGTACCGTTATAAAATTTTAAAAAATAACCAAGTAGCATAATTTTTATAATCAGCAAATTGAACATAATTTTAGACCGAAGTGACCAAGGATGAAGGGTCTGATGAGTAGTGATGCGACATCGATGTCGATGTTTTCTAAACATTGATGTTTTAGAAAAAAAGACATCGATGTATTGGAACCGATGTCGCATCACTAGCTGCTAAACCTGTTTTAAGAAATGGGGAAACAAGCTTGAATACACTGAATTTTAAAAACATCGATGGTTTGGGGGCGATGTATTCTCAACATCGATGTTTTAATTTTGAACATCGATGTTTTGCTGTCGATGTAGCATCACAAGTTGCTAAACCAGTTTTAAGAAATGGGGGGAAAAGTTTAAATACCCTGAATTTTAAAAACATCGATGTTTTTGGGTCGATGTATTATCAACATCGATGTTTCAAAACATCGATGTTTTGCTATCGATGTCGCATCCCTAGTAGGAGCGCGCTTTGCACTGCAGAACATCGTAACTTATGATTGAAAAAAAATTGATCAAAATATTGAAAAAATTAAGGAAAAATTGTTTTGGAAAGACTCTGTTCTGCGACGTACGTCGCAGTTTTAAGCATTGTATGCTCCCTGGGCTGCCACCAAATTTTCAAACCGCACCCACATGATGGCATTTAAGACCACGACATATAGTTAACGTGAACCAGTCCCCATGTATACGACGGTCTTTGACTAGATCTAGTTTTAATCTTGCAACTACCCGGTTGCTCTTCCACTGCGCTACTGTTGCCTCGGTCAATACTGGCATCAGCGAACCTACGTGGTCCTACTTTTCTGCTATCACAGCGCTGTGTTCTCCTTTGTAAAGCCTGTATAGTACTCCTTTGTACATCCTGTATAGTATTCCTTTGTACAGCTTGTATACCACTGCCTCGGTCTATACAGGCATAAGCGAACCAACGTCGTCAGACTTTTCTGCTGTCACAGCACTATATTCTTCTTTGTAAAGCATGTATGTTTCTCATTTGTACAGCTATACCGCTGCATCGGTCATTCTATAATATTATAAGAGAAAGTGTTTGTTTGTTTGTTGCACGCAAAGTCGTGGCAAATCTATGACACTTACGGTAATGGGATTTCGCACACAGGTAGTCCGAATGTTTTGCAATTTTAGGGTCGAAGTGAATTTGAAAACTCAATCTAGAACATTTTAAAATGAATTTAATGAAATTTAATTTTTATTGTTTTGTTTGAATAGGCAACAGCATAAAAGATCAGTTTCTAAATTTATTTTTTTTCGTTGTCATTTTGCGAGGAGGAATGATTTTCTAGAGGACGATAATAAACAAAGTCTTAACTTTAGTTATGTAGTTCTTTTTTCTATCTCCTTGACCGTTACAGACATAGTAAAAATTTCAACGGATTTGAAATCTGCGGAAAATTTTACATTAGAATGATACCTAAAAATATGATTTTAAAAATTTTAAATTGAATATCTTGCATTTTCGCAAGAGAATGTGACGTCACGCCAACATTCGTGTTCCAAAAATAAACATATCGCATTTTCTGCCCTCTTACGATTTAAGCGAAAGTAAGCAAAGAAAAAAACACAATTTGGTTTGGCTTTTAGTTTGTCAAATCGGGATCGTTAAAGATTGATTAAAAATTGCAACGGATATGAAATGTGCGGAAAATTTAACACCAGTTAGAAACCTTATACGTTTGATTTTCTTTTAATAAATTATTTTTCAATCATTTATTTATATTTTAGCAAGAGATTGTGACGTCACGCCGAATTGCTTTTTGGTTTGCGGAGCAAATCAACTCCACGGGCTACTATGTTATGGCTGTTATCCAATTTGCGAAGCAAACCATAGTTCATGATAGTCATAATTTAGTTTGCGAAGCAAACCAAATTGGAATTCCCGGGGAATTCATTTCAATAGGCTACAAATTTCCATTTGGTTTGAGAAGCAAACCAACACGGTCAACGCCATGATGGCACTTATCCATCCAATAGGCTGCGAATTCACCGCGTGTTAGCGAGCAATGGTCACATTTGACTGTCACGGGCAACGTCACCACGCCAGTGGTTAGTTTGTATAACCTTCCAACTTTAAGCCGTAGCTCCCGGTTTATTTACCCATGGTGTGTGATAAGAAACTAAAGCGACAAACCAGACGCATAACTTGTCAAATGTTAAAGATTCATACATTAATTTGTTTGCTATATGTACAGTCGCGGAAAAAACGAACCATCTCCTTTATGTCTAGCACTAATCATACTAGAGTATTCAATAGAGAATAATACAAATTCAAACAAATAATAATACAAATTCAAACAAATAATAGTATAAATTTAAAAAAATAATACAAATTCTACAAATTCAAATTTGAAACAATTACATATAGGGACGTCCCCATATCAAATCTTTCAGAAACAAGGAAATTTCCTATCGAAACACTATGTTTTGATGCCATAATCAGAGTGTGCATCGTTTAATAAGTTTAAATATGAACTTTCAAGACTTAACTATCCTTATATCCGGAGATATTCAATACTAACGTTGGTATCAATTTCAGGGACGATCTCGACATAGAAAGTCTCTATCTGTAGATCGAGATTAATTTTAATTGCATCTACTCGAATTTCGAATTTCAACATTATTTAAAATGTATTTTTTTAGTGAGAATAGTTATATTTATTACTCAAGTGAAAACAATTTGAGATTTTTATTATCATAGTTGCTATATGACTGCAAATCATCTAATAATTATCATCCAACGTGTGACAAACGTTTTTAAACTTTTGGTTACCCCCTAAAATCGCAATAACGAAGAATATTTAACGTAGTGCGAAAACTAACTATCGGAGCGAGATGAAATTTTGTATGGCCATACCTAGAAGTCCTTCTATATCGATTCCCATCAAAATATAATAAGGTTCAAATTCATAGATTTTAAAACATTAATTTAATAATTATTATTACATACTAAAGTTTTTTAATCAAATATTTAGTGGTTTTTGTTTGGGTTGTTTAGCAATAACATGGTACAAAATATCAGCCGCTATAGAAATATTATTTAGGAAGATAAACATAAAAGTGTGAGAAACTGATATAACATTAGGAGCTACAATCTTTCTGTACTCATTATGGTGAGACCTAATGACATGAAAATTGATATCTGTAATTTGTTTATAAAAGATGTTAGTTCCTGTCAAACGTCGTCTTCGAATTTTCAATACTGTTAAAATGATTCGGGCTTTGTTTAGCCTGCAAATCATGTAATATGGAACATCACAATATATCGACAGGGTAGATAGGTAGTCCAAATTTATGTCGCATTGCACAAACATAACGCGAAATTATTCAAGGCTTGGGATCAATCTCGGAGGGAAAAATTCGAGGACAGCATGGCAACTTCAATCTCCAAATTTCCAAAACATGCCAACGTGAATCAATCTGTGACATTTCTGGTCACAGATTGAACTTGAACCATCCCGCAAACACACTACGGTCATTAGTTGGATTAAATCCGGTTCCTTATTCGTGACGTTACCAACTGAGCTACCGCGGCTAATATCTCGACAAAAATAAGTAGCAAAAACAACTATCAAATTTGGATTAAATGCTTTGATACACAACTATGTTCCGTTTTGAGCATCATTGTAGAATTTGTACAAAAGAGCCTTTTTCTATGATGACGTGAAAAAATATTTTAGAGGCTGATTTAAAAATTCAGTTAATAAAAATAAACAAGATTTATTGAGTGAATTATCATAAACCGGTTTGTTTGTGATTGTTAAACACTATTTTTCGAACTATAATAATTTTCGAAATGCACGTGTACGTTTCGACTGCAGGCAATATGGAACATGTTAAAAGAAAACAATAAAATGAAGTATGGCGAATTCATCATTTTGGTTCTAGACAGTTTGGCTTCTATGTAAGTCTGACCAGGTATGTATCAAAAATTACAGACAAGGTAGGAAAACTTTTTGTCCGAGAGTTTAGATTCAGACTTGGATAGATAAGGATTTTACGGTTTAAGGAGGAATTACTGATTTTGAAAATGGTGTATGGCAAAGACTTTCTGAACCTCTTCCAGTGCGTAAAAGAAATTGTGAGTATTTGAAAGCAAACCTAAAAACAAGGAAATTATTGATTTTTATGAAGTTGTAACCGATAAAGTGCTCAGTTTTTTGTAAAAAAATTCTTCTGCGAAATATTCAAAGGTGCTCCAAATCACCTTCAAATTGTCGCACCAAAATCTTCAACAATCAATCTTCAATCTTGTTCACACCAAAATCTTCAAATTGACCATTTTTATTTTTTCTAGAACACTTAATTTCTTTAAAGTTTGGCATAATCACATGAACCATGGCTAATTTTGCCGTGATTTGGTGTTTGGTTCAATTTTTAAAATATGATGTTAAATATAACGTGCCTTTATTCCGTTTATCTTTTACTAATAAAACCAATTAAACCAACTGAGCACTGCTTTTTTGAGAACACACATGTAGTAAACCTCCAGCAGCTTTTCAAATTTTTAACTATAGACAGACGTATTAAAATATTTTATCTAACTTTTGATCGATAAATGTAATTGATTCAATTATGATATCATTTCTATATTTCCTCCTTATGACTAAATTTGAAGAGTCTAAAATATATTCATGGTTTTATTTCATTAATCTATACTAAGAATCATGTATAATGTGAGTCTTTGAGCGAAATAAATGAAATGCGTTTATCTTCTAACAGATTAAAATATCTTTTGTAGTAAACTATTAATTTATCTTGTGTTAATGGAATTGATCGTATATTAAATACCACTTACTGACTATTTGAAACAGCGTTTGAAAAATACGTTGTTTCTATGCCACGTAATGTTAAATACATTTATACACCTTTAATCTAAATCATAATATAAAGTTAATTAGTATCCAAAGCATTTTGTATGTATAAAACACAAAAGGATGTTCAAAAGGTTTAGAATAATCGTGATACGTTTTAATTCGAAGAATGTGAGTTCCTTTTTCCTTTTTGAACGTAAAATAATGCGGTAAGTGCTTTTTGACCACTTAACGAAAATATACAATTATGCGTTTTACATAAACAAAATATAAATGGTTTATTTCTTCTTAATGTACATGTGTATAGTGAAATAAGGTACACCAAAACATTTCGTTGCAAATAGAAAAAGAAAACAAATTTTCTTCTTAAAGGGTACATTGTCCCTCTTCGCACGGAGAAATTCGATTAATATAATTCTTTACCTGATTATGAATAAATGAATCTTTCAGTTTGTTTTAAACATTACTTCCATAAAAAGTCTTTCTTTAGAGTTCCTTTCTTTGTATTTGAGGAATAAATTAAATCATATTAATGCAATTTATTTCTTAGATTCCGCATAATGAAATGGTAATTAAGTTAGCCCTCCATTCCCTGAAGTAATTGAAGACACTTATTCACTGAATGGAATCGAGAAAAAAAACGTTCGGAGTTTTTCTTTCTTAAGCGAAATCTATGACTTAATTACTATTTCTGGTGGTTTTGATAGATTTTCATTAGGAACTAATGGAGCAGAAATAAATGGAAACATAACGACTTTTTAAAACAAACCAAGAAAAAAAATTGTGATCGGTTTTATTGTTGCATTTCTACTTATATTACGTAGTCGTTCATTACTTTAATTTTAACTGTAAGTCAAAAGGGAAGCACTGCATCATAAGAATTTTGATAGATACTTGATTAATAATAGCATAAAACGTGTTCTGGAATTCTGAAATTCTTGTTGCTATGTTAACTAGCAATAATATTGTACATTAATATTTTGAGAATGCAAACAAAAGCCTCTAATCACATATCATTTTTAAGTTGAAGAACTTTCAGCCAGAACTTTCAACTGAAGAACTTACAACTTTCCACGTGGCAATATGTCAATGAATTTAAAAAGGAATAACTAAACCGATACTAAAATAATCTTTTGAACAGGTCACTAAAATCGTCTGGGCGAACTAGTTCAAAGTTGTAGATAGTTTAATTTACGCCGCACTGAAGAGCAATACAACGGACTATTGACTTTTGTCCGGGATCAATCCCAAAATAAAAAGACTGAGGACAAAACCTCGTAATTTTGAAACAGTCAGATGTCGAGGTCAACACCTAAGCTGGGGAGATGGAGTACATTTCAGGCTATGAGATATTCAGCGTGTAATAAGTAGCCTTAAAGTGCAATATGGTTTTTAGTAGAAATCAGTTTAAAATTTGTAACCCTCATTATTTTAACAGTAACTTTACCAACTGGGCTGCAGCAGATATGAATAGTTAACAGAACGCTTACACAACATCCATCTATAACCCCTCTAACTGGGTTAAAGAAAATCTCTAAAAGATATTTTACAGGTTTCTATTACGCCGCACTGTATATGGATGCTGTCTAAAGGCTCGTTTTCATAAATCAAGTTTAATTGACCGATTATAGTTCATCGTCAAAAGTTGAATGAAAAATATAGTAAGAACCTTTGTTTCAATAGAGTTGATCAATTTTTTAGTGGATCAAGAAAAGTTTGAACCGTTCAAACTTTATCGTTCCAGTGATGAGTCATCCGCCATATGCACTTAAGTTGAAACTTATCTTGAAAAATGTGAACTTCAATTGGCTGTCAAGTTTGCTTTCAAATGGTCACGTCAAGTGTGACTGTTTTTTGTTTACAGATAAAAAATAGTTTTAATGATATTCAAGTGATCTGAAAGTCTTATACTAAAATTTTTATATTTGCTTCTACGCATGATTAGAGATATGAGCAGAGAATATTCTCAAAGGAATATTCTCTAAGATTAAGAATGTTCTCCAAAGATTGAAATTACGAGAATATTCGAGAATTTTCTTTTTAAAACCTAATTTTTCAGAAAATTGCGATTGTAACGGACAGTGAAGCTATCCCCCTCTCATTCCCTGTAGCGCCCCTAGCCGAAAACATTCCAATACGTTAGTCTGCGATGAACTGCCAACGGAGTAGCATGTGATATGTGTTATGTCCGCAGTTAATTCGGAACCCCTCTCTGTAAATATTATTCTTCTACTTTTTTTTGTACATGTAATTCGTGTAAATTACTTTTCAAATAAATACTTAGGTAAAAGTCCTGTTTTCCTTCATGTATTTTGAGCAGTTATAACTGTAAACACCCTTACCATCTTACATAATCTGTTTAATTTTATTGGTTGCAGAAATGAATACGAAGCTTATTTTATGTATCATTCACAGTATATACACAGTCCAGTCACATTAATGTGACCACCACCTACTTTCGAGGTCAAAGTGAAATAACCAATCACAAAAGGCAGGTGGCAGCACATTGCAGTGGAGTGTATATAAAGGATGTCCTAGGGAATCGGAAAGCATTTCAATCGTTGGCGTAATGCAGAAACGTAGCAATTTATCCGACGTCCAAAAGGGCATGGTTATTGGCTTTCGGGCCAACGGTGGAAGCATTTCGGAAACGGCTAATTTTGTGAACTGTTCGCGTGCCGCCGTGTTAAAAGTATACCGTGAATGGCAAAATGGCACCATCCAAAATCAGTGGCGTGGCACATGTGGTGCACCACGGGCTATAGATTTCAGAGGCGAACGCAGGCTACGGAGATGCGTTCGGGCGAATAGACGTGCAATTCTTGAGCAACTGACCGCCCAGATGAACCAAGGGGCTACCAAGAGTGTATCATCAACAACGGTTTAGCGACTGTTGCTGCGCATGGGCCTCCGCAGCAGACGCCTGGTTAATGTACCTATGTTGACTGCTGTTCATCGGCGACGAAGGCTGGAATTTGCACGCCAGTACAGCAACTGGACGTCCACAGAGTGGCGACAGGTGGCTTTTTCCGATGAATCGCGTTTTATGCTCCATCGGACAGATGGACGTTGGCGTATACGGCGTGAAACGTCTGAAAACAAACACCCTGCAACAATTGCCGGAAGTATCCAGTCTGGAGGAGCGAGCATTATGGTTTGGAGAATGTTTTCCTGGCATTCACTGGGTGCACTCATCATTGTGGTAGGCACGATAGATCAGCACAAGTACGCATCTGTCCTTGCGGACCATGTAAACCTCTGCATGCGAATAATTTTTCCTCAGAATGATGGCATGTACCAGCAGGACAATGCGAGGTGTCATACAGCTCGCAGTGTATGTGCGTGGTTCGAAAAGCATCAGTATGAGTTTACCGTACTCCCCTGGCCATCAAACTTAACGGATTTAAACCCATTCGAGAATCTGTGGGACCACCTCGATCGGGTTGTTCGTGCCAAGGATCCTAAACCGCGTAATGTAGCACAGCTGTCCACGACACTGGAGTAGGCATGGCTCAACATCCCAGTGAACACCTTCAGAAACCTAATTGGCTCTCTTCCTGCTCTTATTGCAACGGTCCGCTCTGCTAAAGGTGGTAATTCTAGTTTTTTACAGGTGGTCACATTAATGTGACTGCACTGTGTATATGCATTTAAGCATTGTTATAGAAATGAGTTGTGACTGTGATAAAATGAAAATAAAATGAAGTAAATCATGAAATGAAAGTCTGCAATTTATATCACATGGAACTAAAAGAAAATTAACATGCTCTGAAACTGAAGAAAAGAGAAAACGCTTTGGGCTCTAATGTCAATGAAATGGAAATTGCTAGTAACGATTTGTTCTCAAGTTAAATAAAATTGTTTTTAGTTTTTTTAACAAAACTTTTAATATCTGTACAACTTTACATACAACTGCTTTCGACGTCATTTTAAAACTGAAACTGTTAATCAGTTTCTATTTAAATATGAAAAAAAGTCCAATTTTTTTTAATATCTTAAAAAATAATATAGATATTTTTGAATAAAAGGACACCTATATATTATTTCTACCATCAGTAGAACCGGAAATATTTTAAAAATGAAAACTGCAAATCAAACAAGCCTTCAGGATTTTAACGGTCCTATTCTCCTTTTGTGTTAAAAGGGATTTTAATAGTGAAAATGGATTTAACTTACAAACTACTTGTCATAAAAGAATGAAATTTTCTACAATTACTTTTTAAATAAATTTCTTTAATTTGCTTTTTTTCAATCCTCTGCTGTAAAATCATTCTTCTGCGCAAAATGAAAACATAAACGTAAAAAACCAAATTTAGAATCTGTCATACCTTTATGCGGTTGTCATTCCAAAATAAACAAAAATAATTACATTTCATTAAATTCATTTTAAAATGTTCTAGATTGAATTATAAAATTCGCCGCGACCCAAAAATTGCTATAAATTTGGACTATCTGTGTGTCAAATCTCATTGCTGTAAGTGCCATAGAATCGTTAGGATTTTGCGGCAAACAAACAGACAAAAACTTCCTTTTATAATAATCGAGATATATATTTTTAGAATTTTTTGAACTTTGTATACTATGTGTTTTACGTGGTTTTTAAACAAAATATTTTTACAATTTTTTCTAATTGTTTTAATCAAAAATCACGAAGAGAGTTTTTATTATGAACTTTTTTTTTCTTTAATGCAAAAATGAAGTTCTGTGTTTTAAAATATTTTAAGATATATCTACTTTGCCAAACGTAAAAATTTTTCAATTTATCCTTTTTAATAAAAACATTTAAAAGTTTTGAAAATTTAAAATAGTTATTAGAATTGCAAATACAATGTTTACCTACCAGGAAACATTTAAGAACAAAAATTTTAAAATTGAAGATTTTAGAATTGTGTGCCCGGACCCCCTTAAATGTGTGAACAAAACTGATTCAAGTCATTTCAACTTTTCTTGATCCACTAAAATCGGTCAAATAAACTTGATTAGTGAGAACGCCCTTTATGGACAGTAATAATTAAAATGTACCTTTCTACATCACCCTTATTGAAAGCGAAACAGTAGATGTGAATTAAGTTGAATTTTAATTTGAAACTATTGAGTTAATGCAAAAGTGTGTTCTATTTTTTTACAAAATTTAAAGGGAAAATTATTTTATCCACTAAACATTACATTTAATTAATATAGCATGCGCCGTGCATTAGATGTTGGATGTCCTTTCGCCATCTCACCTGTTGCTGCACTATACCGCAATTTGTGTTTGCGAAGGATTCTGTCCTTTTGGAAATAAAAATGCAATTATATGTCGAAAATACACTTCTGCCATTTTTATTGCTTAACAAAATTTTAAAAACAGAACCCACTAACACATTTTTCCTCCAAGTACTCGCTGAAATTACACCTTCCAACAATAACAAAACTTTACGCTTTTGTGAAGTAGGTTACATTTCGGTCATGCGATGCAAAGCGCCATCTAGTACCAAAAGTGGAATGAACTTCGGCATCAACCCAATAGATTCTGCTGGTAAATAAATGGTTTTTGAAAACGTACGTTTCGACCTTCCCTTCCCTTATAGTAGTTCAAAATTACGTGGTGTTGTCCTCGAATATTTCCCTTAGGGGATTGATTTCGGACCGTCACCAATAGCCCGTTTGCTGCTCCTGTGTGTCGTTAACTAAAGTGCTTATCAACCTTCCTTTATAGTTATTTGTGTTTGTAATATTTGGTTTTGTGTGTGAGAGGAAACTAGTCTTTGTTTCATTTTAAAACTAAATTTATAAAATCATCTGATTGAAAGTACAAAAATGATATTTGAAAGATCTGGTAAGAAATTAATAAGCGTCACACTGAATCAACCAAACGGGTTATTCGCAACCGTTTGGGTTAGTGGGTTAATTAATTTAGGTTTTATGGCGCAAGGTCTAGAAATGGACAAGCTTCGCCAAACGCTAGATAAGGTTAATTGGAAATGTAAAAAAAAAAAATTGGGCGAAGCTTTGGGATTAATCCACAATGGAAATATCCGATGTAGGTAGGTAGATATTTTAATTAATGTCGCGCTGAAGCAATACAACGGGCTATTGGCGAAGGTCCGGGATCAACCCATGAATTAAAAGATCCGATGACACACTATTTAATTTTAAACCAGGTTCAAACAACGAGGTCCCTCCTAAGCTGGCAGTCCACTCACCAAATATCCATACCACGTCAATGTGAGGATATTTGAGGTCAGAACAGATTTAACGTCGCAAGCTCCATGCATACGAAGGTATTATTTGGCTTCACCGAGTTTCGTACTAGTAACCGTCCGGATATTAATCCGTTATTCATCCAACTGGGCTACCGAGAGCCTTCAGAGATTTGTATTTTTCATAAATAACTGCATAAAACAATTTATATAATGCAAAGGATTTGCCCCGTTAGTTTTTTCTTGAATGGCAAGCGTAAAATGTGGTCTGCATTCAAATAAAAATATCTCTTAAAGTAAGAAATATATTAAATTTTCAATTGAAAATATTTTATTTAACAGCTATCTTATTTTTAATTTTGTAAAGCATATATTCTTTTCAATTAACTATATGCTTTTCATGCACAAACACTAGAATAAATGCATTTAACATTTGTGGTAGGGAAACATAGTTGCATTAATTTAAAAACAGGGACATTTCTTTTGCATTTGATATTGGGAGTAGTTTTAAATACGGGACTGTTGAAACAATGTTGTCGTGAAAAGTAACGTCTTCTTAGGTCTTACATCGATTGGTAACATTAGAAAATTTTTTTTTCACTGTTCCGATCGAATTTCGTTACTTGTTTCAAATTCCCCTTTAGTTCAAAATCAATATTTTCTTTGAGTAGACTTTTTCTCGTACTAACTAAAGGAGAACTGTGGACTGAGTTCAGACAGTAATCGCAGAAATACTTAGTCTTGTTAAAAGTTTCTTTCTGCGCTATTTGGGGAAATGTGTGTGATACCGTTTACGCACTCTGGTGATTGACTGATTCTGAAGCAAAAGCTCTGCATTGAATGGAGTATAATTGAGCACTCTTTCTTAAGATACCAGCAATGTGAAAAGTAATTGATAAGTTATTCATTAGTTCAACATAAGTCTCGTTACACTAAAGTTGCTGAAATCCACATACAGACCGACATATTTGACACACAGAAATGACCTATGAATGCGCGTGTATGTTTTGTTTTTGATGATCCAGCGAATGACCGGTATTACACACTGTGAAATGCATCTTTTGTTTAGTAACAGAAGGTGAATATGCGAAAAACCATTTTTCCATCACTATTCTTGAGGATCATATTGCTGTTGCATATCATTGAAAAGGTCTTTAGACAAATACATCTAATAACCCCAGGTTACATAGTGACACATGGGATTATTATATGTATTTGTCTAAGTAACTTGGCTATCAAAACACATATTGCAAAGTAATAATCAAAACACATATTGCAAAGGAATAGTGATAGCAGCATTTAGTTCCGGTTTTGAGTCTATTCTGTCCGACGACATGAAGTTAAAATTCAACAAGTAAAACTATCAACTCATATCCAGCTACTTCATGTTCTCTAGCCATCCAATACAGAGAAGGGAGGCTTCTCCTGACGTATATTGAAGAACACTCTAAAATGTGGGCACAATTACTATAAAGCATTTCCTTTCACATAATAGGATTCGGGTGAAGTCCTCCAAATCAATTACAATAAAATATCTATCTTATTTATCACGAAATACGTACAAAAAAAGAAAATTTAGAACAATATAGAAAATTCGTTCCACCTACAGCTGGTTTTTGATGGTGCGTCCAGGGCAGCGTGGGGATCTTGCCCTTTATTATAGCACGCCACACATCAGCATTTCTGGGCACTAAATCCTTTTGGGACATATTATATCAATTTATATTTGAATTTAATGCAAGGCGTTCGACAAAAAAATTAAAAAAAAAAAAAAACGTGAAATAAGTTGTTAATTTTTCAAATTTAACTTGTGTCTTTCATATTGTCAAAGATTTGTAGCTCCTTTGTTTTTTTTCCCGATAAATTAAAGCATGCATTAAATTATTATTATTTAATCTTTAAACTGCGAGTTGAAATAAAATTTAATTTCATTTTTAAGATAACACAGTTTTGTGTGTTATACCTTGTAAAGTAAACAAATTCTATAAAATAACTAATCATTAAATTGACGTATAGTTAATGTTGAAATGAAAACGGTTGTATGGAAGTATTGAATGTTAGGTCAGAGTTAACTAATTTAAATTATTTATAAATACAAAATATGTATCTAAAGGGTCTACATTCTACTTACTTTAAAATTAAATTCAAGATGTCTTAAAATGAATTTATAACAGAATATGATCAAATTTACGAAGAATGTAAATTTTATTCATAATAATACATTTCTGATACAGCATTTAGGAGACATGTATACGAATGCAAATTTACCTATTTTATATTCGTTATTCAGACGTGGAGATACTCAGATAATATAAATTGCAGGAATTCTTCAAATCTCCTCAACCACCCTTCTTGTGTAAATTGAACGGTTGGAATTTCTGCCGGCGATTTATACTGTTTCAGTTGCATAAAGAATCTGAATGAGGCCATAACTCATTTGTTTCGGGAGGAAATTTATAACTGCAATTTTACACCAGTTCCGTAAATCGATATTATTATTTACAATCTGTCATATTTATCATAAAACATGATACTTCACCAACAGAGATAATACTCATAAAGTGGGAGATTCTATTCTATGAAGAACAGAGATGAAGAATCATTAATTTCACATAAGGAATGTGATAAAAAAAGTTGTAACAAAGCGAAGGGATTTTCTGAAGCGATTGGGTTTCGTGTTTCGAACAAATTGCATTACTTGTCAAAAATTCACGCACTTTCGAATATCTTTTGAATGATAAATGCTGTATTTTTATTTAAAATATAACACATGATACACACGCGTTTTTGCTAAAATAAATTGCCTTTTGGGCTCAAAACTACGTTTGACAATTCTTAAGAATATTATTCTGAAATCTTGACTGGAGAAGTACATTTTCACTGAATATTTCAAACGGAGTATTATTAAGCAAGTTATATTGGCTTTCATTGAAATGACAGTTTAGAACTAATGAAATTCCAGTCCAATTGAAAAGCGTTGGCGCGAATGCGTCTGACACTCAACTGATAATTCCTTTGACAAGTCCTTGGCATTATGTCAAACATTACGTTACCATAATATTGCTTTCAAAGTTGACTTAGATCCTACTAAAAGTTACACTAGAGCTATTTTAGGAATCGTTTCAATAAGACATAATAACAGTTTCAAAATACGTTTCAGACAGTAATTTGAGAGGTTGAGAGTATGATTATATTGATGTACATACAGTATTACAACCATACTTATAACATATTACGCATATAACACAAACACACATATATGAAGAATGTAATCTTGCCGTTATATAAGGGCTTAGTAAGAACACATCTAGAATATGCTGTACAATTCTGGGCTCCACGTATGAGAAATGATATTGAATTAATTGAAAGGGTTCAGCACAGAGCTACAAAAATAATAAAGGGGGTAGCAAATCTCGGCTATAATGAACGTTTAAGTAAGTTAAACATGTATACACTAAAAGAAGAAGAAGGAGGTGGGAATTTATTCAGCTTTTCAAGTTGGTAAAACAAGGGGACACAGACGGCTTAAATTTCAATAGGGATAACAGAACAAGGGGCCATGGGTATAAATTGAATAAGACAAATTTTAATTGGGATTTAAGGAAAAACTACTACTTTAATAGGGTAATAGGCAAATGGAACGCGTTGCCAGAAAATATAGTTAATTCAAAGGGAGTATACGAATTTAAGACACAATTGGAAAGTCAGTGGGAATTGGGTAATTCATAAACAAAGGACCAGCCTTGTTGGGCTTGAGCCTGTAGCTGGTCATCAATATTTGTATTTGTATTTGTATCAAAAATAACGTTTCAAAATTGAAGGACATTGTATTTACTTTTCTATCTTTCAAAAGAATACGCCTAAGACAAATTAACTTTTCCGTTGAAATCCATCACCTCCTCAAGCATAAACAAAACAATCAACATCAGAACAGGGAATTTTTCAAACACACATAAGCCTAACCCAGACAACACAAAATGGTGTTTTCTACGTATATGAGCAGCAAAACGATAAAAATTGCCCATACACTCCCACAATCACCCCCCATTTAAAAGTAAACATACAAAATAAAATGTAATAAAAAAGACTAAGAAAAAACGAAATCGAACCCGCAACAGCAGCCGTGAGACCGCCAGAACCATGCCCAAAGATCTCCACCAAATGCCACTCTCTATTTCGTTCAGCAAAACGCTAACATTAATGATAATTAAATTCTTGTTGCAATGCAACTATAGAAAATAAAAATGG
The DNA here is from genome assembly GCA_947359465.1 of Metellina segmentata. Taxonomy (NCBI): domain Eukaryota; kingdom Metazoa; phylum Arthropoda; class Arachnida; order Araneae; family Tetragnathidae; genus Metellina; species Metellina segmentata. The sequence goes on from OX375874.1 coordinate 108,558,709, forward strand.
TAGTGTTCGTAAACGAAAAAAAGAGATATTGTTCATGTGTAGTTATTAAGAACCGACTGTATTCCGACGATTTCCATTTAAAGAAAGTTTAAAAAATAAATTCTGAAGCAGTGTAATAGAATTAAAAGGCAACTGATAGAAATAAAAGAGTTAAAATTTCCAATCATCGTATTATTTTACCTTATGTTACCGTTATTCCTAAATTTCATTAAAAACCTATTAAATTCCGTTTTATTACCTGCGGTACTAATTCTTATATGATTATTCCCGGCTCTTTCTACTCTACAAATATTTAAAATACTAGGGGGCTCCGCCCCCTGCTCGCTTATGCTCGCCAACCCCCGGGGATTGCTGCGCAATCCCATTTGGTTTGCTTCGCAAACCAACACTCCTTTCACAGATGTCATTTGGTTTGCTTCGCAAACCAACATTCCTTTCACAGAGTGAAACTATCTGAATAATTCGTATTATGCTGATTTCACTTTCCGGTACATGACGTCACAGCGAGGGCTTCGCGCCCTGCTCGCTTACGCTCGCCGACCCCGGGGATTGCTACGCAATCCCGTTTGGTTTGCTTTCTCAAACCAATACTTCTTTCGCAATTGATTTCACTTTTTTTTGCTTTAACACTTAATGCACCCTAAACTAATAGCCGCATCAGTAAAAAATCTTCTGTATCTTGTTCCCTGTACAATTTTAAGTAAACAGTGTTAATATCAAAACTTTACGACTGTACTTTGTCGGTAAACTGTCTTGAGAACAGAGGGAAAAAAGCGAGCCTTTTTCCTCGCCAAATAAAAAGAAATCGTTTTTATGGCAATTGTTGCTACGATAAATTTGATATCTGGCAAACCCGATAGTAGGAAATGCAACCCACTGCTGTTTGCGGAACCAGCTATGCGAACTGAAAAATACGAAATTTGTGTCACCAACTTTTGATTGCATCGAATTTATTTATGAACCAATTTTAAAAATAATTGTACCGTAAGAAAGAGTACATTGTGAGGTATACTGCAATATTTTTAAAATTAAAAACTAACAGTAATACTATATAGATATGACCATTTTAGTTTTGTATCGGAAGTTACGATCTGAAAGTTCCGAAAATTGTATGACCTACTTTTAATTGCATCGATTTTGTTTATTAACCAATTTGAAAAATAATTGTACCATAAGAAAGAGTGTAATGTAGTGTATTCAGTGATGTTCTCAAATTTAAAAAATAATGGTTTTTGCCGTAGACATAACGGTTTTAACAAAACGTAGCGAAAATATCCGAAGATTCCGAATTTTGTATCACGAACTTTTGATCGCATCCAATTTAATTATTAACCGATTTCAAAAATAATAGTACCGTAAGAAAGAGTATATTCTGAGGTATACTGCGATATTTTAAAAATTAAAAACTAATAGTAATTAGATATAGATACGGCAGTTTTAAAAAAAAGTAACAAAAATGTCCCGATTTTTCCCGAATTTCAAAAAAATATTATCAAGAACCACATTTAAATTTCAAAAAAAACTCGACGAGCTGCAAAAATTTACGTTGAGAGGTACTCTTAAAAAAAAACTCACGACTAAAGACTGAAATTTTGAATGTGTTTTGCTCACTCGCGGAAGAAATTTCACTTCTTCAACTTTAACACTTAATAAAACCTAAACTAATAGCTGCATCGGAAAAAAATCTTAATAATTATCGAGGGAATACGATGAAGAACAAAGCATGTTAATTTCATATTTTTCCGATCAGTACTTTCTCGGGAAACCGTCTAAGAATGGAGCTAAACAACAAAAATTTCAATTCTTCGGCGGCGGCGGCGGCGGCGGCGGCGGTAACTTTTTTTTAATATAGAGAGATATCCTTGATGTCATTATTGAAGAAGTTTTTACATGGATCACCTGTGATAATAATAAGGTTTTGAATTTTGTGAATAATAATATTATTAATGATATTCAGACATAGATTTTCAAGGCCTATTTACCAGCATACTACTGTGCAAATTGAGAGATTTTTTTAAACTATTATTATTATAATTTTAAAAACTTAATTGATATGGAATTTGAGGAATGTATAATAAAAGCATATGTATAATAGTATTTTAATAATAGCAACTTTTGCAATATTTGGAAATATATCTATCCCGATGACCTTTCTTTAATTAAAACCAATCTAGATAATAATAATACTGATTTTCTCGACTTAAAAATTTCTGTTTCGTGCGGCAAAGCTGACATTAAAGTCTTCGATAAATGTAACGATTTTAAATTTCCAGTTATTAATATCAACAACTACACTACGGATGACTAATTCTATTTCGTAATTTCCTCTGAGTCATGTGAGTTGCCTTTTATTTATATTTTGCTGTTTCTGAATTTTTTTTAAATAGAAGCTGGGGATTTTATTTATTTATTTATTTTTTGTTTCTTACGTTGCAACGGAAGTTTGGTGTCCAAGATTGGTGGGAGTGCAGTAAAAATCATTTGAAGACTGTTGACATTTTTAGGAAACAAAATAATACAAAAATATAATAATAATTTTATTTCAAATTGTTCAACAGTAAATTTAAAAATGGGAATAAATATCGCTATACTTTCCATGAGACATCCAAACTAAAATGATAAAAATTAAGGATACGAATACTGACGTACTATACAGAAACAAACAAAAGATCGCATAAATGAAACAAACTAAAAATTGTATAGAAGATCAAAATTAAATATTGCTTAACTTTGAAAAGGTTATTCGAATAGTCCAAACTATAACTTAAAAGACACTGCGTTGCACAAACGAGTTGTTTTTTGTTCTTCGCACAGTTCATTGTTTGTTGCTTTAGAAATAAGATACACATATAAGTTGTAAATTTTTTTTTTTAATGAGACTCATTTTTTTCTGTGCTTTAAGTAAAAAAACATGATTTCTAACTCCTCTTTCACCATTCAATTTTCTCAACTGCCTTTTTGCAAAAACTTATTCTCTTAATTTTTAGAAAATAGAGTATTGTTTGGCATTGCAGTGAAATGTGTAAAATATGCATTTGTAACAGATGGATTTTAGAAATAATACAAGAATCAACTGAAATTCTACAATTTTTTAATTCTCTTTTTTTTTGCCCTCTCACTTATTCGTCGTCTTTCGCTATGGAATATTTCGTCACCCGTACCTTGGTTGTAACCTTCGCATTGGTTGACCTTGGAAAGGAGCAAGTAGATTTTCAACGAGAATCAATTTTAGCGTGTTTTGTTAAATCGTAATACGTGTACAAATTTGAAATTTTCCTTAAATTTAATTAATGCGAGCGATGCTTCAGAGCGATTTCTTAGAAGCAAACCAGTTGGAAGTGATGGCGATGTTCAACGCACAACACTTTTTGAAAAAAAGCTACAGGTAAAATATAAGTGTAATATTATGCGAAAATCCAAGGAGAGAGAGTGGCCACCAAAGGGCGCCATGAGTCCTTGATAACAATTGTCCTGATTTAATAATTAGTACGATTAACGACAGGATGAGTTATTGCCGAGCTCGAGGGGATATGCCATGCTCCTGGATTGTATACCCTGTCCTCCTCGTCAATGTTTGATTCGTCAGGCACGCAACGCAAGCCACACATGTATAAACGAACATCGCAACAGGGGATGCTCTAAGGTGCTCTTGGAATCTCTTAGGAAACCCTTTAAGTTTCGTAAGTTTATCGAGTAGTGTCCTATCGCTTTTACCTAGTACAATATTTGGACAAAGGTATTTGGACGCTATGTTTTCCAAGAAAAACTGCTTCATTATTCTATTTAGAAACTGGTAGTTCCTCCATTTGCTTGTATTACAGCTACAACACGAGGCATACTTTTCACAAGTTTTCTGTAAGTCTGGACAGTAATATCTCGTCATGCCTCTTGCAAGGCAGTGAGAAGATATTGTTGTGAAGATGAGCGTGCGTGGCGGTGTCGTACTCGTCGCTGCAGTTCGTTCCTCAAATGCTTGATCGGATTGAGATTGGGGCTCAGAACAGACCAGTCAAGCAAATTCACCTCATTTTCCTTAAACCAGTCCAGAACACGTTTTGCAGTTTCACATGGAGCTCGATCGTGTTGAAAGAAACAATCATCAACGGAGTAGTATTGCGGTCACCAGATAATAGTCTAAAACAGGGATGGCGAACCTGTGACCCACGGGTCACATAGCGACACGCGAAGCAATTTTAGACGACACGCTAGACGATCGTATTGTTTTAACGTCAATTTAATTTAACTTTTCTAATTTTGATTTTTATTCGTCGTCCATAACCTAATTTATACTAGAAATAATTAAAAAAATAATAATTATAGTTTGAAATATTTATTTTTACCATACCCCTAACCCCTATTCATAACTTCCTCTCGCCGACGCTGGCAGTTGCCAGTGCCATTTTTATTTTGTGTCCGACGTCTGCAATTGATAGATATTTCTCGTATGTTATTGATGTGGGTGGTGATATGTCGAAGACTCTGAAACGAAAGTATGGAAGCGTAGCGAGTGTAAGTGGAAGATCGTATCACGAGGTGTGGTTTCACAATTTCGGAGTCATAGTAAAAGATGAAAAAGTGTTATGCGTTAATTGTAACGAAACTGTTGTTGCACGACAACGTTCAGCGTCATTTTGAGACAAATCACAAAAACTTGTCATCGCTGTCTGCAGAAGAAAAGATTGAAATTTTCAATAGGAAATTGAAGCAATATAAATAATATTACAGCGTCGAGTTTTCATTTGTCATACTGTATTGCGAAACATGGAAGACCACTGTCAGATGGCGACTCTTAGAAATAATCTTTCCTAGTATGCTCGGACAGCCTATTTGACGATTTTGAAAATAAGGACTCGATAATTAAACGTATTCAAGAATTTCCGTTAAGTAGGAATACGGTAAAAGATAGAATCTTGTCACTGAACAAAGATGTTTCCGATCAACTTTCGTCCTATTTAAAAAATGTAGAAATGTATTCTATTTATTTGGACGAGGGCACAGATGTCACCGGACTTGCTCGACTTGCAGTTATTGTCAGATACACTTTTGGAAATATGATCATGGAGGAACTGATTAAATTGATGACATTAAGAGGAAGAACTACTGGTATTGGTACTATGAATGAAGTTAAGACAGAGTTCACTGAATTGAATGTTGACCTAAAGAAAATCGTATCCGTTACGTCTGATGAAGTTCCAAGCATGATAAGAAAGCATGTTAGTTTCCTTAAGCTTCTAGTAAAAGAAATAGGACACTCTTTGATCGGATTTTTCTGCATTGTGCACCAAGAGACACTTTGCGCAAGATACCTTTTAAGTTGTTTTGAAAATGTGCTTTCCGTTGTAAAGAAAGTCGTTGATTTTCTTGCAACACATGCTCTTGCTAAACGGAAATTTTCAAATTTACTGGAGAAAGTGGATGCTCATTATTCGGGTTTGGTTATGTACAGTAACGTTCAATAGTCAAGTCAAAGGCAAGTTTTGGAACGTTTCGTTAGTTTGTTAAACGAAATTAGGTTATTTTTTGATGAAAAAGGTAACGTTTTTCAAGAACTCACAAATTTGAATTGGTTGAATGATCTCATGTTATTTTGTGATTTCTTAGGGCACTTTAATGAGCTAAATACGAAACTTCAAGGCAGTGGTTAAATCGCCCTAACAATGTACGAAATTCTCAAAGCATTTGTAACAAGGCTAGACGTATATTCAAATGACCTGGTTCCTGGAAAATTGAAGTATTTTACATCATTAAAAGAACATTTTCTAACATCATCCTATTTTGCCAGGAATGTCGAAAACAAAACAGAAGTCTTAAAACACTATTCTTCAGTATTAGCGAATGCAAAAGAAATACTTGATGAAAGATTCTCCCAATTTCGTGAGACGGAGTAAACTTTACAGTTTGTCATTTTAATACACAAACTTAATTGTGAAGATCTTAAATTATTTTCTTTCGATTGGCTTCAAATTGATAACTTAGAAATGGAAATGGTTGAATTTCAAAACAGTGTTGTATGGACGAATAAATTTTCAGAACAAAGCGTAAACTTCGAAATAAAATTACAATACTAGAACATTGTGACGAAAATATTTTAACAAGCACTGAAAATATTATTTTAACTGAATGGAACTCGTTGCCTAATTCCCTAATGTCGATGAAAAAGTTAGCAAGAGCTCTTTTGACAATGTTTGGATCAACCTACATTTGTGAACAGTTGTTTTCGACAGCCAATTTCATTAAAAGTAAGAATAGAAATCGCCTCGGCATCGACTTGTCCGCTGCGTGCGTGCGATTAAAAGTTACAAGTATCAAACCACGTATAATTAAATTATCGTCCGAAATACAACAAGTGTCACATTAAATTCGATAATTCTGTACTTATTTTCTTCCTGATTATGATAGTTTTAAATAAACCATAATAACAAGTTAAATTTGTTTTTGTTTTAAATATATATCGTATATTATTTTAAATATCCGAAGGTCTTTCAAAGGCCGAAAAAAAAATTTAAGTGACACGTGATGTTGATTTATGCGGTTGCAAGACATTTTTTGACACGCGTTAGAAAAAGGTTCGCCATCCCTGGTCTATAACTTAATATAATCACACACATTAAATTAAATAGGGTAGGCAAGGTTGATTCATCCAGAACGTCAAGTTACACGTCAGCGTAGATGGTACCAGATACATAAAGCAATGGGTTGAGTCCTAAACAGGAAAATCAACCTCACTCTAAAATGGATCGTCCTCCGAATTTCTGCAGTGTCCAAATACGTTTGTCCATATAGTGTACGTGCATAACAATTAAATAACAAAATTTGTTACCTATAAAACCGCATTTGTGGAGAAAAATACGATTTTTTAATTTTGCCTAACTTTGAAAGCATAGTTTCTTAGCTTTCCAAATCAGTTAAAATTTTGTTTCTATCTTTCTTAGAACTCTAGTTTCAGAACTTTTAATATTACTATGTTGGCAAATTTTCAAACCGTAAGTAGTGTTCTGCTAACGGAAGTGGGACAAAAAACCAGCATAGAATATTAAAATTTGTTCATTCACATTGGATATTTAAAAAAAAAAGGGTTTAAGTAATTGTTTAATTAAGTTAGAAACAGTGTTACCAAGGTAGAATGTATTGGGCATATTTAGAAACGTGTGGGGTGTCACGGCTCCGAAAGCTGAAATAAAAAACAAAAGGTCTTTCGGGGAAGGGAAAGCTAACTGATGTTTTTATAGACCGATTACAAAACTACTATGACATCGCAATTAGGGCAAATATCGTTAATTTGAAAAGCATGCAGCAGAACGTCATTGCAACTTTATTTCACTGTGCCTCCAGTGATAAAAAAGACCATGCATGGCTAGTGCCCTGTCGGGGAAGGCAGCTGGTGTTTTTACCAGAGAGCTCTTTCTCTGGGGAAAAAGCCCGAGAAGGAAAAATATTCTGGTCTTCCAAATGATGTTCTTAATAAGGTCAAGCCAGTTTTTTTAGAACTTTGTTCGAAAGATTTGTTAGAGATATGTCTCCACTACAAGTCTCAAAACGTCGACGAGTGTTTCAATGGCGTAATTTGGCAACGAGTGCAAAAAGAGGTGTTTGTCAGCCTCAAAACTGTCAAGTTAGGAGCCTATGATGCCATAATTCAATTTAACGATGGTTTTAAAGGTTGCCTAAATGTTTTAAGTAGGCTTAATATGACAAATACTGGGTGTTTTACAGTACAAGGCTATAGACGGACTGCTTGCGGATTCGACATTCCAAAAATCATTTTACCCCTGTTGCAAAGAAGCGCAGGAAACTTTTAAAAGCCATTCGGAAGAAAAAACCTTAGTTTTCAAAGACCAAGAAGATGACCTTTACAAATCAGGAGCTTTTTAATGTCAGGTTTTTCATCTAATGTGTAAGTGTAGAAGTTTTTTTTTATTTTATGCTTTTTCTCAAAAACAGATATGTTACATTTTGGTCTTCCGCACAACATCATAAACTCATAACATTATGCTTCAAATAATTTTAAACTTTGGTAGAATATTTTAAATGGTTTCTTTCATGTAACCTACCTTTATTTTAATTGTTTATGCATTAGTTTTTAGTTTTTTGATTACATACGTATGAAGTTGTAATCATTTTTGGATGATTTTTTTCTATGTCGAAATGTTTATTTGCATAAACTATTTTAATACAAAGTTTGAGTTATAAAATGGGTAGAGATCCTAGAAGAGGGTTTTGAAAACACAATACAACTTACAAAAATAGAATAGCTTAATTTGAATTTGAGTTTTGTTGTTTTGCAAAGTTGCTAATTTATTGAGATTTTTTGTTTATTTTTTTCAAAAAAGGAAATTAAGAAAAAACATATATAGCTATTTTATATATCATTCATAGTTTTTAGATGTATTTGATAGTATAATGTACATAACAAGTCATTTTTTTTAATATTTAAAAAAAAGTCTCCGAACGTAGGCAGGCACCTTAAAAGATTCCTTAGAATGATTCTATTCATGAAACCTGGTACGTCCAACAAAGAAAACTCCAGTTTGCATTCCAGAATAGTACGTGCATAACAACGGGTTAACAGAGAGAGAGAGAGAGAGATAATAGTCAAAAACTTAATATAATCACGCACATTAAATTAAATGTACACATTAATCACAGTAAATAAAAGGCAACGTATTTGTACTTTAAATTATCCAGGATTTTGGGGAAATATTTTTTAAATTAACGTTAGGCTGTAGCAACACAAAAGGCTATTAGTGAATGCCCGGAACCAACCCCGAAGTGAAATATTTGAGGACAACACCACGTAATGTATAACCTCGATCAGAGGACGAGGCCACAACTGAGCTGGCACCCCACTCTCCAAACGTCCACACCACGCCAATGTGAGGACATTTGAGGCCACGCACGTTAATGTGATTGCAGACGGTAAACTCTCAACAAAATTACGTCTGTGAAATTACTTTATTTAAAAAACCGACAACTTTAATTTTTGTGAAGAAATTCGTCTGGCACTACGATTAGCAAAAATTTGGTTAAGCGTCTTGGATTTGAGAAATATTCTCTGAGCAGAATCCTGCTAAATGATTTTATCACGAACTCAAACTGCATAGAAACAGTCACGCACGTAATTACAAGACTCGTATCTCCAAAATTTACAATTCTGACAGCTGCGCGTCTAACAACGGGTCGGGGAAAAAACATTCGATACATTAATGATGGTTATCTAATCACCTGCGCTGCTGTCATGCGCATTTGTTGACATTCCATTTTTGTTAACATTCTTTAGACCTCATTAAAGTTCACTACCGAGAACAATTTATATAGATGAACTAGCAGAAATACCCGGCTTTGTTCGGGTTAAATTAATAACATGTTGATTGTAAAGTCATCATCGATTCTTTTTCATAAAAGAATGTTAGCATCATTTAAATGTACGGGAAAAAAATTTAATACCAATTTAACTTCTCCATCGCTTCTACAATTTACTTCGGACGCAAATATGCATTTATGTTGTATCCAACCATATACACCATTTCATATTCGTCACACTTCTGCTGAAGTTGATTTTAAGTTTTCGAGTGACTACGAATATTTCCGTGCATTTAATTTCAGTAAAAATGGCGTAATTTCGGTGGATAGTCTTGTATTTAGTTATTCTTTGAATATGTTTTCATTGTGCCATTCTTTCACCTAGTATGCGATATTTTCGAATTTCATCATCAATATGAGAAGTTGCTAAGTTAAATTGTTACAGCATTCCTTACTAATTTAATTTGAAGCAAAAGCAATTTTTCTTGAAAATTCCATTCAGCGGCAGGTGGAATAAAGAAACTTCTGTTAGATATATAAAGCAGAGTTGACGTTTGTCTGTTCTCTACACTAATCCACCTTTTGATCAATCCACACATTTGGTACACTTATATTTTAAAACCCTGCGGATATGATAGGCTACATATTAACCGGCGTTCTATTTGTTCAAGGGGGCTAAGAATTTACGGCATTCATGACCAATTTAATTTGAAGCAAACGGGCACTTTTCCCAGAAAATTCCATTCAGTGGCATGTGGAATAACAGAGCTTTTGTTAAAAATACATGCCATCAGAATAGACAAATTAAAACCAATCGATAACAATTTTTTAATAAACAGAATGTTGATTTATAGTGCTTTTACAAAAAGAAAATCACTTTCAACGAACGATTCACATGCATCTAAGTTGCGTAAGAACAGCTTCAATAAATAGAGTAAGAAACCTCGACTTTCTGTTTCGTAAGACATAAAATTTCAATTTTTCAAAATTACTTAATGTGATATTATTCCAAGTTCAACAAAGTTTTGTTAAAAATTCCCTTTTCTCCAACACCCATGAAACACGAAAAACAAATGAAATTTAGTTTATTTTAATCGTCTTTCAATGAAAAGCTATATCAAAATATTGAAATATATTTTGAACTACAAAGTATGACTACCAGTTTTAATTTAACGTAACCCGTATTATTAAAAGTTATGTTTGAAATTTTTGATGTCATTTTAAAATAACAAATTACACACTTAAAAAAAATATTTTGATTTGTAAATTTTATTTATTTCTTTTTTATCAACACACTATTACGTATTCAACCAACGATTTAAAGAAAGTTAGCGGAAATATACATACACCGCCACGAAAGTACCTATGTCTAGTGATTTTTTTCAGGAAATAAATAAATAAAATCCAACTCCTAAATAACATTTCTGGAATAGGTAATACACCGGAACACATAATGCAAACAGAAACAAAATTTTAATCCTTAAAAAAGTCAGAATTCTGGAAAAAAATCTGTTCTAGCGTGTTGAATTTCGATTTCCTGAATATATTCTGAAGTAAAACACTTCGACAAAAAATTTGAACAATATTGATAAAGACAATGATTTATAAGCATAAAAAAACACATATTTATACTACTTGGGAATCCTCAAATATGACGGCAGCCATCTCGTTTTCAATTAAATACCCAAAAAAATAATTATAAAAAAAGAATCAAATTAAAAAATTAAACATTAATTCTGAGGTTGCCAGTTACCGAGTAGCAAAATTACGCTTTTATGATCAATGAGTTTATCGTTTGGGCTTTTCGTTCTCCATTATAAAATTTAAGTAATTATAAAATTAAATGTTCTAAATATTCTTTCTTCATCAATCAAATATTTATAAATATTAGTTTCATCATGGGAAGAAGTACAAATTCAGTTCAAACGTGAACATTATATTTTAATTTGTTTTAAGAAAATTGTTTATCGATCAACACTGGTAAAGCAATCTGAGATGCGTATAGCAATCGTTTTATACTCAATGTTATTTCTATAGTGAGTTGTAATTGCTTTTGTCTTAGGCCTTAGGTCAATTTTAGGCCTCTTAGGATTCGAATTTTTCAAAATCCTTTCTTAGTGCACCCCTACGGTATAAGAAGAATCACCCTGCAAAATTTCAGCTTCCTAGGACTTGTAGTTCTTGAGATACAGGGATGAGTCAGTCAGTCAGTCAGTCAGTGAGTGGTATTTGAATTTTATACACATAGATCATTGCTAAGCATTAATGGATAATGATATCCAATGAGATAATATACGAATTAATATTTAAGTAGAAGTTTAGCTTATGGAAAAATATATCCGTAAAAACTTATAAGCCGTCTTTTACACATGTAATTCTTCCTCCTGAAACCTTCTTTTCCTGTACGACTTCTAATCAACTGAGACTTTCGTGACCAATACAGTTTTTTTTTTCATGGAATTCTATTCTTAGGAAAGAAACAAGAGCATCTTTCTAAAAGATTATATTCCTCAAAATAAGATATTATAATCGTTCTAAAGGATTATATTCTTTGGAAAGAATGTAATCAACTGGGACTTTCGTGAGCAATGCAGTTTTTTTTCAAGGAATTTTATTCTTAAGAAAGAAACAAGAGCATCTTTTTAAAAGATTCTGTTCCTCAAAATTAGATATTATAATCGTTCTAAAGGATTATATTCTAAAGAAAGAATCAACATAATATTTCCAAATAATTCTATTGCAAGGAAAGAAGCATTATAACTTTTCCAAAAGATTATATCTAAGCAAAGAAGCAATAGTTATTTTTCTAAAGATTCTATCTAAGGAAAGAATCAACATAATATTTTCAAATAATTCTAGTGCAAAGAAATAAGTAATAGAATATTTCCAAATGATTCTATTCTAAGGTAAGGAACAATAAAATATTTCCAAAAGATTCTATTATGTGGAGAGTTGGTTGATTGATTTTTTTGGGGTTTATGACACAAGGGCCATGTTTGGTCATGTTGCGCCAGACACAAGACATACAGCACCAAGTAATACATACAACACACACAATGAAAGTTTTACTGACACAGAAGACTGAAATACGCCTAGGTAGGAATGCACCGGACCGGAATTGAACCTCCACCGCCTAATGCCCACGACGACCCCATTCGAAGGAGAGGACCAATGAAATCGTACCAAAGCATTCAATTCTACAGAATGGGATAATAGAATCGTTTGATATGATTCTATTCTCATTAAAGGATTAATGTATTTTGTTGCAAAAGAAGGAAACAATCGCTGGATTCTGTGAGAGCGTGCAAGCGATTTGAGAAATTAATTCTTGTTGCGCGCCATGCAAACGATTCCAAGAATTATCATACTTATTACTCAAGCGCAAAGGAGATAACATTGAACTGTAACCATGATTGAAATGTGATTGGAAACAAGAATTTTGGAATTGAAAACAATTCGAGACGAAGAAGATAAAAAGAGTGTTGATGAATGTTCTGTATAATTTTGTATCGTCGTTAGTGTTTTTAATAAATGCTAATATTTTCGTCTCCATGTATGCAAAGAAAAACTCCATCTACAATTATTCTATCATCCAACAAATGTAACTCAATTGATCCTTTCAACCACATTGCACCCTGGCAAGAAAAGGGCCACACTCAAAATTGCATAATCTGAGAAACATCAACTTGAAGGATAATATAAAACTTATATTGAAATAGTATAAGCTTCTTTTAAATTTTAGGTAATTATTGATGGTGGTAACTTCTATTATGTTCTATAGAATAGTAATATAACACGCGCGCGCTGGGGCACCTCATACATATTTTTCAATGACATAACATCAAAATAAGTATTTTTGATTTACGTCACTTTTTTTGACGGGGTGCAATATTATGTGCGTATTTAGTCATTACGTGTTTTGTGGGTAAAGCCAACACTAAATTTCTCTGAAATCTCGTGTAATATACCATTGTTTTTGCAATACAACACACATTTTGGCCAATTAGAGCTGAGATAATGCTGAGAGAGCTAAACCTATAGAAATATTTTATAAGTCAAAACTTCAAAAAGGATTAGAAGTTATGACAGAATACAGCGAGTTGCAAAGCGGATATATGCATGTGAACCCCCAAGGAGTTGATATTAAGGCGGAGACTATTTAGAATAACGAGAAGTTTTGCTTTGTTATTTTGCTTTAACTGCTATTTAACAGTTTAGAAAGGAAAAAGCTTGAAAGCAATTCGATGCAACACGTGTCGTGTGCGGCCGGACAATATTTTGTTGAAAAGTAAGTCCGGTGTGTTACAAAAGGAACGGTAACGCATAAGGTCGTAAAATGTCGTCTACGTACCGCTGTGCTGAGTGTGCCAAAATTACTACCAAAGAGGTCCTTCCTTCCTTCTTCCTTCGAATGGAAGCAGACCCCTCCGTACCGAGTTATTGAAAACCCACAGCGGATTAGCCGAAGCTAGGGAAAGCCTCTAATGAGAAATACCAAAGAGGTCCGGCTATCAAAGAAGATGGCATTCCAGTCCCCAACATGTGTGGTCCAGTTGTGGGCATGTGTGGTGTGCGATAATAAGGGCAGTCCCCAACATGTGTGATGCCAAAATTACTACCAAAGAGGTCCGGCTATCAAAGAAAACGACACTCCAGTTCCCAACATGTGTTGGTCCAGTTGTGGGCATGTGTGGTGTGCGATAATAAGGGCAGGATCACCACGCTGCCCTGGACGTTTCCAGATGTCTGCTGTTGTCGTCTTGATGCAGTTGGATGCGGCACTCATCACTAAAGACTATACGTTTCCATTCAGTGCCTTTCCAAGTTGATCGAGCCCGGCACAACTCCTGGTGAACTCCTTCTTGGTGCGTCGATTTTTTTTTGTTATGGAGTGTATTTCCGAAACACTCTGTAGAGAATTGTATAAGTTTCTTATTTAATTTGTTAGAGGTGCCCCCATATCTATCTGGCTCGGGGCCTAGAATGCTGAATTGGCGGTCTGTTACGTTCAATGCTACCTTTTAAGAAATCCATACCTGTGAACGTTATGTTAACCTTATATATAGTTTTTAATTGCGATCTATTTAAATATACAAAGAACTTTTGTGAAAATCTGAGTTATTAATGTAGTTTTAAGTTTAAATAGGGACAAAGGATGTCGAGAATTCACTAATTGTTTCGATTAAAATAGAACGTGCAGCGTTAATTTGTTCGCATGGTTAATTAAGTAACACAAGAATAAATTAATGATAATGTAAGGTTTAATGATGATGGCTTTACTTTGAGAAAGGAGGAAGAGGTAAGAAACAAGTGTCGGTCTCAATGGTATTGTTGAAAGGATCTGGGGCCAATATTGACGATCACAGGGTTAGCGATAATCTACTAAACATGTCCTGAAGCGATTTCTTTATGGTGCACAAGAAAATAGCTAAGTTAATTTGGATATCTGGCCCAGGAATTAAGTGGTATGCCTGGGGAAAAGATACGAAGATTCTGATTGGCTTAAATGGCGACAAACTTTCCTTTTAATTTAATAGCCCTTCCCCTTCAACATAGAATTAAGTAAATAATTTTCATTTCACTAAACAATCTCCTAAAAATAAGTTAATATTACAATAGACTTAAAAGATAAGTTAATTTTACAGTGTACTCAATTGTAATATAGCTGATGTGAGAAAATCTTCTACATTCAGTACATTGACTTCCGTTTATATGAATGGTTTGTTATCATTACTAATCACGTTTGAATACATTACATTAAGTTATTTATATATTCTTTGGTCCAAATAACAAATCAAATTAACAGTTGTTGCTAATTCTAATAATAATAAAATGTGTGCTAATTCATTACAATTTAATTAAGTCATTAGAAATAATATAATAAAATGTGAAGTTTAATACTCAAAAACTAGATTTATTTTTATGATATAAATGTTTCTCTTTTTTTTGTCGTTTAAAGTATTCCACATCTTTTTATTAAGATATTTTGAAATTATTCATCAGTGCTTTATATTTATTTATTAATTCTTACCCTAAGTTTGAGCGAAACTTTTTGCATTGACAGATTTGGTATCTTAGATTTTCTAAGGAGTGTAGAGTATTTAATGTTTTATTCTTATGGAAAAATCCCACACGCAGAAAGAAGTTATTTTTAAATGGATGGGATGTTTTCGCAATTTAAGTGCAGTAGTATGTAACTGAAGGACAAGCTATTGTGTGTAATGGGAAAAAAAGATTAAAAAAATAGTTTTTGCACAAGTGATTTTTGAATGTAATATTTCTTCCTCAGATCTATTAACATTGACCAGTACATTATCTTTCTTTATCATACTATCATGTCATTGAATTTATTGTTAAACTAACTTGACCAAATTTATCTTGCAATGCCTCATCAAATTATTTGAAACCAGTTGTGTAATCCAGATATTAAAAAATATTCAAATGTTCCTATAATCTGCATTATATATTTCCATCGAAAATACCTATCAACCAAAAAGCAGGTTCTTCTTTGAAATCCAAATCTTTATACTTGTATCTAATCGATAGAATTTAACCTGTTAAAATTAAATGAACTCGTATTGAAAGCTTATATACCTTTCAGTTAAGTATCGAGGAATTTCTCTTTGAAGTTCCTTAAAAAAATCAGTGTTTTGGTCTTACTAGATAAACATTACTGTTAAACCTAATTTAGAGAGCACTATTGCATGTATTTAGTCTCAATGTGTAACATTTTTCATTAAAAATGAACATTTCAATTCCCCAATCACATATACGATAAAAAGATATATCGCACCCCGACAATAAAAGTGACACAAGTCAAAAAATAAAAATTATGATGTTATGTCATTGAAAAATATGTATGTGGTGTCTCAGCGTGTTATATTACTATTCTATAGAATATAATAGAATTTAAAGACATAGTCACTTACCTAAAATTTAAAAGAAGCTTATACTATTTCAATATAAGTTTTATAGTATCCTTTAAGTTGATGCTTCTCAAATTCTGCAATTTTGTGTGTGTCATTTTCTTGACGGGGTGCGATATGTAGGTAACTAATATTCAAGTGCTTATAAAATCAAAACAAATTTAATTTTATCAATCACAAATACATTTAGCTTTTAAGATTATTAATTTGTTCACAACATACTCCGATATAAAATATTATCCTAGGTATATTTTTGTGTGTCAAACTGCTTTAAACTCTTATTGATCCTAGATTTTTGCAGTTATTTGAGTATTTTGTGCAGAAATAGTTCAAAGTCATAGTTCAGTTTTTATTTGTGACCAATGCACAAAATAATTTTTCATCCCCAGAGTAATTACGTGTGGTAGGCCCAACCCCAAACGTCAAATATAAAAATGTTTCAAGTATGCTTACTATTAAAATGGTATGGTATCATTAGTCGTTCATCCTTATTCTCCCATGTACCTTAGAAACCAGTTTCAACCCCCGTAATTCTTTAAGATGAGAGTTCTCACGGATTCCTGACAAATGTATAGGAGGTACCCAATTTCGTGTGTGTTTAGTCCCGTATACTTAAACCCAAATATAACAGAATTCTATGAACAATTGCCATCCCAGGAATCGCCACCCCTTGGTGTATCACGAGTAGTTGACATATGTATGACCTTTAACCATAAAAATGTTTTCTTTGACTACCATTGAGTCAAAAAGCGATTTTAACCTTTATGCTGCTACAGATAGACAATTGTTACCACTAAAATTTCGTTTACACCTGCGGCATGGTATATATCTTTGTACTGTGGCTGTTATCCCCGTATTAAGTGACCGCTGGCATTGATCACCATTGACGAGTTGTCAGCGACTGAATCTCTAGAGGGTTCTTCCTTTTGTTCGCTATCCTACCCTGTAGCCTGTGAGGTGTGAACGCTTTGAGGGAAAGACAGAATGTCGCGACAGTAATATCTACCTCACGCCAAACGATACGCCACACAAAACTATGAAAGAAAAGCGTAAGTCGTAAATGCTATTCAAGGCTCTATCACTCAAGTTGTGTAATTAGGGAAGGGGGGGGGGGGTCGGACACATGCAGTTGGAAGAGCCGCTCTGTGAGACGATTGAAAAAATCTAAGCACCGCAGCGCAAAGGTTAAGGACCTTTATTGAAGGCAAACGCTTTTTGAAATTGCATTTAAAGTGTTCATATAGCAAAGTGATCACTTCAAAGGTATTTAGATACCACGGTCAGATGATGAGGTCACACCTGAGCTGGCGCCCCACTCTTCAAACTTCTACACCATGCCAACGTGAGATGAATGCAAAGTACAAGAAGCGCATATTAAAAGTACTGGCGCTAGGTAGGTATTTTAATTTACGTTCCACTGGAACAACACAATGGGCTACTGGCGACGGTCCGGGATGAAACCCAAAGGGATGTATTCAATGATAACACCATGTAATTTTAAACCGCGGTCAGATGACGAGATCACAACTGAGCTGGCCCACCACTCTCTAACTTTAAATATGTGAAACATTAAAGCTCAGACGTTAAACACTAATCCTCAAACGTTAAACATTAAAGCCCAGACGTTAAACATTAAAGCTCAGATGTTAAACATCAAAACTCACAGACGTTAAACATCAAAGCTCACAGATGTTGAACATTAAAGCTTATACGTACAACATTAAAGCTCAGACGTGCAACACTAAAGCTCAGACGTGCAACACTAAAGCTCAGACGTTAAACTGTAAAGCTAATACGTTAAACACTAATCCTCAAACGTTAAACATTAAAGCTAAGATGTCGAACTCACAACCCGCCTGTATAAGTACAGAAGGAAACAATTTATTATCAAATGGGCAATACCTAGACAACGCTTTCAAAACTATACGTTAATTGCATATATATAGACAGAGAAGCATATTTAGATCATCCTTTAATCATTGCAAAATTAAAAAGGTAAAATTGCGCTAAACGTTTACTAAGTAGGAGCTCCAGATGGTAGACGGTGAACAATTTTTAGAGGATGTTATTGTTTAAAACAGCTAACATAGTGGATGTTTAGATCAAAATTATTAATAAAAGTTATAAATTGTAATTAATGGTATTTTATCCAGCTATCATTAGACGTTACTGAAATAGCATATTTAAATTTTTCTCATTGTGTTTGTAAACATTTTTGTTCTTTTTACATTGAATGTCACTAGAATTTAGAGTGATCGTAGTTTTACAACTCTATTGTTTACATGTGTTACACTAGAGTTGTAACTATAAATATTGTAATAACTATACTAGTAGTACTAGAGTAATAACTATAAACTTTAAGTTGATCTGGATAGCTTCATGGTGTTTGACCATAGTGTAGGTGCTCTAGAAGTCACCAATCGGAAGTACATATAACATAACTCTCACCAACCAAGATGAAAGTATAATTTTAAAAATATAATCCACAAATTCTTTATTATATCGAATGGTCAATGATTAAGAAAATCTAAAAGCCCCGATTTAATTTTATTTGCATATAAACATGGGCATTAATTTTATTTCTTTTAACTATTTTCTTCGATAGTTTCCAACGATGTCTAAACGGATTATCTATCTAAAGTTGATTATTCAAAGAGACTTTTCTCTTTAGATACACTTTTTTAAAAAGCTGTTCTACAATTTCTGACGAATAATGTTATACGTAAGTTCTAACCAATAGCTTATTATGAGGCAAGTACTGTCAAGGTTAACAATAATATTTTTCATGATTTATAGTTAAAAGTGTTTTTAACTGAATAAGTACTCGTATTTATATAATAAAATGTGAGGAAATATATACTCTTATTATATTGATAATATTCAGAAATTTTCGAGATGGCGAAACGGTTCTAAGTTTAACAATTAGTATTAAATTATAGAAAAATGAAGTAGTATAGAAAAGTGTGAATTATAGAAGGGAAGGAGTATAGGTCAATGTTCATAATTTCAATAATATCTACATAGCTGAATAAATTGTATTTGGATACTGTAAATATATTATGCTTCTTCTCAAAAAAAATTTGTAAGGAAGGTTTGAGGAAGAATGGATTATCTTTTTATCAGCTTTTCTTTTCTTAAAAAGCCCAAATGACTTAATCGATAAATAGAATATGTAGACAGGTCATTACCATTGAATATTGAACTGATGCATATGCCCCAAAATAGATTGTGATGAGTTTTCTTTACGGGAAATGTTATGAAAGTAATCTTGCCATCCAAAGTGTAAATAAAAGGGAAACATTTTTACAAAAAGAAATTCATCGAAGCAAGCAATAGTAATCACATATGCACTGAAATGTGGATAGAATAGACATGCATAGCACAAAGCTTCCTTTTATATAATCAACTCCAACTTCCCATAAATAATTCATTATCAGCAAATTAGGGTGATACATAACCATACCTCTTTTCTTCCACTATATCATCCCTTGAAACTGTATCGTAGTGGGTATGCCAACAACGCAAACAACCATCGAATTGTAGGAGGCGCAGGTTCGATTTCTGTGTAGTGCATTCCTCCCTGAATGTACTTCTATCTTCTGTATCAGTAAAACATTCGATGTGTGGATTTGTCTATTTACTTGATCTTATGTTTGTTTGTACATTAACTTGACATTGTGTTTATTTGTACATTAACTTAATATTGTGTTTGTTTATAAATTTATTTAACATTGTGTGTCCTGTGTCTGGCGCAACATGACCAAATGTTCACAAAAATTGTCACAAAATCCAAAAAACAAACTAAATTGAACATTAACCTATTTCTTAAGAGTAAATCTGATATTACAATTCATTTCTATTGAAAATTTGTCACTGCGTTGTCAGTACGACGTTCCCGTGACAGTTATTTTCGTGGGGTCAGGTGTGACCACTGCTAGCTAACTCCCCGTGATTGCTACGAATTCCCATTTGGTTTGCGAAGCAAACCAAATGACAATTCGTAGCCTATTGGAATGAATTCCTTGCGAATTCCAATTCGAGTATTGTCACGCTGGAAGACAACACCTCAACAATTGGTCAGTTCTGGCCTCTTTGCTTCGATTTATACTTTCAATACTGCGATTTGAGAACACTATTTTGTCTACGACAGTCTGTCGACAAATTTTTTCTATCTGATTTTGTGGTAACAGTTCATAATAATCAATTCCTTTCTACACGACGGTTTTGGTTACAATCAAACTCGCAACTCTCCATTTGCTGGTCTGTTACTCTTTCAATCAGGCTAACAAAACAAATTATTCTTATTACAGAAACATACACTGACGAGCCAAAACATTATGACCATCCCCACATTTTTCAATGAACTCGTCTGGATGACGTAAAGGGCATGTGTTTAAGTGAGAATGGTAATTAACTGGTGCTGGAGAATGTAAGTAATCATTCTTGCACTTACTTTTACGAGTGATGGGAAAGGCTGCTGATCCAAGCGAATTTGATAGAGGGCAGATCGTAATGGCCCGAAGACTCGGAACGAGTATCACCGAAACTGCACGACTGTTAGGTTGTTCACGATCTGCTGTTGTTAGTATTTATGCAAAGTGGATAAATGACGGTGACACCAGCAGTAGACGCCAAGGTGTTGGTTGTCCATTCGTCATCAAAGAAAAAGGACGACGGAGATTGTCCCGCTTGGTAAAGCAACATCGGCGAGAGACAATGGCTCAGCTGACAGCCCAATACAATGCAGGTCCAAGCGCAAGTGTTTCGAAACACAGAGTTCATCGGACACTGTTGGATATGGGACTGTGCAGCAGACATCCCACTCGTGTGCCTCTGTTGACCAAGCGTCATCGTTAACTACGCCTACAGTGGACCCGGGAACATCGAGACTGGACCATGGATGAGTGGAAGAGAGTTGCCTGGTCAGATGAATCCCGATTTCTCATTCATCACGTCGATGGTCGTGTCAGGGTACGCCGTCTGCCTGGCGAATTGTTGGTCCCCTCTTGTACAGCAGGTCATATAGAGGCTGGTGGTGGCGGTATTATGCTTTTGGGGACGTTCTCATGGGCGACTCTGGGATCCGTATTTGTGGTAGAACTGACCATGAATTCTGCGAACTAACTGATCATCATTGCGGATCAGTTGCACCCTTACATGGTGTATGTCTAGCCAACTGGAAATGGAATCTTCCAGCAGGACAACTCCCCATATCACAAGGCTCGGATTGTGTTGGAGTGGTTCGAGGAGCATACTGATGAATTCCACTTAATGTCTTGGCCACCTAACTCGCTGGATCTTTATCCGATAGAGCACATTTGGAGTGTCATCGAGCGACATCTCAGAGCTCAAACATCACCATGTCCGAATATCTCGAATTTTCGTGGCCGCTGTCTACAGTCATGTACCAAGAACTTGTGGTATCTATGCCCAGGCGAGTTGCAGCTGTTTTGCAGGGCAAAGGAGGCGCAACCCGTTATTAAGTAGGTGGTCATAATGTTTTGGCTCTTCAGTGTATGACTGTACAGTTGTAAAATATCATTTTATGAACTGTCTGGTAAAGAGTATTACACTAAACCACTTAGGTACAGATTATTGACACCCAAAGCATTGAATACTACCTGGATTTGAAAATTCGCAACTATAGATTCTACAGAGTATGGATTTAATATACAATTTCTAACACTACAAAATGTCATGTAGATGCATACTGTCAAAACAAAAATGCTTTTTGGGATAGTACTTTCAAAGGTAGCATCAACAAAACTTTACCTGTCTAGCAGAAATACACTTTCAAAAGAAACCTTTCTCCCGAGAGTTAGGATAATGTAACAAAAGTATAAATAACTTTATTTATAGTTATTCTGTTGAAAAGATCGGAAACCTATCTCTTTTCCAAGAAACGATTTACGGAAGAGATGGGAAGATTTTTAAAGAAACAGTTAAGAATTTGTTTATTATTATCAACAATAGACATTTTATAGAAGCTAGACATGCATTTCAGGAACAAACCTCTTACTCGTTTCTGAAAAGATACAAAACAAAGTATATGGATTCCAAGAATGCTTTCAATCGAATAACTCTTTCTGAACAGTATGATTCGTGCACTTAGATGTAATAATCATCGGTTTATTAAACACTGTTTTTAACAAATACGAAGGTACAATAATTTAAGCGTAAGAATGATTTTTATTTTCAAAATATTTCTCCAAATGTTAGGATAGGTATGTTTTATATACTTAAAGGCAAAAGTACGTAATATCGAATATTTTGTTTTAAGAAGATTGTCAAGCATAGGAGAAATGTGTTTTGTTTTAGGTTTATTAAATAATTAAATTTTCAAGCAATACTAAGATAAAATTGTTTATTTGAGGAAACGGTATCTGAAATACGATTAATAATAAATTTGTCAAACACAAAAAACTTCTTTTTCGTCAAAACTGTATATTTATTTAGTCAGTCGCAAAGTATTGCGAATAACTGTATTTCATGCTAATTACTTACTCTAATTTTTAATTGTAATAAACTTTTTAACATTGAAAAGGATTATGAATGTTTTCTTCGCAGCAGTCTGTAAATTTAAAGAATTATCTTCAAATCGAGGGCGTATGGTATATTGGTTGGAAGAATAGCGAATTAGCACCTGGAGGGTTGCCAGTTCGGAACTAGGTCTAGCCAAAGACCGCCATGTACACAGGAGCTGGTGTTAGTTACATCTGCTGTGGCCTCAAATGTCCTCGTGTTGGTTAATCCGGAAGTTTGAAGAGTAGGTTGCCAGTTCCGGTGTTGTTTTTGTCATCTGACGAAGGTTCAAAATTACGAAGGGTTATCCTTGTATCTTTATCTTCGGGATTGGACCCAGATTGTCGCTAATAACCGTTATGTTGCAGCAGGGCAACTTTAATTAATACCTCTTCAAATCGAAATCGGCTTACCACAATCAATGCTACATTTCAATCAGCTTTCCTAAAATCTCCAAGCAATGTAGGATCCCTATACCTAATGGTATATTTAACCATGTTGACATAGCTCATAACCTGCTATCACAGCGGGGACGAGGGGGCCACCTGCGGTGCCCAAACCCAAACCAACCATGTTGACTGTGCAATTTCCATCACGATCTTAAGTATAACCACGACTTCCACACTTAATCTCATTATTTTCTCTTTACAGGTATCGCTTGAGTTTCTATGTGTGCAAACTAAACTACTAGGTCATACTTTACTAGTTGGAAGTATGATGTTGCGAAAAGCTATAATTGGTCTACGTCCATTTTTTAAAAACCAAATTCAGGTTTTCCTTAAGTTGTTACTTAACCACATGGTTAAGGAAAACCTGAATTTGGTTAAAAATGGATTCTCAATATAAGATCGTGGGTTTACTGTGAATTCTATGTTAACTTTGTGTCTATTTTCAGGTTTTTTTTCATTGCAACGTGGTGCCACGGTAGCTCGGTTGGAAGAGTAACGGAGGAGTGCGAGTTCAAATCCAACCCAAGACCGTCGTCTACAAAGGGTAGGATACACGAATGATTGAGGCACTGTCGTGGCCTCAAATGCCCTTCCGTTGACGTGGTGTGGAAGTTTGGAGAGTGAGGTGCCAGCTTAGGTGTTGACCTTGTTATCTGATCGTGGTTCAAAATTACGTGGTGTTGTCCTCGGATCTTTCAATTTTTTTAAGACCCTCGGGGCCCAATCTCGCATGAAGGCTCAGAGACCTGTAGCTTTGATCCCGAGGAGGATGGTCTGATTCCCAGTATCGAAGACAAAAGATACAAGATGACCACTCACGGCCGCAAGCGAAGGAAGGCACAAGCCGACCACCACAGCACCGCACGCAGATGGTCACGGGTAAGACCCATTGAGAAAGGTAAGAGATGGTATACATGAGCCTACAAGGTCATAGCTGTATGATAGCGAATGAGCTTTTAGCAATATTTTAATACATGGGCATACAAGGCCGTAGCTACATGATTGCGAGCGAACATTTAGAGATATTTAAATGCATGGGCAAATAGTGCCGTAATAACAAAAGAGTGAACATTTAGTGAACAAATATTTATGAATATTGAAAATATTTATACACCGGAGGCACCCAGAGTTACGAAGAGGTAAGTTGACGTGTGGATGAACCGGAGGCGCCCGGTTTTATAGTTGTTGTATAACTTATTATTAGCATGGCCGGCAAGAGGATACGACTGGCCGAGTAATGGCCAGGCCGTACCGCCAGCCGGTAAATTATAAATTCTATATCAACCGGTGGTTGCGACTATTATTAGAGCTAAGTCATTCATCGAGGATATGAGTCCAGAGGTCAGTTAAACTCCTGTTAGCGTAGAGGTGAGAATGGAAATTTCTAGGGGAGACTGTTCCCTTGAGATCCTAGTCTTTTACAGACTTCAGAGGCAATTTTTATACAGTTACTGACTCTGTAGGATGAAAGAGGGTTTTGTAGTATGTTGTCTGTGCATTCCTTTTTATGTTCTTCGGAGGGCTTAGCTAAATGGAAGATACGGGTAAGGGGGCAGCAGAACACGTAGTGGTCTGCGTCCACCGTTACACTACATTCACATAGATCAGTATTTGAAATATTAAATAAGTGTAAGTATGCTATGAATGGGCCATGACCAGTCGGATCTTTCCCTTTGGGACTGGGGGATCTTTCTCTTTGGGACTGAGGGGTCTTTCCTTTTGGGACTGATCCCGGACCCTTGCTAATAGCCCGTTGTGTTACACCAGTGCAAAGTAAATTAAACTACCTACCATTGCAACACAACACATATACAGCTAGAACTATCAACATGGTTGTTGTTTATGCTTTCGAAACTTTGCATAGTTCATGTTATCTGCATTGGAAATGTTCGATTGTTTTCGACTTCATCATCGCAAAGTTTTCCCCCATCGGTGACTTTTGGTACTGAATTTGGTTCGCGGAATGCATCTTCCCATGGGTCTCATTGCCAAATTTGGTTCCCCTCAATTAATTTGATTTCGGTACAAACGCCTCTAAACAGTGAAATTTATTTTATGTAATCCAATAATATGCAGTATATTCAAGATTACGAGTTCAAGAATACGAGTCTCATAGACCACTGGAACTTTTGGGAGCAAAATTCTACTTAGAGCTTAAAATTCTACTGATATTAATTAAAAGCTATCACTTTTCATGGAGAATATATTCTACAGAGTGTACTAAAAGTTTCCGTAATGACGATTCGTGAATTTATCGTACAAAATCAACAAATTTTAAACCAATTATTTTTATGCTAGTGGTGAAAAACACTTTTAACATAACGTAGGGGAAAAATTGCACGTATACTTATAATAAATGTTTAAAATGTCCGAAATTTTCTTGGAAGCCAAGCTGAAGTCGCTTACCCATACTTTTAGAAACGCATTTCAAGATGCTGGAGTGACTTCTTAAATCCTTTGAGTAATGGCAATTCTCAGATCATCTACTGTTAGGGGATTATCTTTAAAAACTTTGTTCCTTAAATATCCTCACAGAAAAATGTGAGGGATGCTCATATCAGGGTAACGAGGTGGCCAAAAGTTTCTTAAGATGAGTCGATCGCCAAAAAATTCGTGAAGCATACCTATGATTTCATAACTTGTATGGCAGGTTGTACTGTCTTGTTGGAACCAATAATTTAGTTCATTCACTTCTAATAATGCAACAACTTGTTGGATGTGTTTTCTATATGTAATCCCATGAACAGTTGACTTGAAAAACAGTCACGCCAAAGGCCAATTATTTGAAAATGTAAGGTTTTTCATTAATGAATGGGGATTTGTCGTCGCCCAAATGCGGGAGTTTTGGGTTTTCACATAACCGCTTAAATGAAACCATGCCTCATCGAAGTAAAATATTTTGTCCAAAATGTTGATATTGTTACGAATAAATCTTCGGAAACATCGGCAATAATAACGCCGCTTCTCATGGTCTGGTGGCTTTAGCTCATGTAACATTTTTATGCGATAAGCACGAAAATGCAAAGTTCTTAAAGCACTTGCGGCAAACGCCTCACGGATCGATAAGGAGATTGCAATATCATCCGGTGAGTTTCTTGCACAAAGTCTGTAACGGCTTTCGGTCTTCCATTCGTGTTTTTGTCTCCATCGAACCTGTCTCACAAAAATGCCGAACGAGTTGATATAACATATCTGTACTCGCTATTGCAACTTTTGGATATGTATGTCACCAAAATTCTTTACATCTTTTATATGATTGACATTCAAAATAAGCCTCAATTCTCTGAATGTGTGATAAACTCCTTTTGCAATGATGAACAAAATAACGTGGAACTTTATTATCCCACAACTGGAGCGCGAAGAAAACCAAATGAAAAAATTAAAGAATCCATAAAACTACAAGCAGACGATAAAATTCAATAACTATAAAAAACATGGACAGTATTTTTTTTCAAGTTGAAGTACAGGAACTTTTAGGGCACTATAATTTTGTATTACTTAATTTTATTCTGTTATTACATATTCTTATTACATTATTTTATATTTATTCATTTACTCCTATTTATTCTTATTTCTATTTACGATTTCTGTTTATTCTTATTTCTATTTACTCTTTCTATTCATTTTTATTTCTATTTATTCTTATTATAAGATATTTATGTTCTATTACTTTCAAAACATAAGAAATGTACACAACAAAAAACATTTGCATAGTGCGTGTAGTCACGTTATTTCACATTAGGAACACATGTTCTTCGATGGAAAGTTTCCAAAACACTTATTTCCATAAATAACGCAGTGAAAATATTTTTTTCCATCCCATAGAGAAGCATTTTAAACAAATTCCGAGTGATTTTAGTAATTCCATATGAGGATATTGCAGTGTTTCATATGTTATCCTATATGGTTTTACTCCCACACATTTATACTGTATAACTATTCTATATTCATCAAATTAACTCTTTATTGATATAGATTAGTTTTCTTCTGTGTGTTTAAGTAGCAGATGTTTTAAACTTTGATTTATGTTGTCTTAATGCACGTTGCAAAAATTCAAACCGATGACTACGATGAATAAATATCACAAGCAGTTGAAATAATATTTGAATGCAAGATACTCTAATGAAAATGATTTTGGAATGAGGATGGAATGTTTTCTGCTGTTGGATACGTAACATAAATGATATATTATCCATGCCATCTCTTCAAATCTATAACATAAAAAATCATTCTAGATTAAAGTAAGACCAGGAAAGCAAAACCAGTTCAAAGCACTTATAACTACACCATGCTACTCAACTATAAATTAACTTCTTGGGGTAGGTAGGTATTTTACTTGACGTCGAATTGAAGCAACACAACGGGCTATTGACGACGGTCCGGGATCAATCAGAAAAGTCAGCTGAACCTAATAAAGACAAAACTTTATTTCATATTTTAAATGTGACTTCTACTTATATTTAATCTAAATAAATTAAAAGTTAGAAATAAACATTAAAAACATATCTATTCCTAAAGTTCGCATACATAAATATTCGTATTTGGCTCATACTAATCCTTAAATATTGGTTATTATTGGAACTTTTCGTACCTGCTAAGAATCTATTCCTTGTTGCTTCTAACAAGGGAACCTTTTCACATGTTTGAGACTAGGCACATTTTGTATAGTTTTTAATGCTGATACAGAATATGTGATCAGTTCTTTGCAAAACTCCCTAGTGATCCCTTAAAATTTGACCTTCGACGAAAAATGACAGGAACGCTCTTTCTTGAGAAATCGGAGCGCTTTGGATGAAAGTTATCGTAGAGGAAAAAATAATCACTCGTTATATAAGTGGCAGGTGGATTTCAACAGGTAGAAAACACAAACAATTTTAAGGGTAAAAAATTTTCGCAAGAAGTCGCCAACTCCAAATTTAAGGAGATCATAATTGTATTAAAAATGAGTTTTGCATAAAACTAATCACATATTCTGAATTAGTATTTAACACTTTACAAAATGCGCCTGTTGTCCATTCCAAATGCAACGACCATGTGAAAAGGTTCCCTTGTAAGTATCATCGAATAAATTACGATACCTTCAATAAATCTTAAATTATAACTTCGAATAAATATGGTTTATTGACTATAATGTGCATTTGAACCAATTTGCTAATTGATTCCGATCTAGAGACAAAGAACTTCTAAGATGACATGTCTATAAAACAAAATGGTTCTTCAGTAAACAAACTACTTTTAAATTCACGATTTGACTTGCACAGCATTGCTAGTTGAGGTAGTTTTTTCGAGCCTTTCTTTCGAAGTATTATTAATTATAGTTATAGTTGTCACCATTTCAATTTTATTCCATAATGGTTGCATTTCTATTGTTACTTTATGCAATGAGAAAATAAAATTCGACTTAAACTTCGGGTGACATGTAAATAAATTTTCTTAGAACTATTCTACAAATATCATTGAATATATTAATTTAATTTCGAACTTGATAACCATGACATACACTACCCTACAAAAATGGACCAGACAACAAGATGTGATGGTATAAGGGGGAAATACATGCTTTAATAGAGGGATGGTTGCTGCAATTACACTAGCAGCCCTTCTGGGTAAACTTTCAACAAGGTTTTGATACACAGCTATGAGTATTTGTGTCCCTTCCTGCTCCTGCTGTAAGAAGTTCGCCAGCTCAGCTGTAGATTTCGGACGTGGTTCCCTGGCCCGTAAGCGTCGCTCTAACTCGTCCCACAAATGTTCTATGGGGTTTAGGTCAGGACTTTGGGCAGCCCAGGAAAGACGTTTTACGTCCATATCTTGATACCACTTCTTGACAGAGGCTGCAACAGGACATGGAGCGTTGTTTTGTCCTGAAAGTAACATTCGCCCAGTCCATAAAATTGCCAGAGCGTAGGAAGAACGTGATTGTCCAAAATGTTCATGTAGGCGTCGGCGTTCAATTGACCAGGAACAACATGCAAAGGTCCCAGGCCATGCCACGAAAAACACCCCCAAACAAGTAGTCGGATTTTATGCAAATCCGCTGGCGTCCGGTCCATTATTGTAGGGTAGTGTATATACTACTCTAAAAAATTAACCACAAACTGTACACAGCTTTAAAATAGATAGTAGGAATAACTTAAAGGCTTGAAAACCTAATCCTTTTAAATACCGTAAGTTAACACTTTATAAAGCAAAAGAGGAGATAATGTTATTTTTACAAATTGTCAATAGAAAAATTAAAACAATTGACTAAATGGATCTGTTTTTCTTGATACTATTTGTTAGTATAGTCTAAATCAGATATTTTATTAATGATTCTATAAGGATGACGAATATATTACAAATCAATGGTTCAATCAGAGCATTTTATTTGAAATCTGAAGTATTAAATTGAACGAAATTTTCACATTGCTGTGTGATATGTTTACTATAAATTGCTGGAAAGAGTATGTTTGAATCTAAATGACTGCTTTTGTTAGGTTTTAAGTCATGGGAGTCGTAATTTAGCACACTGCGGTATTCAGAAGACAGATCAAGATCAAGTAAAATATATCACGAAGCTGAAACAAAGGAAATGGAAAATAGAGTTGTTGGGTGAGGTTAGGAAAGCATTGTTTGGGTGTCCCGGAAGAACGACCCCCCATGCTTACAGAAAGTCAGCAAACTATATATGGTAAAATAAATGATCTTTAGAGAACACCTAGACAGTGACGACTACACACTTTATGGAAATGTGCTTCTGAGAGCGAATCTAAATTGAAATGCAAGCAAAAGTTTTCCAAAATTATCAAAGAAATATTCAAACTAAATTTTTTTTTCACATATTATACATTTATTTATGGTTTACTAAATTTCATAAATCCGTTTTGTGTAGTTTTTTTTTTTTGAAAAGGAAAAACTGCGATTTTTACAATACAGTGAGCTTCCGACTATCCTCTTTGCTGCTTATCTATGGTCACTTTGTGACAAAAAGTTGTTGAAAAAACTTCAATCTCAAATTTAAAAAAAATTGATTTAATACAAAAACAATTAACTGATTTTTTGTGAATAAGTAAATAAACACATTTTAAAAAACAGATATCTACGGTTTATTAAATCATAAATATACACTACCCTACAATAATGGACCGAACAGCTAGGTGAGATGGTATAAGGGAAAGAATACATGATTTAATACGATACTAATTCCCCCACGTGCTGCAATTACACATTTAGCCCTTCTGGGCATACTTTCAACAAGCTTTTGATACACAGCTATGAGTATTTGTGTCCCTTCCTGCTCCTGCTGTAAGAAGGTCGCCAGCTCAGCTGTAGATTTCGGACGTGGTTCCCTGGTACGTAAGCGTCGCTCTAACTCGTCCCACAAATGTTCTATGGGGTTTAGGTCAGGACTTTGGACAGGCCAGGAAAGACGTTTTACGTCCATATCTTGATACCGTTTCTTGACAGAGGCTGCAACATGACATGGAACGTTGTCATCCTGAAAGTAACATTAGCCCATTCCATAAAATTGCCAGAGCGTAAGAAGAATCTGATTGCCCAAAATGTTAATGTAGGCTTCGGCGTTCAATTGACCAGGAACAACATGCAAAGCTCCTCGGCCATACCAAGAAAAACACACCAAAGAAGTAGTCGGATTTTATGCAAATCCGCTGGAGTCCGCAATATTGTAGGGTAGTGTATGTATAGGCACACTACCATAAATAAAAATTGTTTAAAAAACAATTTTTGAGTTGATTTGCCCTTTTTTAGCCATTTTGCGGATTATTCGCAGTTGCCACTCTACTCAGTACCGCGGATAACCGGGAGTTTACTGTATTTAAGAAATCGGTTGAATGTGATATTCGTTGTTATTGTTGTAACATATTCCCTTGGTCAAGATGAAACCACAGTATTACAACTACCATTACAACTACAAATTTTTAATTTGCAATGGTGACCGACTCATTTTTATTCAGAAGTGTCACTTAGAGACAACCATACAATCCAAATAAGTAAGGGAGTTGTTGAAGTTGTGGACGTATGAACAAGTTTGAAAGTTCTTGATTCCTCTAACAAAAGGTCATATATTATCTGTGATTGCTTCTAAGTTTCGCCAGAGCTATCTGGTGCAGTCTTGAACCTATAAAATGCAGCGAGAGTCCGGGGTGCTTGGCGGAATTCCAAGAATGTTTGAGAAGAACAGACCATGAAGATGTTATATACAATGCTTATTAAATAAGTTTTTTGAGATTGGGCATACCAATCCAAACATTCTTGTGTGGAAAGAATGCCACATCAGCCAGTCTAGATGCCTTATACACTTTTTCTTGTGATCTCACTCTGAACGAAATGAGGCATTTGTATTCACTACATAAACTCTTTTCAAGATTTATGGTGGAGTAAGATTCTGTGCTTGAAAATGTATATTTCAGTGACAGGTGGTTTGTACATCACATATTCATGACAGCTCACATTTGGTATAGTTTTTATAAAGTTTTTAAGAATATTGTAGCTTAGAAAAATAATTAAAAACTTAAAAATATAGTTAAAAAATAAACGGAAACACAACTAAGTTTTAACGTAAGAAATTGAACGATAAATAATAGTAAATGTTATATTGAATAGTAAACATCCGTTCCATATTTTATTAATTTCATACATTTTGATGTTTTATGTTTTATTATTTATTCCTTGTTGGGGAGGGATGTTTTGTTTTATGATTTTGTTTGATGTTTTATTACTTGTTCCATGTTGATGTTTAGTCTTATAATATGTTATTTCTTTATCGGTTCTCCATCTATAAATCTATTTAAGTTCAAAGATATCAGTACTAAAAATACAAAAAATTTACACGTTTTAATGAAAAATGTAATTACGAAACATATTGTCTGTCATTCAAGTCTTATGGAGTTTTGATGTAGAATACGTTCTTCGTTTCGTTGTAGTAATTTCCCCGAGTCCCGAAAAAGGGTACACCAGATTTCCTTCAATTATAAAGCTAGCAACTATATAATTGCTATAAAAGCTAGTAGCTATATAATAGCTATAAAAGCTAGCATCTATATAATAGCTATAAAAGTTAGCAACTATATTACCTAACCACGTGCTGACGCCACACGTTGCTGGTTTTCGTAGTTCGTGAGTCTCGTCGCTGATTTATTCGTAAGCCAATCGCACATAAGTTGATATTTAGAATAAATAGTGCAAGTGAGGCGAGAGCCAATTCTGCAAAAAGTGGAGCACTAAACAGTACTTACTGACTAGAATTAAGGGGGTCCGGTACACATTGAAAAAAAAAAATTTATTGATTAATTTAGAATTTTGAAGTTTTTTGTACTGATTGCCCATTTAACTAATAAACAAAATCACAACACAACAATTTTCCAAATTTTTATTACATTTTAAATTAAAGTTTTTTGAGAAAAAGAGGGGTCATTTTAATTTGCTAAAACTCAAAATATTCTTGATCAATTTTCAAAACTCTTGCAGTAAATTATTCCCAAATTTATAAACTTTAATTATGATTCGGCATTTTAAAAAATATTAATTTAATAAAAAATAAAAAATATTTGAATGAATATTTTTGAAACTTTTAAGATACTTAAAAAAAATCATATTTTTAAAAGTAAATATTTGTTTCAAATTTGCTGAATCGAAATTAAAGTATAATGTTTGAAAAAGATATGTTCCAAATTTCAACCCTTAAACGTTATCGGCTTTTGATTTATAGCAATTTGAATACAGGAAATCTTGAAAAAATGTATCATGGAGAAAAACGCATTTAAAGTTTTAAAGACCGATTTACAATTAATAAAATGCTTAAATACATTTTAAAAGCAACCAGATGAGTATCTAACTCCTTCTTTCCTCTTAAATCTTTGGTTTATGTAAGTTCTAACTTTTTTCTGTATAGTTTAAAGGTCTCCGTAGACTTAAATAACGTCTTTCGCAGATGTTGTTGCCATGACAACTACTGTCAAGAGTATTAGATTTTCAAAACAACGAATCACGAAAATAGCTATATCTCTAGTTCTAATTAAGATAGAAACATCTTAGACGTCATTTTAAGCAGAAAAACACAGAACATTTCTTAAGATAATAAAAAAAAAATTCGAAAATTTGACGATTTTTGTGTCCTAGACCCCCTTAATCTTTAGAACATAATCTTGTGTAACGAAAAGGACTACCTCGTTAGCATACGTGGCGGTGTACTCGTAGCTTCAATGTGTTCCACAAGTTCTCGATCGGCACATTCATCTCATTTTCAAAAAAACAGTCTAGCACACGTTTTGTAGTATGACATGGACCCACGTGCTGAATATATTGTTGGAAGAACTAATCATCATCGCCGTAGTATTGCTATAGTGTAGACAAGGCCGAATTATTCAGAACGTCGAGGCACACGTCAGCGTTCAAGGTGACAGGAACATAAAGTAATGGGCCGAGTCAATCAGATTAACAATCCCACACGAAGATGGATCCTCCTCCGAATTTCTGCAGTCCAAATACTTTAGTTCATAATGTATAATTCGGCCTGTGACGTGGTAGCACGTTACACGAGGCGTCATTATCTTTGTCTTCATCAGATATATCTATATCTGTTATAATATCTTGCAGAAAACTGGATTTAGTGTGTGGAAAATTGTGAAATAATCGAGAACATTGTGAGAACTTCCGAAAGGTCTGAATATTTTATTTTAGAGAAGATTCGTCGATCTAACTCGTCCCACAAATGTTTTATGGGGTTTAGGTCAGGACTTTGGGCAGGCCAAGAAAGACGTTTTACGTCCATATCTTGATACCACTGCTTGACAGAGGCTGCAACATGACATGGAGCGTTGTCGTCCTGAAAGTAACATTCGTCCATTCCATAAAATTGCCAGAGCGTAGGAAGAACGTGATTGTCCAAAATGTTCATGTAGGCGTCGGCGTTCAATTGACCATAAACAACATACAAAGGTCCCACGCCATACCACGAAAAACACCCCCAAAGAAGTAGTCGGATTTTACGCAAATCCGCTGGAGTCCGGTCCATTATTGTAGGATAGTGTATGTATAGGCACACTTCACATGGAGCGTTGGCGTCCTGAAAGTAACATTCGTCCATTCCATAAAATTGCCAGAGCGTAGGAAGAACGTGATTGTCCAAAATGTTCATGTAGGCGTCGGCGTTCAATTGACCATAAACAACATACAAAGGTCCCACGCCATACCACGAAAAACACCCCCAAAGAAGTAGTCGGATTTTACGCAAATCCGCTGGAGTCCGGTCCATTATTGTAGGATAGTGTATGTATAGGCACACTTCACATGGAGCGTTGGTGTCCTGAAAGTAACATTCGTCCATTCCATAAAATTGCCAGAGCGTAGGAAGAACGTGATTGTCCAAAATGTTCATGTAGGCGTCGGCGTTCAATTGACCATAAACAACATACAAAGGTCCCACGCCATACCACGAAAAACACCCCCAAAGAAGTAGTCGGATTTTACGCAAATCCGCTGGAGTCCGGTCCATTATTGTAGGATAGTGTATGTATAGGCACACTTCACATGGAGCGTTGGTGTCCTGAAAGTAACATTCGTCCATTCCATAAAATTGCCAGAGCGTAGGAAGAACGTGATTGTCCAAAATGTTCATGTAGGCGTCGGCGTTCAATTGACCATAAACAACATACAAAGGTCCCACGCCATACCACGAAAAACACCCCCAAAGAAGTAGTCGGATTTTACGCAAATCCGCTGGAGTCCGGTCCATTATTGTAGGATAGTGTATGTATAGGCACACTTCACATGGAGCGTTGGCGTCCTGAAAGTAACATTCGTCCATTCCATAAAATTGCCAGAGCGTAGGAAGAACGTGATTGTCCAAAATGTTCATGTAGGCGTCGGCGTTCAATTGACCATAAACAACATACAAAGGTCCCACGCCATACCACGAAAAACACCCCCAAAGAAGTAGTCGGATTTTACGCAAATCCGCTGGAGTCCGGTCCATTATTGTAGGATAGTGTATGTATAGGCACACTTCACATGGAGCGTTGGTGTCCTGAAAGTAACATTCGTCCATTCCATAAAATTGCCAGAGCGTAGGAAGAACGTGATTGTCCAAAATGTTCATGTAGGCGTCGGCGTTCAATTGACCATAAACAACATACAAAGGTCCCACGCCATACCACGAAAAACACCCCCAAAGAAGTAGTCGGATTTTACGCAAATCCGCTGGAGTCCGGTCCATTATTGTAGGATAGTGTATGTATAGGCACACTTCACATGGAGCGTTGGTGTCCTGAAAGTAACATTCGTCCATTCCATAAAATTGCCAGAGCGTAGGAAGAACGTGATTGTCCAAAATGTTCATGTAGGCGTCGGCGTTCAA
This sequence comes from Metellina segmentata, assembly GCA_947359465.1. NCBI lineage: Eukaryota > Metazoa > Arthropoda > Arachnida > Araneae > Tetragnathidae > Metellina > Metellina segmentata. The sequence goes on from OX375874.1 coordinate 108,594,261, forward strand.
TTGACCATAAACAACATACAAAGGTCCCACGCCATACCACGAAAAACACCCCCAAAGAAGTAGTCGGATTTTACGCAAATCCGCTGGAGTCCGGTCCATTATTGTAGGATAGTGTATGTATAGGCACACTTCACATGGAGCGTTGGCGTCCTGAAAGTAACATTCGTCCATTCCATAAAATTGCCAGAGCGTAGGAAGAACGTGATTGTCCAAAATGTTCATGTAGGCGTCGGCGTTCAATTGACCATAAACAACATACAAAGGTCCCACGCCATACCACGAAAAACACCCCCAAAGAAGTAGTCGGATTTTACGCAAATCCGCTGGAGTCCGGTCCATTATTGTAGGATAGTGTATGTATAGGCACACTTCACATGGAGCGTTGGCGTCCTGAAAGTAACATTCGTCCATTCCATAAAATTGCCAGAGCGTAGGAAGAACGTGATTGTCCAAAATGTTCATGTAGGCGTCGGCGTTCAATTGACCATAAACAACATACACAGGTCCCACGCCATACCACGAAAAACACCCCCAAAGAAGTAGTCGGATTTTACGCAAATACGCTTTAGTCCGGTCCATTATAGTAGGATAGTGTATGTATAGGCACACTTCACATGGAGCGTTGGCGTCCTGAAAGTAACATTCGTCCATTCCATAAAATTGCCAGAGCGTAGGAAGAACGTGATTGTCCAAAATGTTCATGTAGGCGTCGACGTTCAATTTACCATAAAGAACATGCAAAGCTCCCCGGACATACCATGAAAAACTTCCACCAACAAGTATTCAAGTTATATGCAAATCCGCTGGCGTCCGGTCCATTATTGAAGGGTAGTGTATGACGCGCAATTTTCGATGAACGTTATTCGTAAGACAGTTCTCTTATAAATCAAGAGAATCCTAGTGCAGTCTAAACAAAGAGTAATTATTTCCAGAACTGAACCTCAATTTGAATGAGTTGAAACCATTATTACTAAACTAAAACTTGAGCAATATCAAGAAAATTCAAACCACATGCGTTTCGTCAGTTACCAATACAACTGCTTTGCTTAATTGACATAAGAAATACGACCTAAGCTCGAACCATGCTGTGTTTGGCTTTAAATTTGTACAAGTTACCGCCCGTATTCGCTTTCATTGTTTTGATTCATTCACCCTTTGTGTACCTATTAAAGTATTCGTCATATTACTTACATCTATATCTGAGTAGGCGTGCATTATTATCTTGCAGAACATAGGAATCACCAATTAGAAGGTGGTAAACTAAGATCAAGTACAGTAGAACTCAAACTATTCGGATCAATTGGGATCATATCCCCTCCGGATAATTGGAAAGTTCACGAAAAAAATGTTATTTCTCTCAAGTTACTGCATACCGCATAATGCAAGTCACCGCTGATGTCGCAGGATTGAAAACTCGCTTTTTTCGCTCGATTGTTAGACGGTTTCTCGAGAAAGTACGGATCAGGGAATTCCGAAATTAGCATGGTTTTTTCAAAATTGTACGGGACACAACATGAAGAATACCCAATAAAAAAAAAAATTTCCGAGGTGGTTATCAGTTTAGGGGTTATTAAGTGACAAAGTTGAAAAAGCGAATTTTCTACCACGAGTGAGCAAAACACATACAAATTTTCAGTCTTCAGCCGTGAGTTTTTCCTACGAGTACCTCTCTAAACGGGAATTTTTGCAGCTCGTCAAATTTTTTTTTAGAAATTTCAATTGTGATCCTGATAATAGTTTATTACTATTAGTTTTTAAATTTGAAAACCTCACGGAACACCTTGGAATGTACTCTTTCGCGTAGTACAATTATATATTTTAATTGGTTAATGAATAAATTTTTGATGCGATTATATGTTGGTCGTATAAATTTTGGAACTTTTAGATCGTAAGTTATGATACAAAACTAAAACTGTCATATCTATAGCCTAATACTAGTAGTTTTAAAATTTGAAAATACCACGTGAAAGCTTAGAAGGCAATCTTTCTTAGGGTAAAACTATTTTTAAAATTGGTTCATAAATATATTTGATGCAAACAAAAGTTGGTCATACAAACTTCGTATGTTTTTGATCGCGGAGCGATAGCATTCATCCTTCTTCACGGAAATGAAGGTTACATTTTTTGACTAACAGGTTTGCCAGTTATCAAATTTATCGTAAAAACTTTTTTTAATATTTTGCGAGGAAAAAGATTTCTACTCTATTCTCAGACGGTTTCCCGAAAAAGTACAGATCAGAAAATTACGAGCTTAACATGGTTTATTTACAATTGTAAAGGGAAAAGATGGGGGAGGATTTTTACTGATGCGGCTATTAGTTAAGGGTGCATTAAGTGTTAAAGTAAAAGATAAAGAGAAATCACTTGCTAAAGGAATGTTGGTTTGCGAAGCAAACCAAACGGGATCTGCGAAAGGAGTGTATTTTTTCGAAGCAAACCAAATGGGATTGCGTAGCATTCCCCGGGGGTTGGCGATCGTATTCTTAGTAAAAAAAATAACTTTACTTTAGAATGTAATGTAATTTTACGATTGAAAACGATTTTGTTTATATTTTGTAATTACTGTATTAAAATGTACTACTGCTTGAACGTATCGGTCAAAGTCAGTTGTTTCGCTGTCTTTACTTGTTTTCGCACAGCCAAGTTTTGCATGCGCTCGACGGTGAGATGGTCACGCTTCCATCCATTGTAGCACCGTTTGTCAAGACCCTCAACTCAAACGCCTTCCTAGGCGACGGTTTCACGTCGTGATCTTCCAGGTCATTAACAATTTATTCTCTCACACTTTGACTAAGTTCATCGTCACTGAAAATTTTGAATCCAGGTTCCGAAAATTCACACACCAGCCACTCACCTACGTCTCTGCCCTGCACTCAAAACATCCAGGAATTCCCTCTACGATGTTTATTACGTCCTCAAGTGACATTTCGTCCTCTTTATTTTTATAATTCACCGATAAGAAACTTTTAAAATATGGATTTTACTAATTTCTTATTTTTGTCAAAGCGATCCAGATAACTGGAGTTCTACTATACACCGTTTCTATAACTTTGTGCGAGCCGCGGTAGCTCAGTCAGTAGAGCGTCGGGCTCGTATCAGAAGGGTTGTTTGTTTTGTCCTCGGCCGAGCCTGCAATTCTGATGATTGCGAGATCGGCGCTTCGACCTGGCTAAAGACCGTCGTGTTCACTAATGGTGACTGGGGCACGTTAAATAGGTCGTGGTCACAAAGTCCCCCATGTTCCCATACCAAATCAATACCTCTGGGGGTGCCTGATCAGGGGGTTATCGGCCTCTGATTGGGATCTAAATTACGATATGTGTGAGTGAATGGACGTATGAAAGGGACCTTCCTGCAAAACGGATGTGTCATGTATGTCGAGCAAAGTCAGACTTCCTCCCAATGGGGCTCAATTACATGCAAGGCGTAACCCCCCCCCCCCCGCCTCTTGCCGTCTTCGACGGGCCTGGCTCCTTTGGTCTGCCAGTGTAGGCATGAGAAACAACAACAAACAACATAACTTTGTGCATTAAGGAAAGGTTAACAATGATATGAACTATCACTTTACTTGTTCACTTCCTTTAGAAGTACTACGTCTCAGCATTTTTATTTGAAATATTACAAAGGCTTGAGGGAGAAACAAGCAAATGAAAAAAGAGACCAAATATAATATTCTATACTAAATAATACGGGGTGACATTATAAAATAATACCACACTTTGAATGTTTATCAAGTGTTTATTACATATCGTACAATTTGCTTTCAGTGTTTATAACGAACTACGTCTAATTCGTCTTATGGTGTGCCTACTAGGTGGATCATTTAGAAGTTTTTTAGATATCATCTTTGCACTTCTACCGCGTTTTCGCACTGCCAGTAGCACTTGAACACAAACTACATTGCAGTACTTTTGCACAGCAATTTTTTTTCAAAATACGATGGGCACTATCCTTTGGAATTCTTACTCCAAGAGCAGCCTAGTGAAGCGATGACAGTCTATGATCTTTGTCTTCCGGAGCGTTGTCTCTGAACAGTTGCATCTGCATCAAACAGCTCTATTTTGTATTATTATTAGTCTACTACTACTATTACTAGTGGATCAGTGTAAAGTTTTTTCAGAAATCGTCTTTGCACTTCTGCCACGTTTTCGCACTACCATCTTGGACGAAAATTGTCTTTCTTCGATAATTTATCTGGATTTGGCCATTATTTATCAACATTTAAATCTGCAACAGCAAAAAATTCAGCTTTTTACCAGTAAATAAAGTGTGATAACATTTTTTGCGAAACACTGTAGAGCAAGAACTATTTTAAGCACGTATAATTGACAACCAAAATCAAAGTCCCGTTCTAGAAATGATCACTATTAGGGAAACATGATGTATTTTTTAAAGTAGGCTTCAAAATAACTAAATAACATATTCATTTTTAATCTCAAATATATTTCCCACTACTGTTTACAACTTAGGACCATCTTTTAATTTTACAGATTTCCGTTGCCACTCCGGGATTACTAACTCAAAAATTTTAAAAAATCCTCATATTTTGAGATTAAATGACGCACAATTCTTTATAAAATCCTATCTCTATCAGAGGAAGACGTTTTTGAGAATGTAATGTTACTTATTTTTACAAAAGAAGTTTTTGATACCCTTTCGATATGGAAGAAAGATCAAATAAAACTAGGACTTGATAAAAGACAAGTAAAACATTTTTTGATGGGATTCCTTTGTCACTTACAAAGAAGAATTTCTAACGGTAGTATTTGTACTTTATTATACGGATTTCTGTTCATTCTAGAATAAACTTATAAATTCGTCTTATATAAAAAAGGGTTGATCTAGCTTCAAAAGGCTACGGTTCTCTTTTCACTTCTAATAGACCAATTTTAGTTCTTTTTCGTTCCATTAAATCCGTTTGTGTTTATTTCATGAGTTTGCTTCCAAATAAATATTTATACTGAAAATATTTTCTTGTGTTGGTTTAGAGAGTAAACCTCAAACTCTATTTATATTTCAGTGGCTTTCTATTTAAATGGATAGGGGATTCTTCATGACGGAAGGACCATATTTTAAAGTGCTTAGTCAAGCATCTTGTTTTGAAGTTGACCAATCAGAGGAATTGTTTTGCTCAAACAAATGTGTAGGAATCACTACAGTGAATTTAATAGGTCATATAGGTTATGTTTGACGTTTTAAAACAACAAACAACGTTAAGTAACCAATTAGAAATGCAGTGAACTGTTAGATATCAATAATAAAATCCATCTGACTATCATAATACGATTATTGCAGATTTTGGTTTTATAATGCTTTTATATTTCAATAAACCCCAATTTTAGTTCCATTCTCCGAGAATGCTTGGCTCATTCTAAGTGCTTTGAGAAACATGTGATCTATTCTTTGCACTGTCTGACACGATTTTGGGATGCAGAGATATGAAAATACTTATTTTCTAAAAACATTTTTACTGTGCGCGATAGAATCTTATAGTTTTTTGGTATGACATGTTTTAAACATACTTTTTTGTGAGAATTTTGTTAGACGCATATAGAAAGCATATTACATTTTCAAACATGAATCATATTTATTGATACCATTTTCCAGTGTCATTTTAGACTCAGAAAGGAAACGATTCACAGCTTAACCTTCCAGAGGTCGAGCGTATGTGGGAGATACACTAGAGTTTGTTTTACATATACACTCATTGCCATAAAAATTAGCGAACCACGAAATAATTGAGGCATCGTAACGAAACTTGGTATGAAGGTACATGTCGGCCAGATATGCAAATGATTAGAAATGCAGCGGGATTGCGCATTGCGTAATGCCACTAGAGGGCGTTGAACTTCGTTCTCCTTGGAGTATAAAACAGGTAAGCAGAGCTTGTTTGAGTATACATAATATTTTGCAAAGGAAACGCTGAGGTAAACATTCCGTTACGCCGCCAATATAAGCAGCTGTCAGAGTTTGAGAGGGGAAGAATCATCGGGATGATGGAAGCTTGATGGTCAGCTCGGCGAGTAGCTCATCAAGTAGGCCGTTCTGATTTTACTGTGAGGAGGTGTTGGGACCAGTGGACAGAAGAGACGTCATTTACAAGACGACCAGGCTCAGGACGCCCTCGACAAATCAGTCGTCGAGAAGACCGTCACATCATACGAAACGCACGCGTAGAGCCAACTGCCTCATTGGCCGCTACCCAGACACAGGCAGCACATTCACTGCGGACCCCTGTGTCTTCCCGAATCATCGCAAGGCGCCTGTCTGATGGACATCTGGTATCGCAGCGCCCATTATGTGTGTTGCCAATGACACCCACCCACAGACGCCTCCGTTTGGAGTGGTGTCACGCTCGACGGGATTGGACTGCAACGGAATGGAACCAGGTCGTCTTCAGCGACGAATCTAGATTCAATTTGAGCAGTGAGGACAATCGTGTTTGTGTGGAGGCCTCATGGTGAACTCCTCAATCCTGCCTTCGCTTTACAACGACACACCGCTCCCAAAGCTGGTGTGATGGTATGGAGTGTCATTGCTTACGATACACGGTCACCCCTAATATTGATCCATGGCACAATGACAGCCCAGCGGTATGTCTATGACATCCTTCAGCCACATGTGATGCCACTCATGGCAGGGCTCCCAGGAGCCAATTTTCAACGAGACAATGCTCGGCCACACACAGCAAGGATGTCACAAGACTGCCTCCGCCATATTACCACCCTTCCCTGGCCTGCTCTATCCCCAGATTTGTCACCAATCGAGCATATCTTGGATCATTTGGGACGGCAAGTTGGACACCCTACGAGTTTGGTCGAACTAGATGCGCGTTTACAGCAACTGTGGAACGAGATGTCTCAAGACATCATACTGAACTTGTATTCCTCAATGCCCGCTCGTATCGCATCGTACATTCGCGCTAGAGGGGGTCCAATAGAGTACTAAAATTTCCGTTCATTTGTACTTTTTTCTGCAATAAAGGATCCTTTTTCTTTGTTTTTCTAATCTTTTACTTATATCAAAGTAGTACTTACATGTGTAAAATTTCGTTTCATTTTGACGACTTTTTCTTGATTCGCAAATTTTTATGACAATGAGTGTATATTTTTAGACCAAATAGTGCTTCGAAAACTCGCTCATGGCTATTCCTCCCGCTCACTTAGAATTACGTTCAGTCATACTTTGAATTTTGAGGTGTTAATAGGTCTCCTGCAGATCCGTCATTTGTATTTAACAGATACGGGCGACTGATAAAGTTAGTTTTTATGATATTTGCTTTTTTTTTAGTGATAAGAAATCTTTATTATGTTATTTATTAATTTTTTATATGTTACTGATATATATATATAATTCATTAACTATATCGACAGCTTCATTCCTGTAATTTTCACTCCATTTATACAATTCTTTGTACATTTTAAATTGTTTTGATTTTTTATGTTTACATTTTTAGTGTTATCTATTAAATAAAGAAATAATATAGAAATTCGAATAGCATTTCTTTAAATAAATTGCATTGATATATTTTAAAGCATAATTTCAATACATACACCCTTTATATTTTAAATTTATCATTTTAAAATAGTGCATATAAGAAATACCCGCGATCGTTCACGCTGGTGTGGAGCGCGCGACCACTGGAAGGTTAACAAATGAAAGTTAACAACAGCTGAAACTATCATTTCGGTGCCCTAAATAAATTTCCACAAGATTTAAGAAGCTAATTTTAATGCTATAAGAATTATTACAGTGTAGTTAAATATCTGCTTTCTACGATTCGTGAAATAATTACAAACCGCATTTTTCTTTCGATTATTTTCACAATTTATTAAGATTATCAAATGAAATCTGAATGAATCTGAAAGTTTATTTGTTTTGTCGCTCTATGGTCAATCTTTATAATTCTGTCTTACGGCTTTCGGTGCCTTAAATCAATTTCCACAATAGTTATCAAGCTCATTTTAATGCTACAAGAATTACTACAGTGTAGTTAAATATCTGCTTTCTACGATTCGTGAAATAATTACAATCCGCATTTTTCTTTCGATTATTTTCACAAATTATTAATATTATCAAATGATATCTGAATAAATCTGAAAGTTTGTTTGTTTAGTCGCTCTGTGGTCAATTCTTATTACTCTGACCTTGCGCTTAGAGACGATTCCGAACCTCTATCCACATGCATGCATATACCTGGATTCGAAAACAGCCTTGATGGCCCCATTGGAAGACCTAACGGACTAGCAACCGAATGGACACGAGTTCGATTCCAACCAAAGACCGTAGTGTACAAAGGGAGTTAGTTGGTAAACGTTAAATCTGTTATAGCTTCAAATGTCCTCATGTTGGCATGGTGTTTAAGTTTGGAGATTTGAGTGCCAGCTAAGGTGTTGTCACGTCATCTGACAGTGCTTAAAAGTTCCGTGGTGTTGTCCACAGCTCTTTCCCTTCGGGGATCGATCCCGAACGTTCCCCAGTTGGTAATTGTGTTGCTCCATGCGATGTTAATTAAATACCTACGTACCTAACAAAAAGAGCCTGTTGAATCAAGCGTCAAAGCTACCAATCCTGCTTGCAAATCCTGAAGGATATTAATATGTTCTTGAGCTGAGAGAACGTATGTTTAAAATCATAGATCACTTTGTTGACTCTATAAAAACGTTGTCCAGAGTTCACCACGAAAATATAGTAGGTAAAAAATGCATTCAAGCAATGATCCCCGTAAAAATCCCCGTTTTTTGGGATTTTATACAATTTTAAAAACTCTATATGAAATTGATCCATTTTAAATATTAAGTTATTAATATTTATTAATTCAATATATTAAGTCTATTTTACAGTCGTTACATGAGATTTCCCTTAGTACTCATATCAACTCATCTACCCTACCCGCCGAAGTACTTACACAAGTAGTTGCCAAACTTCTCTAACCGTTGACCCTTCCAAGACTTTCTTGACTTTCAATCAACCCCTTCAATTTTAGTATTACGTAATTCCAATAGGACAAGAAAATAACGTTTATGAATTTTTAGTGTGTTTATTTTATAGCTACAGTGATTACTGTATGTGTAACAATATATATTATTACATTGGCTTAACGTAGAAGAAATATGTATTTGTTTTTGACGTCCTTCTTAATATCACATATTTGATAGGAGCGATGGATAAAACGTAATTTAGATCACAAAGTAATAATAATATAATCTTACTTATATATAGTTGGTCGTCAATATCCTGTTGTGTTGTTCTAGTGCGACGCAATGCGACTTAATAACCTACGTACTCTTAAGGGGGAAAAAATATGTGCAAAATTATTCCATATACTTCTACAAAATACATATAGAATCCAATTCTAGAGATTAAATTGAAACTATTTTTAAAATTTATTTGCAAACTTTATTGAATTTTTTTTATGTAGAATAAGAAAAGGTGAGAGGAGAAAATCACCCCTCTTCCAAACAATAACAGTAAATAAAATTCAAATATAGCATTCGACAAGGAATAATGACTTCTATGAATTCCTAAGCATAACATTTGCATAAGGGGCCGTCTTCATATTATATAAATTGAGCAACAAATTATAATTTCTAATAACAACCTCGATTTTGACACACAATTTAAAGTCTATATATAATTTAACTGCGGATACCAAATTTCATTTTCATTCGAAGTGCATACATCACATTGACAACGCTAGTAAATTGTACACTACATATACATATATATTAACTTAGTGTACAATTTACTAGCGTTGTCAATGTGATGTATGTGCTTCGTGACTTTCGATAATATTAGCAATACTGGTTTCAAAATTAGTTAGTTTCTTCCTGAAATCAACACTGACATCTATATCTAGCTTATTTCTGTGTTTTACTTAAACTTAATTAACATGACTGAAACCAGTTTCAACTATGTTGTGAAATCGTGAGAAACTTTGCTCTTCTTGATTTTTAGAAAGAGCCGCTTGCAGGGCAGGTGCCTACATCATTGTGCCATCACAATGCCGAATATATTCTGATTGGTTAGTGTTTTGCGCCATCTGCTGTATTTTTGCCACGCGCTTTACAACGACTTGAGAAGAACAGGTGAAATAGAGCGTCCTCAGCAGGTGGATGATATCTGATTAGTTTTTTACTTTAACCTTAGGGTTATTTTTGGACTGCGGGTAGATGATTGGAGACGACGGTTAGAGAGAGCTAGAAGCAGGCTCATTCACCGTGCTGGACAGGGAGAATACAATTTTTTATGTATTGGTGTAACGATGTTAATGTGATGATATAAATACTGTATATTTCTCTTACTGTTCTTGGAATAAAAACTTAAATATCTTAGCTGTTGGTTGTCTTCTCGTTGTGCACGATTCGTACTGTTATCACGCTACCCTTTTGGGACGACGATACTACAATGTATTTAAACCTCGTCAACTGAAACCAGTTTCAACCATGTACGAGCTTGGAAATGCAAGCAAAAAGGGCAGTACAACTTTAGAAAGTTTTGAATAATTTTGTCTAAAATTTTTCTATTGACCCCTGAGTCCGAATCGACCTCTAAATATCGACCACTTTGGTGACCAGTGGCTGACAATTTTGTTGTTCTTCTTAAAAAAATATGGCGGGGAAAAGTTTAATTACCTTTGCACACAGTTCTCGACTGTCGTTGGCAGAGAAATGTTCACTACTTTACAAAATGAGTCCCACTTGAGGTCTATCGGACTATTTGGTTAACAGAATACAAGCGGTTTAATGCGAAACATGAAATATCAGAGTTTACAAATTTAAAACTACTCTCAATAAAAACTATTACGGGGAGGAGGATAAAATTTTCCAAATTTTCTCACATGTGACCAGAAACTAGGTTGCCCAGTTTAAAAGAAATCAGTGAAAGGGATAAGTTGTGTCAATTTGGCATAGAATGAACCATTAGATTTATTTTCTCCTAATTTTTTGTTAAATATATCCTAACTACTCTATTTCTGATTTGTATATTCAATCAGACTCAAAAGAATATGTATCCCAAAAAGCGTTTTATACTGTTGAAAAACAACGAAGTATATTTTTTTTCCCAAAAAAAGCTTCGCTTTAATCATTCTTGTATATTGAGGCGCCATCTGTTTTATATATCTGAAGTCACTATTCATAGATTATTTCCAGTTCATCAGGAACTATCCATTTGTTGCTTGAGAAAGATAACAAGGAACTTTAAGCCTTCTGATGGTTGCTTCAACAAGTTATCTACCTTGTCATCACCAAAATTAACCAGATCTCGATGGACGAGAAATTTGGAAAGATCATAATCAGCATTTATACTATTCTACTTCATCCTCAACGTCAATTTTAACACTTAATTATAACTGTTAAACTTATTCAGTAACTATCCAATAAGCTTTTCATTACAGTTTATAATAATTGTTATCTCCAAGTTAGAAACAGTTGTTAATGCTGTAATGGTAAAATCCTTATTTTGCCCATCTCAACAGTTAGATTGACTGTTGCTCAGCTGTACTACACATGACAGATTGAAGAACATTTGGATACCCCTAAAATCACCATAGCGACGAAATTTAAGTGTAGCGTAGAATCTATGCTGACAAAAGAATTTAAATTGTTTGTGATAATACTACAATTCTTTCTGAATACATATCTGTCAAAATACATGTTTCAAGATTCCTGTTATTCATAATTGTTTGAACATTCATTTAATAATTAGTACTGCAAACTAAGAAAAAAGTAAAAACCAAACTCCGTATTATGTAAGTTTTGTTTGGGGACCTCAATAGCATCATGCTACATAATATATATCAGAGATATCGGAATATTATTAAGGAAAATATCCGTAAATGTCTGGGAAACTCCAAACTTTTTGTATTCATGAATATGAAATTTGGTATCCGAGGTTAATATAGACTTTAAATTGTGTGTCAAAATCGAGGTTGTTATTGGGAATTATAATTTGTTGCTCAATTTATATAATATTAAGACGGCCCCTTATGCAAATGTTATGCTTAGGAATTCATAGAAGACGTTATTCCTTGTCGAATGCTATCTTTGAATTTTATTTACTGTTATTGTTTGGAAGAGGGGTGATTTTCTCCCCTCACCTTTACTTATTCTATATAAAAAAAAATTCAACAACGTTTGCAAATAAATTTTAAAGAATAGTTTCAATTTAATCTCTAGAATTAGATTCTATATGTATTTTGTAAAAGTATATGGAATTATTTTGCACGTATTTTTTCCCGCTTAAGTTGTTCTACAAAATCGCAACAATGTTATGACAATGCATTGAAAGAATGTTTCAACTAGGTAATATTGTTTTATTTAATTTACTCTCAACTAGATAACATATTTTAATACTTTCGAGTGTAAAAATAGGTTATCTAGTTGAAAATATTCCCGATAATTTTTTTATTAAATTCGTTCCAATTACATATTTTTTTTAAAATAAAATCTTAAACAATTGTTTCAAGACTAGGAAAAGAAATGGCTTTAAAATGTGATAATTCTAATCATTTTGATACCGTAAATACAGACAAAAACTTAAACGTTTTGAGATCAAAATTTACAAATGTTTGCTCATGCTTTATTATTTGTTCAGTGCTTTAACAGATCTACAAAAAACTCGTTGAGATGGTTCAAGGCTTTCAATTTGATCATACTTTTTTTATAAAACCCTTAGATATATCTAGTAAATAAATCAGTAATGTTTTGTTTTAGTTTAAATCTACGAAAATAGATAGCAGCACCATAACAACTCTGTAATATTCAATATTTTTCGAATCATTTTTCAACTCAAATTTACAACACCAGATGGCAGAACCATAAGAGTGTTCTTATTTCTGTGTAATAAATAGTTGTATTGTTTCAATACGACGTTTTCACTAAAATACCTACCTCCCTACTAACAGAAAGTTTTGTATAAATTCGAAGTTCGATCCGTTTTTAAAGATAACATCTTGTCATCATCGAATTTTATTTTGATTTCTTTTCAAAAAGTAGTTTAAATATTTCTTAGTTTCAGATTAATGCTTATAAATACTATACTCTGTTTCGAAATTTATAGTTTCAATTCCTTATCTGCTCGGAAAATAGTCTAAATAACAAATTTTCGCATATACATTGATTAATAACTTTGGAGCATATTTTCCTTCATGAGTCCAATACCAAGAAGATGTTCTGTGAAAAAACTGATTAACTATTTTATTAAAGGAGCACTTCGAACAAATTACTTTTATAATAGACTCATTCTAGGAACTCTTACTTATGTATCCTCAATTAGCAGTATTAAGTAAACACTGTCGAAAAGTATCTAGATAACTCTACTATGAATGACACAAGAATAAATAGGACGACTGTAATTTTTTTGAAAGCTGTCCATTAAGGTGGAGCGAAAAACACGAATTTCGGAAATTGAAAACGCCTATGGTGGGAATAGTTGAGGACTACTATGCTTATTAATAGTACAAAATATGAGCTGAATCAATTAATATCTTCAGGTGCCAAAATCACTTCGAAATTTCAAAAATTTGCCAATTTCTTCACAAAAACAATAATAGCGCATTTAAAAACTCTAATGCATCTTATTTAAAGCCATGGTGGGTGAAATGAACTACCCTGCTTGAAAAAAAAAAGTTTTACACCTAACATTATCCCGGAAATTTAAAAATTTCCCCTTTTTTAAAATTTTCCCCTTTTTCTTCACTCTTCTCAATAGACTAATCATTACGTTCCTCGTTACTAGGGTGCACGAACGCTTCCCTTTCTTCGCTTGTTTATATAAGGGGTAAATAACTCGTATTTCACCACAAGGAGTGGATGTGTCTGTGTTTCTCTAAATACCCGCCCACTTTTTTTGTAAATAACTAGTAGGTGTATGATCCTGCAAATGCCCTACCGATCTAGTCTATCGAGGAAAACCAAGTCCTTTGTTAAAATTGATTCGCTTTCGTTTCTTGTTGCGTATTTTACTGTTTATTTTTACTTATTTTATATATTTTTTGTATAGAATTTTAATAGTTAAGTTCAGTTTTGTTTGGGTTTGGTTTGTTTTGTTTGTTAAGGATACACGGTTCTGTGAATTAGTCGAAATGCCTAGGATACGATCAGTAGATGTATGTCCCGTGTTTGGAATGGCTGAAATAATGAAGCCTAACATGCATCCAACATATGCAGATGTTATAAAGTATTATCTTTACATACAGAAAGATTATAAAAGAGATGCTAGTATGTGGCTGATGTATGTTTAATTTTAATTAAAGAGCTTAAAGGATTATGGGAGAAAAGTTCGATTCGAACTTTAACAAACCAACAAATAGTATATATGCTGAAAAAAATACCATAAAGCATATAGAAATATTAAGAAACTATTAAAAAATACTGTCAAACTATATTTCTCGAAAAAAGTTGTGTCCTTCAGTGAATCAGCAGAAAAAAATCTATTTGATTTTAGCATATGTAAATGTAAGAACTTTCTCAGTTGTACTTTCAAAATGAAAGTACCTATTGCTTAAAGAGCTTTTTTAACAGATCAAAGGACATTTCGAAAATGGTCATTGGAAATGTTGACATTAAAACCAGCAGAATGATTGAAGAAAAGATTGCAGCGCAAAGAAAGAGAAGCATAGAGCTGAAACGTTCAGCTCAAAGATTGTAAAGGAAAACAATCCAAAATACTCTCGCCCTCTATTACGGGAGCTACTTTGAGTTTTAATTTGCTTAAGAATTCCAATGACACTATAAACACAATCATTGATACTAATTCTTCTTCAACTTCACAAACGAGAACTGAACTTCCAAATGTCGCTCAGGCTTGTGACAGAATTGGTTTTTTCGATAGATCGGCAGCAATTCTAATAAATGCTGCTTTGAAGGATATGGGAAAAATTTCCAAGGATGATTCTTCAAACATAGTTGATCGTAGTAAAATTAGAAGAGAAAGGATAAAGACCCACAGCTACCTGAAAATGAAAAATGAGGAAACTACCTCTTTATCAGAATATGGAATATATTTTGATGAGCGAAATTATTAATCTTTAGTAATGATTAAAGAAAGAGAAATGATTTCTAGAAAGACGGTAACAAAAGAACATATCGTTCTAATACTAGAACCAGGATCAAAATATATGGGACATGTCACTCCTACGACTGGCTCTTCTCAAAATATTAAAACAAGTATTTTAACTTTTTTGAAGAAAAATATCGATTTTCTAAGATGCAAGTCGTTGGTTGTGATGGTACAGTGGTAAATGCATGTTTAAAAAATGGAGTCATTCGACATATCGAGCTCTTTTTAGGACGTTCTGTGCATTGGTTTAATTGTTTATTACATACAAATAAGCTACCCAGCTACCTTTACGTCATTTGTTGCAACATTTAGAAGGGAAAATCACTGGACCAAAAGGATACATAGGAGAAATTGGAAAAATGTTAGAATCTTGTGAAAAATTGCCTTTAACAAACTTTGAAAAGATAGAAGTAACTTTACCAGATATTGTACTGGAGGATCTTAGCACTGATTAACGACACCTTTACGAAATGTGCACAGGGATATCAAATAAATATATTCCATTAAGCTTGTCACAAAAAGATCCAGAAAAATTGAATCATTCCAGATGGATTGACGACGACAAATATAATTTTAAGGTTATATGTTTCAACAGAAGATCCAACCCATAACTTGAAAATATTAACTGAGTATGTTGTGAAGGTACATTCATATGTGTGGTTTAAAATTAAAAGTCAGTCATCATGTTGGTACGGGAGTCTTCATTTTTACCATATTTTAAATAAATCGAGATTTGTGCATGAGGATTTAAAATTTGTAGTAGATCTAACTTTGCAAAGAAATCCTTATTATGCCCATCCAGGAAATATTATTTTGGCAATATTAGCTGTTGATCAAAAACACGTCAGAGAATTGAGCCTTAGAAGAATTTAAAATTAAGACCAAAAAAAAGGTGAAAAGAATAATCACGATTTTAAAATTCCCAAGTTAAACTTCGAAGCAGACGATTGCATAAATCTAATTGAATGGCAATCAAATTCCATTACAGATCCACCACTCATAGTATCTCTTTCTGATGATCAACTCAAGTCTATGATTCTAGACGTTCCAACCAATAGTAACATGTTTAACTTTCCATGCCATTCGCAAGCAGTAGAACGTTCCGTTAAATTAGTAACCGAAGCATATAGTACAGTTTGTGGTACAAAAGCACGAGATGGATTTATTCGGTCAAGAAGAATTGCTTCCAGACTTGCTTTACCAAGATTTGAAACCAAAAGCCAATATCAACCACTTTTAAGCTAAACCACTTGCCACTAACTTCAGTTTAATTTTTTAGGGTAAGCTAGTAACTTAAATTGAAATTTTTAGGGGGGGGGGGTGGAACTTGTTATGCAGACACCTCCTCGTGCTGAGTTGTTTTCATAATGCAAAAACAGCAAAGGCCTACAAGGGGAAGCGCCCGTGTAAACGCGTGGTCGCAATGATGAGACTATTGAGCGGAGTGGAGACGCGCGTGATGGCGCTCTAAAAAAAGGGGATATTTTTTATTTTCCGGGATAATGTTAGGTGTAAAACTTTTTTTTTACACGCAGGGAAGTTCATTTCACACACCCATGGCTTTAAATAAGATGTATTAAATTTTTTTTAAATGCGTTATTATTATTTTTGTGAAAAAATTGGCAAAATTTCGAAATTTCAAAGCGATTTTGGCACCTGAAGATATTAATGGATTTAGCTCATATTTTGTATTATTAATAAGCATGGTAGTCCCCAGCTATTCCCACCATAGGCGTTTTCAATTTCCGAAATTCGTGTTTTTCGCTCCACCCTACTGTCCATCCTCTTACATTTAATCATGCACATGTACACAGCTAGGTAAATTGCTTTGTCACCAAAGATTCTGAAGCGCATGTGTGGTTCTTTGAACTCAGATTCTTAAAGATTTCCATAGAGTATGACACGTTAAATTTCCACTGGAGCATCCAAAAAGGACATGCATAGAGAAGTTGAAATTAATATCCCGACTTATCACTTTAAAATGCAGTCTATTTGTTTTTCAAACAGAGGTGCTTCCATAACAAAATAATCAGCAAATTAAGGTGATTCTTCATCAATTGCTTTAAAACTCAAAACATTTCTTCACATCAGCACTCATGATAACAACTCTTGCAGCATTTTCACAGCAGCCTTCTCATCGCTTCCTCAAAATACATCAAGATCTATTTCTGCGTAACGTAAGCCACTCAGACTCTAAAATACAGATAAGATGCACTAGATAACAACTTAATGTCTGACAGCTTTTTAAATGTTTCCACATCCTCAGTTTGAGTACGCCATTTGAGGTTCAGGAAGATTTAGGACACATCAGTTTGCGTTCCATCTTGCTGGAAGTGTGAAACGTCTGTTTGTACTTTGATTATTATCGCTTATTGATAATGGCAAATATGAGATGTCTTATCTTTGTTTTGTTTGGCCTCGTTGTGTGTTGTAGAAGTCAGTGTCCTCCTGCACAATTGTTAGTGCCTTGCACTTGTGCCGACACTAGATTTGTTGTGGAATGCAATGAAATAATCGATATGGAAGTACTGGCCCAAGTCTTCGAGAGATCTTCGGACTACGCCTTCCGGGATTTCCAATTAAGTAACTCCAGCTTGTTGTATCTTCCCGCTTCAAAGATGGCTTTCAAGAGGGTGAAACGGTTGCTGGTGCTCAACACCACAATGGCAGGCCTGTTTGACACTGGACCGGCAGAAGGTAGCCTATTAGAAGTCATATTACTCATAAACGTGAAGTTCCAGCGAGGCGTGGGTTGGAAGCTCTTTCACAACCTTAATGATCTCAAGTCTTTCGAATCTAGGAATACCCAAATCAAAACCCTAGGAAAGGACTTCAGCGATAACATTAGTCCCAGTATCACTAAATTAATACTGAATGGTGCTGACACTCGCAAGATTCAGCACAATGCTTTCGTGAAATTGAAAAATCTGGTTGATATTGAAATCTCGAATGGTCGTATCAAAAGTCTGAGCAGATCCTGGTTTTCTACGCCAGCTGTAATCGAAACTTTCAATTTCAGGTAATATGTAAGCGCATTTTTATTTATTAGTACATCTAAAAAAACACGTAATTTCCCTTAATTACTTTGTCAGCTATAACATTAACTTCTGACAATTTGTTAAGCCATAGAAATTGCTCTGTTTATTGGATTTGAAGAAATATTTTTTTTTTTTTTAAGTTTTCGTCTTGATTAAAAAATTTAATAATGGAATCCGATTGAATTGAGCGGTTTGATTTGTCTTTCTATGATAATCTTATACAACACAAGGTGAGCTACTCTGTTGGATAAATACTGCTTTGATTTAGCATCAGAAATTAAAAACGTTTCTTTTTCCGATACGTACTCAACCATACACAATATTTTGTCTTTGGTTATAACTTTTATTTTATTAATTGAAGAATTAAGGGATTTCTGTTTAAATAAAAGTATTTAAACAGACAGTCGCTTTAACAGTTTTTATGTATGTCTTTAAATTATGCAAAAAAAATCTTGACATAAAGAAACATTTTTTTACAGAGGAAACCAGATCACATCTTTGCCAGATGACCTTTTTTCGGAAATGTCTGCTATCAGGACCATAATTCTGATGAACAACCAAATAACTGCTGTATCTGAAACTGTTTTCGGATCTGTGTATGATAATGTATACCAGGTATTCATGGAAGGTAAGTTCACACTGAAATGATATACATCGAGAGAAAATGTAGAAGTGCTCTGAAAGTGGAGACAAAGTGTATGGGACTTGAAATCATGGAAGTGTGTGTGCGTTCATGTCCAAAGACCATATTTATAAAAAAATTCAAGCATTTGCAATTTTCTGTATAAAGACTTCGATCTTTTACTAGGGTCGCCCTGGGCTGTTTTTCGCAGACGATAATTGCGACCAACCGGTCTGGTGATAAAGGTGTTAGACTCTAGATCGAAAGGTTCTTGGTTCGAATCCGGGTCAGGTCATGGATGTTTGCAGCGCATGGTGTAGTGGCGGCTGGTGTACCTTAAATCTCTCGTTTCCGAAAGTCCTCACGTGGGGTTGGTGTGGAAATTTGGAGAGTGGGGTGCCAGCTCAGGTGTTCCCTCGTCATCTAACCGGGCTTCAAAATGAAGTGACGTTGTTCTCGGATCTTTCCCTTAGGGGATTGATTCTGAACCGTCGTCAATAGCCCGTTGTGTTGCTCTAGTACGACGTTAGTAAAAATTACCCATCCCACTTGGAAAAAGGATTATCCAACTATGTATCATTAGCAGGCAATTGGTTTCTTAGCTTTTCAACCAGCTAATTCTATTAATTGTTTCAAATATGTTAATAAATTTTAATGATTTGAGAGCTCGAGAATAAATAATGCAAATTTTGTAGCATCTAAAATGCCTTATTTAGGGTTTTGTACCTATAAAAGCCAAAACGGTCTGTATCCAAATTGACTGCAGATGTATATAGCAACTTTATCTATGTATTTGGCCCTGCTCCAAAGTCCTGGATTTAACATTTATGAATGGAGAAAATAATAAAATAAATTATAAAGATCGGTTGGTTAATTTTCTGAGTAAGTAATAAACCACTGCAGTTCATTATTGTACCTTAAGGCTACACAGTACCCTTTTTCGAAAAATTTTCTACAGACAGTAACATCAAAAAAAAATTAATAACTTTTTTTCACCTTATATTATTAAACTGAATGCAATAAAAAAAAGTCCGTTTAATAAGGACCGTTATTTTAAAATTAAAAAAAAATGAAGTTTTGGAATTTTTTTTAAATTTTTATAAAATATTCAATTTTTAATATTTTTTATTTATTTTAAGTGATTTATATTTCTTGGATAATTGGAAACAAAAGTTATTATGGAATTGACCATTAGTCTCATTGTTGAATTTTAATTATTATTTTTGCAGCTAAACCTAAAAAAAAACATGGAAATTCTAAAAATATTAACTATATGACATTTAAAAAAAAATTTACTAGAACTCTCAGACTTTAATCCATACTAACTTTTATAGTACATATATATGAAAGTATCTACAAAAAATTTCTAAACTATTTTGTGCACTGAAAAAAAGCCTTAGGGAATTGAAAACACTTGCATCCACAAAAATATAAGTCTGAGAAAAATGCATTTTAAGTTTTTGAAGTCGTAGAACAAAAACTAATAATGCATGTAGATCTCAAATTTTTGAATATGTTATTTACCAACTTATAAAATGTACTAAAACACTAATTTAACTCAATGTGATTGAATATATTTTTTTTAATTCAAAATATTATGTTTTCATATGATGAAAAACATTTGTTACTGCAGCGACAAATTATTTATCTTAATCCTATAATTAAATATTTTCATACCAAATATTTACCAAATTTTGATTACAATATATAATATATACCAATCGTAACCAAATATTAGTCTTGAAAAATACATTTTTATCAATATTGGTTAGCTAGTAATGAAACTCGGAAGAGAACGCAGAACATAAACTAACAGATAGGATTTTGGTAGTGAAAGGTGAAAATAATGGCCAATTCACCTAAGGAATTGATTTTATTAAAAAATATTTTTAATTAATTGTAAGAATGTAAAATTACATCAAAACAAAAACAAATTTTGATACTTCAAATATCTTTAAAACTAATTGGATATCAGTTCTAGAATTTTGAGGCAAGCTTCCCAACTGTATGGGCCATCAAAAAATGCAAAAAAAAAATTCTATATTTTGTCCTTTTTAGGGCACTGTGTAACCTTAACGAAAAAAATTCAGCTTTTAGTAATTAATTATTATTGGTGTTTCGAATTAATTTCCAAAATAGTTAAGTAATAAATAATAAATTCAAAATCCATTCATGGTATAAACTATTTTTTTGCTTGTAGCAAATGTTTCGAGTGATTATTGATATTCTTATCCTAAAATTAAACCTTTACTCTACTTACCTATTGTGACATCTTAATATATACAACTTTATTTTTGTTCCGTTGTTTAATTATGTGTGAAGATATTACTAACCAACTTTTTTCATCTAAAAATTATTTAGCCATTGTAGAGCCACTAAAATTATTTTGTGTTTTAAAATTAAACCACAGAAACGCCATATGTTAGTTGGAATCACCCTAAATATAAAAAGAAACAATTTTGCGATTTAAATGTACTTTCAAAATCATCAAAATTGATTGAATAATCTATTTTTTCTAATTTTTGTCTTAAACTTTAATTTGTATCAAACTGTCCATGGCAAAAATACTTTTTTCCATTACGATTACTCTTGACATAGTTACATTTACAACATAAAATGTATCTCTACTATTATAAAATGAAGTTTCTGTGTGTGCGTGTTCGCAGTGTCCTGAAGAATTTATGGCATTTCCAATAATGAAATTTGGCACACATGTAGTCCGAATTTTTTGCAATTTTATTGTCCAGCAAGATTTTTAAAATTTAATCTAGAACATTTAAAAAGTAATTTAATGCGATATTTAATAATTATTTGGTTTCCTCCGAATGACAACTGTTTTGAATCAGTATTGAATAAATCATCCGTATTTACTGTGCGTGTGTTGCCGCCCGATTACTGGATGTCCTTAAATGATTTATTGCCTTTTTAAAAGAATATTAACTTTTAACTAGAGTTAACTTTTAATCTTTTATACAAGTATCTTTTTATTGTGCTTCCTCCATTTTTGGAACTGGATAACGATTAAGCAATACGTTGCTTGTTATTGTTTTGTTTTTTTGAATACTATAGTTTGGATTTTGATTTTTTTTAAAGCATATTAAACTTTTAGTTTCTATTAACTTTTAGTTTGGATTATCATATTCAATAATATAAGTACATTTAATTCGTACTCTCCATTCTTGGAACTGGATCACGGTTATGCAATACTTTGTTATTGTTTCTTTTTTTTAGAGTAGGAAAGTTTACATTATCATTTTTAAAGCATATTAACTTTTAGTTTGGATTATTTGGATATGTTTTTCAAAGTTTAGCGATATTTTATTTTGATCTTTTGTGCAACTCCTGGTTTCTTTCATTTATCAATCTTTTGTTTGTTTCTGTATAGTACTTCGGTTTTCGTATAGTTAATTTTTATCATTTTGGTTTGGATGCCTAACGGAATGAAAAGTCCCAATTTTAAATTTAATGCAGAACATTTTTAAAATAATCTATTATTATATTTTTGTATTATTTTGCTTTCTAAAAATGTCAACAGTCTTCAAATGGTCTTTACTGCACTCCCGCTAATCTCGGACTTAGATCATTTATGTAAACTAAGAACATTTCTTCTGTGTAGTTCTGTGATCACAGGATGATGATGTGCTCTTCGAAATTCAAAGTTTTACTGAGAATCAAAGACCTGTTCCATCAATTTATTGTCGACATGTATTCCGAGGTTGAATCGGAAAGGGTGTTGTACAGACGACTGAATCAGAACACTCAAAGTGGAACAGTATGCACATTTGAGGGAAGCGTTGATGAACGATGGAAATGTTGCTATACAAAAACTAAAGCACACAGAAATCGTCAAATTTTTAAAACGATATCAAAACCAAAAGTTTATGCTTTTGTAAATTTATACGTTGCATAAATTATCAAAATTAAACATTGCTATGCTTTCCAAAAGACACCCAAACACAGAAGCAAACAAAAATTGCATAAAAGAACAACAAAATCGTGGCATTTAGCTATAACGGCCTTTTTTAATTTATGGCCCACAATGTTTAGTTCTACGGCCAAAAAAATGCTGTTTTTATGCTTTTGTTTAGTTTTAGCTTCTCCCTTTAGGCGGCACTGCTACATTTTGCCTCACGAAAATATGAGGAACGTTGGGCACAATATTGTCATCATTTCACTGCGTTGTCGCTTTAGTGTTGTTAGACCAACACCGACTTTTTTACAAAGTCCACGTCACAACTCAAAGTCGTATGGTGAAGCTACTCTTACGCGCTACGATACGAACTGTAGACCGTTCAGACTAATGGGTGTAGTTAAACATAAGTAACTTTTATATCTGTCTTATAATACATTCACTACCATAAGTTAGAGAGGAAAAAGTGTTTTCCAGAATCCAATCTGAATTTGAGAGGCTGCAATTTGCTGCAGAGGAAGATGGAAGCATGCAAATATGTTATGTAACGGCTAATCACGGTATCGTTTTGAGAAATATGCAAACAAGTCAGTCTTGGATTTAACCCTTAACTGCTGTGTCACAAACCGTCTCGTAACTAGTGTGGAGGGGTCTCTCAGACCTCGCTCACAAAAGTGCGTATAAATATGAATAACATAATTTTTTAATGACAAATTCTTTAAATAATTATTACTATATATTTTTAATTCAGATAGTTCAATTCTTAACATGAAATATATCTTATATTACTATATAAATTAAGTAAATTCCATGTCTCTTCAGGCTCAGTTTTCGGACCAAATTTTACAGAACGCTGAAAACTGTAAAACTATGTTGTGTTTTGGTGTTCTAACGGCACGATTAGGTTACCCCCAGACATCCCATTTGAAGTTATTTTTCCGTAGAAATAGTCTTCTTGTGAAGACGCACTTGAAATGTCTTAATCCGTTTCGTGTTCGCTTTCAATAATATTATCCGAAATTTCACTGTCCCAGTACTCTATTTCCGACCAATTATCAACAATATCCTGAATTTCTTTTTGTGTAAGATACACAGGTAATTTCTTTGTAAAGTTTGTTGCCATTTTAGGCTCTCTGCCAAAATTCCCTACTCAAACTTACACGATTTCATTCAACGAGAACGGTAACGGAAATGCTGCGAAGGGGTCTAAGAGACCACGCGGGAAATGCAAATAGTGTGAAATACGAAATAGTTGGGGCAGCCAAACCAGTCAGAATATGGCTTCTGTTGGACGTAGTAGTAAGGTACTGAATAGGACAGGGACCAATATTCACTTTAAGGGGTGGAAACGACCCGTCAAAAATGACTCGGGGTTTGTGAGAAACATGACAGCAGTTAAAGGTTAAACATCATTTTGTTAATGACACTCTAACCTTTCACAATGCTGGCTTCTTATACGACTGCCTTTTTTGGATATTTGGGGATGTAAATTAAAAAAAAGACCGTTATGGCAAAATGCTGTAATTTTGTTGATCTTTTATACAATTTTTTTGTTTGTTTCTGCGTTTGGGTGTCTTTTGGAAAGCATAGCAATATTTAATTTTGATAATTCATGCAACTTATAAATTTACAAAAACACAAACTTTAACTTTTGGTATGGATATCTTTTTGGAAGTTTAGCGATTTCTATGTACTTCGGTTTTCGTGTAATAACATTTCTATCGATCATCAACGCATTTTTTAAACGTGCATACTGTTCCAATCTCAGAGTCAACTGATTCCTCTGTCATCTATTTGTCAGTTTTATGTACAACACCCTTTCCGTTAAAATCTTGGAATACATGTCAACAATAAATTGATGGAACAGGTCAGTAATACGTTGAAATTCGAAGGGCGCATCATCATCCTGTGAGCATAGAACTACATAGAAGAAATGTTCTTAATTTGCATAAATGATCCAAATCCAAGATTGGCGAGAGTCCAGTAAAGACCATTTGAAGACTATTGACATTTTTTTAGGAAACAAAATAATACAAAAATATAATAATAAATTTATTTTAAAATATTCAACATTAAATTTAAAATTGGGATTAAATATCGCTATACTTTCCATGAGACATCCAAACTAAAATAATAAAAATTAACTGTATGAAAACTGAAGTACAATACAGAAACAAAAAAAAAAGATTGAATAAATGAAACAAACCTAAAATTGTTTAAAAGATCAAAATTAAGTATTGCTTAACTTTAAAAAAGATATTTAAATAATCCAAACAAAAAGTTAATATGCTTTTAAAAAAGCAATAAATTTTTATAAAAGACATCCAGTTTAATCGTGCGGCTACATACGCACATGAAATACGGATTTAGTTAATACTGATTTGAGACGGTTGCCATTCGGAAGAGAACAAAAAAATTAAATATGACAGTAAATTAAATTAGTTTTTAAATGTTCTAGATTAAATTTTAAAATTCGGGCCCGACTATTATATTGCAAAAAAATCGGACTACCTGTGCGCCAAATTTAATTATTGTAAGTGCCATAGATTTGTCAGGAAACGCCGAACAGACAACACGAGAACTTCATTTTATAATAGTCGAGACTCACTGCCAAAAGTTAAGCATGGAGAGGAAAATGTTAATTTCCAGAAGCTAATCTGAATTTGAGAGGCTTGAAAGGTAGATAGAAGTATGTAAATGTGTTATGTAACAGGCAATCACGGTTTCGTGTCGAGAAATATGGAACAAAGGCAGTCATATAAAAAGCCAGTAATTATGAAGGGTGTTAAAGTAGTTGCATATAAGTGCTGCAAAAAGTGTTTAGAACTTTCGTACGATTATCTTTCAAGACATACATGTTTCTATGGTTTCCAGAACACGAATAGCAGATAGTGAGCGCTGGAGTTCTGTGGGACGCCTTGAAGCAGGGCAATCTATCACTCATGTTGCTATTTTCTTTGACGTTCATTCCGTCATTTCACGATTATGCAAACAAGCCAAACAGTTGTCCGAAGGCATGTGGCCCGCTGCCCAAAGGTTACGAACCCCGCGGAAGATCGATATATTGCTGTTGTAACAAAGCACTGATCATGCATAGCTGTGCCAAAAGGCAATTCTTTGCCCAAGAAATGAAGACGTCAATGTCATCAAAAAGTAACTGTTGCGAGAATTGCCAAGTAGTGTTCAAATTTACAAATCTATCGACATTATGCGTGACACAGATGAGACCGTAAACTATACGACAGAGTTTTTTAACACATTGGAGAAATCTGAAGTAATCTCGCACATATTGGAGCTAAAGATTGGGGCACCGATTATGCTTCTCACAAATCTGAATCCACCTTCACTCTGCAATGCACGAGACTGTATCAAGAAACTCATGCCAAATATTATTGAAGTCATCATCGTAACTGGACATGCCGCAGGCGAAGACGTATTCATTCCTAGAATACTAATCATCCTTGGTATCCCATTCCAATTTTAAAAGATTCAGTTCCCGGTTCGCTTAAGATTCGCTGTGGGCATCAACAAGGCATAAGGACAATCGTTGAAAGTCGTAGGACTCGGTTTCATTACACCGTGTTTCTCCCACGGTCAACTGTATGTGGGGTGTTCGAGAGAGAGTTGGATACCTTTTTACATTTTATAAATAGTTATCACTTAAATTTCTTGCCAGATAAGGTTATTTTAATAAGTGTAGAGGTATGCTCTCTCTGGGAAAAGTAATCAAGTACAAAATGCTCATTTTTAAAATTTATTTTCCTCGTCTGTTAGTCTCGCATATGGGAGAGACTTATTTCATTGAATTTAATTGTTTCTAAAGTTACATTTGACGTCTACAAATATTTCTAATTCTAAAATTCAGATAAGTAGCAAAATAATTTACTTTGTACTCAAGAAAATAAAAAAATTACTTTTAATTTTGGTCTATTAATCAATTTTATGGATGTATGGCATGGATGTTTGATGGATGGATGTAGAGTCGGCTTGTGCACCTTAAATATGTCGTGGGCGAAAGTCCTCACGTTGGGTGGGTGTTGAAGTTTGGAGAGTGGGGTGCCAGCTCAGGTGTTGCTTCGTCATCAGACCGTGGTTCAAAATTACACTCGGATCTTTCCCTTAAGGGATTGATCCCGGACCGTCGTCAATAGCCCGTTGTGTTGCTCTAGTACGATGCTAATTAAAAATTACTATAATCATTTCTATGTTTTGAGTAAAAAAAGCATGTTTTCTCGCTCCTCTTTCACCATTCAATTTTCTCAACTGCCTTTTTCAAAAACGTAAACTCTTAATTTTTAGAAAATAGAATTGTTTGGCATTGCAGTAAAACGTGTAAGAGATGCATGTGTATAGGAGATATATTTCAAAAATAATACAAAAATCAACAGAAATTCTACACGTTTTTACTAAAACTTTCAACGAATTTGAAATTTGCGAAAAATTTAAATTGGTAATTTTTAATTAACATAGGACAAGAGCAACACAGTGGGCTATTGACGAGGGTCGATGATCAATTCCCTAATTGAGAGATCCGAGGTAATTTTTCATTGTCGTCGTTCTATAGATAAACAATGTGATATTAAAGACGGTCAGGGATCAATTCCCTATGGAAAAGATCCGAGGTAATTTTTAATTAACGTCGTACTACAACAACACAACGTGCTATTGACGATCGTCCAGGATCAATCACCTAGAGAAAATATCCGAGATAATTCGGTAATTTTTAATTAACGTACTCGAGAAACACAACGGGCTATTGACTACGGTCCGGGATCGAACCCTTAACGGAAAGATACAAGGTAAATGGTAATTTTTTATTAACGTTGAACATGGTAATGGTAATGGTGATTTTAGTTAACGTCGTACTAGAGCAACACAACGGGCTATTGACGACGGTCCGGAATCAGTCCCTTAAGGGAAAGATTCTAGGACAACACTTCGTAATTTTGAACCACGGTCAGATGACGAAGCAACACCTGAGCTGGCACCCCACTCTCCAAACTTCCACGCCAACCCAACGTGAGGACTTTCGGCCACGACAGATTTAAGGTGCAACAGCCGCCTCTACACCATACGTTTATAAACATCCATGCCCGGACCCGGATTCGAACCAGGAACCTTCCGATCCAGAGGCTAACACGTTAACCACTATACCGGTTGGTCGGCCTAACGTTTAACAAGAGCAACATAACATACTATTAACAACCGTCCGGGATCAATCCCCAAAGGAAAGTATCCTACGAAATTAGGCAATTTTTAATTAACGTTCTCGAGCAACACAACGATCTACTAACTAGGGTCGGAGTTAAAACCAATAAGGGAAAGATACGGGGACAACATCGAGTAATTTTGAACCACGGTCTGATGATAAGATAACACCTGACCTGGAACCCCACTCTCCAAGAGATTGTGACGTCACACAGATTGGACCTCTTCGATTTCGCTGCACTTAACAATGACGAGGCCATCACGGCGTTATCCGTGGTGTTGGTTAGCGAAACAAACCAAATAGGAATGCGTAGCAAACACCGGTGGTTAGCATACGTTCACAAATGACACACCTAACCCCACAAAGTACAGCTCGGCGTTGCCTGTGCTAGAAACGCAGTGGCTAGTTGTAGATAAGTATAGAAAGTCTACTGGGGAAAAAAAACATTTTTCTCGAAAAAACGAATTTTTTTGGATTTTTCGATTTTGAAGTATTGGCTTTGTATCCGGTTTCTCCTCGGATTTTTATTAATTCGTTTAATAATCCTTGCAATCTGATGTATATTATTCATATGCATATAGTAAAGGAAATTCATGTTTCAAAATTTTGCCTTTTTCGGTATAAAATGTTTTTTTTCTTCTCCAAAACTATTTGTTTTAGTAAATGTTTTGTTTACAATAGAGTGATAAAATATCATTAAACTTAGGTAGTAGGTTGAGATTTAATTAACTGTACACTGTAGCTACACAACGGGCTATTGGTGACTGGCCAGGATCAAACCCTAAATGAAAGATTCGAGGACAAAATATAAGACGATGTCCTCCACGGGTAGCTATCACCCCTCTTTCCAAACTTACACATCAAGCCAACGTGAGGACATTTGAGGCCACGACAGATTTAACGTGCCCTAGCCGCATTTTATACACGACGGAATTGAACTCTCAACCCTCAGGCTGTTAATCCGTTACACTTCACCCGGATATTTAAACCTCTCATCGAACGCAGTTAATTTGTCCTGTCTACAAATACGTGAATTAAACTAGTAATAAGTTGTGGAATATTACTGCGTTTGGGGGGTCCTCTCAATATTTTCTTTATTTAATTTTAAATTTTTGACACGTGTTTTGTATTAACTTTCGGACACAACTCAATGTTTTTGGACCCGCATCTTTAAGGGAAAATAATTTCTGCTCAATTTTACAATAATCAGGTAACTTCAAACTTTTGTTTTGAAATTCGGCTGTTTTCTTAATAAAGAAAATGAATCAAATGTATTGCCTTAATCTCATATATGTCAATCATTAAACACAATAGTAAATTATTTGCATTACTAAATGCTTATTATCCTATAATTTTAGATAATCCTATCAAATGTGACTGCACCGTTCGATGGCTGTTAAACAAGTTAAAGACGAAGATGGGGGCATTACGTGGAACGTGTGGCTCCCCTGACAACAGGAAGGGGGAAAGGATAGCTTTTCTCGCTTACGCTGATTTCGATTACTGTGAAAAATAGCAATACTCGTGAAATTCAGTATTTATGAGTAATGTGAAGCATTGTTATACTCTGAAGGTTCTAAATAAAGATAATTCGCAACAAATCTTTTTTATTGGAAACAACTCTTATATACAGCTTCAATGCAACATTTGAGTATACCATACGCTCATTCGAATGTCATGAATTGGTTTGATATGGTTTCGAGGTACAAGGTCTGTTCGTGTACATGCGCTAAGCTCAAGATTAGGTATACTCATCAAAAACAGCAAAAACGTGCTGCCCAAATTACAAGGTAGGTAGGTAGGTATTTAATTAATGTTACACTAGAGCAAATGAACAGGCTATTGACGACAGTCCTGGATGAATGTTCAAAGGAAATGATCCGAGGAACACACCTCGTAAATTTGAGCCACGGTCAGATGCCGAGGTCACACCTAACCTGATTCCACACGCTTCCTTTTTCCACACCAAGCCAACGTGAGGACATGTGAGGCGAGTGACAGATTTAACGTTCTCTATCCCTCGTTGTTAACGACGGTCTTTGGTTGTATTCGAACTCGCAATCCTCCGGTTGCTAATCTCTTACTCTACTAACCGGACTACCGAGGCACTCCAAAGAAATAAAATCCGACCAACCGACCTGGTAGTATACAACAGCAGCAGAGACCCCCTCATTGTCCCTTGTCTCCGGTCTCCGCTGGTCGAATCCCTTCTTTCTTTCCGCTCTCCCCTTTCTCCTCCTGACCTTGGTGACCTTTCACCGACACCCCCAGCCAACGTCCCTAGGGATGTCTCGTTCCTCCCAACAACAGTTCCTCCTTGTGTTGGCAGGAGAACCTCACACCTCCCCACCAGTTTAAAATGGTCAGTCGTTGTCATCAACGAGCCAAATCGGAGTCTGTGTATGATTGTTTGTGTCCCCCTAGTTGGCAAACATACCTCAACAATACTCTCATGCATGAGTTTACAAACTAGGTTCTGATCCAATCATCGATGCTAATCAATACACCAAATAGAACTAGGGGAAAGAATGTATACAAAAATATACTATCAACATAAACACACACTCTTACCAAATTACTTCCTTCAAAACCAACATAAATGCAGTACACAATAATGACCATAGAGGTAAGAGTAAAAATTCACTACACATCACAACACACAGTATTGTAAAAATAATTATTACACATCACAACACTTAATCAGAGTAACTACTGTACCTCACGACATTAACATAATAAGAATAACTACTGTACATCACAATTGTAAGAAAATCTCAACTTCCCGACAGTACAATTTCATCAGTGGTAAGCACTTAAAAATCTTAACACTTCCTGGCAACATAATTTTATGAACGGTAAGCACTTAAATATTCATTTCATAAAGCATAAATATTGCCAGTCTCCTACGAGTTCCTCGTTTACCGGAATCTCACCTATATGTACTATAGTTAAAATGACCAAATAACACAAACAGAGGAACTTACACAAATTGAGAAATTAGTTATATACAACATAATCCCCATTTTCAACATTCATTTATTTCGTTATTATTGGTTCTCCAGGCCCCCTAAGGATCGCCTTTTGCAAACCGATCAATTGCATTTTCAATTTCACCTCCTTCCCTTCTTTCTACACCTTTCTCCTGAATTTCTAACACCCTCAAATTCATTTCATAAACGGACAATCGCTCTTCAGCATTTTCCCGAGCAGCTTTAACCTTTTTTTGGCTAATTCCCAATTCCTTCTAGCCTATGCCCAAGCTCTTTTCACTCGCCCCTCTGTTCCTCCAAATTCCTTTCTCGATTCTAACTGAGCCACCATTCGCCTAAATTTCTACTCCCCTTCAGCTTCTATCCAATCCCTTTCAGCTTCTCTTTTCTCTCTTTCATTAATAATATCTGTTACCCTAACCTTTACAAATTCTTCCTCATATGATTGTGATCCTAGAATTATTTTCCTTAAATCCGCGACATTCACATTCGGCGGTACCTCCTCCCCAAATTCGATCGCCAAATATATCATCTCCTAAATCCTAGCTCGCCCAAAAAATGCCGTAGTGAACCCCGTGTAAACACAATCAACTTTCACAATAACACACAGCTTCAATAATTACTCAAGCAAATACACAAGGATTTTTCAAACATGCACTTTGATGTTCCATATAATTATCCTAGTTACTCTATTAAATATTCAAACACTTTCAATAAGTAACTAATTATGTTAAATAAATCTGCATAATCTTACACTTTTATTTACCCAACGTAATTCCTAAAAACTATTGCTTAGCTGATGTTTATTACACATTAAATCCTACGATTCCTAGCCACATCAAAATAAATACAAATCATAGCACAAATATAATATAATTATCACCACACTGCTTCTCATACATGTATGTGTTATTCCACCCTGTGTATTTAATGGCTCACTGGATCAATTCAGAAGGGACTTACCCCAGTACCCTTCAAATTATATGAGTTGACTGTAGAAGACGCACTTCCCTCTTTCTTCGCTTGCGATGCACAGTCCTCGGACATTTTTCCGGTTGCACACTGGATCACTCATCAGATGTTAACCTCCTCAGATCCGTATCACTGCATTTCCATCGCACGACGCTCGAACCAGCAAGCGCATCTCCAGGATCACTCTTCCGACGTGGATGCCCCTCGGACCAGGATCGCTGCTATTCCATCACACGGCATCCGGGGAAGTTGATTGTTTTTTTTAAAGCTCCTGGTAAGCATCAAACAATTCTCCAGGTTGCGAAAAGGATCTCTCTTCCCAGGTGATAATCTGCAATGGTCCAGTGTCCGTATCTGTCGTAGGTTCACGTTGAGGATAGAATTCACTTCAGGAATTCTCTATAGCTGCTTGTGTAGTTCCCAGGATAGCTCACTATCCCGAATCCAGCAACAGTCCAGTTGCTCTTCACGAAGTTCCAAAATGACGCAGGTATATCGAGTCCAACAACAATCCAGTTGCTCTTCACGAAACTCCAAAATGACGCAGGTGTATCGAGTCCAGCAACAATCCAGTTGCTCTTCACAAAACTCCCAAAATGACGCAGGTATATCGAGTCCAGCAACAATCCAGTTGCTCTTCACGAAACTCCAAAATGACGCAGGTGTATCGAGTCCAGCAACAATCTAATTGCTCTTCACGAAACTCTAAAAAGGCGCAGCGTCACGTCTTGCCGTTTGTTCTACACAGTCACACCACTACACAACCCCACTCCTGACGCCAATTATGTTAGGAGTGACGGAGTGATGTCTATTTTGCTAGACAATGTGTGTAGTAGTGGCCATGAACAGAGTGACACTGCATACCTAAATTGGACACACACTTTTATTTGTACAATATAATAGGAAGTTTCAGGTATACACACCGCACCGTTCTGTGCAAAATCACGTCTTACTCCAAGTCCGCCGGTTCAACCCTATCCTCGCGAACTACCTCAGCTGTCTTCACTCCCTTCTTTTCGTCCCCGGGGTTGGGGCCAACGACCGAACACTCCGTGGGGAAGGAATGTTGGCTGAGGGAGGAATAGAACAACAGCAACCAGAACACAAGAACGACCGTTCTTATCTATGTAGATAACACCTGTCGGAAGATCGTAATTCCTCCCTCCTTCAGCGTGAAATATGCCCGAAATGCTTATTTCATAAGATGTAAGACATAATATAAGACATATTTGCACAACATAGGATACAACAGCAGCAGAGAGCCTCTCATTGTCCCTTGTCTCAGCTGGTGGAATCCCTTCTTTCTTTCCGCTCTCCCCCTTTCTCGTCCTGGCCCGGGTGACCTTTCACCGACACCACTTTCAACGTCCCTAGGTATGTCTCGTTCTCCACAATAACAGTTCCTCCTTGTGTTGGCAGGAGAACCTCAGAGCATATTTTCAAAAAATCAAATAATAAACAATTGTTTCAAGATTAGGGAAATAAATGATAAAATTTGATAATTCTAATGAATTTGATACCGTAAATACAGACAAAAAATTAAACGTTTTGAGATACAAATTTACAAATGTTTGCTCATACTTATTTGTTCAGTGCTTCAATAGATCCACAAAAAACTCGCTGAGATGGTTCGGGGGTTTCAATTTGATCAGACTTTTTTGTTTATCAAACCCTTAGATATATATATATATATATATATATATATATATATATATATATATATATACAGGGTGGTCCCGAATTCATGGTACAAACTTTAATGGTAGGTACAGGACATTGTAACAATGATTTATTGTATAGGAATGTATAGTCGCAAGTGACGCGGTGAGGCGAAAACAGGGGAAATAACGGCCGAAAGGAAAAACAAAGATTTTATTGAAAGCGTTGTTGACAAGTGTCATGTTTACAGTAATTGTTCAAAATTGCGTCCACCAGTATCGATACATGCTTGACAGCGTCGGTGGAGCGATTGGCGTACACGTTCAAAGATGCCTGGTATTTCACGCACACCTGCAGCAGCTACAGATAAGCGAGCGACGAGATCCTCATCTGAGTCAACTGGAGTCTCATAAACAAGATGCTTTAGATGTCCCCATAAAAAGTAATCGAGGCTCGATAAATCGGGAGATCGGGGTGGCCAAGGGACTGGTCCACCAAGCCCAAACCATCGAGTACCAAACGTGGCATTCAGGTAATTCCGTACATCAATGCTGAAGTGTGCTGGCGCCCCATCGTGCTGAAACCACATGCGGTTACGAATGGCGATCGGAACATCATGCAGCAGTTGTGGTAACACTTCTTTCAGAAAAATAAGATAGCTTCCGCCAGTGAGCCGCGTGGGTAGTAAGTATGGGCCAATCAAAAAGTCGTTCACAATACCAGCCCACACATTAATACTGAAACGTTGTTGAAACGCATGTCGACGCGTTGCATGTGGATTATCGGTTGCCCACACATGGGAATTGTGCGCATTAAATACACCCTCGCGTGAAAATGTCGCTTCATCTGTAAATAGCACATAATCTACGAAATCCGGCTGCAACGCACATTGCTGCATCACCCACAGGCAGAAGTTCACGCGGCGAGGATAATCTGCCGGATTCAATGCTTGTACTTTCTGAAAATGGAAGGGGTGTAAGCGATTTTCGTTTAACTCTGCATACAGTCTGATGACTCACACCTACGTCACGCGCAACAGTTCTTGTGCTTGACTCGGGTATATCAGCCACAATGTTCAAGATGCTTTCTTCCAGCCTTGGAGTGCGTACAGCTCTTACTCGACCAGCGCCATGTCTGTTGACGTCGAACGCACCTGTTTCACAAAGTTGACGATGTAACCGTTGAAAAATTCTATGATCCGGCATTCGTCGATCAGGATACTCCGCGCGATACATTCGTAACGCAGCTCTGCCGTTACCATTTGCACGGCCGTACATGTAATGCATGTCTGCTTTTTCTGCATACGTAAAGTCACCCATCGTCTACGGCAGCACAATTGTGAATGGCGCTTTTCCCTACTGCGATGCATCATGTTCAACAGCGGCTAGACATCTACTGCCCTCTACCGGCAATGATACCAACCGATCACTCCATTTCTCTTTCATTTTATGTCCCCTGTTTACGCCTCACCGCGTCACTTGCGACTATACATTCCTATACAATAAATCATTGTTACAATGTCCTGTACCTACCATTAAAGTTTGTACCATGAATTCGGGACCACCCTGTATATATATATATATATAATATATATATGTAGGAAAGATCATCAGACTCAATTCCACAAGTGATGAAAAAAGTGACGGAAGCATTGATACCTTTAACAATTTATTTATTGTTGGAAATTACAGTAGCAAGGGGTCTAGGGGATTTTAACAAAATAGAGATTTTAGGTAAATATCTAAGGACAGGGGTTGATGTTGGATGGACATAAACGAAAACAAAAGCTCCGAATAGCGCTAGAGCAACACGTCCGTTTTCAAACATTGGAGAGGGGGTAATAACAAAATAGGTGGGAAGAACTCCCTTAGTAAATGTGACGTCATCTTGCGGTCTCCAGTGCTGCCATCTGTTGAAACGCGCCTGGGGGCAAAAACCCCTACAGATCGGCCGTCCTGACACCGTCGCTGACCACAGCGGCGCACCAGGAAACCAATGTGCTAAGAGAAAGAAACTTTAAGAAAAGTTACCAACCGAAAACAGCACTGGACATCGCTTACAAATTCAGTTGGCTTAAGGGTCCATCTTGACACGTTTCACACATCACATTCTAGATGTTTGGATGGTTGCCCTTAAATGAAAGGAGGATATGAGTATACAGAAAAATTACAGTACTAAACTAAAAATACAGTTACAATTTTTTGTACAAGACCAATTTTTGGTGTCAGAAGTGGGATAATATATAAAAATACACATTAATTTCAATATTCCAAAAAATACACGATACGAAATATAAAATAAACAAATGTATTATACGAGAACAAGAATATAATTTAATTAATACTATAAAGGAAAAAAAATTAAATCAGTCTGACTAAGCAAATGGTTTCATGAGATCAGCCGAAGTGGTGGTTTGATTAGGGCCGGCGTGATACCCTACTTTGGTCACTTCGTACCTATCTTTTGAGTTAACTTTCGAAACTTCGTACGGGCCAAAAAATTTAGGTCGCAGCTTTAATCCTGTGCCGAACTGGGTTCGCTGGATTGCTACGAGATCGCCCAGTTTATAGATAGTAGCTTTCTTGCGTTTCTTATCATAGTACTTCCTATTCTCATCTTGGATCTTTTTGATATTAGCCTTCGCATCTTGTCGGAGAATATTTCGATCCTCTTGATGGTTTTCCATCATTTCTTCCATAAGAATATCTTTGACAATTATATCTTCTTTATTGCGCATTTTGATGCCAGTCAAGAGTTCAAATGGAGTGTACTTGGTACTACGGCTTACTGTGCTGTTTAAAACTCGCTGTAGTCTTGCGACATGCCTGAACCACTTAGTAGGTTCCTCTAGAGTAAGCTTTGTCAAAACAGGGATAAGAGTTCGGTGAATCCTTTCAACTTGTCCATTCCCACGAGGCACTCCAGTGGCTATTTGTAGGTGTTGGATACCTTCTTCTTTGCAGTATTCTGTGAAAGCATTGGACGTGAACGCTGAGCCTCTGTCAGATATTATCCTAGCAGGATTTCCAAAGGTCTCTTGTTGGTGCTTCAGCTTTTCTAGGGCATCTTCGGCTGCTACAGACTTTACAGGGTAGAGCCAGACAAATTTAGTAAAGGCATCTACAACAGTTAGGATATGTTGGTAATTTTTGTTAGTAGATGGCATGGGCCCTATGAAATCCACGTGATATGTGTTTAGCGGAGCGTCTTCCTTGGGAATTGGATTTAAAAAGCCTTCCTTCCTTCCCGCTTTCTTATTTGCTAAGATACATGGAATGCAGTTAGTGATGACACTTTGTGTCAAGGTGCGCAAGTTTGGAACAAAGAATTCCTGCTTCACTATCTCTTCTGTTTTTTCAACTGAAAAGTGACCCTTTTCATGAGCTAGCTTGACCACTTCAGTCTGCATATCCCTGGGAGCGACTATTAGTTCTCGACCGTTCTCATATTTGTACAGAATGTCATTCTTTGAGAAATATTCATTAGAACCGTTATTCGCTATTAAGGACTTAAGGGTAATGATATGGTCATCTTCACTTTGGGCAACTTTTAGTCTTGCTGTAACAGTGTCATTAATGATGACCATCACAGGATTCCTGCTCAAAGCGTCAACGTGTCGCATTCTTTCCCCTGGTCGGTGAACAATTTCATATTCAAATTCCTCCAGGAGTAAAGCCCATCTTGCTATCCTGGTCACCAGGTCTTTTTTATCCATCGTCTTCTGGAAGGCAGAGCAGTCCGTCACTACTTTAAACTTGTTGCCCATCAAATATACACGCAGTTTTTTCAGTGCTTCCACTACTGCGAGGACTTCTAGCTCATAGCTGCTGTATTTTTCTTCTGCCGGACTAGTCTTTCTAGACATGTAGTGGACAGGATGTAGTTTTCCGTCATCGGCTTCCTGCAGTAATATGGCACCAAATCCGTGCATACTGGCGTCAGTGTGTAGTTCGGTTTTTCTTCCTGGCCTAAAGAGATGTAAAACTGGACTTTCGGCGAGTAGATCCTTGAGTTTCTGATAGGCTTCCTTCTGTTCGTTCCCGAACTCAAATGAACTACCTTTTCTGAGAAGATCACTCAACGGTTTTGCAACTTTTGAGTAACCTGGAATAAACTTTCTGAAGTAGCCTGTGAGGCCAAGGAAACTTTGTACTTGTTTAATGTTGGTTGGAAAGGGAAACTTCTGAACTGCAAGCGTCTTTGCATTTGACGGACGAACCGTCCCATCTTCCACGATGTAACCTAAAAATTCCACAGTGCGCTTTAAGAATTGACATTTCTTTGTTTTAATTTCGAGTCCATAATTAGATGCTGTTTGGAGAACACAATTCAACTTCGCGACACCTTCCGTTTCGTCAGACGACGGAATGATCAAATCATCCATGTAGATGATAACGGTGCCCTCCTTCATCAGATCACTAAAGATGCTATAAACGTACCTTTGAAAAACACTAGGACTTGTACTGAGTCCAAAGGGTACTTTGAGAAATTCATACTGACCATCTGGTACGATAAATGAAGTATACTTGCGACTGCTCTCCTCTACAGGGACATGAAAAAAACCATTTTGAGATCTAATGTAGTGAAGACTTTGGCTTCTTGCAATCGGTCCAAGACATCTTCAATGTGAGGTAATGGAAACCTATCTTTGACAAGTTTACGATTCAATTTTCGGTAGTCAACACAAATCCGCGTTGAAAGGTCTCTCTTCTTGACCAGGACAATTGGACTGGCATAGTCTGAAGAACTGGGACGAACGATTCCATCCCTTAACCACTCGTCTATCTGTTTGTTAACCTCTTGCCTTTCGAAAGGTGATAACCGACGGGCTCTTTGATACACTGGAATTTCATCTTCCAAAATTATTTTCATCGAAATGTCAGTAGACTTCGTCTTTCTCGGCTCATAATTAGATATCAGGTCTTCTACGCTTTTCCGAAGACAGCCGTTCTGGATGTGACGAAGATCCAATTCATTTCCTTGTTCACTGCATTCAGCGATTTGTAGCATCCAGTCAACAGATTCCTTCCTTGGAGCCTCAGTTTCATCGAGAAAAGGGAACGATACTCGACTCAAAAATGCTGATCCAATGATAGCTTCATAACATATGTCTTTGGCAGAGACAACCTGGAAGTCAAGTTGACAAACATGCCCGTTTATGTCAACAACATGCCGAAAAGATCCTTTCGTTTTGGCCAGGCCGTTGCCGATTCCAGACAATACAGAGGTGTTACTTGTTAGTGTGGGTGGATTTTTCATTTTCTTGAAGACGTCCTCTCTTAAAATGTTGCGTTTACTACCCGAGTCAAGGAGTGCGACAACCGACAACTCGCCTAGCTTCACTTCTTTCAAGAACTTGTTTAGTTCCACGTCCAGGTAAACCTCTGGCATTTCAGCTCCAACTGCAGCCACATGGATCATGTGACTATCAAGGGCTTTCTCAGGTTTGGGGATCTTATTTTCTGTTTCTGGGAACCTTTGCTGGTTCTTTCTGGGACAAGCAGGACGAAGATGATCTGGGGAACCACAGTCGTAACATCTGGGTTTCCTCTGTCCAGGATTTCTGTTTTGGCCAGTTGTTGGTCTGTTCCATACAGGCTCAGGCTTGATGTTTTTTGCCCCTCTACCACCAGGATTTTCTTTATTTTTATGATTGCTATAACTTACGGTGTGTCCCCTATAGTCTCTTCTTTGGAAATTACTCCTCGAGAGGCTCTCTCTCAAACTTTCATATTCATCAAACTTTTCTGCAAGTTGATCTGGCTTTTTGAATTGCATCCATTCCTTAAAGAAATTTTCCTTGATTTCTTCCGGAGCTCGGAATTTGAGCTGTTCGGTTATTAATAATTCTACCAGGTCGTCGAAAGTGTTGACCTGCAAGTCTGCTATCCACTCTCGGAAGTAGCAGCTCAGTTCATGGGCATAGTTCCTCCATGTTTTATCAGTGGTTTTAGTGTGACGATAAAACAAGTTTTTCAGTTTTTCTGATGTCACTTTGTACTTTTTAAGAATGATGTTCTTGACGTAATCGAAGTTGTTAGCATTTTCCACGGATTCTCTAGCAAGCATGTTTGAGATGTCCGACGGCATTACGTGCAACAAATATGCTACCCAGTCTCGCTTAGGCACCTTCGCCATCTCCGCACATCTCTCAAAGTTTATGAGAAAAAGTCCCATTTCGTCATTTTTCTCATCAAACTTCGGTATTAATTGAGCGAGGGGTATTCTAGGCTGAGTTTCTTCTGTACGCCCAGGAGGTGCAGCAGGTTGACCAGCTCGAGCTACTTCAAGTTGAAGGCGTTGTAACTCCAACTGAGCTGCCCTTTCTTCTCTTCTTTCTTCCTGAGCCCTTCGATTTGTTTCATCATCTCTTCTTTCTGCCTCCTTTCGATCTTCAATGATTCGGCTCAGAATGCCAGAAACAATTTCTTCGTCGTAGCCGTCACTTTCTAAAATGAGTTTTTTAAGGTCGACGATCTTGCTACCTTCCTGCGGCGTCAAGCCTAATTCATCAACAACTTCTAACAAATCTGCTTTGCGACCTTTGGTCAAGTAAGCCATGACGATTGTGTCGGCAAAAAAGTACCAAATAAAATAATAATGACAGGCGTATATAACCTACCTATAAAGAAAACAGTTACTAGGAGGATTTACTATCCTCAATGGAACTAGTAGTTAGAATTAGTCTCAGGAAAAAATACCGGGAGACATACACGGTCTACCAACGAGAAACACTTCTCACCCAAGACTCTTATTTTCAAGTCAATTTAAACAGAATAATTTAATCCTCAAAGGGGAAACACTTTTCACACACGACTCAATTTTCGAGTCGCAAAAACAGAATATTTTTATTCTCAACGGGGAAACTCTTTTCACCCACGACTCAATTTTCGAGTCAACAAAACAGAATCATTTAATTCTAAACGGGGAAACAGTTTTCACTCACGACTCAATTTTTCGAGTCACAAAAAAAGAATATTTTTTATCCTCAACGGGGAAAGTTTTCACTCACGACTCAATTTTTCGAGTCAACAAAACAGAATCATTTAATTCTAAACGGGGAAACAGTTTTCACTCACGACTCAATTTTTCGAGTCAACAAAACAGAATCATTTAATTCTAAACGGGAAAACAGTTTTCACCCACGACTCTATTTTCGAGTCAATCACCTTTCCACCCACGACTCAATTTGTCGAGTCGGTAAAAACAAAATTATTAAATTCAAATAACGAGTGGAAAGCACAATGACTAGCACACACCTCTCCAAGTTCATATGAGCATATAACACATTAAAAATTAAAATAATACAATAAAAAGTATGACGTGGCAAAAATATACTACACGCTATCATCCAACATCCACCACAACAGAAAACACACGAAGAATAAAAAATAAATAACTAGTCGAATTCAGACGGCATTTTCACAACAAGAGCGCCAGACTAAACAAAGAGATCCGACTTATTAATTAGAGAACACGATTAGTTTTTAGTATTTGGAGAAGCAAATACGAAATTCCTAAACAATTCGAAGAAAAAATTCTATGTGAGACCACTTTCGTTTCGCCTTCAAAACTCTCTGCGAATCAGTCGCCAAATAGAGAACATTGAAATTAGTTTGTTAAAAACACTTTTAAGGAAATACAGTTGCATGGGAACAAGAACGCTTTTAGTTTTGACATGCAAAATGATTAAAAATAAAACAAAACAAAGTAATATAATAAAATTAGTAGGAAGAACACATTTTTCGAATAAACACTTAAGCAGAAATAAAACAGTTAATATAAGTTTAGCTTATCTGAGATTGACGACAAGACACTTCCTGGTTGTGTTTCTTTGTCTTCGGGTCTTTAATGCGTAGTAGATCTACGATGGTGTACTTTTGGTTTGGGTTTCTCCGTCTTCGGGTCTTTACGACGTAGTAGATCTACGATGGTGTATTTCTTCTATCATCTATCAGTCACAGGATTGCAGATTCAAATCCCGGGCTAGAGCGCCCATTTTGTAGGAAAGATCATCAGACTCAATTCCACAAGTGATGAAAAAAGTGACGGAAGCATTGATACCTTTAACAATTTATTTATTGTTGGAAATTACAGTAGCAAGGGGTCTAGGGGATTTTAACAAAATAGAGATTTTAGGTAAATATCTAAGGACAGGGGTTGATGTTGGATGGACATAAACGAAAACAAAAGCTCCGAATAGCGCTAGAGCAACACGTCCGTTTTCAAACATTGGAGAGGGGGTAATAACAAAATAGGTGGGAAGAACTCCCTTAGTAAATGTGACGTCATCTTGCGGTCTCCAGTGCTGCCATCTGTTGAAACGCGCCTGGGGGCAAAAACCCCTACATATATATATATATATATATATATATATATATATATATATATATATATATATATATATATATATATATATATATATATAATGAATAAATTAGTAATGTGTTGTTTGAGTTCAAATCTACGAATATCGAGTCATCTTTCAAAACTCAAATTTACAATACCAGATGGCAGAACCATTAAGTGTGTTCCTATTTCTGTGCAAAAAATAGTACGTTGTATTACTCCACTACAACGTTTCCATTTAAATACCTTTATCCCTATAGACAGAAAGTAATACATAAATTCGAAGTTAGATCCGTTTTAAAAAATAATATCTTGTCATCATCAAATTTTATTTTAATTTATTTTCAAAAAGTAGTTTAAATATTTCTTAGTTTCAGATTAATGCTTCTAAATACTATACTCTGTTTCAAAATTTATAGTTTCAATTACTTACCTGGTCGTAAAATACTCTAAATAATAAATTTTCGCATATGCATTGATTAATTACGTTGGAGCAAATTTTCATGAGTGAGTCTAGTACCAAGAAGATGGCCGACCAACCGGTATAGTGGTTAAGATGTTAGCCTCTAGATCAGAAGGTTTCTGGTTCGAATCCGGGTCCGGGCATGGATGTTTGTAATCGTATGGTGTAGAGGCGGCTGGTGCACCTTAAATCTGTCGTGGCCGAAAGTCCTCTCGTTGGGTTGGTGTGGAAGTTTGGAGAGTGGGCTGTCAGCTCAGGAGTTGCTTCGTCATCAGATCGTGGTTCAAAATTACGAAGTGTTGTCCTCGGATCTTTCCCTTAAGGGATTGATCCCGGACCATCGTCAATAGCCCGTTGTGTTGCTCCAGTACGACGTAACTAAAAATTACCAATTGCCAAGAAGATGTTCTGGAAATGATCAAATATTTTATTAAAGGAGCACTTCGAACAAATTGTTTTTATAATAGACTATTTCTAAGTACTCTTACCTATGTATCCTCACCATCATTATCACTG
The DNA here is from genome assembly GCA_947359465.1 of Metellina segmentata. Lineage (NCBI taxonomy): Eukaryota > Metazoa > Arthropoda > Arachnida > Araneae > Tetragnathidae > Metellina > Metellina segmentata. The sequence continues at coordinate 108,637,052 of OX375874.1, forward strand.
AGATTTTTATAGATTTTGACAAGCGTCACTTGACAAGCTAAATTTCCACTGGAGCATCCTTAAAAGGACATGCATAGAGAGGTTGGAATTAATATCCCGACTTATCACTTGAAAGTGCAGTCTATTTCTTTTTCAAAGAGAGGTTGTTCCATAACAAATTAGTCAGAAAATTAAGGTGATTCTTCATCAATTGCTTTGAAACTCAAAACATTTATTCACATCAGCACTCATAATAACAACGCTTCCTGTATTTTCACAACAGCCTGCTTATTACTTCCTCAAAATACATCAAGATCTATTTCTGCGTAACGTAAGCTACTCAGACTTCAAAATACAGATAAGATGCACTAGATAACAACTTAATGTCTGACAGCTTTACAAACGTTTCCACTTCCTCAGTTTGAGTACGCCATTTGAGGTTCAGGAAGATTTAGGACACATCAGTTTGTGTTCCATCTTGCTGGAAGTGTGAAACGTCTGTTTGTTCTTTGATTGTTCTCGCTTATTGACAATGACAAATATGAGATGTCTTCTCTTTGGCCTTGTTGTGTGTTGTAGAAGTCAGTGTCCTCCTGCGGAATTGCTAGTGCCGTGCACTTGTGCCGACAACAGATTTTTTGTGGAATGCAAGGAAATTATCGATGTGGATGTACTGGCCCAAGTCTTCGAGAGATCTTCGGACTACGCCTTTCGGGATTTCCAACTAAGTAACTCCAGCTTGTTGTATCTTCCCGCTTCGAAGATGGCTTTCAAGAGGGTGCAACGGTTGCTGGTGCTCAATACCACAATGGCAGGCCTGTTCGACATTGAACTGGAAGAAGGTAACTGATTAGAAGTCATAGCGCTCATAGACGTGAGTTTCCAGCGAGGCGTGGGTTTGGAGCTTTCACAACCTGAATAATCTCAAGTCTTTCGAATCTGCGAATACCGAAATGTAAACCATTGTAAAGGACTTCAGCGATAATATTGATCCTAGAATCACTCAATTTATACTGGACGGTGCGGGTACTCGCAAGATTCAGCACAATGCTTTCGTGAAATTGAAAATCTGGTTGATATTGAAATCTCCAATTTTTTTTTAGTTAACGTCGTACTAGAGCAACACAACGGGCTATTGACGACGGTCCGGGATCAGTCCTTTAAGGGAAAGATTCAAGGACAACACCTCGTAATTTTGAACCACGGTCAGATGACGAAGCAACACCTGAGCTGACTCTCCACTCTCCAAACATCCACGCCAACCCAACGTGAGGACATTTTAAATCTCGAATGGTTGCATCAAAAGTCTGAGCAGATCCTGGTTTCCTACGCCAGCTGTAATCGAAACTTTCATTTTCAGGTAATATGTAATCGCGTTTTTATTTATTAGTACATCTAAAACACACGTAATTGCACTAAATTACTTTGTCAGCTATAAGATGAACTTTTGACAGTTTGATAACGCCATAGAAATTGCTCTGCTTATTGCATTTGAAGAAAACTATTATTTTTTAAAGTTTTGGTCTTGATTTATAAATTGAATAATGGAATCCGATTAAATTGAGGGGCTTGATTAGTCCTTATATGAAAATCTTTTTTAACACAAGGTGAGCTACTCTGTAGGATAAATACTGTTTTTATTTAGCATCAGAAATTAAAACGGTTTTTTTCGATACATACTCAAGCATATACAATATTTTGTCTTTGATTATGACTTTTACTTCATTAATTTAAGAATTGAGGGATTTGTGTTTAAATACTTTAAAGTTATCATGTATGGTCTTTATATATGCAAAAAAACAATCTTTACAAAATAAAATAAAAAATTTCAAGAGGAAACCAGATCACATCTTTGCCAGATGATATATTTTCTAAAATGTCTGCCATAAAGAACATAAATCTGATGAACAACCAAATAACTGTTTTATCTGAAACTGTTTTTGGACCTGTGTATGATAATTTATACCAGGTATTCATAGAAGGTATGTTCACACTGAAATTATATACATCGAGAGAAAATTTAGCAGTGGACCTCAAATCTGTCGTGGCCAAAAGTCCTCACGTGGGGTAGGTGTGGAAGTTTGGAGAGTGAGGTTCCAGCTCAGGTGTTCCCTCGTCATCTTACTGGGGTTCAAAATAACGTGGAGTTGTCCCCTGATCTAGACCTTGATCCTAGACCTTGATCCAGGAACATTCCGATTAGAGGCTAACACCTTAACCACCAGAGTTTTGCCAGTGTGAGAGACAGTTTAAAAAATGGCTACTTCTCAGCTGTATTTCATGCTTACAAAGACTGCAGCGCTATCTATTAGCCGAAATTGTAGATATTTTTTAAACCGGTCTATTTAAAATTTCAAACATGCTAATTAAATGTAGAACTTGTATCATATTTCTATCCAATGTTGGAGAGTATGTACTGTGTTAATAGTTAGTCTTATTCAAAACTGAAAGCCGTAAACATATCGCCAAGATAAATCAAATAATCTGCCAACCAGAGACAGTTTTTCCTTCAGAGGGCTTGGTAACACTAAAAACTATTTCTTTATCTAAAATTAACTAAATTTTTTTTGCATCGATAATCAGTTTGATATATTATTGGAATTTTTTCTTTCGTCTCTTCTACGTGAGCTAAAATTAAAATTTAGCAAAAATGATTCGGACAGTTTATATAGGCTGTTCACACATTTTTTAGACAATGTATATTGTATTCACAAAACTAAATTGCATGAAATTCTTGTGTTTTAAATGTTCAATTTGATAGCCCTTATTCTGAACTATCTTTCGACACCGTAATTTCCAGGATAATAATGCCTTTTGAAGTGTCAGAAGATATTGTCAGACGATAACACTGTCCATTCCTCCTGAACAGCTTTCCAGAGTCCTGTAAGGGTTGTGGGACGACGTTTGGATAAGGCAGATTTTAAATGTCCGAAAGCACAAAAATCCATAGGTGAAACATCGGAAGATTTAGTAGGATTATCAGTAAGGGTATGGCCTTGATACCGGTTTTTTGTTCCATTTCATTTAGGAAATTTACAGTGGATTTTGATGTGTGTCTGCTAGCTTTGTCTTGATGGAGTTCCACAGATTGATGGCACTGTGGGTAAAGCGATGGTATTTCATACAGAAAAATTGGCGATAAATATGTTCCCGATAGTATTTAGAGTTAATCTTGACGTTTTTATACATTATCTATTAGTTAAGTGAATGCAATATGAAACATTTCTTTATTGTTATATTTAGTTGAGTTTCATGCTAAAACACCTGAGTAAGTATACTTAAATCAACCATAATTTGGTAGTTTAGGAAAAATTGGAATGTCTATTGAATATTACGATTACTTCGATTGCTTTACCAGTACTGCTGAAAAAGTAATTATTCTTCAAAAAAAATTTTTTTTTATGGAATTTCATTTCTGATACGTCATTTATTTCGAGTCTTATTTTTATTCTTTGCGCAATGAAAACGATTTCCGAAAATTTGGGACAGACGATATTTTTCAATGAAACGAGAATGAACAAGATCGCGCGAGCAGTGATATTTTTTCTGGTTCTTTCGCTCTGAATTAATTTCACATTTCTAAATTTTGTATACTTTTAGTTGTAAGTTGTGGCAACTGTGCGAGATCAAGAGATAAAATTGAATCACAAATTAATATCTTTGGAACAATTTTTTACGACATCTTTTATTTTGATTTACTTCGCTGTTTCCTGTTTTAAATATTTATTATTTTAATAAATGTGTTTTCCTTCTCATCACACGCAACAGCACCACAAAGTATTAGACTTAAAAATGTTAGGTAAGTCAGTATAAATTTTCAGTAAATTTTAAGTGTAGTTATGCCATTATTGAAAGAACAATGCCGTTATTTAAAGAATAATGCCATTATTGAAAGAATAATAATGTTTATTAATCCAAACTGGAACTTTTTCCAACATTAAAAAATTCGTTGCAATAATGACAGGAGAAGATTGCAAAATTTCACAATGTCGCATATCGGAGGCAAGAGTGCCACAAGTAAATAAATATTGTTTTGTTGACTTTAAGTGCGAGAGCAGTCGCCGTAAATCGTAATTTTAATTGAGTTGAACATGAAAATAACTTAAAAAAGGGAATTCCAAATCTTCCTACAAATCGTCTTTTATAGTAGTAACCTTAGTTTCACCTTTCGTCAGTTTGTAGCTTTGTCATACAGCAATTGTGCGATGTATGTGAAATGTATTACATGAATGTGTAGGATTTGTGTCCAAAGTAAGTTGTAGAAAATATAAAGATGGCGAAAGATGTTAAAATAAATTTTTATTCTACAAAAAACGTAAGTCATTATATATTTTGATTATCTCTTCAATCTAGAGTAAACCAATTTAAACCGAGTAAGGTCGGGTATTTTGCTAGTTTTGAATAAAAACAAACCTCTCAAGCCGCAGACGATAATTTTGACTTTTATAAACATAGTACAACTGCAGTTATTTCTTTTGCAGCAAATGATTTTTTATTACCGCTAACCAAAATCGCAATTACCGCTAAAAAATGTGCGAACAGCCTCAGTATTGCGAAATGAATTATTTGATTTATTTGAAAAAATACAGTAATGAAATGAGTACAAAAGAGTGACAAGGTATAATGGAACTCTTAAAACAATTTCAGTAAATTATTCTAATCACGACAAAAGTAATTAAAATTTACTACTGTATTTTTGTTAATAGGATGATAGCATAAATATTTAAAGTAATACACAGGAAAAGCAATTAAAATATATTTCTTGTCAAATCATTAAATCAATGTTTGCCAATTAAACTAATATTAAATCAAAACGATCACATGAGAAATATAAGAAAAAGAAGCCTTATTTGAAATCGAAGTAATCCAATACGCTAGGCCTGTATCAAATTTCATGAAAATCCACTACTATACTATCAGAGAGCCACAGGCTTTTTCTGATTTTTGCTCATTTCAAGTGGAATGACCCGACTTTTATTTCTTTATGCAAACGTGGAGACAGTGTGTTCAGTTTCTGTCTGGTTCCGTGTTGTCTGGTGGTGGACGAGAAACTGAAACATTGAATGCGGCCGACTACCTTTTTATATATAAAATGTTTCACCTCATCGGGGATGAATGATTTGTACTCGATTTTTTTTCTTACACACCGAAAGCTTACACACCATATTACATTTCTTACACACCATATTATTAAAAAAATTTTGTCCCATTTTTTTCGTAAAAGATATATTTAATTTTAAACTTTAAAATATGCTTGATAAAATTTTTTTATGTTAAACATCTTCTACCTTTTCACTCAGCACTGTGAATTGTTTTGCGGAGCAAAGTTTGAGAAACGCTGCTAATGCATTGACTGAAGGTAAAACAACGTAAAGTTAAATGCACGAAGACCAATAATGCACTTAAATGTTTTTTCCCGACATGTGTACCAATATTTTTAAGGACACCCGACATGAGACATCGAAATTTAAAAAAATTATGTACAAAAATGGCTGGTTTTATTTCTCAATATTCAATTACATCGGCAATTCAAATTCCGTTAACATTTTTGGAAAATTAAAAAGCAAGATTTTTAAATTGTTGCTTGTTAGTACCCGGGAGGAATTCGGATGAATTCAACTAGCATTCCTTCAATACTTTTATTATCTTCATTCTTTGTTGAAAGCTGTCATTCACAGTGATCGAAGTCTTCTGGTTTAAGATCCTTTAACAATCTTCCTTCCAATTCCCTTGGTCCGGAGCACGTACCATCAATGAACTGTTTATAGCTCGTTATCCATTTTATATTGCAACGGCAAACGATGGGGTTATCTGCAATACAAAGAGTGAACAGCTCAAGTATTTCCAAAACGTGGGAAAATATTTATTCAACTAGCATTCAGTCAAGAGAGCTGCCCGAACAAACCTTTCAAGAGGGCTGACATAATCGGCTCCTTTTTCCTTAGCTATTACATAAGCCCTGTTTCTTATAAAAAATTCAATTTATGCGAGTGTAAAAATAACACTTGTTGAATTGAAGTTTTTATAGAGCGAAAGTTCCAAAAGTGATCAACCCGTGCCAAACAAAAGACAGAATATAGATTAACTAACAAAAACATTAACAGTACAAAATAATTAAAATCCAACTGTAAGATAAAATGTAGATTTAAATATGTAAAATGTGTAAATATAAAATATTTAAATAGTCAGATTCTAAAACAAGACCAAATCATCGTTTACAGCATAACTAATGAGATGGGACAGTTTGATTACAGTATGCATAAAATTTTGAAAGCGTGAAATTTCAGGGAGTGAATTATAAAATTAATAGATTTACGAGTTTTTTGAAAAAAAAATCAACGTACAAACGCGAAAATGTTCGAATGGGTTCTCCAATCAAATCTCGCAGGCTTGAAATTCTACCTTTTAAATATTTGAGACGTTGGTGACTAAAACGGTACAGAAAATTTAAATTTGATGAAAAAAAAATTGAGTAGAGTTATGAGTTGCATTTGGGTGCGCTCTCTCCTGTTAAAAGATGAATGAATCTCGTGTATCCAATGTGAAGGCGGCTCAGTTTGACATCATCCCTCCTCACGGAAGACACTGGGCTTTATAGAAAAACTATATACGTGAGCTAAAATGCTCATATCTCTTAAGAGTATTAAAAATTTGACATTTTTCTTAATTGTATGAACCTGTTAACAAGTATTAAAAATGGATATAAGATTCTTCGCTTTGTATGTCCTACAAAACTTTTTTCAGGTCCATTTGCTAAGTTTGGTACATTGCTCTTCTGCCATTACTTGATGTGGGGCGAGAGGCCAGGATTCAAAAGTTAGACCCAATGCACACATCCGCTTTTCAATGTGCTACCGCAACGCAAGTGCGGTATGAGATACATTAGATCCAATGGAGTACTGCACACATGCCTCCGACGTTGCAGGTCCTTGTTTTTATAAATAAATAAATTTTAAATAACACTGCTCTGCATGAAAATCATCCCAGACACCATTTCTGCTGATTCTTATGTAAAATTACCTCCTGAATCCAAATATGACCTCCGTTTTCCCCCATCACCCACCGTTTTCTGGGGACGCACCCCCTTATGTCTATCACTTTTCGATATAATTTTTTGGACATAAATGATTTGGAGTGGGGAAAAGGATTATTTTAACCATTAAATTTCTTCTGAGGGGCTAGAGGGGTGAATTCTAATATATGAACATTTGTAGCAAGGAGGAAGATTTGGGATGATTTGTCCCCTTAAATTATAAAAAAATCGTTAAAAATAATCGTTTTTTCTGGGGTTTTTTCGCAAATATTTTTATTTATTTTCTACATATTCCAGCTTCTATCCCACTCTTTTCCTCCCCAAATGTCCCAAGTAATAAAAATATATAGCAACAATTTTGGCTAAAGCGGATGAGTGGGAAAGGTCTCGAATCCATCGTAAGAAAGTTTGGAAGATTCACTGTAAGACGGTGGAGCTCTCAATAACTCGCGCGCTTCGTGGAATTTTCATGCTTTGACAGTTTTAAACTTGCATTGCTTTGATCACTATAGTTGTGAACTGTAATCGTTATCTTCCCTCATCAGATCTTTCGCGATCGTAGTTAACATTTCGGTATTCTAGGCGGAGATTCTGTGTTTCCAAGTTGTTTAGATTGTGAAAAACGGTACAAATTTTTTTTTGTTCCGGCTTTTTCAAAGTGAATTACAGTACGTGAGTGTAAGTTGCGATTAATACCGAACATTGATTTACTGTTTATTTATGCCACGCGAGTGTAAAAATCATCACGATAGCTTATGCTATGGTTGCGGTTATTGACTTAAAAGCGCAACGAAAACTCCTTTCTCTGCTTCTTAAAACTGCTTATCAATTTTACATTGATTGCCGAGTTGGCGATCAGGACAAGGATTGGGCTCCAAAGTTTTGATGCACTACTTGTTACAGTAGCTTGACCAAATGGCTCATAGATAAACTCGAAATTTAATTTATGTCCATAAAATTATATCGAAAAGTGATAAACATAGGGGTGCATCCCCAGAAAACGGTGGGTGATGGGAAAACGGGGGTCATATTCGAATTGAGGAGGTCATTTTATAAAAAATTCTGCAAGAATGGTGTCAGGGCTCGAAAAAAAAAATTTTGCAGAGCAGTGTAATTAGTAAATGCTTGTATCCAGTAACGTTTATTTTGTTTCAAAATATACTTTTTTTTACACCAAGTAAGCAAAATAAACACGTTTTCTTCGATAGAATATTTATCGCAACTGGCGCGAAATGAGTACTTGCGTCATTTCACGGTTATGTGTGCATAGTTGGGCTTTGGTGCCGCACGTTGAAAAATTGGATGTGTGCACCGGGACTTAACCTTTACGACGCGGCATATTGACTTTTGTTACCACTAAAATATCTGAGCCGCGGTAGCTCAGTCAGTAGAGCGTCGGACTCGCATCAGAAGGGTTATGGGTTCTGTCCTCGGCGTAGCCTGCAATTCTGATAATTGCGAGATCGGTGCTTCGACCTGGCTAAAGACCGTCGTGTTCACTAATGGTGACTGGGGCACGTTAAATAGGTCGTGGTCACAAAGTCCCCCATGTTCCCATACCAAATCAATACCTCTGGGGGTACCTGATCAGGGGGTTATCGGCTTCTGATTGGGATCTAAATTACGATTTGTGTTAATGAATGCATGGATGTATGAAAGGGCCCTTCCTGTAAAACGGAAGTGTCATGTATGTCGAGCTAAGTCGGACTTCCTTCCAATGGGGCTCAATAACATGGAAGGCGCACCCCCCTCGCCTCTTGCCGTCTTTGACGGGCCTGGCGCTTCTCCGGTCTGCCAGTGTAGGCATAAGAAACAACAACAACACTAAAATATCTAAAAATAAAATACCAGCAGCATGGTAGCAGTGGTTTTATCCCCCTTTAAGTGACCACTGGAATCTATCACCATTTACGAGCTGTCAGCGACTGACCTTCTCTAGGGGATCCCTTATTTTGTTCGTTGGCCCCTACCCTGCAGACCGTGAGGTGAGAACGCTTTGGGGGGAAGCAGAAAGTCGTCAGTTGATATTTCTTCTCACACCAAACGATAATATGAAAGGAAAACGTCACTCGTAAATGCCACTCACGGCCCTATCGCTCAAGTTAGGTAATAAGGTATGGGGGCTCAGAGAATCAGGAGAAAACCCGTTCTGTGAGACGACTGAAAAGAATCCAGTCGCCACAGCGTAAAGATTACATTTTATCTGCTGCATCGATTCCCAACCCTTTTATCTCCCGTACCCCTTGATTAGACTTTTCAATTACGCGATTACCCCTCTCTTCATTACACCCGCACTTTATTACACCCAGAGCCGTGGGTAAGAAAAGTCTGTGCAATAATTTTTTGGCGCCTCTCATGTAATCTTAGCCACGTTGCTAGGGTCTTTCGAAGAACCACCTCGAGTAATATATAATAGGTTAGCTAAATAATCAAAGTAAACTAATGGTTTTAATAGGCTTTTATTTTTAATTCTTACAACTTATTTCAATTTCGGCGCAACTAAAACTTTTCATGCCTTTTCGTTATCAATATATTTTCATGCATAAAAAATTTAATACAAAAAATGGGTAGAATTTTTAAGTAAAGGTAAAAAAAAAATGTTTTTTTATAAACGTCTTAAAAAGCATTTGATGATTGAAGGATTAAGAAAGCTCCCCAATCCATTCAACCAAATCTTTACCAACAATAATAATATCCAGTTTTATTTTTAATGAACCATAATATTTTAATTACTGAGTAGATCTGTAGGCTGTGCGAATGTGAAATGAGGTTCAAAACTCATACACAAGAACTGATGGCTGTGTTTTTATATTAAAATATGATATGTAGTGAAAGGATCTAGTGACAACTTTCGCGCATTTCTTTGTAAATCAAAATTCGATAGCGCACTTGTGTTTATTTAAACTCCTTTATCTGATTTTTTCCGCCACTATCACTATTATTTTCGCTTACCTCTAACCGGTACACCACGTACCAGTTTTGAAAACTCTGTGCTAGAGTAAAGCATCTACGAATTATAAAATTATCGGTGTCAAATCGATATACTAGAAATATGATTTTACTGGATTCAGACCTGCACAATTCCTTCAGTAATCTCACAAAGAATCCATCTATTATCGCAATTATATGGTGGAATTAGAACGCAAAAAAATATCCTGTTCTCCTCTATAAGAGGCTCAACACTGAGTTTGACATTATCTGGCATTTTAAAGAAATTAAACATCTATGTCAAAAATCTCACATTTGTCAGTCTTTTAAATATTGCCCATCACTTAAAATTATTCAACGAGGAATATTCAAAACTGGTGTTCCCTTAAGCTTCAATGGTTTCTATAACAGTCAAGTTTCAAAAATTCTCATCTTGGTAAGAATTTACTCTTTCCGTTGCTTTAAGAATATGTAGAACTGGTTGGGATTAATGTGACGCGAGAGAGAACTTTAATAAGGTGGAGTTGAAACTAGTAAAATTTTATGAAATTAATAAACAAAAATGTCAGTTTGAAGAATGTAGCAACGTACATTAATTTTCGTACGCAGCAGTGCTCATTCGAACTTTTCAAACTTTTAAATTTAGTTTTATCTAATGGCAATACACAATTGTCATTCGATTTTTCTAAAATTGTATATGAAGTATCACTAAAAGCAATATAGAAAACTAGAGTGTGGTAAATATAATTGTTTATTGTAGCCACGTTGCAAATATGACCGAGATTTCACCACATTTGAGCTTTCATTTGCAAACAAGGAATGGAAGAAACGGATTAAGCTAGTATCTTATGATTAAAGTGATTTTTTTAAACTGACACTACTCAGCCACCTGTAGCTCAATCTAACAACGGAAATGGCACCAAACTCGACTAATGATGGCATGGGAAGTAGGATTCCGTGAGCAAAAATTAGTTACAAAATCGCCGATAGAGGCATTGATAGCGCAGTTGTAGCTTATAAAACCGATAATTAGCATAAAACACGCGTATCAAAGCAAAATGCAAATTTATGTTTTCGTATGCGACAACAACACCAGTAATTTGGGCTATAAAAACATGTAGAAAGCTTCGAAAAATATTCTCAGCTCAAGTGAATATGCGACTCACACATCACCATAAAGCGCATTACTGGTGAAGTTGTATTATAATCATTGCAATGCATCCCCAGCTCTTTGTGAGTTTAGAACATTAGTTCATGTAGTGCCCTAAATACCAATCGTCAAATTTTGGAAATAATTTTTTTTTTCACGGAATCCAACTTCTATTTATTTTTTAAATACAATCGTACAAATATAAAATTATTTAAATTTCCTACAACAAGCATTAAACACGATGAGAATAATTTTGTATATCTGTTTTTCTTAGATCTATTAAAGTAATGGATGAATTGACAACTTTGAAATTACGACTGAAGTACACATGTCCAAACTCTAAGGATAATACCGAATTCACATCAACCAAATTCACATGATCTCGATCCAACTAAGCATGCTTGAGATGCTCTCGGACATCATACACACCAAGATCGCAGAAAATTTTTAATTAACGTCGTACTAGAGCGACACAACGGGCTATTGACAACGGTCCGGGATCAATCCCCCAAGGTAAAGACCCGAAGACAACACCTCGTAATTTTGAACCACGGTCAGATGACGTGACAACACCTAAGCTGGCACCCCACACCAAGATTGCAAAAGAGCAGAGACATCAGGTGTGCGATTGGGAATTGTCACAAAAACTCTTTAACTGCTGTGTGCAAATCATGGTGCGCGCTTTATGGTCAGAAGCCAGTACATTCCTATTAGTTTACATTTAACACAGCAATTTCTTTTATTTTTGCAAAAACTAAGACTGACTGAGTTTACATAAGCATCATCTTAAATGTTTTACTTCTAATAATCTCCACTAGGGTGTTCGTATTTCATTCCAGTTTACGGAATATTAATGCCATTCGCAATGCTTGGTTACAAACACTTGGCAATGGATACATCTACGATCCTCAATATTTGGACACGTGTATTTTACATTAAAATCGTTCATATGATGCAATGAATTTTTTGTAAGATACAGGAAAATGGTTAACGAGTTACGAACCTTCAACTTGAATAAATTGTAAATTTGGGTAAATCGGTCCAAAAATGTTTTCGTCAAATGTAGCTAGGAAGTTTTCCGACAGAAGTACGCGTCTCAACTGCGGCATGTCGGAGAAGATATTTTCAGGCAGATGCTCGATCCTATGTCCTCTGAAACGCAATCGAAATGTAATTTAAAATCGTTACTATAAAGTATAACAGTACATTCTGCAGTGGATTTTGTTGGTTATGAGGTTTTAAGGCGCAAGAGCCAAATGTGGCCATGCCACGCCATACACATGACATACAATATAAATTAGTAGAAACACTGAATGAAAGATTTACTTACACAGAACAGAATTACAGCAGGGAGGAATACAACCGACAGGAGTAAAATATGCGACGCCTGAAACTCGAAGGTTGCTAGCGCAGCCGGCATACCCATTGAGCCACAACGACCCCAATGTGGTTTTGGAAAAATATCAAAGCAGTTAATTTTTTTTAATTACACTGCTGGCCACAGTAAATGCAACACCCTGAAGGAAGCATGCAAATAATATGAAATTTACAACATGCATTAGCGGAGGTGAGATATGCAAATAATTAGAATTTAAGCGCAGACGCACATCACGCGCGCCTGTGGCGCCACTTCAAAGCGCTATTTAAGGCTTGGAGATTTCGACGATTTCAAGTACGGCAATTGTGTTTTTCTTGTTTTTTTTTTTTTTTAAATTATCAATTATGCCTTGTAGAAAACAGCGATCATCTTTTGATCAAGTATCCGAGTTCGACAGAGGAAGGATTGTGGCCTACCGAGAATGTGGATTATCTTTCAGGGAAATCGGTAGTCGTGTTGGACGAAACCAAACAACTGTAATGCGGATATCTTATCGTTGGATGCAGGAGGGTACGACGGACCGACGTGTTCGATCGCATCCAACTCCGTGATTACAGGCATATTGTGCGTATGGCAGCGACGGATCGCTCAACTACATCACTAACCATAGCACAGCACATTCAGTCTGTAACGCATCATCCAGTGTCTGGGCGTACCATTCGACGCCGTTTACAGCAGAGTGGTCTGTTCGCAAGACGTCCATTGCTTTGTCTACCCTTGACGCAGAACCACAGGCGTCTCCGCCGCCAATGGTGCGATGAAAGAACGATGTGGACGGCTGAATGGAATGAAATTGTCTTTACTGACGAGTCAAGCTTCTGTCTGCAACACCACGATGGTCGGATTCGAGTCTGGAGACACCGTGGAGAGAGGATGCTGAACAGCTGCGTTATGCACCGCCACACTGGTCCTGTACCGGGTCTTATGGTATGGGGCGGTATTGGATATCACTCTCGCACTCCTCTAGTACGCATTGCCGGTACTTTAAACAACCAGCGCTACATCTCCGAGGTGTTGGAGCCAGTTGTCCTTCCTTACCTTCAGGGCTTGCCCACAACCATATTTCAACAGGATAATGCGCGACCACACGTGGCACGCATTGTCCAAGGGTTCCTCGTGAATCGCCAGATTGAATTGCTTCCCTGGCCAGCTCGCTCTCCGGATCTTTCGCCGATAGAAAACATGTGGTCCATGGTTGCTCAACGATTGACCCAGATTACATCCCCAGCTGCCACACCAGATCAACTTTGCCAACGGTGGAACCTGCTTGGTCTTCTGTACCCCACGAACACATCCAAAGTCTCTTTGAATCAATGCCGAGGCGTGTGGCAGCGGGAATCTCCAACAATGGCGGCTACTCTGGCTACTGATTTTGGCAAGAACCACACTTCACAGAAGTCTGTAAATTTAATCATTTGATACTTGGTCAAGATGTTATCTACAAAATAAATTTTGTTGTGATATCTCTTGTCTTTCTTGGTGTTGCAATTTGGGTGGCCAGCAGTGTACTATAATGTTTCCAGTTTAATCATAGGTTGGTTGGGTTGGTTTTTATGGAGCAAAGGCTGTATTTCGCCAAGCTGCCCAAACCCAAGACAAAAGAATTTTAAACAAAATCAAGATCGATATAAGATTTAGCAATTTATAATTTCAAATTGAAATAAGTAAAGGTATAAGGTAAAGCGAGGAGAGAGTGCGCGGTCGGAGAAATTTAAAGAGTTGAAGTGAGTTGAAGGAAAAGAGTTGAGTGCACGCGCAGCGACTCCATATAGTTGTACAACAGCAGTAGTGGAGTGTCTACTTGAAAGTGCAGGTTGTTTGTTCCGAGCGTTTACGATAAAACATCGCTATTTTGCATTGTTTTCCCAAGATAAGAGCTTGAAATTTCCTATCTCTTTCTCTAAATTTTATAGAAATAATTTTTAATTAAACAGTTTCTCATGAGTCTACAAACCTAGACGAAAATTGCAAACACCAACGGATCTTTATAGAAGCGGCCATGTTTAAATAAAAGGCCGCGCAATCTCTCCTATCGAGATGGGAGTGTTTACGCATCTGCTACTTAGGAGAGATGGCGCTTTGTTCCCATTCGTTTTCATGCTAGGAGAGATTACGAAGCTTATTGGAAATTTCGCATAAGTTGCAAATTATATGTAAAACAAGAATTAAATTAATTTTGAAACAATTAAAAAACACATATTTTTTTAATAATTTTGGTAATAAATTAATTTGCTGAAAAATAATTTTGTAAAAATTAGTAAAGTTGTTACTAACCTTTATAGTGCGGCAGATTAACTTTTGTTACCACTAAAATATCGCTTACACAAACGGCATGATGGATGTTATCCCCCTTTAAGTGTAATTATTATTATTAACAATTTACTTGTAGTTTTTATTAAGAAAAACCTCTCCTACCCATGTGCGCAATCTCTCCGACCCTATAAGGACAGATTGCGCAAAATAGCTTTATTTGTTTTATGACAACTATTGTATTAGATTAAAGCTTAACAGCAAAATAGCTATAAAAATGCATAAAAAAACAAATGAAGTCACAATTTTTCATGAATAGTTTAGCAAAAAATTGATAATTAGATTACATTTTATTATTCTGTCCAATTGTGCGCAGACTCTCCTAGCTTTGCCTTAAGGCCCAAGTCAAACTCATAAAATAGACATCAAAAATAAATTTAAAAAAATTTGTTGAGATCTTTCAACTCTTACTGTTGTATTTGACACTCCAAATATGATTTGCGTATCTATTAAAATACACACATTCAGATTTTAGATGTATCGTAGCTTTGTTATTGAATTAACATCGTTCTGGGAACGACACAGACTATTGGTTACTTTCCGTGATTAATCCTCAAGGATCAGAAGACACCTTCATTTCGAAATACGCAGGAATGACAAGGTCACACTTGAGCTGGTACCCTACTCTAGAAACTTCCACTCCAACGTGAAGACACTCGAGGCCACGGCAAATTTAACGGTAGGTATTTTAATTAACGTCGTACTGGAGCAACACAAAGGGCTACTGACGACAATCCGGCATCATTCCCAATGGGAAAGAAGCGAGGGTAGTACCACGTAATTATGTATCACGGTCAGATAACGAGGTAACACAGATATCTGGCACACCACTCCCAACTTCCTCATCACGCCGACGAGAGGACAATTGAGATCACAACAAATTTAACGTGCACCAGCCTCCTTAGCACACGATGGTCTTTGATTGGATGCGAACTCGCAACCCTCTGGTTGTTAATTCAGTACTCTTGTAATCGGGCTACCACGGTCTTTCTTGTATTGTGTTAATTATTTAAAAATGATGAAAATATCAAATTTGCATATGTATCTACAGTAAAATATGCACGTCTTATGATTTACTTTTTGTAATATGCTGAAGATTTTATATTACTTTCATTGACTGTAAATAAGCAACTCAGTTGAAAACAGTCAAATTACTTACAAATACCTTCTGGCTAGAAATGTTACTATTTATTAGGTATAATATGCTAAAAATTTAATATTAGTATAAAAACAGTTACACCACTTTTAATACTCTATAGAACAAGAGAAGTTACTTTTTGTAAAGCTAAGTAAAGCAGGCATTAAAGATTTCGTAACCTCCGATGGCATTTTATTTGCATGTAGTTTAAAAACGTTATTTCTATTGAAAATGAAAGCCAAACACATCACCAAGATCAATCAAATTAGTTATCAAACAGAGGTAAAGCTTTTTTTTTCTTCGGGGGTTTGGCAACACTGAAAACTATTTATAAATCTGAAAATATATTTCCAACTTTTCGTTTTTCGCGAATCAATTTGATACAAGATGTAATCAATCTCAATTTGTTCTTTAATCCACTTCTACGTGATCTAAAATTAAAATTTAGCACAAATGTTTTAGGCAATATTGTGAAACGAATTACTTGATCTATCTATAAAATTATAGTAATAAGAGAGAAAACTAACTACAAAAGAGTTATAAGGTATTATGAAACTCTTAAAACAATTTCAATAAATGATTCTATTTATACCAAAAGTACTTCATATTTACTACTGTATTTTTTGATGATGGTATAAATATTGCGAGTAACAGATAGAAAAAAATAAATTCATAAACTCTCTTTTTTTAATAATTGAGGAAATCACTGTTAGCCAATTAAACAAATATTCAATACAAATATAAAAATAATATGCAAGAAGTAAAAGAAGTCTTACTTGAAATCAAAGTAGTCCAATACGCTTGGGGTAGGAAACATACTCCTCTTTAATTTCTTTATATTCCCAAATTCGACATGAATTTCCTTTAGATTCCTAAACGAAGCAAAAGCGAAATCGTCCACTTTCGAAACCGAGCAATTGTAGAGTACAATCATTTCCAAATTCTTCGGTGCATAGGTCATAAACGACCTGTCGATTTTGTGTATGGATATGTTCATGAACATCAACTGCGTAAGGTTCTGAAACTCTGAAAACATTTCCCATTCAATTCCTCTTGTCAGCATCACATTATACAAGGCCAGATGTTCCAATTCGTTCTGACGCGACGGTGGTTGGTCAAACAATGAAACCAAAGTCGAATGCATCACTTGTATTTTAGTCAGCTTTTTTATGTTGAAAATCGAAGCTGGTATGAACATAATACTAGACATGTTCAAGTCGAATCCTTTGTATTGGTAGTCACTTGATTCTTCCAACACACGTAATAATGTCTGTTGATCGTCGATATCTGTACAGAGCAGACTCGCTGTGTACTCCACATAGCAGGTACAAGGAGATATAAGGTAACTAGGAGGACAGAGTGGACCAGAATACTCTACCTCCTGAGTTACACACGTATTTGCATATAGTAACATGCCAAACAGCAAAATTGGCAAATTTCTCCTTGCTTCCATGTTGGCAGAGTTGTATACTTGGGAAATAGTTTTCTTCTAATAATTGCGAGAATTCGTTTTTTTAGTGTCCGTGAAGATCGTGTGGAGTAACGTTATCGATTCTGTTTACTGCAAAGACGGGGAAGATAAAGAAACGAATTACTATGCTATCTAAATGCACACATTTCAGAATGCGATCGTCATTACGCGATACAATGATCAAAGTTCGACATATATGCATTTCATATATGATAAACAAGCAAATTCTAAATTATACATCACATATCTTCGATTCTTTTAGAGCCCTATAATTGCGGTGATCATATTTCCGGCATTTCAAATCGGGACAGTAAGATCCAATCCGGGTTGAGATGTGAATGGGGTTCAGGAGCCCTAATCCGGAACATTTTGGCATTTATCAGAGTCTTTTGAAGTCATTTTAAGCGTCTAAAATTCATATCAAAACTATCTGATTTTGTAGGATTAAAAAGTAAGATTATGATGGAAGAGGGATGATACCTTTGCCCCCTCTTACGCCATAGCTTGGTAACAGATTGGGATGGTTCAAAGGCAACTCTCTCTTTAAAATCCCCCCACCGTTCCCTATCCCTAATATATTATCAAAATATCCTAAGAATCTAATTTTCTTCAAATAGAAGTACTAATATTTCAAGATTTGTTTATTTTGGAAAGTTTAAAAGACACACATTACAATAACGGGACTGTTGTTGCAATAGCTCAATAGTGGAATGTATTTTAAGTTACACAATTCGCTGTTACAAAAACAATATTTATCAACAAACTTAATAAGGTTGTGGATGAACCACTCTCATTAAAGCTAAAGAAGTCTCGTTTTCATCAGGTCTCGTGACTCAATCCTCAATGACACACACACACACACACACACACACGTTCTCACTCAGTGTCCTCTACAGTATATGGGAGAGTTTACACACCCCGCCCTAACACAGCGTTTTTTACAATATAAGAGATTTAACATGGACAGAGTTGTCAATAAGAAAAAATAAATAAACATAAAAATAATATCCAAATTAATGAACTCATCAAGTCACTTTTATTTATAAAGTCGTCATCGTTTCATGTTTCATAATATCATGCAAAACCGTATGATTTGGATAAGTTAAGCCTGATAAAGTATATGTAATCTAGATACAAAATTCTTACCTTGGTTTTTTGCAATCAAATGCAGGTACTCCCTGTTTTACATCAGGTGAATTCCAACTCCTCTCTCCAAACTAAAAACAGATCAAAAGTTTAACATTCTAAAATGTAATAGATATAGTCACAGTTAAAACACCTGGTATTTTTTTAATTAACGTCGTACTGGAGCAGCACAACGGGTCATTGACGACTGTCAGGGTAATGGTAATTTTAGTTAACGTCATGCTAGAGCAACACAACGGGCTATTGACGACAGTCCGGGATCAATCCCTTAAGGGAAAGATCCAAGGACAAAACCTCGTAATTTTGAACCACGGTCAGATGACGAAGCAACACTTGAGCTGGCACCCCACTCTCCAAACTTCCACACCAACCCAAGACGACGGTCCGGGATAAATACCCAAAGGGAAATATCCGAGGACAACACCGCCGACTAACCGATATAGTGGTTAAGGTGTTAGACTCTAGATAGGAAGGTTCCTGGTTCGAATCCGGATCCGGGAATGGATGTTTGAAGCGTATGGTCCTCGCATCTTTCCCTTAAGGGACTGATACCGGACCGTCGTCAATAGCCTGTTGTGTTGCTCTAGTACGACGTTAACTATAATTACAAATTACCGAGGACAACACCACGTAATTTTTAAACATGGTTAGATGACGAGGCAACACCTCAGATGGCACCCCACTCTTCAAACTTCCACACCAACCCAACGTGAGGACTTTCGGCCACGACAGCTTTAAGGTGCACCAGCCGCCTCTACACCACACGCTAACAAGCATCCATGCACTGACACCCGGATTGGAACCAGCAACCTTCCGATCTAGAGGCTAACACCTTAACCACCATTTCGGATAGTCGGTTAAATAGGCAAGAAAAATTCCACAATAAACTATGGTAATTTTAATTTTAGTTAACGTCGTACTATAGCAACACAACGGGCTATTGACGACGGTCCGGGATCAATCCCTTAAGGGAAAGATCCAAGGACAACACCTCGTAATTTTGAACCACGGTCAGATGACGAAGCAACGCCTGAGCTGGCACCCCACTCTCCAAACTTCCACGCCAACCCAACGTGAGGACTTTCGGCCACGACAGATTTAAGGTGCACCAGCTTCCTCTACACCATACGTTTACAAACATCCATGCCCGAACCCGGATTCGAACCAGGAACCTTCCGATCTAGAAGCTAACTCCTTAACCACTATACCGGTTGATCGGCTTAATAAACTATGTAATTGCGCTCATTTTCTTTGCTAGGTAGGTATTTTCATTAACTCGAATAGGAAAATCACAACCCGGCTATTGAAGACGGTTCTTTCCTTTTCTATGAGTTCGCTGCTGTAGGTAGGTTACTAATTAACGTTACACTGTTAAAGCACAGCGGACTATTGGTATAGTGGTTAAGGTATTAGCCTCTAGATCGGAAAGTTCCTGGTTCGAATCCGGGTACGGGCATGGATGTTTGTAAGCGTATGGTGTAGAGGCGGCTGGTGCACCTTAAATCTGTCGTGGCCGAAAGTCCTCACGTTGGGTTGGCGTGGAAGTTTGGAGAGTGGGGTGCCAGCTCAGGTGTTACTTCGTCATCTGACCGTGGTTCAAAATTATCATTACCATTACCCACACTTTGGGGCCGACCGACCGGTATAGTGATTAAGGTGTTAGCCTCTAGATCGGAAAGTTCCTGGTTCGAATCCGGGTACGGGCATGGATGTTTGTAAGCGTATGGTGTAGAGGCGGCTGGTGCACCTTAAATCTGTCGTGGCCGAAAGTCCTCACGTTGGGTTGGCGTGGAAGTTTGGAGAGTGGGGTGCCAGCTCAGGTGTTGCTTCGTCATCTGACCGTGGTTCAAAATTACGAGGTGTTGTCCTCGGATCTTTCCAATAAGGGACTGATCCCGGACCGTCGTCAATACCCCGCTGTGTTGCTCTAGTACGACGTTAACTATAATTATCATTACCATTACCCACACTTTGGGCCCGACCGACCGGTATAGTGGTTAAGGTGTTAGCCTCTAGATCGGAAAGTTCCTGGTTCGAATCCGGGTACGGGCATGGATGTTTGTAAGCGTATGGTGTAGAGGCGGCTGGTGCACCTTAAATCTGTCGTGGCCGAAAGTCCTCACGTTGGGTTGGCGTGAAAGTTTGGAGAGTGGGGTGCCAGCTCAGGTGTTGCTTCGTCATCTGACCGTGGTTCAAAATTACGAGGTGTTGTCCTCGCATCTTTCCAATAAGGGACTGATCCCGGACCGTCGTCAATACCCCGCTGTGTTGCTCTAGTACGACGTTAACTATAATTATCATTACCATTACCCACAATTTGGGGCCGACCGACCGGTATAGTGGTTAAGATGTTTGCCCCTAGATCGGAAAGTTCCTGGTTCGAATCCGGGTACGGGCATGGATGTTTGTAAGCGTATGGTGTAGAGGCGGCTGGTGCACCTTAAATCTGTGGTGGCCGAAAGTCCTCACGTTGGGTTGGCGTGGAAGTTTGGAGAGTGGGGTGCCAGCTCAGGTGTTGCTTCGTCATCTGACCGTGGTTCAAAATTACGAGGTGTTGTCCTCGGTTCTTTCCCTTAAGGGACTGATCCCGGACCGTCGTCAATTCCCTGCTGTGTTGCTCTAGTACAACGTTAACTAAAATTATCATTACCATTACCCACACTTTGGGGCCGACCGACCGGTATAGTGGTTAAGGTGTTAGCCTCTAGATCGGAAAGTTCCTGGTTCGAATCCGGGTACGGGCATGAATGTTTGTAAGCGTATGGTGTAGAGGCGGCTGGTGCACCTTAAATCTGTCGTGGCCGAAAGTCCTCACGTTGGGTTGGAGTGGAAGTTTAGAGAGTGGGGTGCCAGCTCAGGTGTTGCTTCGTCATCTGACCGTGGTTCAAAATTACGAGGTGTTGTCCTCGGATCTTTCCAATAAGGGACTGATCCCGGACCGTCGTCAATACCCCGCTGTGTTGCTCTAGTACGACGTTAACTATAATTATCATTACCATTACCCACACTTTGGGGCCGACCGACCGGTATAGTGGTTAAGGTGTTTGCCCCTAGATCGGAAAGTTCCTGGTTCGAATCCGGGTACGGGCATGGATGTTTGTAAGCGTATGGTGTAGAGGCGGCTGGTGCACCTTAAATCTGTCGTGGCCGAAAGTCCTCACGTTGGGTTGGCGTGGAAGTTTGGAGAGTGGGGTGCCAGCTCAGGTGTTGCTTCGTCATCTGACCGTGGTTCAAAATTACGAGGTGTTGTCCTCGGATCTTTCCCTTAAGGGACTGATCCCGGACCGTCGTCAATTCCCCGCTGTGTTGCTCTAGTACGACGTTAACTAAAATTATCATTACCATTACCCACACTTTGGGGCCGACCGACCGGTATAGTGGTTAAGGTGTTAGCCTCTAGATCGGAAAGTTCCTGGTTCGAATCCGGGTACGGGCATGGATGTTTGTAAGCGTATGGTGTAGAGGCGGCTGGTGCAGCTTAAATCTGTCGTGGCCGAAAGTCCTCACGTTGGGTTGGAGTGGAAGTTTGGAGAGTGGGGTGCCTGCTCAGGTGTTGCTTCGTCATCTGACCGTGGTTCAAAATTACGAGGTGTTGTCCTCGGATCTTTCCCTTAAGTGACTGATCCCGGACCGTCGTCAATACCCCGCTGTGTTGCTCTAGTACGACGTTAACTAAAATTATCATTACCATTACCCACACTTTGGGGCCGACCGACCGGTATAGTGGTTAAGGTGTTAGCCTCTAGATCGGAAAGTTCCTGGTTCGAATCCGGGTACGGGCATGGATGTTTGTAAGCGTATGGTGTAGAGGCGGCTGGTGCACCTTAAATCTGTCGTGGCCGAAAGTCCTCACGTTGGGTTGGCGTGGAAGTTTGGAGAGTGGGGTGCCAGCTCAGGTGTTGCTTCGTCATCTGACCGTGGTTCAAAATTACGAGGTGTTGTCCTCGGATCTTTCCCTCAAGGGACTGATTCCGGACCGTCGTCAATAGCCCTTTTTGTTGCTGTATTACGACGTTAACTAAAATTACTATACCCACGCTTTGGGTTAGTGGTTGGATTCCCGATTAGGGCTACTGCCCTAGGGATTGTTGTATGTGATGTCCGAGGAAGTAGTCAGACTCCCGCCCAAGTGGTTCCTCACCAAAAGTGAATAGCTAAACCCCCTTTGTCTTTACCAGTGAGCAATTTGTATGTTTGTAAAATAAAACATGTATTCTTCTTCTGTGTCTGTCCTACTTCAGATCACTGGGCCTGACCTCGTGTTTCACAGTTCAGGAGACACACGTCAACAACAACAATAAATATGTATTGTATCACGTTCCCATTCCGAAATCGTCATCTGACCGTGGTTCAAAATTACGAGGACCAAAATACTCATATTATGTAATACAACACCCCTATTTGTATTAAAAGACGTTTCTTTAATTTAATAAAAATTGAATGTCTTAGAATTAAGAATGTTTGAACACTTTATAGATAGATTTTTCACAAAATAAGTGCTCGGCCGGGATTTGAACCCGGGATCTCTCGCACCCAAAGCGAGAATCATACCCCTAGACCACCGAGCCACGCTTGATGGTTTAACAAAATAATTGTTCCAAGTATTTCTTCCAAAACATATTTCATGTTTTCAGTGCTAAACGTTTTTAATCTATCTACAAACAGGTTTGGAAAACTGAAAATGAATTCAAATAAATGCTACAAAATTTCAATAATTTGTAAAGAAATCACAGATTTTTTACAAAAGTGAAAACTTAAACCAATCTCATGTGCAACAAAGATACTCATACTATGTAATCAAACACCCATATTTGTATTAAAAGACGTTTCTTTAATTTAATAAAAATTGAATGTCTTAGAATTAAGAATGTTTGAACGCTTTATAGATAGATTTTTCACAAATTAAGGGCTCGGCCGGGATTAAACCCGGGACCTCTCGCACCCTAAGCGAGAATCATACCCCTAGACCACCGAACCACATATGTTGATTTCATAAAGTAACTCTTACAAAATATTTCTTTCAAAACATATTTCATGGTTTCAGTGCTAAACCTTTTTAATCTATCTGTAAACAGGTTTGGAAAACTGATAATAAATACAAATATATACAACAAAATTTCAATAATTTGTAAAGATATCGTAGATTTTTCACAAAACTGAAGACTTTATCCAATCTACATGTACAACCAAAATACTCATATTATGTAATACAACACCCCTATTTGTATTAAAAGACGTTTCTTTAATAAAATAAAAATTGAATGTCTTAGGATTAAGAATGTTTGAACTCTTTATAGATAGATTTTTCACAAAATAAGGGCTCGGCCGGGATTCGAACCCGGGATCTCTCGCACCCAAAGCGAGAATCATACCCCTAGACCAACGAGCCAAGCTTGATGGTTTAACAAAATAATTGTTCCAAGTATTTCTTCCAAAACAATTCATGTTTTCAGTGCTAAACGTTTTTAATCTATCTACAAACAGGTTTGGAAAACTGAAAATGAATTCAAATAAATGCTACAAAATTTCAATAATTTTTAAAGAAATCACAGATTTTTTACAAAAGTGAAAACTTAAACCAATCTTCATGTGCAACAAAGATACTCGTAGTATGTAATAAAACACCCGTATCTGTATTAAAAGACGTTTCTTCAATTTAATAAAAATTAAATATCTTAGAACTAAGAATTTTTAAACTCTTTATAGATAGAATTTTCACAAAATAAGGGGTCGGCCGGAAATTGAACCCGGGACCTCTCGCACCCTAAGCGAGAATCATACCCCTAGACCACCGAACCACATATGTTGATTTCATAAAGTAACTCTTACAAAATATTTCTTTCAAAACATATTTCATGGTTTCAGTGCTAAACCTTTTTAATCTATCTGTAAACAGGTTTGGAAAAGTGGTAATGAATACAAATATATACAACAAAATTTCAATTATTTGTAAAGAAATCGTAGATTTTTCACAAAACTGAAGACTTTATCCAATCTTCATGTACAAAAAAATACTCATATTATGTAATACAACACCCCTATTTGTATTAAAAGACGTTTCTTTAATTTAATAAAAATTGAATGTCTTAGAATTAAGAATGTTTGAACTCTTTATAGATAGATTTTTCACAAAATAAGGGCTCGGTCGGGATTTGAACCCGGGACCTCTCGCACCCAAAGCGAGAATCATACCCCTAGACCACCGAGCCACGCTTGATGATTTCACAAAATAATTGTTACAAGTATTTCTTCCAAAACATATTTCATGTTTTCAGTGCTAAACGTTTTTAATCTATCTACAAACAGGTTTGGAAAACTGAAAATGAATTCAAATAAATGCTACAAAATTTCAATAATTTGTAAAGATATCAGATATTTTACAAAAGTGAAAACTTAAACCAATCTTCATGTGCAACAAAGATACTCGTAGTATGTAATAAAACACCCGTATTTGTATTAAAAGACGTTTCTTCAATTTAATAAAAATTATAAATATCTTAGAACTAAGAATTTTTAAACTCTTTATAGATAGAATTTTCACAAAATAAGGGCTCGGCCGGGATTTGAACCCGGGACCTCTCGCACCCTAAGCGAGAATCATACCCCTAGACCACCGAACCACATATGTTGATTTCATAAAGTAACTCTTACAAAATATTTCTTTCAAAACATATTTCATGGTTTCAGTGCTAAACCTTTTTAATCTATCTGTAAACAGGTTTGGAAAAGTGATAATGAATACAAATATGTACAACAAAATTTCAATTATTTGTAAAGAAATCGTAGATTTTTCACAAAACTGAAGACTTTATCCAATCTTCATGTACAAAAAAATACTCATATTATGTAATACAACACCCCTATTTGTATTAAAGACGTTTCTTTAATTTAATAAAAATTGAATATCTTAGAATTAAGAATCTTTGAACTCTTTATAGATAGATTTTTCACAAAATAAGGGCTCAGCCGGGATTTGAACCCGGGACCTCTCGCACCCTAAGCGAGAATCATACCCCTAGACCACCGAACCATATATGTTGATTTCATAAAGTAACTCTTACAAAATATTTCTTTCAAAACATATTTCATGGTTTCAGTGCTAAACCTTTTTAATCTATCTGTAAACAGGTTTGGAAAAGTGATAATGAATACAAATATATACAACAAAATTTCAATTATTTGTAAAGAAATCGTAGCTTTTTCACAAAACTGAAGACTTTATCCAATCTTCATGTACAACAAAAATACTCATATTATGTGAAACAACACCCCTATTTGTATAAAAAGATAACCTTCAATTTAATAAAAATTGAACATCTTAGAATTAAGAATGTTTGAACGCTTTATAGATAGATTTTTCACAAAATAAGGGCTCGGACGGGATTTAACCCGGGACCTCTCGCACCCTAAGCGAGAATCATACCCCTAGACCACCGAAACACATATGTTGATTTCATAAAGTAACTCTTACAAAATATTTCTTTCAAAACATATTTCATGGTTTCAGTGCTAAACCTTTTTAATCTATCTGTAAACAGGTTTGGAAAACTGATAATAAATACAAATATATGCAACAAAATTTCAATAATTTGTAAAGAAATCGTAGATTTTTCACAAAACTGAAGACTTTATCCAATCTACATGTTCAACCAAAATACTCATATTATGTAATACAACACCCCTATTTGTATTAAAAGACGTTTCTTTAATTTAATAAAAATTGAATGTCTTAGAATTAAGAATGTTTGAACTCTCTTTATAGATAGATTTTTCACAAAATAAGTACTCGGCCGGGATTTCAACCCGGGATCTCTCGCACCCAAAGCGAGAATCATACCCCTAGACCACCGAGCCACGCTTGATGGTTTAACAAAATAATTGTTCCAAGTATTTCTTCCAAAACATATTTCATGTTTTCAGTGCTAAACTTTTTTAATCTATCTACAAACAGGTTTGGAAAACTGAAAATGAATTCAAATAAATGCTACAAAATTTCAATAATTTGTAAAGAAATCACAGATTTTTTACAAAAGTGAAAACTTAAACCAATCTTCATGTGCAACAAAGATACTCATACTATGTAATCAAACACCCATATTTGTATTAAAAGACGTTTCTTTAATTTAATAAAAATTGAATGTCTTAGAATTAAGAATGTTTGAACGCTTTATAGATAGATTTTTCACAAAATAAGGGCTCGGCCGGGATTTAACCCGGGACCTCTCGCACCCTAAGCGAGAATCATACCCCTAGACCACCGAACCACATATGTTGATTTCATAAAGTAACTCTTACAAAATATTTCTTTCAAAACATATTTCATGGTTTCAGTGCTAAACCTTTTTAATCTATCTGTAAACAGGTTTGGAAAACTGATAATAAATACAAATATATACAACAAAATTTCAATAATTTGTAAAGATATCGTAGATTTTTCACAAAACTGAAGACTTTATCCAATCTACATGTACAACCAAAATACTCATATTATGTTATACAACACCCCTATTTGTATTAAAAGACGTTTCTTTAATTTAATAAAAATTGAATGTCTTAGAATTAAGAATGTTTGAACTCTTTATAGATAGATTTTTCACAAAATAAGGGCTCGGCCGGGATTTGAACCCGGGATCTCTCGCACCCAAAGCGAGAATCATACCCCTAGACCACCGAGCCACGCTTGATGGTTTAACAAAATAATTGTTCCAAGTATTTCTTCCAAAACATAATTCATGTTTTCAGTGCTAAACGTTTTTAATCTATCTACAAACAGGTTTGGAAAACTGAAAATGAATTCAAATAAATGCTACAAAATTTCAATAATTTTTAAAGAAATCACAGATTTTTTACAAAAGTGAAAACTTAAACCAATCTTCATGTGCAACAAAGATACTCGTAGTATGTAATAAAACACCCGTATCTGTATTAAAAGACGTTTCTTCAATTTAATAAAAATTAAATATCTTAGAACTAAGAATTTTTAAACTCTTTATAGATAGAATTTTCACAAAATAAGGGGTCGGCCGGAAATTGAACCCGGGACCTCTCGCACCCTAAGCGAGAATCATACCCCTAGACCACCGAACCACATATGTTGATTTCATAAAGTAACTCTTACAAAATATTTCTTTCAAAACATATTTCATGGTTTCAGTGCTAAACCTTTTTAATCTATCTGTAAACAGGTTTGGAAAAGTGGTAATGAATACAAATATATACAACAAAATTTCAAGTATTTGTAAAGAAATCGTAGATTTTTCACAAAACTGAAGACTTTATCCAATCTTCATGTACAAAAAAATACTCATATTATGTAATACAACACCCCTATTTGTATTAAAAGACGTTTCTTTAATTTAATAAAAATTGAATATCTTAGAATTAAGAATGTTTGAACTCTTTATAGATAGATTTTTCACAAAATAAGGGCCCGGCCGGGATTTGAACCCGGGACCTCTCGCACCCAAAGCGAGAATCATACGCCTAGACCACCGAGCCACGTCTGATGATTTCACAAAATAATTGTTACAAGTATTTCTTCCAAAACATATTTCATGTTTTCAGTGCTAAACGTTTTTAATCTATCTACAAACAGGTTTGGAAAACTGAAAATGAATTCAAATAAATGCTACAAAATTTCAATAATTTGTAAAGAAATCACAGATTTTTTACAAAAGTGAAAACTTAAACCAATCTTCATGTGCAACAAAGATACTCGTAGTATGTAATAAAACACCCGTATTTGTATTAAAAGACGTTTCTTCAATTTAATAAAAATTAAATATCTTAGAACTAAGAATTTTTAAACTCTTTATAGATAGAATTTTCACAAAATAAGGGGTCGGCCGGAAATTGAACCCGGGACCTCTCGCACCCTAAGCGAGAATCATACCCCTAGACCACCGAACCACATATGTTGATTTCATAAAGTAACTCTTACAAAATATTTCTTTCAAAACATATTTCATGGTTTCAGTGCTAAACCTTTTTAATCTATCTGTAAACAGGTTTGGAAAAGTGGTAATGAATACAAATATATACAACAAAATTTCAAGTATTTGTAAAGAAATCGTAGATTTTTCACAAAACTGAAGACTTTATCCAATCTTCATGTACAAAAAAATACTCATATTATGTAATACAACACCCCTATTTGTATTAAAAGACGTTTCTTTAATTTAATAAAAATTGAATATCTTAGAATTAAGAATGTTTGAACTCTTTATAGATAGATTTTTCACAAAATAAGGGCCCGGCCGGGATTTGAACCCGGGACCTCTCGCACCCAAAGCGAGAATCATACGCCTAGACCACCGAGCCACGTCTGATGATTTCACAAAATAATTGTTACAAGTATTTCTTCCAAAACATTTCATGTTTTCAGTGCTAAACGTTTTTAATCTATCTACAAACAGGTTTGGAAAACTGAAAATGAATTCAAATAAATGCTACAAAATTTCAATAATTTGTAAAGAAATCACAGATTTTTTACAAAAGTGAAAACTTAAACCAATCTTCATGTGCAACAAAGATACTCATTCTATGTAATCAAACACCCATATTTGTATTAAAAGACTTTTCTTTAATTTAATAAAAATTGAATGTCTTAGAATTAAGAATGTTTGAACTCTTTATAGATAGATTTTTCACAAAATAAGGGCTCGGCCGGGATTTGAACCCGGTACCTCTCGCACCCAAAGCGAGAATCATACCCCTAGACCACCGAGCCACGCTTGATGGTTTCACAAAATAATTGTTACAAGTATTTCTTCCAAAACATATTTCATGTTTTCTGTGCTAAACGTTTTTAATCTATCTACAAACAGGTTTGGAAAACTGAAAATGAATTCAAATAACTGCTACAAAATTTCAATATTTTGTAAAGAAATCACAGATTTTTACAAAAGTGAAAACTTAAACCAAACTTCATGTGCAACAAAGTAACTCGTAGTATGTAGTAAAACACCCGTATCTGTATTAAAAGACGTTTCTTCAATTTAAAAAATAATTAAATATCTTAGAACTAAGAATTTTTAAACTCTTTATAGATAGAATTTTCACAAAATAAGGGCTCGGCCGGGATTTGAACCCGGGACATCTCCCGCCCAAAGCGAGAATAATACCACTAGACCACCGAGCCACGTCTGATGATTTCACAAAATAATTGTTACAAGTATTTCTTCCAAAACATATTTCATGTTTTCAGTGCTAAACGTTTTTAATCTATCTACAAACAGGTTTGGAAAAGTGATAATGAATACAAATATATACAACAAAATTTCAATTTTTTGTAAAGAAATCGTAGATTTTTCACAAAACTGAAGACTTTATTCAATCTTCATGTACAAAAAAATACTCATATTATGTAATACAACACCCCTATTTGTATTAAAAGACGTTTCTTTAATTTAATAAAAATTGAATGTCTTAGAATTAAGAATGTTTGAACTCTTTATAGATAGATTTTTCACAAAATAAGGGCTCGGCCGGGATTTGAACCCGGGATCTCTCGCACCCAAAGCGAGAATCATACCCCTAGACCACCGAGCCACGCTTGATGGTTTAACAAAATAATTGTTCCAAGTATTTCTTCCAAAACATAATTCATGTTTTCAGTGCTAAAC
This sequence comes from Metellina segmentata, assembly GCA_947359465.1. Lineage (NCBI taxonomy): Eukaryota > Metazoa > Arthropoda > Arachnida > Araneae > Tetragnathidae > Metellina > Metellina segmentata. The sequence goes on from OX375874.1 coordinate 108,667,209, forward strand.
GTTTTTAATCTATCTACAAACAGGTTTGGAAAACTGAAAATGAATTCAAATAAATGCTACAAAATTTCAATAATTTTTAAAGAAATCACAGATTTTTTACAAAAGTGAAAACTTAAACCAATCTTCATGTGCAACAAAGATACTCGTAGTATGTAATAAAACACCCGTATCTGTATTAAAAGACGTTTCTTCAATTTAATAAAAATTGAATGTCTTAGAATTAAGAATGTTTGAACGCTTTATAGATAGAATTTTCACAAAATAAGGGGTCGGCCGGAAATTGAACCCGGGACCTCTCGCACCCTAAGCGAGAATCATACCCCTAGACCACCGAACCACATATGTTGATTTCATAAAGTAACTCTTACAAAATATTTCTTTCAAAACATATTTCATGGTTTCAGTGCTAAACCTTTTTAATCTATCTGTAAACAGGTTTGGAAAAGTGGTAATGAATACAAATATATACAACAAAATTTCAAGTATTTGTAAAGAAATCGTAGATTTTTCACAAAACTGAAGACTTTATCCAATCTTCATGTACAAAAAAATACTCATATTATGTAATACAACACCCCTATTTGTATTAAAAGACGTTTCTTTAATTTAATAAAAATTGAATATCTTAGAATTAAGAATGTTTGAACTCTTTATAGATAGATTTTTCACAAAATAAGGGCCCGGCCGGGATTTGAACCCGGGACCTCTCGCACCCAAAGCGAGAATCATACGCCTAGACCACCGAGCCACGTCTGATGATTTCACAAAATAATTGTTACAAGTATTTCTTCCAAAACATATTTCATGTTTTCAGTGCTAAACGTTTTTAATCTATCTACAAACAGGTTTGGAAAACTGAAAATGAATTCAAATAAATGCTACAAAATTTCAATAATTTGTAAAGAAATCACAGATTTTTTACAAAAGTGAAAACTTAAACCAATCTTCATGTGCAACAAAGATACTCGTAGTATGTAATAAAACACCCGTATTTGTATTAAAAGACGTTTCTTCAATTTAATAAAAATTAAATATCTTAGAACTAAGAATTTTTAAACTCTTTATAGATAGAATTTTCACAAAATAAGGGGTCGGCCGGAAATTGAACCCGGGACCTCTCGCACCCTAAGCGAGAATCATACCCCTAGACCACCGAACCACATATGTTGATTTCATAAAGTAACTCTTACAAAATATTTCTTTCAAAACATATTTCATGGTTTCAGTGCTAAACCTTTTTAATCTATCTGTAAACAGGTTTGGAAAAGTGGTAATGAATACAAATATATACAACAAAATTTCAAGTATTTGTAAAGAAATCGTAGATTTTTCACAAAACTGAAGACTTTATCCAATCTTCATGTACAAAAAAATACTCATATTATGTAATACAACACCCCTATTTGTATTAAAAGACGTTTCTTTAATTTAATAAAAATTGAATATCTTAGAATTAAGAATGTTTGAACTCTTTATAGATAGATTTTTCACAAAATAAGGGCCCGGCCGGGATTTGAACCCGGGACCTCTCGCACCCAAAGCGAGAATCATACGCCTAGACCACCGAGCCACGTCTGATGATTTCACAAAATAATTGTTACAAGTATTTCTTCCAAAACATTTCATGTTTTCAGTGCTAAACGTTTTTAATCTATCTACAAACAGGTTTGGAAAACTGAAAATGAATTCAAATAAATGCTACAAAATTTCAATAATTTGTAAAGAAATCACAGATTTTTTACAAAAGTGAAAACTTAAACCAATCTTCATGTGCAACAAAGATACTCATTCTATGTAATCAAACACCCATATTTGTATTAAAAGACTTTTCTTTAATTTAATAAAAATTGAATGTCTTAGAATTAAGAATGTTTGAACTCTTTATAGATAGATTTTTCACAAAATAAGGGCTCGGCCGGGATTTGAACACGGTACCTCTCGCACCCAAAGCGAGAATCATACCCCTAGACCACCGAGCCACGCTTGATGGTTTCACAAAATAATTGTTACAAGTATTTCTTCCAAAACATATTTCATGTTTTCTGTGCTAAACGTTTTTAATCTATCTACAAACAGGTTTGGAAAACTGAAAATGAATTCAAATAACTGCTACAAAATTTCAATATTTTGTAAAGAAATCACAGATTTTTACAAAAGTGAAAACTTAAACCAAACTTCATGTGCAACAAAGTAACTCGTAGTATGTAGTAAAACACCCGTATCTGTATTAAAAGACGTTTCTTCAATTTAAAAAATAATTAAATATCTTAGAACTAAGAATTTTTAAACTCTTTATAGATAGAATTTTCACAAAATAAGGGCTCGGCCGGGATTTGAACCCGGGACATCTCCCGCCCAAAGCGAGAATAATACCACTAGACCACCGAGCCACGTCTGATGATTTCACAAAATAATTGTTACAAGTATTTCTTCCAAAACATATTTCATGTTTTCAGTGCTAAACGTTTTTAATCTATCTACAAACAGGTTTGGAAAAGTGATAATGAATACAAATATATACAACAAAATTTCAATTTTTTGTAAAGAAATCGTAGATTTTTCACAAAACTGAAGACTTTATTCAATCTTCATGTACAAAAAAATACTCATATTATGTAATACAACACCCCTATTTGTATTAAAAGACGTTTCTTTAATTTAATAAAAATTGAATATCTTAGAATTAAGAATGTTTGAACGCTTTATAGATAGATTTTTCACAAAAAAAGGGCTCGGCCGGGATTTGAACCCGGGACCTCTCGCACCCAAAGCGAGAATCATACCCCTAGACCACCGAGCCACGCTTGATGATTTCACAAAATAATTGTTACAAGTATTTCTTCCAAAACATATTTCATGTTTTCAGTGCTAAACGTTTTTAATCTATCTACAAACAGGTTTGGAAAACTGAAAATGAATTCAAATAAATGCTACAAAATTTCAATAATTTGTAAAGAAATCACAGATTTTTTACAAAAGTGAAAACTTAAACCAATCTTCATGTGCAACAAAGATACTCGTAGTATGTAATAAAACACCCGTATTTGTATTAAAAGACGTTTCTTCAATTTAATAAAAATTAAATATCTTAGAACTAAGAATTTTTAAACTCTTTATAGAGATTTTTCACAAAATAAGGGCTCGGCCGGGATTTGAACCCGGGACCTCTCGCACCCTAAGCGAGAATCATACCCCTAGACAACGGAACCACATATGCTGATTTCATAAAGTAACTCTTACAAAATATTTCTTTCAAAACATATTTCATGGTTTCAGTGCTAAACCTTTTTAATCTATCTGTAAACAGGTTTGGAAAAGTGATAATGAATACAAATATATACAACAAAATTTCAATTATGTGTAAAGAAATCGTAGATTTTTCACAAAACTGAAGACTTTATCCAATCTTCATGTACAAAAAAATACTCATATTATGTAATACAACACCCCTATTTGTATTAAAAGACGTTTCTTTAATTTAATAAAAATTGAATATCTTAGAATTAAGAATGTTTGAACGCTTTATAGATAGATTTTTCACAAAAAAAGGGCTCGGCCGGGATTTGAACCCGGGACCTCTCGCACCCAAAGCGAGAATCATACCCCTAGACCACCGAGCCACGCTTGATGATTTCACAAAATAATTGTTACAAGTATTTCTTCCAAAACATATTTCATGTTTTCAGTGCTAAACGTTTTTAATCTATCTACAAACAGGTTTGGAAAACTGAAAATGAATTCAAATAAATGCTACAAAATTTCAATAATTTGTAAAGAAATCACAGATTTTTTACAAAAGTGAAAACTTAAACCAATCTTCATGTGCAACAAAGATACTCGTAGTATGTAATAAAACACCCGTATTTGTATTAAAAGACGTTTCTTCAATTTAATAAAAATTAAATATCTTAGAACTAAGAATTTTTAAACTCTTTATAGATAGAATTTTCACAAAATAAGGGCTCGGCCGGGATTTGAACCCGGGACCTCTCGCACCCTAAGCGAGAATCATACCCCTAGACCACCGAACCACATATGTTGAATTCATAAAGTAACTCTTACAAAATATTTCTTTCAAAACATATTTCATGGTTTCAGTGCTAAACCTTTTTAATCTATCTGTAAACAGGTTTGGAAAAGTGATAATGAATACAAATATATACAACAAAATTTCAATTATTTGTAAAGAAATCGTAGCTTTTTCACAAAACTGAAGACTTTATCCAATCTTCATGTACAACAAAAATACTCATATTATGTGAAACAACACCCCTATTTGTATAAAAAGATAACCTTCAATTTAATAAAAATTGAACATCTTAGAATTAAGAATGTTGGAACGCTTTATAGATAGATTTTTCACAAAATAAGGGCTCGGACGGGATTTAACCCGGGACCTCTCGCACCCTAAGCGAGAATCATACCCCTAGACCACCGAACCACATATGTTGATTTCATAAAGTAACTCTTACAAAATATTTCTTTCAAAACATATTTCATGGTTTCAGTGCTAAACCTTTTTAATCTATCTGTAAACAGGTTTGGAAAACTGATAATAAATACAAATATATACAACAAAATTTCAATAATTTGTAAAGAAATCGTAGATTTTTCACAAAACTGAAGACTTTATCCAATCTACATGTTCAACCAAAATACTCATATTATGTAATACAACACCCCTATTTGTATTAAAAGACGTTTCTTTAATTTAATAAAAATTGAATGTCTTAGAATTAAGAATGTTTGAACTCTTTATAGATAGATTTTTCACTAAATAAGTGCTCGGCCGGGATTTGAACCCGGATCTCTATCACCCAAAGCGAGAATCATACCCCTAGACCACCGAGCCACGCTTGATGGTTTAACAAAATAATTGTTCCAAGTATTTCTTCCAAAACATATTTCATGTTTTCAGTGCTAAACGTTTTTAATCTATCTACAAACAGGTTTGGAAAACTGAAAATGAATTCAAATAAATGCTACAAAATTTCAATAATTTGTAAAGAAATCACAGATTTTTTTCAAAAGTGAAAACTTAAACCAATCTTCATGTGCAACAAAGATACTCATACTATGTAATCAAACACCCATATTTGTATTAAAAGACGTTTCTTTAATTTAATAAAAATTGAATGTCTTAGAATTAAGAATGTTTGAACGCTTTATAGAGAGATTTTTCACAAAATAAGGACTCGGCCGGGATTTAACCCGTGACCTCTCGCACCCTAAGCGAGAATCATACCCCTAGACCACCGAACCACATATGTTGATTTCATAAAGTAACTCTTACAAAATATTTCTTTCAAAACATATTTCATGGTTTCAGTGCTAAACCTTTTTAATCTATCTGTAAACAGGATTGGAAAACTGATAATAAATACAAATATATACAACAAAATTTCAATAATTTGTAAAGATATCGTAGATTTTTCACAAAACTGAAGACTTTATCCAATCTACATGTACAACCAAAATACTCATATTATGTAATACAACACCCCTATTTGTATTAAAAGACGTTTCTTTAATTTAATAAAAATTGAATGTCTTAGGATTAAGAATGTTTGAACTCTTTATAGATAGATTTTTCACAAAATAAGTGCTCGGCCGGGATTTGAACCCGGGATCTCTATCACCCAAAGCGAGAATCATACCCCTAGACCACCGAGCCACGCTTGATGGTTTAACAAAATAATTGTTCCAAGTATTTCTTCCAAAACATATTTCATGTTTTCAGTGCTAAACGTTTTTAATCTATCTACAAACAGGTTTGGAAAACTGAAAATGAATTCAAATAAATGCTACAAAATTTCAATAATTTGTAAAGAAATCACAGATTTTTTTCAAAAGTGAAAACTTAAACCAATCTTCATGTGCAACAAAGATACTCATACTATGTAATCAAACACCCATATTTGTATTAAAAGACGTTTCTTTAATTTAATAAAAATTGAATGTCTTAGAATTAAGAATGTTTGAACGCTTTATAGATAGATTTTTCACAAAATAAGGACTCGGCCGGGATTTAACCCGGGACCTCTCGCACCCTAAGCGAGAATCATACCCCTAGACCACCGAACCACATATGTTGATTTCATAAAGTAACTCTTACAAAATATTTCTTTCAAAACATATTTCATGGTTTCAGTGCTAAACCTTTTTAATCTATCTGTAAACAGGATTGGAAAACTGATAATAAATACAAATATATACAACAAAATTTCAATAATTTGTAAAGATATCGTAGATTTTTCACAAAACTGAAGACTTTATCCAATCTACATGTACAACCAAAATACTCATATTATGTAATACAACACCCCTATTTGTATTAAAAGACGTTTCTTTAATTTAATAAAAATTGAATGTCTTAGGATTAAGAATGTTTGAACTCTTTATAGATAGATTTTTCACAAAATAAGGGCTCGGTCGGGATTTGAACCCGGGACCTCTCGCACCCAAAGCGAGAATCATACGCCTAGACCACTGAACCACGTCTGATGAGTTCACAAAATAATTGTTACAAGTATTTCTTCCAAAACATATTTCATGTTTTCAGTGCTAAACGTTTTTAATCTATCTACAAAGAGGTTTGGAAAACTGAAAATGAATTCAAATAAATGCTACAAAATTTCAATAATTTTTAAAGAAATCACAGATTTTTTACAAAATTGAAAACTTAAACCAATCTTCATGTGCAACAAAGATACTCATTCTATGTAATCAAACACCCATATTTGTATTAAAAGACTTTTCTTTAATTTAATAAAAATTGAATGTCTTAGAATTAAGAATGTTTGAACTCTGTATAGATAGATTTTTCACAAAATAAGGGCTCGGCCGGGATTTGAACACGGGACCTCTCCCGCCCAAAGCGAGAATCATACCCCTAGACCACCGAGCCACGTCTGATGATTTCACAAAATAATTGTTACAAGTATTTCTTCCAAAACATTTCATGTTTTCAGTGCTAAACGTTTTTAATCTATCTACAAACAGGTTTGGAAAAGTGATAATGAATACAAATATATACAACAAAATTTCAATTTTTTGTAAAGAAATCGTAGTTTTTTCACAAAACTGAAGACTTTATCCAATCTTCATGTACAAAAAAATACTCATATTATGTAATACAACACCCCTATTTGTATTAAAAGACGTTTCTTTAATTTAATAAAAATTGAATATCTTAGAATTAAGAATGTTTGAACTCTTTATAGATAGATTTTTCACAAAATAAGAGCTCGGCCGGGATTTGAACCCGGGACATCTCGCACCCAAAGCGAGAATCATACGCCTAGACCACCGAGCCATGTCCGATGATTTCACAAAATAATTGTTACAAGTATTTCTTCCAAAACATATTTCATGTTTTCAGTGCTAAACGTTTTTAATCTATCTACAAACAGGTTTGGAAAACTGAAAATGAATTCAAATAAATGCTACAAAATTTCAATAATTTGTAAAGATATCAGATATTTTACAAAACTGAAGACTTTATCCAATCTTCATGTACAAAAAAATACTCATATTATGTAATACAACACCCCTATTTGTATTAAAGACGTTTCTTTAATTTAATAAAAATTGAATATCTTAGAATTAAGAATGTTTGAACTCTTTATAGATAGATTTTTCACAAAATAAGGGCTCGGCCGAGATTTGAACCCGGGACCTCTCGCACCCTAAGCGAGAATCATACCCCTAGACCACCGAACCACATATGTTGATTTCATAAAGTAACTCTTACAAAATATTTCTTTCAAAACATATTTTATTGTTTCAGTGCTAAACCTTTTTAATCTATCTGTAAACAGGTTTGGAAAAGTGATAATGAATACAAATATATACAACAAAATTTCAATTATTTGTAAAGAAATCGTAGCTTTTTCACAAAACTGAAGACTTTATCCAATCTTCATGTACAACAAAAATACTCATATTATGTGAAACAACACCCCTATTTGTATAAAAAGAGAACCTTCAATTTAATAAAAATTGAACATCTTAGAATTAAGAATGTTTGAACGCTTTATAGATAGATTTTTCACAAAATAAGGGCTCGGACGGGATTTAACCCGGGACCTCTCGCACCCTAAGCGAGAATCATACCCCTAGACCACCGAACCACATATGTTGATTTCATAAAGTAACTCTTACAAAATATTTCTTTCAAAACATATTTCATGGTTTCAGTGCTAAACCTTTTTAATCTATCTGTAAACAGGTTTGGAAAACTGATAATAAATACAAATATATACAACAAAATTTCAATAATTTTTAAAGAAATCGTAGATTTTTCACAAAACTGAAGACTTTATCCAATCTACATGTTCAACCAAAATACTCATATTATGTAATACAACACCCCTATTTGTATTAAAAGACGTTTCTTTAATTTAATAAAAATTAAATATCTTAGAACTAAGAATTTTTAAACTCTTTATAGAAAGAATTTTCACAAAATAAGGTCTCGGCCGGGATTTGAACCCGGGACCTCCCGCACCCAAAGCGAGAATCATACGCCTAGACCACCGAGCCATGTCCGATGACTTCACAAAATAATTGTTACAAGTATTTCTTCCAAAACATATTTCATGTTTTCAGTGCTAAACGTTTTTAATCTATCTACAAACAGATTTGGAAAACTGAAAATGAATTCAAATAAATGCTACAAAATTTCAATAATTTGTAAAGATATCAGATATTTTACAAAAGTGAAAACTTAAACCAATCTTCATGTGCAACAAAGATACTCGTAGTATGTAATAAAACACCCGTATTTGTATTAAAAGACGTTTCTTTAATTTAATAAAAATTAAATATCTTAGAACTAAGAATTTTTAAACTCTTTATAGATAGAATTTTCACAAAATAAGAGCTCGGCCGGGATGTGAACCCGGGACCTCTCGCACCCTAAGCGAGAATCATACCCCTAGACCACCGAACCACATATGTTGATTTCATAAAGTAACTCTTACAAAATATTTCTTTCAAAACATATTTCATGGTTTCAGTGCTAAACCTTTTTAATCTATCTGTAAACAGGTTTGGAAAAGTGATAATGAATATAATATATATACAACAAAATTTCAATTATTTGTAAAGAAATCGTAGATTTTTCACAAAACTGAAGACTTTATCCATTCTTCATGTACAAAAAAATACTCATATTATGTAATACAACACCCCTATTTCTATTAAAAGACGTTTCTTTAATTTAATAAAAATTGAATATCTTAGAATTAAGAATGTTTAAACTCTTTATAGATAGATTTTTCACAAAATAAGGGCTCGGCCGGGATTTGAACCCGGGACCTCTCGCACCCTAAGCGAGAATCATACCCCTAGACCACCGAACCACATATGTTGACTTCATAAAGTAACTCTTACAAAATATTTCTTTCAAAACATATTTCATGGTTTCAGTGCTAAACCTTTTTAATCTATCTGTAAACAGGTTTGGAAAAGTGATAATGAATACAAATATGTACAACAAAATTTCAATTATTTGTAAAGAAATCGTAGATTTTTCACAAAACTGAAGACTTTATCCAATCTTCATGTACAAAAAAATACTCATATTATGTAATACAACACCCCTATTTGTATTAAAAGACGTTTCTTCAATTTAATAAAAATTGAATATCTTAGAATTAAGAATGTTTGAACTCTCTTTATAGATAGATTTTTCACAAAATAAGGGCTCGGCCGGGATTTGAACCCGGGACCTCACGCACCCAAAGCGATAATCATACCCCTAGACCACCGATCCACGTCTGAAGATTTCACAAAATAATTGTTACAAGTATTTCTTCCAAAACATATTTCATGTTTTCAGTGCTAAACGTTTTTAATCTATCTACAAACAGGTTTGGAAAACTGAAAATGAATTCAAATAAATACTACAAAATTTCAATAATTTGTAAAGAAATCACAGATTTTTTACAAAAGTGAAAACTTAAACCAATCTTCATGTGCAACAAAGATACTCATACTATGTAATCAAACACCCATATTTGGATTAAAAGACGTTTCTTTAATTTAATAAAAATTGATTGTCTTAGAATTAAGAATGTTTGAACGCTTTATAGATAGATTTTTCACAAAATAAGAGCTCGGCCGGGATTTAACCCGGGACCTCTCGCACCCTTAGCGAGAATCATACCCCTAGACCACCGAACCACATATGTTGATTTCATAAAGTAACTCTTACAAAATATTTCTTTCAAAACATATTTCATGTTTTCAGTGCTAAACGTTTTTAATCTATCTACAAACAGGTTTGGAAAACTGAAAATGAATTCAAATAAATGCTACAAAATTTCAATAATTTGTAAAGATATCAGATATTTTACAAAACTGAAGACTTTATCCAATCTTCATGTACAAAAAAATACTCATATTATGTAATACAACACCCCTATTTGTATTAAAGACGTTTCTTTAATTTAATAAAAATTGAATATCTTAGAATTAAGAATGTTTGAACTCTTTATAGATAGATTTTTCACAAAATAAGGGCTCGGCCGAGATTTGAACCCGGGACCTCTCGCACCCTAAGCGAGAATCATACCCCTAGACCACCGAACCACATATGTTGATTTCATAAAGTAACTCTTACAAAATATTTCTTTCAAAACATATTTTATTGTTTCAGTGCTAAACCTTTTTAATCTATCTGTAAACAGGTTTGGAAAAGTGATAATGAATACAAATATATACAACAAAATTTCAATTATTTGTAAAGAAATCGTAGCTTTTTCACAAAACTGAAGACTTTATCCAATCTACATGTTCAACCAAAATACTCATATTATGTAATACAACACCCCTATTTGTATTAAAAGACGTTTCTTTAATTTAATAAAAATTAAATATCTTAGAACTAAGAATTTTTAAACTCTTTATAGAAAGAATTTTCACAAAATAAGGTCTCGGCCGGGATTTGAACCCGGGACCTCCCGCACCCAAAGCGAGAATCATACGCCTAGACCACCGAGCCATGTCCGATGACTTCACAAAATAATTGTTACAAGTATTTCTTCCAAAACATATTTCATGTTTTCAGTGCTAAACGTTTTTAATCTATCTACAAACAGATTTGGAAAACTGAAAATGAATTCAAATAAATGCTACAAAATTTCAATAATTTGTAAAGATATCAGATATTTTACAAAAGTGAAAACTTAAACCAATCTTCATGTGCAACAAAGATACTCGTAGTATGTAATAAAACACCCGTATTTGTATTAAAAGACGTTTCTTTAATTTAATAAAAATTAAATATCTTAGAACTAAGAATTTTTAAACTCTTTATAGATAGAATTTTCACAAAATAAGAGCTCGGCCGGGATGTGAACCCGGGACCTCTCGCACCCTAAGCGAGAATCATACCCCTAGACCACCGAACCACATATGTTGATTTCATAAAGTAACTCTTACAAAATATTTCTTTCAAAACATATTTCATGGTTTCAGTGCTAAACCTTTTTAATCTATCTGTAAACAGGTTTGGAAAAGTGATAATGAATATAATATATATACAACAAAATTTCAATTATTTGTAAAGAAATCGTAGATTTTTCACAAAACTGAAGACTTTATCCATTCTTCATGTAAAAAAAATACTCATATTATGTAATACAACACCCCTATTTCTATTAAAAGACGTTTCTTTAATTTAATAAAAATTGAATATCTTAGAATTAAGAATGTTTAAACTCTTTATAGATAGATTTTTCACAAAATAAGGGCTCGGCCGGGATTTTAACCCGGGACCTCTCGCACCCGAAGCGAGAATCATACCCCTAGACCACCGAGCAACGTCTGATGATTTCACAAAATAATTGTTACAAGTATTTCTTCCAAAACGTATTTCATGTTTTCAGTGCTAAACGTTTTTAATCTATCTACAAACAGGTTTGGAAAACTAAAAATGAATTCAAATAAATGCTACAAAATTTCAATAATTTGTAAAGAAATCACAGATTTTTTACAAAAGTGAAAACTTAAACCAATCTTCATGTGCAACAAAGATACTCGTAGTATGTAATAAAACACCCGTATTTGTATTAAAAGACGTTTCTTCAATTTAATAAAAATTAAATATCTTAGAACTAAGAATTTTTAAACTCTTTATAGATAGATTTTTCACAAAATAAGGTCTCGGCCGGGATTTGAACCCGAGACCTCTCGCACCCTAAGCGAGAATCATACCCCTAGACCACCGAACCACATATGTTGATTTCATAAAGTAACTCTTACAAAATATTTCTTTCAAAACATATTTCATGGTTTCATTGCTAAACCTTTTTAATCTATCTGTAAACAGGTTTGGAAAAGTGATAATGAATACAAATATATACAACAAAATTTCAATTTTTTGTAAAGAAATCGTAGATTTTTCACAAAACTGAAGACTTTATCCAATCTTCATGTACAAAAAAAATACTCATATTATGTAATACAAGAACCCTATTTGTATTAAAAGACGTTTCTTTAATTTAATAAAAATTGAATATCTTAGAATTAAGAATGTTTAAACTCTTTATAGATAGATTTTTCACAAAATAAGGGCTCGGCCGAGATTTGAACCCGGGACCTCTCGCACCCAAAGCGAGAATCATACCCCTAGACCACCGAGCCACGTCTGATGATTACACAAAATAATTGATACAAGTATTTCTTCCAAAACACATTTCATGTTTTCAGTGCTAAACGTTTTTAATCTATCTACAAACAGGTTTGGAAAACTAAAAATGAAGTCAAATAAATGCTACAAAATTTCAATAATATGTAAAGAAATCACAGATTTTTTACAAAAGTGAAAACTTAAACCAATCTTCATGTGCAACAAAGATACTCGTAGTATGTAATAAAACACCCGTATTTGTATTAAAAGACGTTTCTTCAATTTAATAAAAATTAAATATCTTAGAACTAAGAATTTTTAAACTCTTTATAGATAGATTTTTCACAAAATAAGGGCTCGGCCGGGATTTGAACCCGGGACCTCTCGCACCCTAAGCGAGAATCATACCCCTAGACCACCGAACCACATATGTCGATTTCATAAAGTAACTCTTACAAAATATTTCTTTCAAAACATATTTCATGGTTTCAGTGCTAAACCTTTTTAATCTATCTACAAACAGGTTTGGAAAAGTGATAATGAATACAAATATATACAACAAAATTTCAATTTTTTGTAAAGAAATCGTAGTTTTTTCACAAAACTGAAGACTTTATCCAATCTTCATGTACAAAAAAATACTCATATTATGTAATACAACACCCCTATTTGTATTAAAAGACGTTTCTTTAATTTAATAAAAATTGAATATCTTAGAATTAAGAATGTTTGAACTCTTTATAGATAGATTTTTCACAAAATAAGAGCTCGGCCGGGATTTGAACCCGGGACCTCTCGTACCCAAAGCGAGAATCATACGCCTAGACCACCGAGCCATGTCCGATGATTTCACAAAATAATTGTTACAAGTATTTCTTCCAAAACATATTTCATGTTTTCAGTGCTAAACGTTTTTAATCTATCTACAAACAGGTTTGGAAAACTGAAAATGAATTCAAATAAATGCTACAAAATTTCAATAATTTGTAAAGATATCAGATATTTTACAAAACTGAAGACTTTATCCAATCTTCATGTACAAAAAAATACTCATATTATGTAATACAACACCCCTATTTGTATTAAAGACGTTTCTTTAATTTAATAAAAATTGAATATCTTAGAATTAAGAATGTTTGAACTCTTTATAGATAGATTTTTCACAAAATAAGGGCTCGGCCGGGATTTGAACCCGGGACCTCTCGCACCCTAAGCGAGAATCATACCCCTAGACCACCGAACCACATATGTTGATTTCATAAAGTAACTCTTACAAAATATTTCTTTCAAAACATATTTCATTGTTTCAGTGCTAAACCTTTTTAATCTATCTGTAAACAGGTTTGGAAAAGTGATAATGAATACAAATATATACAACAAAATTTCAATTATTTGTAAAGAAATCGTAGCTTTTTCACAAAACTGAAGACTTTATCCAATCTTCATGTACAACAAAAATACTCATATTATGTGAAACAACACCCCTATTAGTATAAAAAGATAACCTTCAATTTAATAAAAATTGAACATCTTAGAATTAAGAATGTTTGAACGCTTTATAGATAGATTTTTCACAAAATAAGGGCTCGGACGGGATTTAACCCGGGACCTCTCGCACCCTAAGCGAGAATCATACCCCTAGACCACCGAACCACATATGTTGATTTCATAAAGTAACTCTTACAAAATATTTCTTTCAAAACATATTTCATGGTTTCAGTGCTAAACCTTTTTAATCTATCTGTAAACAGGTTTGGAAAACTGATAATAAATACAAATATAAACAACAAAATTTCAATAATTTTTAAAGAAATCGTAGATTTTTCACAAAACTGAAGACTTTATCCAATCTACATGTTCAACCAAAATACTCATATTATGTAATACAACACCCCTATTTGTATTAAAAGACGTTTCTTTAATTTAATAAAAATTGAATGTCTTAGAATTAAGAATGTTTGAACTCTTTATAGATAGATTTTTCACAAAATAAGTGCTCGGCCGGGATTTGAACCCGGGATCTCTCGCACCCAAAGCGAGAATCATACCCCTAGACCACCGAACCACATATGTTGACTTCATAAAGTAACTCTTACAAAATATTTCTTTCAAAACGTATTTCATGGTTTCAGTGCTAAACCTTTTTAATCTATCTGTAAACAGGTTTGGAAAAGTGATAATGAATACAAATATGTACAACAAAATTTCAATTATTTGTAAAGAAATCGTAGATTTTTCACAAAACTGAAGACTTTATCCAATCTTCATGTACAAAAAAATACTCATATTATGTAATACAACACCCCTATTTGTATTAAAAGACGTTTCTTCAATTTAATAAAAATTGAATATCTTAGAATTAAGAATGTTTGAACTCTCTTTATAGATAGATTTTTCACAAAATAAGGGCTCGGCCGGGATTTGAACCCGGGACCTCACGCACCCAAAGCGAGAATCATACCCCTAGACCACCGAGCCACGTCTGAAGATTTCACAAAATAATTGTTACAAGTATTTCTTCCAAAACATATTTCATGTTTTCAGTGCTAAACGTTTTTAATCTATCTACAAACAGGTTTGGAAAACTGAAAATGAATTCAAATAAATACTACAAAATTTCAATAATTTGTAAAGAAATCACAGATTTTTTACAAAAGTGAAAACTTAAACCAATCTTCATGTGCAACAAAGATACTCATACTATGTAATCAAACACCCATATTTGGATTAAAAGACGTTTCTTTAATTTAATAAAAATTGAATGTCTTAGAATTAAGAATGTTTGAACGCTTTATAGATAGATTTTTCACAAAATAAGAGCTCGGCCGGGATTTAACCCGGGACCTCTCGCACCCTAAGCGAGAATCATACCCCTAGACCACCGAACCACATATGTTGATTTCATAAAGTAACTCTTACAAAATATTTCTTTCAAAACATTTCATGGTTTCAGTGCAAAACCTTTTTAATCTATATGTAAACAGGTTTGGAAAACTGATAATAAATACAAATATATACAACAAAATTTCAATAATTTGTAAAGATATCGTAGATTTTTCACAAAACTGAAGACTTTATCCAATCTACATGTACAACCAAAATACTCATATTATGTAATACAACACCCCTATTTGTATTAAAAGACGTTTCTTCAATTTAATAAAAATTAAATATCTTAGAACTAAGAATTTTTAAACTCTTTATAGAAAGAATTTTCACAAAATAAGGTCTCGGCCGGGATTTGAACCCGGGACCTCCCGCACCCAAAGCGAGAATCATACGCCTAGACCACCGAGCCATGTCCGATGACTTCACAAAATAATTGTTACAAGTATTTCTTCCAAAACATATTTCATGTTTTCAGTGCTAAACGTTTTTAATCTATCTACAAACAGATTTGGAAAACTGAAAATGAATTCAAATAAATGCTACAAAATTTCAATAATTTGTAAAGATATCAGATATTTTACAAAAGTGAAAACTTAAACCAATCTTCATGTGCAACAAAGATACTCGTAGTATGTAATAAAACACCCGTATTTGTATTAAAAGCCGTTTCTTTAATTTAATAAAAATTAAATATCTTAGAACTAAGAATTTTTAAACTCTTTATAGATAGAATTTTCACAAAATAAGAGCTCGGCCGGGATTTGAACCCGGGACCTCTCGCACCCTAAGCGAGAATCATACCCCTAGACCACCGAACCACATATGTTGATTTCATAAAGTAACTCTTACAAAATATTTCTTTCAAAACATATTTCATGGTTTCAGTGCTAAACCTTTTTAATCTATCTGTAAACAGGTTTGGAAAAGTGATAATGAATATAATATATATACAACAAAATTTCAATTATTTGTAAAGAAATCGTAGATTTTTCACAAAACTGAAGACTTTATCCATTCTTCATGTACAAAAAAATACTCATATTATGTAATACAACACCCCTATTTCTATTAAAAGACGTTTCTTTAATTTAATAAAAATTGAATATCTTAGAATTAAGAATGTTTAAACTCTTTATAGATAGATTTTTCACAAAATAAGGGCTCGGCCGGGATTTTAACCCGGGACCTCTCGCACCCGAAGCGAGAATCATACCCCTAGACCACCGAGCAACGTCTGATGATTTCACAAAATAATTGTTACAAGTATTTCTTCCAAAACGTATTTCATGTTTTCAGTGCTAAACGTTTTTAATCTATCTACAAACAGGTTTGGAAAACTAAAAATGAATTCAAATAAATGCTACAAAATTTCAATAATTTGTAAAGAAATCACAGATTTTTTACAAAAGTGAAAACTTAAACCAATCTTCATGTGCAACAAAGATACTCGTAGTATGTAATAAAACACCCGTATTTGTATTAAAAGACGTTTCTTCAATTTAATAAAAATTAAATATCTTAGAACTAAGAATTTTTAAACTCTTTATAGATAGATTTTTCACAAAATAAGGTCTCGGCCGGGATTTGAACCCGAGACCTCTCGCACCCTAAGCGAGAATCATACCCCTAGACCACCGAACCACATATGTAGATTTCATAAAGTAACTCTTACAAAATATTTCTTTCAAAACATATTTCATGGTTTCATTGCTAAACCTTTTTAATCTATCTGTAAACAGGTTTGGAAAAGTGATAATGAATACAAATATATACAACAAAATTTCAATTTTTTGTAAAGAAATCGTAGATTTTTCACAAAAACTGAAGACTTTATCCAATCTTCATGTACAAAAAAAATACTCATATTATGTAATACAAGAACCCTATTTGTATTAAAAGACGTTTCTTTAATTTAATAAAAATTGAATATCTTAGAATTAAGAATGTTTAAACTCTTTATAGATAGATTTTTCACAAAATAAGGGCTCGGCCGAGATTTGAACCCGGGACCTCTCGCACCCAAAGCGAGAATCATACCCCTAGACCACCGAGCCACGTCTGATGATTACACAAAATAATTGATACAAGTATTTCTTCCAAAACACATTTCATGTTTTCAGTGCTAAACGTTTTTAATCTACCTACAAAAAGGTTTGGAAAACTAAAAATGAAGTCAAATAAATGCTACAAAATTTCAATAATATGTAAAGAAATCACAGATTTTTTACAAAAGTGAAAACTTAAACCAATCTTCATGTGCAACAAAGATACTCGTAGTATGTAATAAAACACCCGTATTTGTATTAAAAGACGTTTCTTCAATTTAATAAAAATTAAATATCTTAGAACTAAGAATTTTTAAACTCTTTATAGATAGATTTTTCACAAAATAAGGGCTCGGCCGGGATTTGAACCCGGGACCTCTCGCACCCTAAGCGAGAATCATACCCCTAGACCACCGAACCACATATGTCGATTTCATAAAGTAACTCTTACAAAATATTTCTTTCAAAACATATTTCATGGTTTCAGTGCTAAACCTTTTTAATCTATCTGTAAACAGGTTTGGAAAAGTGATAATGAATACAAATATATATACAACAAAATTTCAATTTTTTGTAAAGAAATCGTAGATTTTTCACAAAACTGAAGACTTTATCCAATCTTCATGTACAAAAAAATACTCATATTATGTAATACAAGACCCCTATTTGTATTAAAATACGTTTCTTTAATTTAATAAAAATTGAATATCTTAGAATTAAGAATGTTTGAACTCTTTATAGATAGATTTTTCACAAAATAAGGGCTCGGCCGGGATTTGAACCCGGGACCTCTCGCACCCAAAGCGAGAATCATACGCCTAGACCACCGAGCCACGTCTGATGATTTCACAAAATAATTGTTACAAGTATTTCTTCCAAAATATATTTCATGTTTTCAGTGCTAAACGTTTTTAATCTATCTACAAACAGGTTTGGAAAACTGAAAATGAATTCAAATAAATGCTACAAAATTTCAATAATTTGTAAAGAAATCACAGATTTTTTACAAAAGTGAAAACTTAAACCAATCTTCATGTGCAACAAAGATACTCATTCTATGTAATCAAACACCCATATTTGTATTAAAAGACTTTTCTTTAATTTAATAAAAATTGAATGTCTTAGAATTAAGAATGTTTGAACTCTGTATAGATAGATTTTTCACAAAATAAGGGCTCGGCCGGGATTTGAACCCGGAACCTCTCCGGCCCAAAGCGAGGATCATACGCCTAGACCACCGAGCCATGTCCGATGATTTCACAAAATAATTGTTACAAGTATTTCTTCCAAAACATATTTCATGTTTTCAGTGCTAAACGTTTTTAATCTATCTACAAACAGGTTTGGAAAACTGAAAATGAATTCAAATAAATGCTACAAAATTTCAATAATTCGTAAAGATATCAGATATTTTACAAAAGTGAAAACTTAAACCAATCTTCATGTGCAACAAAGATACTCATTCTATGTAATCAAACACCCATATTTGTATTAAAAGACTTTTCTTTAATTTAATAAAAATTGAATGTCTTAGAATTAAGAATGTTTGAACTCTGTATAGATAGATTTTTCACAAAATAAGGGCTCGGCCGGGATTTGAACCCGGGACCTCTCCCGCCCAAAACGAGAATCATACCCCTAGACCACCGAGCCACGTCTGATGATTTCACAAAATAATTGTTACAAGTATTTCTTCCAAAACATATTTCATGTTTTCAGTGCTAAACGTTTTTAATCTATCTACAAACAGGTTTGGAAAAGTGATAATGAATACAAATATATACAACAAAATTTCAATTTTTTGTAAAGAAATCGTAGTTTTTTCACAAAAGTGAAGACTTTATCCAATCTTCATGTACAAAAAAATACTCATATTATGTAATACAACACCCCTATTTGTATTAAAAGACGTTTCTTTAATTTAATAAAAATTGAATATCTTAGAATTAAGAATGTTTGAACTCTTTATAGATAGATTTTTCACAAAATAAGAGCTCGGCCGGGATTTGAACCCGGGACCTCCCGCACCCAAAGCGAGGATCATACGCCTAGACCACCGAGCCATGTCCGATGATTTCACAAAATAATTGTTACAAGTATTTCTTCCAAAACATATTTCATGTTTTCAGTGCTAAACGTTTTTAATCTATCTACAAACAGGTTTGGAAAACTGAAAATGAATTCAAATAAATGCTACAAAATTTCAATAATTTGTAAAGATATCAGATATTTTACAAAAGTGAAAACTTAAACCAATCTTCATGTGCAACAAAGATACTCGTAGTATGTAATAAAACACCCGTATTTGTATTAAAAGACGTTTCTTCAATTTAATAAAAATTAAATATCTTAGAACTAAGAATTTTTAAACTCTTTATAGATAGAATTTTCACAAAATAAGGGCTCGGCCGGGAATTGAACCCGGGACCTCTCGCACCCTAAGCGAGAATCATACCCCTAGACCACCGAACCACATATGTTGATTTCATCAAGTAACTCTTACAAAATATTTCTTTCAAAACATATTTCATGGTTTCAGTGCTAAACCTTTTTAATCTATCTGTAAACAGGTTTGGAAAAGTGGTAATGAATACAAATATATACAACAAAATTTCAATTATTTGTAAAGAAATCGTAGATTTTTCACAAAACTGAAGACTTTATCCAATCTTCATGTACAACAAAAATACTCATATTATGTAATACAAAACCCCTATTTGTATTAAAAGACGTTTCTTTAATTTAATAAAAATTGAATATCTTAGAATTAAGAATGTTTGAACTCTTTATAGATAGATTTTTCACAAAATAAGGGCTCGGCCGGGATTTGAACCCGGGACCTCTCGCACCCGAAGCGAGAATCATACCCCTAGACCACCGAGCCACGTCTGATGATTTCACAAAATAATTGTTACAAGTATTTCTTCCAAAACATATTTCATGTTTTCAGTGCTAAACGTTTTTAATCTATCTACAAACAGGTTTGGAAAACTAAAAATGAATTCAAATAAATGCTACAAAATTTCAATAATTTGTAAAGAAATCACAGATTTTTTACAAAAGTGAAAACTTAAACCAATCTTCATGTGCAACAAAGATACTCGTAGTATGTAATAAAACACCCGTATTTGTATTAAAAGACGTTTCTTCAATTTAATAAAAATTAAATATCTTAGAACTAAGAATTTTTAAACTCTTTATAGATAGATTTTTCACAAAATAAGGGCTCGGCCGGGATTTGAACCCGGGACCTCTCGCACCCTAAGCGAGAATCATACCCCTAGACCAACGAACCACATGTGTTGATTTCATAAAGTAACTCTTACAAAATATTTCTTTCAAAACATATTTCATGGTTTCAGTGCTAAACCTTTTTAATCTATCTGTAAACAGGTTTGGAAAAGTGATAATGAATACAAATATATACTACAAAATTTCAATTTTTTGTAAAGAAATCGTAGATTTTTCACAAAACTGAAGACTTTATCCAATCTTCATGTACAAAAAAAATACTCATATTATGTAATACAAGAACCCTATTTGTATTAAAAGACGTTTCTTTAATTTAATAAAAATTGAATATCTTAGAATTAAGAATGTTTAAACTCTTTATAGATAGATTTTTCACAAAATAAGGGCTCGGCCGGGATTTGAACCCGGGACCTCTCGCACCCAAAGCGAGAATCATACCCTAGACCACCGAGCCACGTCTGATGATTTCACAAAATAATTGTTACAAGTATTTCTTCCAAAACATATTTCATGTTTTCAGTGCTAAACGTTTTTAATCTATCTACAAACAGGTTTGGAAAACTAAAAATGAATTCAAATAAATGCTACAAAATTTCAATAATTTGTAAAGAAATCACAGATTTTTTACAAAAGTGAAAACTTAAACCAATCTTCATGTGCAACAAAGATACTCGTAGTATGTAATAAAACACCCGTATTTGTATTAAAAGACGTTTCTTCAATTTAATAAAAATTAAATATCTTAGAACTAAGAATTTTTGACCTCTTTATAAATAGATTTTTCACAAAATAAGGGCTCGACCGGGATTTGAACCCGGGACCTCTCGCACCCTAAGCGAGAATCATACCCCTAGACCACCGAACCACATATGTTGATTTCATAAAGTAACTCTTACAAAATATTTCTTTCAAAACATATTTCATGGTTTCAGTGCTAAACCTTTTTAATCTATCTGTAAACAGGTTTGGAAAAGTGATAATGAATACAAATATATACAACAAAATTTCAATTTTTTGTAAAGAAATCGTAGATTTTTCACAAAACTGAAGACTTTATCCAATCTTCATGTACAAAAAAAATACTCATATTATGTAATACAAGAACCCTATTTGTATTAAAAGACGTTTCTTTAATTTAATAAAAATTGAATATCTTAGAATTAAGAATGTTTAAACTCTTTATAGATAGATTTTTCACAAAATAAGGGCTCGGCCGGGATTTGAACCCGGGACCTCTCGCACCCAAAGCGAGAATCATACCCCTAGACCACCGAGCCACGTCTGATGATTTCGCAAAATAATTGTTACAAGTATTTCTTCCAAAACATATTTCATGTTTTCAGTGCTAAACGTTTTTAATCTATCTACAAACAGGTTTGGAAAACTCAAAATGAATTCAAATAAATGCTACAAAATTTCAATAATTTGTAAAGAAATCACAAATTTTTTACAAAAGTGAAAACTTAAACCAATCTTCATGTGCAACAAAGATACTCGTAGTATGTAATAAAACACCCGTATCTGTATTAAAAGACGTTTCTTCAATTTAATAAAAATTAAATATCTTAGAACTAAGAATTTTAAAACTCTTTATAGATAGAATTTTCACAAAATAAGGGCTCGGCCGGGATTTGAACCCGGGACCTCTCGCACCCTAAGCGATAATCATGCCCTAGACCACCGAACCACATATGTTGACTTCATAAAGTAACTCTTACAAAATATTTCTTTCAAAACATATTTCATGGTTTCAGTGCTAAACCTTTTTAATCTATCTGTAAACAGGTTTGGAAAAGTGATAATGAATACAAATATGTACAACAAAATTTCAATTATTTGTAAAGAAATCGTAGATTTTTCACAAAACTGAAGACTTTATCCAATCTTCATGTACAAAAAAATACTCATATTATGTAATACAACACCCCTATTTGTATTAAAAGACGTTTCTTCAATTTAATAAAAATTGAATATCTTAGAATTAAGAATGTTTGAACTCTTTATAGATAGATTTTTCACAAAATAAGGGCTCGGTCGGGATTTGAACCCGGGACCTCTCGCATCCAAAGCGAGAATCATACCCCTAGACCACCGAGCCACATCTGAAGATTTCACAAAATAATTGTTACAAGTATTTCTTCCAAAACATATTTCATGTTTTCAGTGCTAAACGTTTTTAATCTATCTACAAACAGGTTTGGAAAACTGAAAATGAATTCAAATAAATGCTACAAAATTTCAATAATTTGTAAAGAAATCACAGATTTTTTACAAAAGTGAAAACTTAAACAAATCTTCATGTGCAACAAAGATACTCGTAGTATGTAATAAAACACCCGTATTTGTATTAAAAGACGTTTCTTCAATTTAATAAAAATTAAATATCTTAGAACTAAGAATTTTTAAACTCTTTATAGATAGATTTTTCACAAAATAAGGGCTCGGCCGGGATTTGAACCCGGGACCTCTCGCACCCTAAGCGAGAATCATACCCCTAGACCACCGAACCACATATGTTGATTTCATAAAGTAACTCTTACAAAATATATCTTTCAAAACATATTTCATGGTTTCAGTGCTAAACCTTTTTAATCTATCTGTAAACAGGTTTGGAAAAGTGATAATGAATACAAATATATATACAACAAAATTTCAATTTTTTGTAAAGAAATCGTAGATTTTTCACAAAACTGAAAACTTGATCCAATCTTCATGTACAAAAAAATACTCATATTATGTAATACAAGAACCCTATTTGTATTAAAAGACGTTTCTTTAATTTAATAAAAATTGAATATCTTAGAATTAAGAATGTTTAAACTCTTTATAGATAGATTTTTCACAAAATAAGGGCTCGGCCGGGATTTGAACCCGGGACCTCTCGCACCCAAAGCGAGAATCATACCCCTAGACCACCGAGCCACGTCTGATGATTTCACAAAATAATTGTTACAAGTATTTCTTCCAAAACATATTTCATGTTTTTTTCAGTGCTAAACGTTTTTAATCTATCTACAAACAGCTTTCGAAAACTCAAAATGAATTCAAATAAATGCTACAAAATTTCAATAATTTGTAAAGAAATCACAGATTTTTTACAAAAGTGAAAACTTAAACCAATCTTCATGTGCAACAAAGATACTCGTAGTATGTAATAAAACACCCGTATCTGTATTAAAAGACGTTTCTTCAATTTAATAAAAATTAAATATCTTAGAACTAAGAATTTTAAAACTCTTTATAGATAGAATTTTCACAAAATAAGGGCTCGGCCGGGATTTGAACCCGGGACCTCTCGCACCCTAAGCGATAATCATGCCCTAGACCACCGAACCACATATGTTGACTTCATAAAGTAACTCTTACAAAATATTTCTTTCAAAACATATTTCATGGTTTCAGTGCTAAACCTTTTTAATCTATCTGTAAACAGGTTTGGAAAAGTGATAATGAATACAAATATGTACAACAAAATTTCAATTATTTGTAAAGAAATCGTAGATTTTTCACAAAACTGAAGACTTTATCCAATCTTCATGTACAAAAAAATACTCATATTATGTAATACAACACCCCTATTTGTATTAAAAGACGTTTCTTCAATTTAATAAAAATTGAATATCTTAGAATTAAGAATGTTTGAACTCTTTATAGATAGATTTTTCACAAAATAAGGGCTCGGTCGGGATTTGAACCCGGGACCTCTCGCATCCAAAGCGAGAATCATACCCCTAGACCACCGAGCCACATCTGAAGATTTCACAAAATAATTGTTACAAGTATTTCTTCCAAAACATATTTCATGTTTTCAGTGCTAAACGTTTTTAATCTATCTACAAACAGGTTTGGAAAACTAAAAATGAATTCAAATAAATGCTACAAAATTTCAATAATTTGTAAAGAAATCACAGATTTTTTACAAAAGTGAAAACTTAAACCAATCTTCATGTGCAACAAAGATACTCGTAGTATGTAATAAAACACCCGTATTTGTATTAAAAGACGTTTCTTCAATTTAATAAAAATTAAATATCTTAGAACTAAGAATTTTTAAACTCTTTATAGATAGATTTTTCACAAAATAAGGGCTCGGCCGGGATTTGAACCCGGGACCTCTCGCACCCTAAGCGAGAATCATACCCCTAGACCAACGAACCACATGTGTTGATTTCATAAAGTAACTCTTACAAAATATTTCTTTCAAAACATATTTCATGGTTTCAGTGCTAAACCTTTTTAATCTATCTGTAAACAGGTTTGGAAAAGTGATAATGAATACAAATATATACAACAAAATTTCAATTTTTTGTAAAGAAATCGTAGATTTTTCACAAAACTGAAGACTTTATCCAATCTTCATGTACAAAAAAAATACTCATATTATGTAATACAAGAACCCTATTTGTATTAAAAGACGTTTCTTTAATTTAATAAAAATTGAATATCTTAGAATTAAGAATGTTTAAACTCTTTATAGATAGATTTTTCACAAAATAAGGGCTCGGCCGGGATTTGAACCCGGGACCTCTCGCACCCAAAGCGAGAATCATACCCCTAGACCACCGAGCCACGTCTGATGATTTCGCAAAATAATTGTTACAAGTATTTCTTCCAAAACATATTTCATGTTTTCAGTGCTAAACGTTTTTAATCTATCTACAAACAGGTTTGGAAAACTAAAAATGAATTCAAATAAATGCTACAAAATTTCAATAATTTGTAAAGAAATCACAGATTTTTTACAAAAGTGAAAACTTAAACCAATCTTCATGTGCAACAAAGATACTCGTAGTATGTAATAAAACACCCGTATTTGTATTAAAAGACGTTTCTTCAATTTAATAAAAATTAAATATCTTAGAACTAAGAATTTTTGACCTCTTTATAAATAGATTTTTCACAAAATAAGGGCTCGACCGGGATTTGAACCCGGGACCTCTCGCACCCTAAGCGAGAATCATACCCCTAGACCACCGAACCACATATGTTGATTTCATAAAGTAACTCTTACAAAATATTTCTTTCAAAACATATTTCATGGTTTCAGTGCTAAACCTTTTTAATCTATCTGTAAACAGGTTTGGAAAAGTGATAATGAATACAAATATATACAACAAAATTTCAATTTTTTGTAAAGAAATCGTAGATTTTTCACAAAACTGAAGACTTTATCCAATCTTCATGTACAAAAAAAATACTCATATTATGTAATACAAGAACCCTATTTGTATTAAAAGACGTTTCTTTAATTTAATAAAAATTGAATATCTTAGAATTAAGAATGTTTAAACTCTTTATAGATAGATTTTTCACAAAATAAGGGCTCGGCCGGGATTTGAACCCGGGACCTCTCGCACCCAAAGCGAGAATCATACCCCTAGACCACCGAGCCACGTCTGATGATTTCGCAAAATAATTGTTACAAGTATTTCTTCCAAAACATATTTCATGTTTTCAGTGCTAAACGTTTTTAATCTATCTACAAACAGGTTTGGAAAACTCAAAATGAATTCAAATAAATGCTACAAAATTTCAATAATTTGTAAAGAAATCACAGATTTTTTACAAAAGTGAAAACTTAAACCAATCTTCATGTGCAACAAAGATACTCGTAGTATGTAATAAAACACCCGTATTTGTATTAAAAGACGTTTCTTCAATTTAATAAAAATTAAATATCTTAGAACTAAGAATTTTTAAACTCTTTATAGATAGATTTTTCACAAAATAAGGGCTCGGCCGGGATTTGAACCCGGGACCTCTCGCACCCTAAGCGAGAATCATACCCCTAGACCACCGAACCACATATGTTGATTTCATAAAGTAACTCTTACAAAATATTTCTTTCAAAACATATTTCATGGTTTCAGTGCTAAACCTTTTTAATCTATCTGTAAACAGGTTTGGAAAAGTGATAATGAATACAAATATATATACAACAAAATTTCAATTTTTTGTAAAGAAATCGTAGATTTTTCACAAAACTGAAAACTTGATCCAATCTTCATGTACAAAAAAATACTCATATTATGTAATACAAGAACCCTATTTGTATTAAAAGACGTTTCTTTAATTTAATAAAAATTGAATATCTTAGAATTAAGAATGTTTAAACTCTTTATAGATAGATTTTTCACAAAATAAGGGCGCGGCCGGGATTTGAACCCGGGACCTCTCGCACCCAAAGCGAGAATCATACCCCTAGACCACCGAGCCACGTCTGATGATTTCACAAAATAATTGTTACAAGTATTTCTTCCAAAACATATTTCATGTTTTTTTCAGTGCTAAACGTTTTTAATCTATCTACAAACAGGTTTCGAAAACTCAAAATGAATTCAAATAAATGCTACAAAATTTCAATAATTTGTAAAGAAATCACAGATTTTTTACAAAAGTGAAAACTTAAACCAATCTTCATGTGCAACAAAGATACTCGTAGTATGTAATAAAACACCCGTATCTGTATTAAAAGACGTTTCTTCAATTTAATAAAAATTAAATATCTTAGAACTAAGAATTTTAAAACTCTTTATAGATAGAATTTTCACAAAATAAGGGCTCGGCCGGGATTTGAACCCGGGACCTCTCGCACCCTAAGCGATAATCATGCCCTAGACCACCGAACCACATATGTTGACTTCATAAAGTAACTCTTACAAAATATTTCTTTCAAAACATATTTCATGGTTTCAGTGCTAAACCTTTTTAATCTATCTGTAAACAGGTTTGGAAAAGTGATAATGAATACAAATATGTACAACAAAATTTCAATTATTTGTAAAGAAATCGTAGATTTTTCACAAAACTGAAGACTTTATCCAATCTTCATGTACAAAAAAATACTCATATTATGTAATACAACACCCCTATTTGTATTAAAAGACGTTTCTTCAATTTAATAAAAATTGAATATCTTAGAATTAAGAATGTTTGAACTCTTTATAGATAGATTTTTCACAAAATAAGGGCTCGGTCGGGATTTGAACCCGGGACCTCTCGCATCCAAAGCGAGAATCATACCCCTAGACCACCGAGCCACATCTGAAGATTTCACAAAATAATTGTTACAAGTATTTCTTCCAAAACATATTTCATGTTTTCAGTGCTAAACGTTTTTAATCTATCTACAAACAGGTTTGGAAAACTGAAAATGAATTCAAATAAATGCTACAAAATTTCAATAATTTGTAAAGAAATCACAGATTTTTTACAAAAGTGAAAACTTAAACCAATCTTCATGTGCAACAAAGATACTCGTAGTATGTAATAAAACACCCGTATTTGTATTAAAAGACGTTTCTTCAATTTAATAAAAATTAAATATCTTAGAACTAAGAATTTTTAAACTCTTTATAGATAGATTTTTCACAAAATAAGGGCTCGGCCGGGATTCGAACCCGGGACCTCTCGCACCCTAAGCGAGAATCATACCCCTAGACCACCGAACCACATATGTTGATTTCATAAAGTAACTCTTACAAAATATTTCTTTCAAAACATATTTCATGGTTTCAGTGCTAAACCTTTTTAATCTATCTGTAAACAGGTTTGGAAAAGTGATAATGAATACAAATATATATACAACAAAATTTCAATTTTTTGTAAAGAAATCGTAGATTTTTCACAAAACTGAAAACTTGATCCAATCTTCATGTACAACAAAATACTCATATTATGTAATACAAGAACCCTATTTGTATTAAAAGACGTTTCTTTAATTTAATAAAAATTGAATATCTTAGAATTAAGAATGTTTAAACTCTTTATAGATAGATTTTTCACAAAATAAGGGCTCGGGCGGGATTTGAACCCGGGACCTCTCGCACCCAAAGCGAGAATCATACCCCTAGACCACCGAGCCACGTCTGATGATTTCACAAAATAATTGTTACAAGTATTTCTTCCAAAACATATTTCATGTTTTTTTCAGTGCTAAACGTTTTTAATCTATCTACAAACAGGTTTCGAAAACTCAAAATGAATTCAAATAAATGCTACAAAATTTCAATAATTTGTAAAGAAATCACAGATTTTTTACAAAAGTGAAAACTTAAACCAATCTTCATGTGCAACAAAGATACTCGTAGTATGTAATAAAACACCCGTATCTGTATTAAAAGACGTTTCTTCAATTTAATAAAAATTAAATATCTTAGAACTAAGAATTTTAAAACTCTTTATAGATAGAATTTTCACAAAATAAGGGCTCGGCCGGGATTTGAACCCGGGACCTCTCGCACCCTAAGCGATAATCATGCCCTAGACCACCGAACCACATATGTTGACTTCATAAAGTAACTCTTACAAAATATTTCTTTCAAAACATATTTCATAGTTTCAGTGCTAAACCTTTTTAATCTATCTGTAAACAGGTTTGGAAAAGTGATAATGAATACAAATATGTACAACAAAATTTCAATTATTTGTAAAGAAATCGTAGATTTTTCACAAAACTGAAGACTTTATCCAATCTTCATGTACAAAAAAATACTCATATTATGTAATACAACACCCCTATTTGTATTAAAAGACGTTTCTTCAATTTAATAAAAATTGAATATCTTAGAATTAAGAATGTTTGAACTCTTTATAGATAGATTTTTCACAAAATAAGGGCTCGGTCGGGATTTGAACCCGGGACATCTCGCATCCAAAGCGAGAATCATACCCCTAGACCACCGAGCCACATCTGAAGATCTCACAAAATAATTGTTACAAGTATTTCTTCCAAAACATATTTCATGTTTTCAGTGCTAAACGTTTTTAATCTATCTACAAACAGGTTTGGAAAACTGAAAATGAATTCAAATAAATGCTACAAAATTTCAATAATTTGTAAAGAAATCACAGATTTTTTACAAAAGTGAAAACTTTATCCAATCTTCATGTACAACAAAAATACTCATATTATGTAATACAAAACCCCTATTTGTATTAAAAGACGTTTCTTTAATTTAATAAAAATTGAATATCTTAGAATTAAGAATGTTTGAACTCTTTATAGATAGATTTTTCACAAAATAAGGGCTCGGCCGGGATTTGAACCCGGGACCTCTCGCACCCGAAGCGAGAATCATACCCCTAGACCACCGAGCCACGTCTGATGATTTCACAAAATAATTGTTACAAGTATTTCTTCCAAAACATATTTCATGTTTTCAGTGCTAAACGTTTTTAATCTATCTACAAACAGGTTTGGAAAACTAAAAATGAATTCAAATAAATGCTACAAAATTTCAATAATTTGTAAAGAAATCACAGATTTTTTACAAAAGTGAAAACTTAAACCAATCTTCATGTGCAACAAAGATACTCGTAGTATGTAATAAAACACCCGTATTTGTATTAAAAGACGTTTCTTCAATTTAATAAAAATTAAATATCTTAGAACTAAGAATTTTTAAACTCTTTTTAGATAGATTTTTCACAAAATAAGAGCTCGGCCGGGATTTGAACCCGGGACCTCTCGCACCCTAAGCGAGAATCATACCCCTAGACCACCGAACCACATATGTTGATTTCATAAAGTAACTCTTACAAAATATTTCTTTCAAAACATATTTCATGGTTTCAGTGCTAAACCTTTTTAATCTATCTGTAAACAGGTTTGGAAAAGTGATAATGAATACAAATATATACAACAAAATTTCAATTTTTTGTAAAGAAATCGTAGATTTTTCACAAAACTGAAGACTTTATCCAATCTTCATGTACAAAAAAAATACTCATATTATGTAATACAAGAACCCTATTTGTATTAAAAGACGTTTCTTTAATTTAATAAAAATTGAATATCTTAGAATTAAGAATGTTTAAACTCTTTATAGATAGATTTTTCACAAAATAAGGGCTCGGCCGGGATTTGAACCCGGGACCTCTCGCACCCAAAGCGAGAATCATACCCTAGACCACCGAGCCACGTCTGATGATTTCACAAAATAATTGTTACAAGTATTTCTTCCAAAACATATTTCATGTTTTCAGTGCTAAACGTTTTTAATCTATCTACAAACAGGTTTGGAAAACTAAAAATGAATTCAAATAAATGCTACAAAATTTCAATAATTTGTAAAGAAATCACAGATTTTTTACAAAAGTGAAAACTTAAACCAATCTTCATGTGCAACAAAGATACTCGTAGTATGTAATAAAACACCCGTATTTGTATTAAAAGACGTTTCTTTAATTTAATAAAAATTAAATATCTTAGAACTAAGAATTTTTAAACTCTTTATAGATAGATTTTTCACAAAATAAGGGCTCGACCGGGATTCGAACCCGGGACCTCTCGCACCCTAAGCGAGAATCATACCCCTAGACCACCGAACCACATATGTTGATTTCATAAAGTAACTCTTACAAAATATTTCTTTCAAAACATATTTCATGGTTTCAGTGCTAAACCTTTTTAATCTATCTGTAAACAGGTTTGGAAAAGTGATAATGAATACAAATATATACAACAAAATTTCAATTTTTTGTAAAGAAATCGTAGATTTTTCACAAAACTGAAGACTTTATCCAATCTTCATGTACAAAAAAAATACTCATATTGTGTAATACAAGAACCCTATTTGTATTAAAAGACGTTTCTTTAATTTAATAAAAATTGAATATCTTAGAATTAAGAATGTTTAAACTCTTTATAGATAGATTTTTCACAAAATAAGGGCTCGGCCGGGATTTCAACCCGGGACCTCTCGCACCCAAAGCGAGAATCATACCCTAGACCACCGAGCCACGTCTGATGATTTCACAAAATAATTGTTACAAGTATTTCTTCCAAAACATATTTCATGTTTTCAGTGCTAAACGTTTTTAATCTATCTACAAACAGGTTTGGAAAACTAAAAATGAATTCAAATAAATGCTACAAAATTTCAATAATTTGTAAAGAAATCACAGATTTTTTACAAAAGTGAAAACTTAAACCAATCTTCATGTGCAACAAAGATACTCGTAGTATGTAATAAAACACCCGTATTTGTATTAAAAGACGTTTCTTCAATTTAATAAAAATTAAATATCTTAGAACTAAGAATTTTTAAACTCTTTATAGATAGATTTTTCACAAAATAAGGGCTCGACCGGGATTTGAACCCGGGACCTCTCGCACCCTAAGCGAGAATCATACCCCTAGACCACCGAACCACATATGTTGATTTCATAAATTAACTCTTACAAAATATTTCTTTCAAAACATATTTCATGGTTTCAGTGCTAAACCTTTTTAATCTATCTGTAAACAGGTTTGGAAAAGTGATAATGAATACAAATATATATACAACAAAATTTCAATTTTTTGTAAAGAAATCGTAGATTTTTCACAAAACTGAAAACTTGATCCAATCTTCATGTACAAAAAAATACTCATATTATGTAATACAAGAACCCTATTTGTATTAAAAGACGTTTCTTTAATTTAATAAAAATTGAATATCTTAGA